>OY728153.1:1312278079-1312931245 GCA_963277665.1 Viscum album | reverse complement strand
GATGAGTGACAACCGATCACATTCAGTGTGGCCTTGGGGATTCAATCCACAACATAAGGGTAAAAAGGGAACATCACCTACCAATGACCTTTTTGAAAACCCAATAAGTATTTTATTTTATTTTTAGCTAACAAATCAGATTTAAAAAATTTATGTTCATTTTGGTAAAAAAATTATCAAATAAATAAATATGGGAATTAGAAATTGATGTTGTGTTAAGTGATTAATGTTATTTCAGAATACATTCACTATTGTGGGAAACCTATATGATTAAGGTAAAGAGAACACTATGATATTTTTATTAGGGAATAAATGATGAATTATATTGTTTAAGACTATATGATTTTATATTAGAATTAGGGTGATTTAGTTTATTTATGAAAATAGTTAGTGTATCTGGAATATTATAATGGAAATATATTTTTGGTGAGAGATATTAAGAGAAACATATGTAATTTGGATATAAATGTATCATGGAAGAGTATATGATCAAATCCTTTAGATTATTGGGTTTCCATCTTGTTTTAGAATATTTTTGAGGAAATGTTTGGCTAGTTATTTTTTGAATGGTCTCTGTAGATCTTTGGGAATTGATGGCGAATTTTTGATATTTGAGTAGTTTTATGTCCTTTATTGGTTTAATATTTTTGGATAAATATTTTTTTATAGTAAAAATATTGTCTTTGGATAATGATTCAATTATTAGAGAAATATATATAATGTTTTTTTCTATTAGGTCAACATTGTCCTCTTTGTTTATAGTAAATTTTGGGAGGTCCAGGAATAGCTTTGCTCTAAACCTATCTTTTTATAGTAAATCAGGCCTGAAAAACTCATCTTGAATACTAGACATTCAGAGAAATAGATTATTTTAAAGTCAAAATTTATTAAAGGAGTAAACTCTACGTTTAAAGTAAGTATGATTTCTTATATTCATAGTATATATGGGAAATTAATTCTGCCACTATAAGAAAATAATCATTAAATAAAAAAGTTAAATAAAAATTTTATATATTTTTTATTACTATGAAATAAATAGTCTTATAACCTATCACAAATTTACTATTATTATCACTAAATTTATAATGAATATATTCTCTATTACATTCCATAAGAACATGATATTTAGATTTCACTTTATTTTCCATATTTTCCTACATGGATTCCTATTATGTGATGTGTTAGTTGTCCTTTTTTACTCTCCTTTCTCAATTTTTGAAATGATGTTTTGAAGACACTTTTTACAATTTTGGATTTCAACAAATGTATTTTGAAAAGTCCAAACATTGGTTGAAAAGATAATTTTCAAATTAAGAGGGTGAAATTTATTAACTAGGGGTGGGGTTGAATGTAATATCCTAATAATTTAAATGGAATGGCTATGTTTGATGTTTTTCATGATACACAACACTAAGCTTAGAAAAATAACTTAACATTATTATTTAAATGTGATCACTATAACATAACAAGTAAATAAGTTCGATTTTATATTATAATAAAGTATATAAAATGGTTATACTCCCTAAAATTAAATTAATTCTTTGTAAATAATTACTATATTTTTATAAAAACTATTTTATTCATTAAATTAATATTTTCATTAGAATTATTATCATGATATCTTTTTTAGGCACACATAATATAATTAATTGATGTTGAATTTATAAAATTAATTAGTTAAAATTAATTTTATTTTTGAAATAAAAATATCATTATTTTTTTATTTAAATTTTTATAATTTTATAAATAGATTTATTTTTCAACTAATAGTAAAAAAGTAAATATTTTTATTTAAAATTTTATTTTATTTAATGTATTCTAAAGTAAAATTATGGATTTTATTAGTTTTAAAATAAAATTAGCTATATTTTATTTAAAATAATCTAATAATGGTTTCTAAAATGTATTTTATTCATTAATTAATATAAAAAATTTTAATGTTAAAAATAGAATGTTTTCAGAAAAGTCAATCATGTCACACCCTTATTTTATTTTAACTAATTCAATAAGTGGGTATCACCCAAAAAAACATTAATATGAAATTTCAAATAAAATGGTAATATAATTTCATAATAAAATCATATATGGTTGAATATATGTGAATCATTTTATTTTCTATATGGATAAAAATATTATACTTATTATACATGAGGATTGATCACGTATAAAGAATTTCACAACTTAATGTAAGGATTTTCTCATATAAATTTTATTACTATGAAATATATGATATATTCACCACATATTCTTATTATGTAGAGTATATGAAGACTTATGTCATGTTATATCATGAATTTACTTTATTTCAATATATATATAGTTTCAATAATTTTTACTGTTTCATAGTGCTCGTGGTTTAAAAGTTACTATAGTAGTAAGGAAATTAATAACTCAATTTTTGATTCATTGTACATAACTACAATTTCATTGATTATGTCATTCAATGATTTTGCATGAAATGAAATATTATTATCATATTTTGAAATTCTAATTGTTTTTTTTTGAATAATTGTGAAAAAAATATATTCTTTTTTGTATTAATGCTCACTTCAATGTTAATATTATTATTTTGAGATTTCTAGTCACACATTTATTTCATCTAAAATCATTACATATTAACCACTCATTTCTTTAGTATAGTTTATATACTTACTAATAATGACATATATGATTATATTTGTTAATTTTAATCATATGTACATATTCATTTGATTATCTCTAATTCTTGGAATTTACTATTCAAATGTTAAAAAATTAGTGAGGGGATTTTGTCTCAAGTTCCCTTATATGAGACAAATGTTAAGTTACAAAAATATATTATTTTAGGAAGTGTATATCCATTGCTTTGGAAATTCATATCATTAATCAACTTATTTTCACTATAATTTATGCTTCATTTAATTTTATTCTTTATTCAGTTGTAAATATTTGATCCTTCAAAAATATATATTGTCATAAAAGGATTCAAAAGTTTTTAAAATGCTATTTTAATATTTTTCAATAAAATTGATTAAAATCATGTTTAAAATAATCTCAAATATTCCATTATAATATTTAAAGACCATTTTTAGTGAAAAATATTTTCTAAATGTTTTAATATTTTAAAATCATTTTCAAAGCGGAAAGGATATTTTTCTCAAGATTCGATTGAAATGTTCATTCAAAACCACTTACCATTAAAGATATCATTATTTGATATTACTTATTATTTTTTGGTATATGATTCATGTATTTTACCCTTATTCATTCTATTAATATTATTATTTTTAGGATGAATTATTTACTTAAATGTGGCACACATATGCATGATTTTCATTATTTGATAGATGAGACCTATATCTCCCTCCAATGCATTAGGTAATGATTTATATTTCATGATATAATTATGGGAAACAAGTTGATGAACCTGATCCAATATTGGAATAAGGGGAAACCTGACCCATTATGGGAATAAAGGGGAAATATAATCCACTATATGGGAAGGAGTATGACTGGAAATGGTGGCGTGTCTCACTCAATATGGGTAGCCCCAATGAAGTGATCATTATATTATGGAAATGAGCCCTTACTTATTGAGAATTATGTTACATGTTTATCTGTCTTACAAAAATTCCATGACTTCTTCTTATGTTATGATTTCAAGGATTATGATCTTTATTCCCTCATGATTCATATCTCATGAACTACTCTTATTTTTTATATGACTCATGTATATAATCTTTGATATGCATGCTATGATACACTAATGTTATGCTCAGGTTATTCTTCCAATTTGTTCTTGATTATGCTTTAGCATCTCTCCTGTTTATCCTTAATACTAATTTGAGCTCAGGAATTCTTATATTTCCTGTCCCAATGTTTTTAAGGAAGGTTTCATGTAGGATATATTGGAGAAGGGTGGTGGAAGTGAAGAAATACAGATAGATAATATAGCTTTTTATGGTCTATTTGTTCATTTTCATATGTTATGTATGATATTGTACTAACTATCTGACACTATATTCCAAAAATGAACATGGGTATGTATGTGATCCATTATTTACAATTGATTTTTTATTCATTGATCAAAAAAATAGGGACATATTTGTAATGTTTATGATTTTTTTCACCAGATCCAAAACTGTAGATTCTGGGATGTTATATTCCTTTTATATCTATGTTTCTTCCTTAGGTGGATCCTTAGATAATGTGGATTCTAACACATATAATTTCATATCATATAATATCAGTGTGGATATTATGACGTTCCATTACATGAAAAAATGTGGTTAAGACATTTAATTGTGAAAAATTCATCATATTGAATATGTGTTATCAATTTCCAATTATTTAGAAAATTGGGCCTTATCATATTATTACATCAATCTTAATCAGTTGATATTTTACAGAACATCAATTTATTAATCATAACATGTCTCACACTATATTAATCAAATACTAGTATCACACAACTACTTGATTTATAATATATACTTATTTGAGTATTCTTGGGGTACATATTCTTATAAACTATTTTATAATGAGAGATATATACTCACCATTACTCCATGAGTGTAAGTTAGATTTTTTTCAAATAACATTAACTCCCAACTATTTTATCTATTGTATAGAGTCCTATCTCATATAAGTTAGGAAAATGATCACTCATAACAACTAAATCTAATATTTTTAAATGTTATTTTGACTACTTCTACTAGGAAAATTCGTGATAAACATACAAAAAAAATTTCTTTTATCTACCTGATCGGTGGATGAATGCTCAAATGGGGGCGATGATCTCCCTGAACAACCGTTTTATTCAATCTCAATTGATGAAATTCATTTATGACTTAATATTTTATTTTTGAGATTTATATTTCTATATTTTCTTATGATTGAAAAAAATTACATTTATTAGTCTTTTTTACTATGTGTTAATGCTCACAAAATTAACTATGCATAAATTGAAAACATTATCACAAAATTATAAATTTTCAAAATTATATATTAATTAAATATCCTATGTGATTTTAATTTTCCAAATTTTTATTTAATATTATATGTTACTATAGAAGATAAAGATAAATGAATATTTAAATTATCCAAATCTATTCTCTACTAGTTGATCCATCAATGTGATTATGGAAAAACCAAGGCCCCAGTCATTCTATAACTTGGACTATAAAAATAAAATAACTATAAGGAATTTGATTTTTAGGTTCCATATGGTTTTTAATACTCAAACCACTTCTCCACAATAACTCTTTTGATTATTAAAGTGTATACTCACATACTGGTTGGGGGGGGGGACTTCGAATGCATGATTACTTATATATCTCTAAAATTTATTCATAGAGGTCATAATATATTTAATAATTATGGGATGATTTTTAGATCATATAAAATGATACATATTAAAAAATATCATTTTATAAGATCATTTAAATATTGTTGAAAAAAATAACTATATAAACATAAATGGGTCATTATCAACTCATAATTTTTTAAATTTCATTTATATTACATAATGGAAACTAAATATGTAATAATTTTTCCAGAACTATTTTTATACATTAGTGTAAAATAAATATATTTTTGAATAATTATACATATGTCCCAATTTACTAAAAAAAAGAGAATTAATGACATTTATATATATTTTTTGAAATATTACATACTTTTAAGATATTTTATGTATAAAAAAGGTTATTGTAATGTTATCTAGGCATAGATTCTACCTATTGGGTTAGTCGTGTCTGAAAAAGACAATATGAGCTATTGTTCATTTGGTAGATTGAAACTAACATGTGGATGACCATTCACCCATATATGTGGGTGATGAACCTAAATACTTTTTTATTAATTTCACAACTCATTCCATTTATAAAATTGATATTCTCCACATATTAATGAGTGGGAGTTTATTTTTGGAACATATATATCCCATGGGGCCTATGAGATTTTTCTTTTATTTTTGTTCAAATATAATGAAATGAATTATGAGAACCACAAATTTGTAAAAAATTATTTATTTTTTAAAAATATATTTTTGTGAATCTATATCCCAATACTATTCCATTATATCTTCCGTACACTTGTGAGTCCACATCACCAATGTACACATATTTTTTTATTTGGTTATTTTGGTTACAAAATGAAATAGATAAATATAATAATATCCAAATTCAATTTTATTATCTAGTGACTATTCAGTGTCCATCCAAACTCAAATTTACATAAAATTATTTTCATTTAGACTTTAACAGGAACATATACCCATGTACTAAATATTTGTTTTATAAATTTTAATTATAATTTTTTGGAATATATTTCACGATACCAATTAAATGAAACTAATGATAGAATAATTATTTGAAATTATTATTTTAAAAAAAATTAGATGATTTTCTTTGTATCATAAAATTTGGTATATAATGCTGGGTTTTATTATGGGATAACATTAAAATATATTAAACACTGATAAATCAAATGAACAAAAATATAAATGGTACCTTTATAGGGAGTTTGATCTTTGCATACTTCGCTGCATTCAGGGACATCATATAATAAAGGATTCAAGATTTCATCCCACTAGAACATCTATATATGCATTAAATACACTAAAACACTATTAAGGAATTCTCCGGTATTATATAAAATGAAAAAATTGGTCTATGGTTAATTTATGACCACTAAAATATAATGTGATTCAGAAATTACCAAGGACTATTGTGTTCTTTGTCATCCCATCAATTTCTATCAACCAAAATAAATATAACTATATAGATGTGGTTTAATTCTTGAAAGGAATCTTCTTATCACATTTTGGGTTTAAATTGGTTTTTATTGAATGGTTAATGATCATTTTAATTCGATGGTGTTCATTAAAAATGAAATCCTTTACAAACCAACCAAATATATCATGATTGACTTATTAAATTCTACATGTAGGCCACAAAAATTTCAACACCCATTATCAACATTAATAATTTTAATATAATGAATTATGAGCTATTAAATGGGTATTTTCTTGATTTTTTTTTAATAAAATTTAATAAATAATATTCATTTCAAATAATATTTATCTAATATCTAATGTCTATTTATTAAACTTATTTTAAATACCCTGAGATATAAATTATATTCAAATTATTATAGACATGAATAATTTAATTTATTTAAATTAATTGTAAACTTTTACACTATGATACTTACCATTCCCAGCATGTAAGATCCATGATGTCTTATACTTAATTTTTTTAAAAAATGGTGAAGCATGAGGATAAAATTTTTGTGTGACCATTTATTCGTATTTCTCAGTTTTAGGGATAAATTTTCACTAGAAAGATGATTTATCTTGTAAAAAATCATTTACATAAAGTAGTAATGATATTTCATTAGTATTACAACATCCTATGAACTCTCACTGTGTAATATAATTTCGTTTTTTCATGATATTTTATAAATCAATGCCAAAACATTGTGTCATAAACAATTAATTAATTAAATATCATTATTGAATTAATTGGTCAGAATTTCCATCGCGTAATTTAACCATAGATTTATTAATGAAACTAAAATCTCATTCATGTGGCTAAATATAAATTATTTCTTTAAGAAGAAACAAATTCTGTCATGATCATTCAATCAAGGCCATATTCCTAGTTATAGACATGATACAATATAAATCAAATTATATAAAAAATCAGTGTTTTCCCATTGTAGAAAAGTACACTTTAAAATGATATCCATTAACAATGACCTAAATTTGAGATATAAATAAACACACTCATTTATTGGAATATATGACAAAAAAATAATTAGGGTTTCTATTTGTCGGTAGTTCCAGAGGATCTCCACAAATATAGATCTCCAAATTATGTTTTTATAAAAATATGTATAAAAGATTATGATTCCCTAATACCTAATAATACTACATCATTTCCCCCATCAGTATGATCTATGAAGGGAATAAAACATTTTCTACGATTAATATTATTGCATCTCGATCAGCTCACCATTACTAATAACTTATATGTCCTTTTTTATTATATATATTCAACAGAAAACAGCATATAAATAGTGTATGAATGTGTAATACCGCTATTATAGTAATAATTAATCATTCATAAATCTTAATATACAAGAAATGGTACTCAAAAACATTCTCATTAAGTTGGAATTAAGCCACCCAATTTTACAACACTATCTTTTAAACTAGATAAAACTAGAAAATAATAAATTTTTTATCTATCATAAAATAAAATCATGATTCTATTATATAATGAATATAGGTTTTGGGCCTACCATATTTTTCATTAGTGGATATACTACAAACTGTGACAAAATAACTCTAATAAAATTACTCATTAGTTGATATGTCCAAATTGTTCACATTTTCCCTTTGTTAAAACCAAAAATAATGTGTAGTAAAACTATTTTAATATTAAAAAATATAAATTTTATAATAAAATAAATTAGTAGTAAATCTTTATGAACTAGAACAAATATATATTTATTTATGTTACATAAATAGTGTTTTAAAAAATCCATAACAACCATGAATATTATAAACATTGATACCAATATCATTAATGTGATTTTCATGTCCTTATATTTTATTTAATTGTGATATTAGATTAAATATTATTCATAAGAAGGCTATTATTATGTCCCATTCTGATAAATTTGATTCCATGCTATCCAGGTACTATGTACATCCCTTGTAGTTCTTAATGTGATATTGGATTGTCCTATATACTTCCCTATGTAGTTATATTGGATTTATTTTACTTTTATTCCACTTAATTTATGTATTTGAATTAAAAACCCACTATATACCATGTTATATGAGATATATCCATCATTGAAACCTATTAAGCTTTACTCATCATCTTATTTTCATCCCATGTCATTTATATGTCTTCACTATTCAATTTATTCAATTTGAAAAAAATGTGATAAATAACTTTTTAAATTTTTAAATATTGGTTTTCAATAAAATTTCATTATATATACGTTTAAATAGTTTTAAAAAACTATATATTCATCATATAATGTTTCCCCCAAGATCATGCCCTACTAATTTATGTAAATATTTATAGACATAATTTCCTGTAAAACCTAACAAACTATATGACTTTTAATCATTTTCCAATTGTTAGTAACCAATATCTTATGGATAACCATATCAACCTCACTGTCCACTTTAGATACATGAAAAATTATTATATACTGATATTATTTCATCTATGATATATAAATAGAAACATATGGAATTCATTTAATAATCCTAGAATGAATATAGTATTTTATTCAGATGGACTTGAGAAACCATAATGGTGAAAATGGTTTGAAATAGAAAAAAAATTTACTAATTTAAATGTATTTACAACTAATTTATATATGTTTTTTTCACACAAAAATCATTTTCCATCATTAATTTAATACCAATTTGGATCTAGAGAGGTTTACATCAGGAAAATATACTACCAGAGAAATGCGTTCTATCAGCACATATAATCCACATATGAATTCGTATTCAATTTTCATTTTATGTTATTTTGAATATATGGTAACCTTATAGAATATGGATTTATTGTTCATGATGAATAATGTATATCACCAAAATCAATGATAATAAAACTACCTCTTTTTTGGATATATAAAATAGTAGAAAAATTATCTTGTTCCACTCACTTATCTCTATAGTTTAATAAAATCTATACTGATAAGTTATCTACTTACACATATTATTTTAATGTAGTGTCATCTCATATGATCCGGATCGAGTTCCTCATAACAAATCCCTCCCCAAATCAAGCCATGACCTGCCCAATCATGGTCAAATCAACCTCCTCCGCAGATGCCCCTACCAATGCTTCCCAGCCTCTAATGTGCTCACAATGACCGTCCTCCTCCGAAAATGGCTGGGAAACTCCCCACCATTGTGTCCTTGAAATTACCTCCGAACCTCTGTACTAATGTATCTCAGGAGAGACCCCTCCTCCTTCACATGATCCACCTCCTTTGACACAGCTCTGACAAGGCTTCAACGTGGCTTCCCCGCCTTCCCCGAACCTCCACCTCTCCGTAATCATGATTCAAATCTCCATGTTTATGTAGCATATCAGAGGGATATAGTGCCATAAAAAGCATGTTCAGATTCCCCAAGCCTCTTCCTCTTCTCATTTCACATTTATCTCAACCAAAAAAATATATTCTAGAGTCCTCTAGAATGATCAGGTACCCCTATATAATTCTAATATTTTTATCAAACTATGAATTTGATCATTAATTGTAATTGATTTCACTCGTAGTGAACATTTACAATAAGTTCACATAACACAATAATTCATGTTACACCCTGTTGCCTGAGGATCATGGTGTCGATCCAATAATATCCTATAATTGACAAATTGAAAAAACTATAGGAGAGTCCCCTTTAACACCACTCCTCATATGGTGTAATCTCTATTTCTTCAGAAGATAAAATCTCATTCACTAACATATTCAACTATTGGTTAATTGAAATTAATAGTATGAGTAATAATAAATCAAATTTATTTTGATATTTAATGAAATTGATTATTTATAAAATGGTACTACTACTCGAATGTTTTTCTATGGTTTTGTTAATCGTAAATAACTTTATGTGGATTATCTCATGTTAATGTGATCAATATTTTCATTAAACATTTTTGTTTTCTATATTCTTATTTCAAATACTTTGTAATTTTACTAATACTAATGAAAAGTTACTCTGGTAGTGTTACGGGGCTTAGTTAATTTAATTATAAGTAAATTTTTTCATTAATGAAATTTTATATTAAGATTTTTTTGGAATATTTAATATTTTCTTATTGAAATTGTTGGAATAAAAGGTCTATTTTAATTTTATTTCATGTGTGTTTTTTAGATTGATATGTCAACATTAATTTTATTAACTACTCATATAATACTATGACAAAAAATACTTTATAATATTATAATATTAACATTTTTCTGTATCCTTACATTTTTGAGAACGTAGTAACATCCTGGAACTTTATAAAATATCCATTCTTATCTTTTCAGGTCAACATAATTGTAAAATAAGCTATTTATGTGGGAATTTTTTTTCATCCAAGATACCTAAATACTAAATTTTCTTTTTTTATTCTACTAAGATATTATTTATTTCCAATATATACTCAATAAGATAATGAAGTTAAATACAATTTATTTATAGTTACTTAAAATGTCCATAATTTCCAATTGAAATTTATATGCGTTGTTTAGGTCAATCTACGAACCCTTTTCAACAAAATTTTGTTATTATAGAAGGAATCACTCAAAGTCCTGAGCTATCGTATGTGATCATCACTAGGATCCCGGTCTAGTTTCTTAGTAAAAATACCTCATCCATAACCACAAGATATGTGATCTGGGCTAACACATGCAACCACTATTTTCAAATAAACTGTATATATTAATTTATTGTATTCATTTAATATAAGTTTTTCAAGGAGGGATAAGGCATAAAAAATATTTTATGCATTATTAATTATTATGTGTATTATTTTCCTAATTTTACATCAATATTTATTTCATTTTAGTTTATCGTTGATTCCCTAGTTCATTTATATTGTTGAAATAAAGATAGATGTATAGATGGATGGATAGATAGTTTGGTATATAGATTACTGTTATATATTATTAAAACATTTTCAATACTAACTCCATATCCACATTATAGATTCTTCAGTCAATGTCACGAATTTGTAGCATAAAAATAGTAATTAATGGTCTACCCTACACTGGATTTATTTACATTTTTTTGTTTCATCAATGTAGACTATGTTTTTAAAAATTTATCGAAAACTACATCCATTTATTCTGAAGTATAATTTAATGTTATATTTCATTTTTATATTATACTATAAATAACAATATAAATGTAAAAATTATGGTACACATAGTTTTTTTATCTATTAATAAGGTTTTATGTATGAATTTTTAGGCGACACACTCTTTGTTTATACATTAAAAAAGGTCACTGTATTAAGGAATATGAAACCAAAATAAAAAGTCCTTATATAAATATTTATTACATTAAATTATTCAATGTTTACTCCCTATACTCATGGAACATATTATTTTATTAATTTTTAATATATATATTTTATTTAATATATTTTGAGGATCTTGTTTCTATGTTACTTCTATATTAATGGATAGAGAATATAGCGGCACGATAAATCCCAATGTTGAAAAGCACTATGAAAATGACAACATTTATTTTTAATGAAATTATTATTTAAAAAAATATAATTTTAGATTAATTATTATGAATGACCTATTATTAAATATTTCTTATAACCCTAATAATTAATTAGGACTAAAAGATGGTAGATAGATCCCGTTCATTGAATGGTTTATAAAAACTTTATTTCAAATCGAGTATCACATCTATCTAAGGAAAAAATATAAGAATTTATTAACAATAAACATGATTGAATAATAGAAGGAATATTCTTCATCCTTAAGTCCAAAAGAGAATGTTTCATTAACATGTATTTTATATTTACCATTTTAAGATGTTTATAGATTGAGAAGGATGGTAAGATATCGAAATTTAGCATAAGTCTGAGGTTTTGAAGAGCATAGGGAAAATGAAATTAGTTGAGGATTTATAATTGAATTTATTAATTCACATTCAAATTCCTTGTTATTGTTTCATTATAGTTTAATATTTTTAATATTTTTAATTCAAATACATATCACAATGAGATATTAAATTAAACATTGAATCTAATGAATTAACATATTGATATTTTCTCCACATAGGGAAATATTTTTACATGAAGGAAGTTGAGACGATGAATTCCTTGTTTGAATCCACCACTAACTGCAAAATCCTTTAATTTTGAAATTTTTATTATCACATAGATTTCAATATGAATAAATATATGCCTGAATCTCATTCCAAAAAAATGGTTCAATTTCAGTGGTTTTGTATCAGGGATTAATAAGAGTATTTATTGAATAAAAAATATACATGTTATTTTATTAGTATATCATTTCCTAATATTCTAAAATATTTAAATCAATGTGAACCCGCTACATATCACTTGAGAGGCAATGTTTTATAGCGGTATAGATTTCTCTGTTGGTGGGATATATGTTTTTGCAATATAATTTGTAAAAAAATTGGATTATTACTTATTTACATGAATATATCCCATTGAATTCAACCATAATTATATATATTGAAATTTTTTATTATTGATGATTATATTGCACATTATTTTTCACATAAATCATCAAATTGGATACTTATATAATTTATCCCTTGTAATGAACATGCTAGAAAACATGTGGTAGAAGTTATAATTTTATGAAAAACAATAATAAATTTTTTACGATAACCACTTTATTATATTGAAAAAATCATTTATTGAATAAAAAAATCTCGAAAACCAGTACATATGCATTTTTCAAAAGTGATATGTGTTTATCGGGGTTAACTTTATTTCATAAAAAATAATATGAGAATCTTCTCCCGATTTTATGATCAGATAATTCTTCCTCTCCTTCTTTCCTCCCATATAATTCATTTATATCTTGTATAGATACTTCTTTCCTAGAAATATAATCCTTATTTATCTAAAAATTTGAATGATAGATACATCTAGAAAATATTTGTTATTTTTTATTTCAATTATTTTAACATCGTATAATTATGTTACATTATGACGTATTTTATTTCAACATTTGAATCATTTTCCACTATACTGAAATCTAAGAATGGTACACTTTTCACTTCCCATAAAATATTAATAGATAAGTGTTATTTGATAGTAATCCATAATGGGATACAAAATTCATAGAAATAACTCTTTTTTATTTTATAACTCATTTAATTTTAGTACATATTTTAATTTGTTGTTTATATGCATAGTTATGAAGATAAACATTTTTTCACATAATATATATCCGTATTGTTTTTAATCTTTCATACACATTTATAATTTTTCAACATATTTCAATTACAAATCTATTCAAACGCAATGAAAATCCATTATTATAGTGTGTATGGGTTATCTATATATGAATTATTTATTATTGTTCATGATATGAATCAAAAAAATTCCCCTTAAAATCCTTCTTATTATCAGTCATCAATTTCAAAAATTTATTACCATGTTCCCCTTTATGGAAATTCCTAAAAAATATATAAATTTACGCTACTTTTGACTTTGCTTCATGAAAAACACACCATTCATTCATAAAACTCACTTATATATGTGATGAAATATAGGTTAACTAATGTCAAATAATGTCTCTTTTATCCATAAATATTTATGTAAATCCACTCTACCAAACATGTTTATTATATCTTCACTATTTTATACTTTCCATGGACCATATTTCCCCTCAAAATTATGTAAATATAATATATTTATATCATCTATACTAGGGTGTACCTATGAAAATTTTTTTCCAAAATTTATCATTTCCTTTTGTCTAAGATGTCCAAGACATTAATGTTTGAGATTACTCACTTCTTCAGTATGTAGATAGATGAAATTTATAGGATCTTTAGTATGAAATAAATCTCTAGTGGGACTTTTACCTATTATGAAAACTTTTCCATTTTTAAATATATTAATTAGGTGCGTTTTTTAAATAATATCATTTTTGTATAATATAGTTGACTCACACAATGAAAATTATTCTTAAGACAATCAATAAATAAAACCTCATTTGAGTTCAACCTCAGTGGATCAATTTCAATCGAGGCAATTTTATTAATCACAAAAAAATATCATTACCAAATGTCACATTAAAGAAATAATTTTCTTCAATATTTTCAATGATATATGTATCACATGTGTTTTCTGATCAGAATCCACAATCATGTATCCTTGTATTTCTTTTTCTTATTGTCCTTGAGTGAAACATCAAAACTATGATTTTTTTAGCATTAGATATCGATTGAGACTTATTTACTTTGGAAATATATTTTTTAACCTATAATAATTTTTATACACTATTTTTCATGAAGAAAATCCTTGTAAAATCTATTATATATCCCAATGAAAAAAATTTGACAGGAACCATGGGTGGTATTCCATTCAGATTCTATTTCCTTACAACTTTATTGCTTTTTTTAGGATATATCTCCCATGTTAAATCATGCATTGGTATCAAGGGAGTGATATATCATACCATAATATATATTCATTATTTCAATATATTCCCTAAAACATTAAATTGACATCAAATATAGTTCTTCTAAGAAACTATTGAGTTGGTCACTAAATGATATTTTGTTAGCATCATATAGTTTAATTCTTTTTATATTTTGTTTTAATAATACTAGATGCTTCTAATTTTTCATATATACATTTGATATTAAATTATTCTATTCAATATTTTTTCCACCCAAGTTCATCTATATTAACTCTGTGGACTAGCACTATTATCCAAACTACATTTCATGTTTTCAAATAGAAGTTGTTGATTTTTCCTCAGTAGATTTACCACACTCCTAAGATATTTAGAATTTTTCATCACCTATATATATAACATTATCTTAGTAATTAATCATATATTGAAGGGAATTTGATTCTTTAATACCCCTCATACAATAACAATATGTTATTATTTTTGAAAAATAATTTTCTTTTCTTAACCATTAAAATAAATTCTTTACCCATTTTTACATGATGAGTTAACGATGTTTCTTACTTTATCTTTTTTATCTCTCTCTATACTAACTGATTAGACATGAATTTATGTAAATGTTTTTATCATTACTACCCCTTCCATATACAACCTTAATAATCTATTATTGAACCATTTCCATCATATTTCTACAATGACTTCTTGAGAGTGGTCATTTTATTTTATTTAATTTCTCGCTCCTCAAATAAAAAATTTACTTATATCATTGTCTCTTAAAATAGAGTGCCCTCTTCTTTATGTTAGTATAAGATTTTTAACTGAATGGAATATATTATTTTTCAACTAATGTTTTTAAAAATATATGTCAGTATTCAGAAAAACTATCAGGAAACTAATAACTATTTTCAAATTAAAAATCATTATTTGCATTACATCATGATTTTAAATAGTAGGGTTATTTATTACTTCAAATATTTCTCCTATTTTCCGAAAAATATGACTTGAATATGATAAAATGTAATTCCAACGACCTATCTCCATATTCTTGAACCTCTAACAACATCAATAGTGGCACAAAAATCATTTTATTTCTCTTGTTGGATAAATCTTCCATGAATAGTTTGCATACTATAATTGGGTTTTTTTAAAACTCTTATTCACTAATTTTTTTGAAAATATTGTTATTAAAATAACTACCCACACAATTGATAATGAAGTTTATTTATCATCACTCTATGTTACCCACACTTTTGTAAATTTTAACATCCTTCTATCTTCTACAGAAAAAATTGATTTATCACCAAAACATTATCTTTATAGCAGGATGCCTTATAACATGGGTAAGAAGAGTTGGATAATCCACATGTTCTCATAATATATTTTTATCTAATTGGAGTATCTTTTTATGGAAAATATTATAAATTGGAGTGTAAAACACATTATTTTATCATCTTTTGATGTTTCATGTTGTTTTATTTTAATATTTCGTGTTTTTAATTCAAAATATAGACACATTAAACCAAGATTCTTCTTATAAATCATAAATAAGCTCATAATTTCATCCCAGTGTCTTTTTCTTCTAAAATATTCCTTCATTCTTGTTTCTTTCTTTATTTTGGAAACATTTAATCACTTTTACTATCATGTATTTCAAATCAAACTATGATTCTTTGATGTTAAGTGAAATTATATATAACCTTTCATGTGTATGAATCACATCATCAATGAAAATATTTACCCATACTGTAGTCTGGAATTAATTATTTGTCAAATAAATTATTATACAGGAATGTATAGCTGATTAATCATTGTCTTTTAATATCCTTTACGACTGTGTTGGATTACCCATGTGTTTGGACAGTATGAATTCTAATGAATTAAAACCTTTTTTATCACATGTACAAATATATATAATATGTTTTTAAATCTCAATTTTCACATGATTTTATTATAGGTGGTTTCTTATTATGATTTCAGTTCTATCCACCGTCATCGAAGGGAGTGAGTTCCACATTTTATTTGGGTAATGTTTCATCAGATTTTATTATTTAGCCCCATTTTATATAAGAAATTTGTGATTTTTGGGTTCCATATATTTTTTTTAATTCATTTTGGATCCCATTGAAAACATATAAACTTATTTATATACTCATCCTCGTGTTCCTACTGGGAACCACTATTCGTGGATTCTAAATGAAATCCATCATGTTTTCCTTTAATTAAAAGGAAACATGTTTAGATTCTAATGTATTAATCCTCCCTCTTGTTTCAAAAAGATGCCCAGTTTTCATTCCATTCCCTACCGAGAAAAATTTTAGATTCTAGGCAGAAATATTCAATGATTTATTAAAAAATTCATGCACTATCTGAGGGAACATAGGTCCAACATTAGTGGAGTTTCCTTTTTATAAATATCTCTTTTTTTAATTTAATATCTCTTCAAACTGTTTAATGTTGCCTTAAATTTTTTTTTAATATGTTTTTTATTATTTCATGTATGAAACTACGTGTGGGGGTAGAATGGATATTTTATAAGCTTATTTCTACCTTTTTATGTGATGATATCATATTTCAATTTATAGTTATTTTGTTACAAAATTTTGTGCTTAAAATATGAAATTTTATGCATGATCCATGCACTTATTTTGAACATCATATAAAATTAAAAATCTACTAGTTGGTTTAAAAAAAATTGATTATCGAAATCATTTCTAATTTGTGATAGACACATGAAATGTATTTTTTTTGAAAATTTATTTTAATTTTTATTAGTTATATTTAAGTGCACTATCAAGATGAATTATGGTTTTTAAATTTTGAGTTTTACATTGGTTTTAAGGGTTCTATATACTATATTAAGAGTCTAGCAAGATGATATTTATTTGATTGAAGATGGTTAAAATTTTATATAATATTTTTTCAATAAATATAAGGATGAGATATTCTTGGGGTTGGAAGCTATCACTCGAGGGTATTATATGTCATTTACATTTATGCATGGATCTTATTTTTCCTATAAATGATAATTCATGCTGAGATTATTTGATCACTACATTCATGTTTTATTATAATCATGTTGGCGGAAAAACAAGTTGTTTTCATCTACTGAATGTGATGTTTATTTTCAATAAATATTCAATTTCATTTAATTATTATTTAATCTATTTCTGTAAATTCTTGTAATTATTTTACATAACTTGTGAGTAATATTACCAGGTTCATTTTCTAGAATGACATAAAACGACAGTACTTTGTAATTTTGTAATCATGTATAAGTCAGTAAAGAATGTTATTGAGAAGTTTAGTAGCTCAATCAATTTTCCTTAATCAGTGATCACATTATTGGTGTAGATTAGATTATTTCATCAAATCTGAGATATATTTTTCAAATTTCAAATATTGTTTCAACATTAATTATAGATAAGGTTTCTTCAATTAGTTTGAAAATATTTTTCATGAAATTTAATTAGAATTCACTCGATGTACATATTCATAAAATTTCCCATTGTATATGTTTAAAAATATATAGATCTATACATTTCTTAGAGTATTTGATAATAATTTTCACATATATATATTAGTATAATTCATCAAATCCTAAAAATATTTAACAATTTTCAAAATTTTGTAATTAAATAGTGATTAGAATGTTTCTTAATTTTTGTTGTAGAACAGTGTCATGAATTTATTTATTATTAAAATTATCATCATCTTATAATGTCTATAGTCATTCTTGTCGTTTAGAATATTAAAGTTAAAAATTGTTCATAACCAATTCATTCATTATTCACACTCTAAGAATATAGATAGAAAACAAGATATGTTATACCACTAGAGATGTACTAATCAATTTTACATATTTATAACTATAGTCATTTGTTTATAATTCATTTATATTACATTTATGGTGTTTCACATTACCTACCAAACAATTCATAATCATTTCATTCTCTTCAACACTAGACATTATATTTTCGTTTTTTTTGTGTTGAATCAAAATTTGATTCATTACATTTGCCTTTGAATTTTATTTACCGACTGAAACTACAAATATATAAGATATATGATAAGTACAATGAATGAGATTTTATTTTTTGTATTTATTTTTTTGTGATGATAAATAAAGGGGAGTGATTTATTTATTTTGGTTTCCATTGATTTATTTATTTTCGTTTTCATTCAGGGTGGGACATTTTGGCATTCTCGTGAATTCAATTAGGAGCACGGGAACCTGAAAAAAATGAAAATATGGTTTAATTTTCATACAGACACTACAATGCCTTATTTCCCATATTTCACATGATACATCAAGTAATAAACATCGTCCAATCAGATATGATTTTACTTATTTTATTGTTATCTAATTTTTGTATTATTGATTTGATACTGAATGATCAGAGATGATCCAGGATGATATGAATTTACAAACTGCTTCCCCACCATACTTGTTCCAGATACCATATAGATGGGGAGTTTTTGGGGATGACCAAAAATGTAATTTTTATATTTTAATTTCATTATACATTAACACATCCATTTAACATTTCTAGAATCATTTTAATTCATTTTATATTTTATTTATTCTTTTCACAAACATGACTCTGTGTGTATGTTCCACCAATTACAAGTGATTACTGATACCAAAGGGTTATTAGAGAGTTCATAGAGGTGAAAAAGGTCCTCTATAATTGATTATTGGTTTCCATATTCATTTTTAATTTTTATTCAATGATCATGCACCATCCCACCAGGTCAATTTTCACTCTATTTTTCTTTGTAAATAGATCATAAACCCTAAATATTATAGTTCTTTAGTTTTTAAATGTTTGTATCATAAAAAATATTAATTCTTAGTTCCTAATGTTCTTTGAAATTTATGAATATAGTTGAAGGTGGCATCCACTTCTTTAGTCTTTAGGACTACAATTTTAGGTTTAGTAATATAATACTAAATATTATTGAGATGATATCCTTTTAAAACTCTCTCTACTACTCTACAATTTTTAGGATTTATTATCCTTCTTTACCCCAAGATGGGGGGTACACCATGTTTTGACAGATCTATATTTCAATGTTTTCTTGGTTGGGATGGAACCTCGACACTGGGAAGTAACATGACAACAAGGAAGCCATTTCTAGAGAAGATATGGCTAGAAGAAGGGATGGAGTGACACCTGAAGAGGATAAAAAAGACATTATAACCGCCTCAACAGTTACTGGGGTAGAAGATGACACTGTTTTCCATGGGTTGGTCATGGTTGGTGATGCATATCAGGTATTCATCTATCTGTTGTGTTGGATTTTTTTGATAATGGGTTATGTCGCCCTAAATTTTCCCTTAAAATGGATGTTTATAAATTTTAATTGAAATAGATAAATTTCAATGGATTTTAGTATTTTTAGGTAAAAAAATTAGTTTTTTATATGCTATAATGGATATAGCCACCATTTTAACCATAAAATAGGTACCCTATAGTCATTTTTAAAACCATTTAAATAGGTCACTTATTAAAAAGGATAAAACCGTTGTTATAGGGTACAAACAAGCACAGTTTAACCGTGGAAATAGGGTGCCAATTACCATAGTTAAAACCATGGAAATAAGTCATACATATTTCCATGGTGATAACTGCCACAGTTTTTGAAAGGCTATGTTCGTAGGAGAATTTTCTAGTTGATATTACTTTCCTTAATAACATTCAACACTAAAAAATTCCAGTTCCCTGAGATCTTGTGTATCTTGTTCCTATTATAACTACATTACATATCAATCCTCTTATGTATCAAAGACTATATTTATCCTACTATCTAAAATTATGATGTTCTCACCCCTATTGAAATACAGTAATTAAAACCTCATTGATCCTCCATTTACTAAAATCATGAATATAATTTGTAAAATTTCATTTATTTTTATGAATATCTTTACCAAACATATTAAAAATTTAAGAATACTATGTTAGGATATTATACAACTGAACTTATGGAAGAATGTTTTATCACCTTTATTGAGATCCGGATATTTTTTATGATTTTTATTCCCATATAGAATAATTGACCATAGAGAGATTGATAAGTGTCATGGATAAGTAATAGTGAGTTCGAGTAGATAATGTTTCCTTTAAGATTTTGTATTTTTTCTAGAGAAGAATAATTGTCGAAGATTAAATGGAAATTTTTACTATTATATATTTTATTGTTAATAATTAAATAATATTAATAATCATCTTAATATTATTATTATAATGTGTGTTGAAGACAATTATTGATTTTTAGTGAATATTGAAAAAAATAGAGGTTTTTGGAATTATTATATAGGGTGTTAGATATAATTAGTTCTACCGTTATTGAATTTATTATTCACATATTCATAAGTTTCTTGATCCTCTAATCATTAGATTAAATCTAATATGTTGTTTGAAAATTTAAATATGAAAGAACCTATATTATTTACTTATTGTATTTTTGTATGTAGATGAGTTGATTAATTATAAAATGAATAATCGTAGTATGATTCATTTTTTATACATTTATACTTATTATTCATTTTTTCCTATAAGAAGAAAAATTTAAAATGATAGAGTGACAATGAGACGTTTAAAAAAAATTATGTATACATTTTATATTTTATTGAGGATCACTGGAAATATGAAAAAGTATTCATCCACCCCTAATATATAAAATTTTTGTTAGATGAAATTAGTTGAAATAAGAAATTACAAGGGTGTGTTAGATTTTATGATCATTACATAATATATTAATAAGAATCAAAAGGGGGAAAAGGGACAATATCCATAAAGATGTATAATAATTCATTAAATATGAATTATTTTGATGAAAATATGTAAGATATTTTAATTGATAGAAAATTAAAAAACACGATAGAGTACACAGTTCATATTTATGTTTATCTATATATTGTGCGATATGAAATATATTTTTGAGAATATATAATTTTTTTGTATCTGTAATATATTTTGTTGGGTTTATATGATTTCTGAAATAATCATACCATTACTAGTTCCAAGGAGGTTTATTAGGCTACATTAAAACTATATGTAATTTTTTAGAGGAATTTATTATGAAAAATTAAAATGTAATCATATAAATTAAATTAAAATAATTTTAAAAATTATATTTAATAATATGTCATCCTGAAGATAAATCATGTTTTAAACTTTCGAATCAAATAGTTCATTAAAGGAATATGAAGTTTCACATTGATCATGTAGTGTTGAAGGAATAGAAGTAGATCTATTCCCCTTGATGAAAAACTGTAAAAATTAATGATTATACTATTTAAATACTGATATATTGGTCTTGATATGAATATATTTGTCTCACTATAATGGAATAAGAATTATCATTTCATTTTAAGAATTTTTTTACTATATCATGATTTATGATGGTTTCCACTAGTTCTTTATGAGTCCTCTCAGATTGATCTAATGAATGAAAAGATAATATATAAGAAGAAAGAATGTTAATGGAAATTTTAAATTAATATTTCTGTTTAATCATGAATTTTAAATTAATATTCATTAATGAATAACTCGATTACATTTGAAAATTATTGAAAGGGGATCCTTAATGTACAATAAAGTGATGAGTATTATTTACCATTATGTAATTTTTTAAGAAAAGATTTTCAAAAGTGAAGAAAATAATAATCAAGAGGGTTTTGATTGAGATATACGAAGAATTGTTTTTGTAGTAATGTTTACAAAGAAATAATATTCATGAATTAAGTAAAAATAAGACAAGAATCATAAGAGAGTGTTTACACTTGATCATTTTGTGTGAGTGATCATCATAATTATGGTATGTGGTGAGTTAGATGGAATGGGTCACACATATTTTAATGGTGAATAAGTGTAGTATAAATATAATATCATCTAGAGACACACATTGGTGGAATAAATACAACCCTAACCTCAATAATAATGGATAATAGTGCATTTTATTAGGATATTTCATGTGCAATGTCACTGTTATATTCTAATATATATCGTAATGGATATACCATAAATGTTTGTTTAATTGATGATGATTCTAATTGATAAGATGATATTAGGTCTATTTGGATCATCAAAATTATTAGTTACTCATTTTTGAGTAGTCAACCTTGCACATTGACTATCCCTATTTATTTTATTTGATGGCATGCTTGTCTAAAGTAGTCAGATCAATCACTCTAACAAGTGATAGAAGATCAGTCTGAATGAAATAGAAAAATATCTAAATAAATTATATAATTCACCCCCATTCCACTGAACCCAACAATTCATTGGGATGATAAAATAGTTATCAAAGCATCGTTTCTTTTTATAAATATTAAGAAGCTTTGGTCCTACTGCATCATTAGGTTTTAAGAGGAGTTGTATTTTATTATATTTTCTGAATTTATCTCTCTTTTATAATGGAAATTTTATCTGAATTTATATTCTAATCATGAATGAAATTAATCCATTGATCATCAAGTGGAAACCCACTTTTGAAGGAAGGAATTATTTAATATGACATGGGATGATGTTGAAATATCATTTTACTATCGAACTAAATGAATTGGATGAATACATCGATGAATTTATCACTATAATTATGGTACTACTATAATATAGGTATATATTATAAAAATGTAGAGGCATGTTCATGCATGGAATTCTATTTTTTCAGTATTATAAAAGTAATTTGGAAAGGATAAGGGGATCAAAACTACAAGTAGAATTTTAGATAATCTAGAAATTAGTTTTGAAAGAAATTAAAAATTGAATCATGAAAATTTTCATAATTATAGATTAGTATATGAACATCTAAGTATTTATAATGATAAAAAAGTGGATAACACCTTTAGTATAGTAAAAAATTATGATCACAATTAAGGAGTTTTGTAAGAAGCTATAGAGTGTTATGGTTTTTGTGGAGATAGTACACATCACTCTAGAAGAATATCATTCAATAGTTTCAGAACACAATTATTGTTATCCATGAAAAAATAAATATGATGATTTTTATATTACTGTAATTTCTTATGAAATGTGGAAGGTTTTTCCAAATGTTGTGGTATCTAAATCCTAAAAACATAGTATCATACTATTTTTTATATTCAAACTATAAATCAATTTTGTTTTTTGAGAAATGTAATTAGTTACATGAGCATGGTAAAAATATTTCCATCCTTTTGAATTTTTCATCATTTAATTTTATTGAGATTTTCTCAAAATATTATCATTGAATGAATTTTCTTAAAGTATCCACATGTGATGATTTCATTATAGATTCTCTAAGATTTTCAATATTTTTATTTTCTTATTTCCAATACCTTATGGTTAAATATATAATAGGATCTAGAATATGTTTTCTCCCACTAGTTTGATCATGGAACCCTAGGGTATGACGATTAATTCATTTATATAGGCTTATAGTCATTGAATATTGTATCTATTTATCATAAATTTATTTTAGCAATGAAATTTAATGCATCTAGTGTGAGGAAGAAAATTAAATTTCCAGGTTTTATTTAGTTGAATAAATTATATGCTTGAATGTGCGATTCATATAATTATCATTACAAATCCTTCTTTTACAATGTATTAAATAAAAAAAATCTATTAGTAGAATTAATATTTAGAGAAAATATTAATTAATGATTTTTTTATTTCAATACATCACACTATCGATTGTTTTTTTATTTACTGTTTATATTTGTAATATTTTAAATTATTTTTATTGAATTAGATAATATTTTATCATTCGAACGATTTACTTTTGTAATAACCCAAATCCGGAGCGACTCAACCGGTGCCCCGTACCCGATTCTCCACATTACCTCAAGCGCATTTCCCCAAATGCCAGAGGTTATTGACTAGTAGCAAGGGAATTGGTGAGTCATTGGGAAAACTATACCCTCAGTTGGTAAAGTATACAAGGGAAAGGAAATAACAGTCAATCGTCAAAGCAGTAAACAACATAAAACAACTAAAACTAAATAGAGGAAGCAATTAATGTATAATAATGATGATAAATATCAAATAGGTACAAGTATCTATGGAATGTAGGAAACACAACAACGTGCTAAAATACCATTGAGAAACAACGTATGAAAAGTATAAAGCAAGTCTAGGAGCATCGCTAGCCTATGCTCAATCCTATTCTCTCTATCTCTGACCATAAATCATGTAACTGAAGTAGAAGGGCCAAAGTCCCTATGCACACCTGTAACTATATAACCTGTTTAGGGAAAAAATCAGGACCCAAACAGGGTGTGAGACTAATCGCAGAAGGAAACCACCACAAGATCGGTGCCCTACTATTGGTGAGCAATATATAAAAAGTTTATGAAATAAATGCAGTAGAGAGATGTGAGCACACTAAAGTAACCAATCCTACAAATCTCCATTCATATTTATTTATTAATTTAATTCCATCGTTTTATTATCAACAAAGGAATATAGAAAACAACTCTATAATCCCAAAGCATAGCATGTAACACAACAGGTATCTCAGCAGACTACCTAAACAACAAGCTGTACAAAACCCAAGCTTGTTCTTTGGCTTGGTGGACTTTTCACAACCAACCAAATAGTATTAACAATGAATCTCTCGGTGTCACATACAAGCATACCCCTCTATTCAAATAATCATACAAGGCACAGACACTCTGGGAAGCTCTCACCATCAATTCGCCTGCGTTCTTTCAATGATAGCTATAGACTCTATGAGGAAGCATTTAAATCTAATTACCCCTGTAGTCCTGATACGTAACTCAGGACACTCTGAGGAAGCACAAAGTCTAATTCTTGTAGGTCCTTTGAATGATACTAATTTATAACTGACTCTTTAGGGAAGACCTTAATTTCCAATTCCTTCTTTAGTCTACTGCACCAGGTTCACACAGCCCTGAGCAGTCCAGTCATTTATAATCGACTGTCTGTATCCCTAAGTAAGATCAAAGACTACTTTTCTCATAGATAAAATGCATCAAAAGCATATAAACAGTAGGCAATAAATGCAATCAATTATAGCAAGGAATCCAATAAATGCAACATGGTCTGCCTCACAGGCAACCTAATCCAAACAGCGATAAACAACCAAAACAAGGGAAACACCCATGGCATGATACTCAAACATTCTAACAAGAAAACATTATTTATCCAATATCCACAAGAATACATGAAATCTATGGAAGATAATAATTCAGAAAAAAAAACCCTTACCCATGATACCCGATACATGGTTATCAGACACTTTTTCACAAAAACTCAAAGACATTCAACGTAAGGAAACAAAACACCTAAATCAGTCCTAGGAGAATGATATACTTGATCCTCGGCCCGTGAATCGTCCTAGAATAGAGTATATCTACAAAAATTCTAAAATTATCAACCTCATATATCTCTCGAAAGAGAAATAATAAGGAAACATGGACAAAGAAGAACCATGAACAGACCACTACGATTCTATTGCAACCGGCAGCATTCGATTCAGATAACTGGTGGCGGATCGGTGGCTCCGAGAAGATCCACAACTATACCCTCACTCTTGGTCGAAGAAGTTAGAGAAGAAGTTGTTTTCCGGGTTAAGACGCGACCCCGGTCCATCTAACGAAAAAAGTGGTGTGTACTTTTGGAGTACATGGTGTGTACTTGGCTTTTCTGTACACTGCATTAAGCGGCCTCCACATCACCCCAACAAGGCTGTGTGTGTGGCCATGACATGGCCAGCACACAGCCTCAAGCAGAATCAATGTACACGGTGTGTACTTATAATGTACACGGTGTGTACTTAAAAAATTTCCATATCCTACTCTTTTTAACAAAAACTACCAGAAAAGTAAAAACATACCTGAAAATGGTCCAGGTTCTTACAAACTTCCCCCACTTAAAAAAATTCACCCTCAAATTTCCTAAACATGGTGGTTAGATGAAACCTCAAACAACTCTGGCCACTGTGATCGCATATCGGCGTCCCTCTTCAAAGTCTAATCCTGTATACAGTCATGCACCCATATCACCTGTACCAGATGAACAGACTGACCACAGAGTAACTTTGCACTACGATCAACAATCCTGATAGGATGCTCCTTGAAAGATTCATCCTGCTCTAGCTCAACCTCCTCGGGTTGAAAAACATGAGACAAGTCTGAGAAATAGTGTCAAAGCAGAGAAGCGTAGAATACGTCGTGCATAGACTTTTACCTCCGTGGAAACTGCAACCAATAAGAAACCAGCCCGACTCTCTCCCGAATCTCAAATTTCCTGACGTATATCAGTGAAAGCTTACCATGTCTCCTGATCCTCTTGTCTCCCAACCTCGAGGTAACATGTAGGAAAACCTGATCTCCATCCATGAACTCCAACAGTCGTCTCCGCTGATCAACATAATATTTCTACCGATACTATGCAATAACCATCCTTTACCGAATTAACTCCACATATTCTGTGGTCTGATAAACAAGACGAGGTCCCAACATAGCCTCCTCTCCTACCTCCAGCCAACACAAGGGTGATCGGCGTGGCCTACTATACAAAGCCTCGTAAGGTTCCATCTGAATAGTTTCATGAAAACTATACTGGTAAAAAAACTCCACTAGAGGTGTATTTCCCTCTCAGAAACCTCCAAAATCATGGACACATGCTCGTAGAATGTCCTCTAGAACTTAAATCATGCTCTATGACTGAAAATATTTCTAGGGATGGTAATTTGTACTCAGAAGTACCTGTGTACACAAAGCCCTCTATATCCCTTTCCAGAAATGCGACGTGAAGCAGGAGTCCCAATTTGAAATGATAGTACTCAGAACCCCATTCAAGCGTACAATATCACAGATGTACAATTTTCCATGATCATCAACACCGAAATTCTCCCTAATCGGCAGGAAGTGAGCAATGTTCGTGAGCCTATCAATGACCACCCATACCGCGTCATTCCTCCAAGGTGATCTCGGTAACCCTTTCACGAAGTCCATCGCAACGTCATTCCACTTCCACTCGGGAATGGGTAGCTTCTGTAAATGCTCTGCTGGTCGATAGTGCTCCACCTTCACCTGCTAACAGGTGGAACACCAAATGAAAAGACCAGCAACATCTCTCTTCATACCTGGCCACCAATACTGGCGGTGTAGATCACGATACATCTTGGTGATGCCAGGATGAACTTCCCAAACTGAGGAATGAAAGCCTCACATTAACTCCTCACGTATATCTGCTGGCACCCATATATGTCCCTGGAAATGAAAGATTTCACCCTCACCTATGTTCCATCCGGGAAGAGGGTCCTCTCCTGACACGCTTTCCCATAAGACTATGCCTTCATAATTTGATAGTTTCGTCCTTAGAACTTGGTCAAGAAGGGTTGAGGTAACAAATACGGAAGAAAGAAAAGTCTGACCCTGTCTGTCAGGCACCTCCAAATTCATTTCAGAGAATACAGCCATAAGCTTCCACTCGTTGCTGGCCTCTTGAACTATTTGTATCTGCATCCTCCTGCTCAGTGCATTTTCCATAGCGTTTCCTTTCCTAAGCATATATCCAATCTCAATGAAAAAATACTGTAGGTACTCGATCCACCTCTGCTATCTCAGATTCAAGTCACACTGCATGAAGATATACTTTAGGATCATGTGGTTAGTAAATACCACAAAATTCTCTCCCAGAAGATAATGTCTCCAACAATGCAAATCATGAACAACTGTAGCCAACTCCAGGTCATGCCTAAGATAGTTCCTCTCATGTGGCCTCAACTACCGAGATCCATATGAAACGGCATGATGCTCCTGTATAAGAACTAATCCAAGCCCGATGCCAGATGAATAACAGAAAACTGTATAACTCTTGCCCAGCTCCAGTAAAACTAGAATTGGTGCTAAGGTCAATCTCCCCTTCAGCTCTTGAAATGCTAAATTGCAGGCTTCTAACCAAACATAATTCTCCCCCTTCTTAGTTACGCTCGTCAATGGCACTACTAATAATGATAATTCCTTTATAAAACGTCTGTAGTAAATAGCCAGCCCTAAGAAATTTCATACATCGAAGACAATATTCATCTTTTCTTATGTAACCACTGCTCTCACCTTTTCTGGTCAATGGATACTCTTGTCTCTGACATGACATGACCCAGGAAGTGAATCTCGTCCATCCAAAAGGGCACAGTGGGAGCATAGCATATAACCGATGCTCCCTCAAAGTATTCAAAATAATCTCAATATGGGTAGCATGGTCGTGTCGAGTGTGAGAGTACACCAAGATATCGTCCATGAATGACTCTGAGTATGGATGGACCACTCGATTCATCAGTGTCATGATAATTGTAGGCATGTTTGTGAGGCCGAACGGCATAACCATATACTTGTATAGACCATACCTACTCCATGAAGCTATAAGAGGTATATCAGATGGTCTAACATGAAATTGATGATAAACGAACCTCAAATCGATCATTGAGAACACTCGGGCCCCTCTAAGCTGGTCAAAGAGGTCATCAATATAATGAAAGGGATATCATTTTTTGACTGTAAACTGGTTTAGCTTCTGATAATCCACACAATGCCCAAGGGTGCCATCTGCCTTCATCGCAAAAAGTACTGGAAAACCTCAAGGAGAAATACTAGGTTGGATGAAAACCTTTTCCTGCAAATCATCCAACTACTTCTTGTGATCCTGCAACTCAGGTGTAGCCATCCTATATGGAGGAATGGATACAAGTTCTACTCCTGGAACATGCTCAATAGAAAATTCTACCACATGCTCTGGACGAAAACCTAAAAGGTCTTCTGGAAAGACATCCCTAAAATGATCTACCACTGGAGGAAAATCTAACTATGATTTCCCCTTGTCACCAAGATAGAGACTGGAAATCTGAACTGTATCTCTGCTTAGCCCATGATGCTCTGGTCCTACTCTTCTTTCCTGTACATCCCACTCTCACTTATGAAGAAATGATTCGCCCTCCGGTGATGTAAAAATCACCCAACGGCGATAATAGTCGACCACTTCCCATAAGGGAACGATCCGGTCCATTCTGAGAATGACATCATAGCCTGTCATCTCTAGGACATAGAGGTCCCATTTAATGTGTTACCTAGACACCTCTAGAGGGAACTCCTTGCACTGACATACACTATCCGTTCTAGTCCCCAACGGTGTGTCTTGTGTCAAAATTTCCTCAGAAGCATAAACAGTAATTCTACGGATCTCCACAGTATTCACAAAAATAAATCTATGAAAAGATCCCCAATCAAAAAGTGAAGAGGATAAAATTGAGTCTACTAAAATCGTACCTCGAACTGTTGAAGGTCCAGGATCCTGCTCCTAATAAATCTGCTATACAAAAAATGTCTATCATGCACCGCAGCCCTGTGTAAAAGCCTGATATCCCTGAGCTGACCCTCTATGAGATGACCCTCCCTGAGCCTGACCACTTCATACACGACCTCTACCCTGGCCTGAATTTTTGGAATAACTCCCACCCCCAGTCTACTATGGAACTGGTAATCCTTCTCCTATACATGTAGTCGAAACTGATCCTCCTTCACTAGCCGCTGGAAGAAGAACCTTGCAAAAACGATGCAGATGACCCATCTTTCCACAAGATTGACACTCCACTGGGTATCTTAGGCACTGAGGCTTCTTATGCCCACTTTTTATACACTAAAATCACACCACCTAGTTTCCAGAGGGAATATCCCGTTTACTCGAATGAATACCTCGCTTCCTTAGGTCCTCTCGTGTAGACTCTCGGTGGCGCTTCCTGCTGTCTATATGAAATGAACCAGCCATGGATGCTGAACTACCCTAGTTCAAATCTCTATCCTCCCTCAGATTTCTATCCATGATAACCACCTGGTTGACTATCATAGTAATAGAAGTCAACTGAAAGAAGATCACCTGAGATCTGATGACTGGTCTGAGACCTTCCTCAAACATTCTCTCCAAAGACAGCTCGTCATTCCACAAAACGGGTGTGAAACGCTCTATGTATATGAAGAAAGAGGAATAATCCAAAACTGTGAGAGTACCCTACTATAGGCTCATGAACACTCTAGCTCTGTCAACTCTCAGCGTCACCAGGTAGAATTAGTCGTAGAACGTACGCTGAAACTCAACCCAAGCCATACCCTGTTGGCGCCCTACCTGCGAAACCACATTCCACCATATCTTGGCAGATTATCACAGAATATAAGTCGTGATCATCACTCTCATCACTGTAGGCGTCTCCAAATGCTCGCAGATGGATAACATGGCTTCTACCAGTGACTCTGCAACATGCGGTACTCCACCCCCTGTGAACGTGGGATGATGCTACTGCTGAAAAACCTGCGTCAGCTCTACCATAGAAGGGGCATGATGCTGAGCTCTCTGGAAGGTCTGCAAGAATCTCATGAAACCATCTCGGAACTGAACGTTGGCTCCAGTGTTGGGAATCACTACAGGTGCCATGTCTGGAATGATCGGTTAAACTACCGGTAGTCCCAGTTCTACCGTGTCAGGCGTATGGTCACTTCCTGGTTCCTAATAGATAATGAGAGGATGTCTTAGTGACACAGTTCTAAAAGTTCTAAAGTACAACTCATATTCAGGATAAAAATATATAGAAAAAATGAAGGCATAAGAAGGAATAGGGAAAATAAGGCATTCATGTTAAGAAAAAAATAATTACGTGGTGTGTTCTTTCACTACACGGCTGGTTCCCTTAGGTCATTCACATGGGCGTGTACTCCTACCTAAACTGGTCATGTAACACCCCAAATACATGGCGTGATGTCCTAACACACGACCTGTACTTGAATCTCTTCCCTGCCCGAGTCCTTCTATACGGTTAAGACACACGGCTCTCCTAAGACAACACTACACGGTGTGTTCAATTCATACACGGCATGTCCCTAACAAGATTCACATGGACCGTGCTGTTAGCGACACGGCCTATGTACCTAGGTGACACTACACATATTGTTCCAGGCATACACGGCATATACAATGAATTCCTAACATACCGTGTGGTTAGCTACACGGCCGGCTACATGGCTGACACTACACGGCGTGTTTTAAGAGAACACGGCATGTAAGAAAAGGTATGACACCGATTTGTGTTGTTTGTGACACGGCCGGACACCTAGATAAAACTACATGGCATGTAAAATTCAGACAAGAAATGTTTTTGAAAATATAACATGACTTGTGTTGTTTGTGACATGGTTCGTGTACCCATTTCATACTACATGGCCTATTAACTAGTACACGATGAGTTCCTACAAGATTTTCAAGAACCCCATGTTTTTTCTCGCACTGTCAGTGACATGGATATAGACTACACATCGTGTAACCATAATGTACACACTTTGTATTCTAGGTTTTTCCAGATAGTTGCCTTCGAAACTACCCTGGAGCCCAGAAAACACAGAAAACCAGTGTTATGCTGCCAAATTCCGATCGTTGAGGGCCCATACTCCCTGTGTATCAAATATTGAAATCATAACAATACATATAACAAGTAAATAGTATAACAAACTCACAATCCACCAATTTCTAATCCTCGAGGGCCCATAACACCTCTAAGACCAAAGTTTGACATCCATGATAAAGAATCTCTAAACAAACGATACCCTATCTATATAGCAGGTATCCTATCACAACATCTATCACAACATCATGCATAGTCTATAAATTTTTTTTATCACAACAGCATGCAATTTCTAATGGAATTTAAATGGCATGGAAAAATGAATGACATGTTATTTTATAAAAAGACCAATATGATGCATGAGATGGAATACCCTCATACCATCAGGCTGCAAAAAAATAGAACCCAATCATATAATAAGTAACAACACAAAACAAGTGCACCACCCAACTGTGAAATCTATTAAACTGAAACATTTAGAAAACTTGAAAACTGAAACATTTGAGGTATCCTGGATTTTTCCCTATACACGGGTTCTAGAAGTCTCAGCCACTGCTACTTACCTTTTACATATTTCTTCCTATCCCTGTATAATGTCGCTAAACAATATGTCAATAGAAAAGAAAAGAAACTCCTTTGATACCACTTTGTAACGACCCGAATCCAGAGCCACTCAACCGGTGCCCCATACCTGGTTTTCCACAAGACGTCAAGCACATTTCCCCAAATTCCGAAGGCTTCCAACTAGCCACTAGGGCCTTGGTGAGTCATTTGGGATACTATGCCCTCATTTAGTAATGTATACAAGGGAAAGGAAATAACAGTCAATCACAGAAGTAGTAAACATCATAAAACAAATGAATCTAAATAGCAGAATAAATGAATACATAATAATGATGATAATGATGCAGCAAGTACAAGTATCTATGGAATGCATCAAACACTACAACATGCTGAAATACAACTAAGAAAAAAGTACAAAAAGAAAATAGCAACTCCAGAAACATTACAATCCTAAGCTCTGTCCTATGCTCTCCATCTCCGACCAACAATCATGTAACTATAGTAGAAGGGCCACAGTCCCTATCCACACCTACAACCATATAACCTATTTGGGGATAAAAGAAGGACCCAAACAGGGTGTGAGACGAATCCCTGTAGGCAACCACCACAAGATCTGTGCCCTACTGTCAGTGAGCAATATATCAAAAGTAAAAGAAAATAAATGCAACAAAGAGACCGGTGCACACAAAAGTAAACAACCCTAAAAATCTCAATTCAAATTTATTTATTAATTTAATTCAATAATTAAATTATCAAACTATGAATTTAGAAAATAGCTCTATATTACCAAAGCATAGCAAGTAACAGAACAGGTATCTCGGCAGACTACCAAAACAACAAGCACTACAAACCCCATGCTTGTTCATTGGCTTGGTGGAATCATCACAACCAGCCAAAAAATATTCACACTGGCTCTTTGGGTGGCTCATACTGGAAGACCCCTATAGTAAAATAATCATAAAAGGCACATACACTCTGGGAAGCTCTCACCATCAATTCCCCTGCGGTCTTGCAATGATAGCTATAAACTCTATAAGGAAGAACTTACGTCTAATTACCCCGGTAGTCCCGATACATAACTAAATACACTATGAGGAAGCACAAATTCCAATTCATGTAGGTCCGTCGAATGATACTAATTTATAACTGACTCTCAAGGGAAGCCCTTAATTGCTAATTCTATCTTTAGTACACCGCACCCGGTCCACACATCCCTGAGCAGTCTAGTCAGGCGTAATCGAATATCAACAACCCTAATTATGTTTAATGACTACATGGATAATATATACAATGCATCATAAGGATATAAATAGTAGAAAATACATGCAATCAATTATATCAAGGCATCCAATCAATGCAAAAAGGTGTTCCTCACAGGTAGCCTAATCCAAACAGCGATAAAAAACCAAAACAAGGGTAACACCAATGGGTTGATCCTCAATCATGCTAACAAGAAAACATTATTCATCTAATAGATAGAAGTATACAAGAAATATAAGGAAGATAATTACTCAGGATAAAAACCCTAATCCAAGATAACCGATACATGGGTATCCAACACTTTTCCACAAAAACTCAAAGATATTCAACATAAGGCAATAATCGACCTACCTCGATCCTAGGAGATCGATATACTTGAACCTCAGCCCTTGAATCGGCCTAGAATAGAGTTAAAGTACAAAAATTCTAAAATTTTCAACCTTAGATAACTCTCATAAGAGAAATAATCGGGAAACGTGGACAAAGAAGCACAATGAACTCACCACTGTGATTCTATTTCAACCGACGACGTTCAATTCAGATAAATGGTGACAGATCGGTGGCTCGGAGAAGATCCATGGCCACACCCTTGCTCTCGGTTGATGAAGCTGGAGAAGAAGGTGTTTTCGGGGTTAATACGTGACCCCGGTCCATTTAATGAAAAAATAAAGTACACGGCCTGTACTTTTGGAGTACACGGCGTGTACAAGGATTTTCCATACTCCGCATGTAGCAGCCTCCACATCACCCATACATGGCCGTGTGTGTGGCCATGACATGGCCAATATACGGCCTCGAGCAGCATCAAAGTACATGATGTGTACTTATAAAGTACAAGATGTGTAATTTGAAAATTTCCAGATTCTCCTCTTTTTCCCAAAAACAACCAGAAAAGTAAAAACATACTTGAAAAGAAGGTCCGGGTTCTTACAACTTTTCTAATGAAGATATAATTTTCACGTTGATAGTTGATAAGTTATTTTAATCTCCTATAAACCATGTTACCTCAGTGATTGAAGTAGTTATAGTCCATATTATAACACAATTAACTATTCATAGTATAGTGTTATATCACACATCCTATGGGAAATTATTTGTTATCTAATTTTATATCAACATGGTGTTAGATCATTCTTTGATATACTATGGACTAGATATTGAACTTTGTATATAGTCTGTTTAATTTATTAGAAGATATAATAGTTTTTATATAGTAACTTATAGAAGAGAAAATATAGTTTTCTTTTTATATTTAATATCTTCCAATTAAATATGTTAAAAATTTAAATCCAAGCCAAATACCAATCATAGATGGAAAAAAATTTAATATGGGTGTAACAAGATCAAAAAATATTAAAAAGGAAGTTGACAATTTTGGTTAAATGACATGAAAAACAACTTCTATAGAAATATTTTTGTTATTTTACTCATTATGAATAGTTATACTATCAAGTGAACTATAATGTTATAAATAGGTTTATATCGACAATTATGTGCGTGTATATATAATGAAATTTCTTCATGTGTGATAGGGTATGGAATAATCCTAATATTACTAAATCTAGAGCCCCAAAACTCATTTGCACTATAACAACTATATTGTGAGAAGATTTTTATTCCGTTTTTCAAATTTTAGAATCCATGGTGCTGATACATCAATGAATAAGGATTGTTTTTAATGGACATAATCCATTGGGTGAGGAGGATATTACTGATGAAAATCATGAGGAATGTGTGATTTATATTTTTCTAATGGAATGAGAATCCAAAAGCACGCTTATTAATGAATAAAGCTTAAAATGAATCTTGGTTTTGATGTTCTCATAGGAACTATTAATGTAGTATTAATATTAGTGGAATAGAGATTTTTATACGGATAATGGAAAGAATATATTTGCATTAATTTAAAATTAATTTATTTTTATTTACAATTTTTATATATGTAAATATTATACTATTAAGAAAAATAAATATGAATTGGATTAAATTAATATAGATGATATTCAAGTTGAGATATCTAATAATTCATGGAGAATGAATAGAATGATGGAAAAGATAAACATACAATATAAATATTATTAATATATAAATTATAAACATGAAAATAATGATTCCTCAAAATCCATGTGATTTGAATTTAAGAAACCATGTAAAAATATGCCATATGTTCCTCGGTTTTTGGAAAATAATTGTGAATTATAATCTATATAGATAAAATAATGAATGTTTTTTTACTAGAAATTATATATGTTGTGTAAGTAGTTATACATATTCTAATAGAATCATTTATTCAGTGGATAGTAGTTGTAGGATGTTATATTTATCTATAAACAATTCCCTAAATATTATAAGGATAATGGTGAAGGTTACTCTTGAAACACTCCCAAAACAATACCTCAATTATGATTTCCTTTTCTTCTCAAAGGATCAAAATATATCTATTTTTGTTATATGAGGATTATATTTAGTTATTTTGAAACATGGATACATCTATATATTTTCTATAAAATAATATATAAAAATAAAGAAATACCATAATCATATCATGCCTTATATTGTTATAGTAATAAATAGTTTTTGTAAAAATCCATCTAGGTTTCCAAGTATTATTCTTGGTTAAACAATATAGACGATAAATTAATCAAGTAGATAAGGGGGAAATTAAGACCCTAAATGAGTTGAATGAATCTAATAGACAAATTTCTGATCAAACTAATTTATTTATTATTAAAATAGTCTCTATAATATCATTAGAATATAGAATGAAAAATTATATTTTGAAATAAGAAATTGAATTTTTATGATATTATTAAGTAATTTTACAACTGAAAAAATACATATTGAATATGTTACAAACAATTAAGGCCTAAAAAGAAAAAAAATAGTATTTTCCCTAAAAAACAATGAGATATATTTATATAAATTAATATTTCATGCCACGTAACAAAACCTATTTTACTAAATTTTATACAAATTACAATTTGAAAAAATAATTTTCAGTGATAAAGTTTCAATCTCTCAGACGTCATAAAACTTTTATTTCTAATTATTTCACAACTATACTTTGTATAATAGTTGGATAAATATAATTATATATATATATTTTTATAATGTCTCTATGATTTATAATATTTTGGTACCAAATTTATAATCATGATTTTTTGGAAGAGATATTGAATACTAGAAGTGGAAACCAATCGTACATTAACATATAATGTTCATAACATATGATATGACATAATTTTAATTTCCAGAACATTCAAATGGTATTGGGTGGAATATTCACTTCTTAAGACTATAAGTAAAGATAAATTTATATACTTTGTGATGATTTTATCTTATTATATAAGTAATCACAATTTTCATGTATGATTTAGGACATAATCAAATCCTCTTAATAATTATATATCTATGAGATGGTGGTTACTCAATGAACATTAATACAAATAAATTTATTGTAAAAAAGTCACAAAAAATTCACATATTGTCTTTAATGGGAATGAAAATGTTTACATAGTAAACATAAAATACAATAGTAAATTGAATATAAAATATTTAAGTAGAGAAGAAATGACTTCATGGATTCATCATAAGATCTATGAAAAATGTAATTTTTTTACCATAGAAAAAGAATCTATGAATATATAAGCTACAGATATATAAAAAAAATTTAATTTGACTTATGTCTATGATCCAAAAAAGATTTGGTAAAGAGAACAAGTAATGATTTAACTACATAACGTATGTATGAATTCCTATTATATTACAATTTCTCAATATTATGATGGTCCATATTTTTTATACATGATTTTTGCCTTTTTTCCATAATAGTGATTTTTAATTCTAAATTACACAATATTTTTGAAGCTTAGTTTCATGGAAATAATGTAAATAATACATGAAATACAATAATAAGAACAAAAATGTAATCAAATTTTCATTAAGGAATCCTTTCCTATTTCATTTATGGTCACCAAACATTAAATGATTTCTTGGGGTATTACATCTAATGGAATGTGTATGCATAAATTCATGAATGGTTATTGAAAAGGAAATGTATTTTATGTCATTATTATAGATAAAACATCAAGAATAAAATCATAGAACAATCAAGAGTATATGAAAAATAATATTTAAATGTGGGTAAAAGGTAACAATGATACATTAAAACTATTGTCACCATAGTTCATCGACTTAGTGACATCAAATATATTTTCAAGGTTGTTCCCCAAGGTTTCATTAAAAATTTCCAAGGAGTAAAACCATAGTATAATAAATATTTCATCATTAGATAATAATTACACAACCAATTCATTAGATTAATATGAAGGAGAATCCTTCATATTTATAACATTTTTCAAAACACATAGATCTTATATCATGAAAAATTATTCCATAATTTTAACCAAACAAATATCTGATGGGGATTGGATACATGTAATTTACTATGAAAATAATTATATTCATACCAATATGAATACCCTTGAATTAAATATGGATGGGTATCACCAATATAAATGTATGCAAGAGAAATTAAATGAATAATTTTTGAAGTAAAATGGTTATACATAACTTATTATGATTTGGATTAACTAGATAAATAGTATCTCATTAATTGGTAATCGATTTTATTATAGAGGAATGATTATAAAAACATGGAATAATAATAAATTGAAAATATTTGTGCTTTTTTTCAATTGAAGAGGATGAATGGAGAATAAGAATGTAACACCCCGAGATTTTATGAAAAATATTCTTTTAATTTCATTAATGTCTTGTTTTGTATGCTACACCAAGATTACCTTCCGCTATACGCAATACCGTATTAGCTTGCAGTATACGCAACACTATTCTTGGATCGTGCTACACACAATTTTGATAATAGTTATTCTACGAAACATTGAGTATATATATATATATATTCAATGTATAAATGAAATATGGTTGGATTCTGTTATACGAAACAACGAAGGATTCTTTCACAACACGCAACCCTAACTTGGCTTGCATTACACACAATCACAACCTTCCTCGATAGTGTGTGTTGTACGCAATACCGGGTTTTACTAAACAACGATATATTATTATAATATTATTATGAACTAGCCGCTATAAATAGTATTAACTAAATTTTCAATTTTATAATATTATTATTCATCTTACACATTTTCTTGAACATGGTATAAGAACAAAATAAATTTTTTGGGTAAAATAAGTATTTTTAAAAAAATGTTGTTTTGTCGCCTTTTGATGGCGCACCCACTTTAAATATAGTTTTTGAAATGTTTATAAGTTCCATTTGACCAAATAAAATTATTCTTTGGAATCATGAAATAAAAATTTACTTTGTAGAAATTTTTCATTTTATTCTGATGACTTTCATATTTTAATGAATAGTAAAAACATGCTATATTTTAATTAAAAACATCTTTTTTAATCGTAATATCTTATGTGGTTAAATTATAATATTTAATGGTTTTAAAGTATAAATAAAATATTTTTTTACCATTTAATATAATTTATGTCATTGGAATTGATTTTAACTTGAATTCGTAGGTTAAATTAATTCAATCTTTTGCAAGGTTTTAAAGGAAAACCCGTTTTCCTTCAACAACGGGATTAATTTTATTTTAATTTCTACAACTTTTGTGTATTTAATTTAGAAAAATGGATTCCATATTTGTAATAAGTGGTTTAAAATTATTTTAATAAGCTACTTTTTATTTGTGGGCATTGTGAATAGTAACAATAGTAAATTTTATTTACTATAGTTAAAGGTAAATCTGGTAATTAAGGGTAAATATAAGATTATAAAATTACCCTAACACTTGGAAAAATCCTATTGGATGTCAAAAATTCGACCCATATCACCTAAGGGTCAGATTAGATTCATTTAATGGACTTTGTTCCATGAAAATAATTTAATTATTATTAAAACCAAAGAAAGTGACAACATGTCACTCTCTTAAATACTATAAGTATAATAATTTTAAGTTAGTGATAAACATCATATAACATCGAAAATAAATAGTCTAAAGAAATCTAAAAAAATTATCTGCATCATGAGAATTTATTTAGATTTTTTTGGGCTTAAATAATTATCATTAATTGTGACACAATAGTGATGCAGAAATTATTTATCTAGTGAAAAATCAAGAATATAGTTTTTATTAATCTAATACTGACCATAAAAGGCACCAAACCCGGACCAAAACTTATTGGTCATGTAAATATAAACTATAATAATCCAATTGTATAATATTTGACCATTTGGAGTCTTATACAAGCAATTATGACACTTATATTATTTTATTTTAAATGATTCCAAAGTTGTCACCTTCATAATTTAATAAATATAACAATTTAACTATTGTGATTTTAAGATGCTAAATTCGAGTAAAAGTATTATTGTTAAAGTTAATAGATTTATATTCATCATAGGATTTTATTTTTAATTTTTATGCAACATATAAGTATATTAAATAATTATACAAAAATGTTGTAGTAATTATTTTATTAGGAGATAAAACAAAAAAATGGTTTTAAAAATAATAAAATATATATTATAAAAACTATTTAATGTTTTCCACTAATTTTCTAGATACACATGACCTTTTATGAATCTATTAAAACTTGTAGTTCGAACATATCTTCTGTATATATTTTATTTAAATTCAAATAAATGAAGAGTGTCAAAATTGACACTATTGTTATTTTATAAAAATAACATATTATAAATTTTTTTAAAATTAAAAAAAAATTTAAAAATTATAAATTTAAATTTATATGGTCTATAATGTTATAAAGTAAATAATTATAGAGAATTCACAACAAATAAGTAATTATTTGTTATAATTTAAAATTTATAATTTTATTACCACAAATAAACTTAAATAGATTAAATACGGATAAATCAATATGATAAGGTTTAAAATAAGATCCAAACATGTCTAAATTTGATTGGTTGATGAGATTAAAACCTTATCTCATCTAATATTTGAATATGAGTCATTTCTGGAGGTTTTTAAGTGGGGTTAGATTTATTATAAATTAATATTTTTAAGAATTCCAAAGGTGCCCCTCTCCTCCCTTATAAAAGGGCACCTCCTCCCTCTCCTCCTCACACCAATTTGAGCCTTCAAGCTCGGGAAACCCCTGCCAAGTTATCTTATCCACTTCCCTAGAAATATCCTAGAGGTTCTGTTCTACTTTAAAGACCAATCTTAGTTCCTTAAGAGGAGGTTTCAAAGAGGCGTATCGAAGAAGAGGTAATTTCTTCTCCCGATTCTTTCAAGCTTCTTCCTTCTTCAACTTCTTCTTCTTTAGTTGTTTCATTATAAAGTAATAACATCAGAATCACTAATATACTTATTTGTTATTATAAATATGAAACAACCCCATTTCACCTTCTATCCATCCTACGGAAAACAAAATCACCGTGCGTGCGTACGTACGGAATACCGTCTCCACGCTGTGGTGTAATCTGTTTTTCCACCAACACCTTACATGGATGGGTATAATAGTGTAAAGAAAAACTATACAAAGTTATTATAAAATCATACTGATTCTGATATATTTTATCATCCACTCCAATTCAATTCAATAGTTATGGAAACGATATCATCGCTTGTGCTTATGTACGGACTACCGTCTCCACAACGCGATGAGATTCATTCTCCATGTTAACCATTTAAGAATGATTATAAAGTATATGTAAGCAATAATAATGAAATATATGACATTATAAATCTACTGGATTTATGTATATATGTATGTCATCTACTTAATTCCATTCAACTCAATAAGGAAACGAAAACAGCGTTCATGCGTACGTACGACCTACCGTCTCCATGAACGGTGTATTTCTTTCCATTTACTGATCTATTATATATATGTATATTCTGAATATATATTATATATAAATCATGTTTTATATTCTGGAATTAAGTAATCATGATCTATGTAATCATATCAATAATAAAAGTCAAAACACGGACGACAAATGAAACGATTTTACCCAAAACGCTCTTTAACATGGAATTTACAAAAGAACGGGTAATATAAAGTCATAAGTGAACCATATATGATATCATAACAATAATTATGATTATGGAATAAGTATATACCATTATTTAAATCATTATACAGGAGGTTTGGACACTTACGAAGAAAATCGGACCAAAGGTAATGGGTAATTTCGCAAATCTCATTTTTATCTAAGATTGCTTATTCGTAAGTATTTACTGGGTTTATTGATATCATACATGTCCATGTTTTATAAAAGTGTTTTCATGTACTTTTAAAGTCATGTTTACCCATTTTTGACTTTTACTATATGGTATGTAAGGAATATTTCTTTTGTTTATGTTATGAGGTACTTTTTTACTTTTCCGGCCAAAGTACGAGAAGAATGTTTTTTTAACTTATACGACACGAATGGATTTTTACTGTTTTATAAAGCCTTATTTTCATGAAGCTTACTCCAAAAGATTTCATGACTATTTTCAAAAAAATCCCTTTCTTTTAAAATTTCATCACATTTTGTGAAAATAAAATGATTTTGAATAAGAAATGATATTTTTCTCAAGAATTCATTTCAAGTGTTTTATCAAAACCATTTTTCATCTAAGTTGACATTATTTCATATGTGTATGTTTCAAGTATAATGTCTTTATGATTTAAATGGTATCAATTTTCTTATTATGAAATGATATCCATTTCTTTTATATGGATTATGTGATGATGGGATGATGTTTATGAAACCCATTTTATTCGTTGGGTTATTATGAATGATGTATGTTTATTTTGTGGCACAAGTAATAATGATTTCATTATGAGATGGGTGGGACCTATATATCCCTCCAATGCATTGGGTAAAGATTTTATATCTCATGAGATAGACATGGCTGGAACGGTAAGTTAATTCGGTTCAGTGGTATAGGACTGAAACGAGGAGTGAACTCGATTCAGAAAGGGACTTTGTCCACTAAGATGGTCTTGGCAGCAATGCCTTGGCTACTATGGAAATCATGAAATGTGATGAATGGTTGCCAAAATTACATGTTTTATTCCCATGCTATTTTATCATGATTGTCGTTCCCATATGATATATGCCTTACATACTTCCAAGATTTATGTCTTTTCTCAAGGTTTTAATGTTTTGATTTCATGTTCAAGTTTTTGCTTTCAAATGTTTATGGATTGTTTTATGTTCTCTATGTTTTACCTTTCTGAGCATTTAAGCTCACCCTTTTTATGTTTTATTTTCCCAAGTAAATAAAGAAAGTTTTTAGGTAAGGAAAGAAAAATGGGAAGATCGTTATGGGATATGTTGATGATCTTTCAACACAAATAGTTGTTTATACTCCGAGTTTCCAAAGACACTGAACTATTACGGTCATTTTGTGTCTGTTTTTGTTATATATTAAGTATTTTGAAAAAGTAATGTAATGTCCATGTACGTCAAGCTTAGGGTCTCTACAGTTGGTATCAGAGGAAAGGTTCAGTCAACCATTGGAAACTAGGATGCGAAAACGTTAGTGAGATCCCTGGAGATATTTCTAAGGTATGTCTAGGGATGTCTTTAAGGTTAAGTATACGTATAGGTTATAGTCATAGAATTGTGCTAAGGATATTATAATTTAACCTAATATGTTATATATTGAGGGTACTCCCCCTTTACTATGTTGTTTTCCCTTGCATGATTTTTGCCTCTCGCAGAATTCTTTTTGTGGTTTTAGTTAATGGAGGGAACGAGAAGGAATTCAGTTAACATTGAATCCAATGGACAAATTGGTGACTATGAGCAACAAAATTTTGTAATGCCTAGAGAGAAAGATATTGTGATTATGCCAAATCAGTCATCACGATATATGATTAACAAGGGGAAATTTAGTGGTATGCCTAATTCATCAAATAAGAGGAAGATAGACTATTATGCATGTTCGCATGTTGAGGAGCATAAAGAAAGGAAGATTGAGATTTCTAAATAAGGGAAGAAGAACCTTGAGGAATACCTCAGATGGAGGGACCGATGTTATCTGTGTGTAGAAAAGGGTCATAGAGTGACAGACTGTTATAGAGTTCGATGTATTATTTGTGGAGAACATGGGCATTACCCAACTCAATGCCCTAACCTAAAAAGTTACTTCTAAATCAAGGAAGGATTTATTCCATGAAAAATCATTGAAGATGATGGATTGAAGTGTTTATGTATTGTTATTCAAGAATAATGTTGTTTAGGTGCTTTTATTGTGTATTGGAATATTTTTGTATTAGTCTATTGTGGGTTTCAATAATTTTAAGGTACCGGTAACCATGAAAAGTGATTCAAATATTTTGGAAAGCAGATGATATGTGCATAATGAAGGGATAAGGTGAAAATGAAATGTTTGACAGTATTCATGAGCTCATGATTGATATAAGGACTAAGTGATATCATGGATTGAGTATATAGAATTTTGAGGATTTTGGGATGTGGAAAGTGTTAACTTTTAACTACATTCATGTTTTCACTATGGTTCAATGGGTATTCATTTTTCAAGAGAATACATGATTAAGGTATTCACATTATTGGAATGTGACCAATAAGATATATGGGGGATAAATGATGATATTTTCATTCTTGGTTGATGACATTTCAAGTAATCGTTTTCTTTATACTATGTCCTTGGACCGAAGTATTTTAGATAAGCCTAAAAATTGGAATGAATTATGTTGTACATAAGTTAGTATTGTTTAAGGATAGAACTTTTTTTTGATATTATTGATGGGATGTTATAGTAATGTAGTTTTAGAAAAAGGACAACCTGCAGTACGAGCAACAGCCCATCGCGTCGGACAAGGCTGTGGGAATCAAACCCACAACCAAAGTGAGACTGGCCTTTATCTCCTACAACTGGCCTACATGAAGTCCCTGGTTAGTAGGAACTAGTTTTATTTTATTACACGGTATGATATATGAAGTATAAGTTCATTTTTTGAACCATATACGATTAATCTAACCATAAGATGGAATTATAACTTTTACTAAACTTTTGTTTGAAAGAGATGGAATGACCCATCATTCTAACACATGATCTGCTAACACATCACGAATAAAAAATTCAACTTCATTTCATTAAGGGATGAAGTGGAAATTGTTTTATTTACAAACAACAGTAAGATTGTACCAAAATCATGGAAGTATTTCTTTTAATTAATCAACATTAGGGAAATGATCTTGAAAACCAGAAATTTTGTCCTAGTTCCCTTATATCTGATGAATCAGATGGTACCCTAGATCATCACAAATCAATAGCTTTGTGATTTTTGGCTTTTTCATAGCCATTTTCTCTACCACTCTCCATCAGAACTTGATGGTTTGATTTTTCTTCCATATCTATATTTTCACCTATTTTATCCTACGTGGAAACCCAGTGATGAGTTAATTTGGGTAACCATTAAATTTAATAATTTAGTTTTTAAAGCCATGTTATGGTATTCCTTATTACGATGTGGGTTTCTTTTAAACAAACTTTCGAGTAGTAAACCATTTATAACCCTGACGAATTTCGAGGGCGAAATTCATTTTAAGGGGGGTAGAATGTAACACCCTGAGATTTTATGAAAAATATTCTTTTTATTTCATTAATGTCTTGTGTTGTATGCTACACCAATATTACCTTGCGCTATATGCAACACCGTATTAGCTTGCAGTATACGCAACACTATTCTTGGATCGTGTTACACACAATTTTGATAATAGTTATTCTACGCAACATTGAGTATATATATATATATATATATATATTCAATGTATAAATGAAATAAGGTTGTATTATGTTATACGAAACAATGAAAGATTCTTTTACAACACGCAACCCTGACTTGGCTTGCAATACACACAATCACGACTTTCCTCGACAGAGTGTGTTGTACGCAATACCGGGTTTTACTAAACAACGATATATTATTATAATATTATTATGAATTAGCCGTTATGAATAGTCATAACTAAATTTTTAATTTTATAATATTATTATTCATCTTACACATTTTCTAGAACATGGTATAAGAACAAAATAAATTTTTTGGGTAAAATAAGTATTTTAAAAAAAATGCAGTTTTGCCGCCTTTTGATGGAGCACCCACTTTAAGTCTAGTTTTTGAAATGTTTATAAGTTACATTTGACAAAATAAAATTATTCATTGGAATCAAGAAATAAAATTTTACTTTGGATAAATTTTTCATTTTATTCTGATGACTTTCATAATTTAATGAATAGTAAAAACACGCTATATTTTAATTAAAAACAACATTTTTCATCGTAATATATTATGTGGTTAAATTATAATATTTAATGGTTTTAAAGTATAAACAGAATATATTTTTACCATTTAATATAATTTATGTAATTATCATTGATTTTACCTTGATTTCGTAGGTTAAATCAATTCAATCTTTTGCAATGTTTTAAAGAAAAACCCGTTTTCTTTCGACTACGGGATTAATTTTAATTTGATTTCTGCAACTTCTGTGTATTGAATTTGGAAAAATGGATTCCATATTTGTAATCAGTGCGTCCAAATTATTTTAATAAGCTACTTTTTATTTTTGGGCATTGTGAATAGTAACAACGGTAAATTTTATTTACTATAGGTAAAGGTAAATCGGGTAATTAGGGGTAAATATAAGATTATAAAATTACCCTAACACTTGGAAAAATCCTATTGTATGACTAAATGTCGACCCATATAACCTAAGGGTCGGATTAGATTCATTTATTGGACTTTGTTCCAAGAAAATAATTTAATTATTATTAAAACCAAAGAAAGTGACAACATGTCACTCTCTTAAATACTATAAGTATAATAATTTTAAGTTAGTGATAAACTTAATGAAACTTAGAAAATTAATAGTCTAAAGAAATCTAAAAAATTATCTGCATCCTGAGAATTTATTTATAAATTTTTGGGATTAAATAATTATCATTAATTATGACACAATAGTGATGCAGAAATTATTTATCTAGTGAAAAATCAAGAATATAGTTTTAATTAAACTAATAGTGACCATAAAACGCACAAAACCCTAACCGAAACTTATTGGTCATGTAAATATAAACTATAATAATCCAATGGTTGAATATTTGATCATTTGGAGTCTTAAAAAAGCAATTATGACACTTATATTATTTTTCTTTAAATGATGCCAAAGTTGTCACCTTCATAATTTAATAAATATAACAATTTAACTATTGTGATTTTTAGATGATAAATTCGAGTAAAAGTATTATTGTGAAAGTTAATAGATTTATCTTCATTATAAGATATTATTTTTAATTTTTATGAAACATATAATTATATTAAATAATTATACAAAAATGTTGTAGTAATTATTTTATTAAGAGATAAACCAAAAAAATAGTTTTAAAAATAATAAAATAAATATTATATGAACTATTTCATGTTCTCCACTAATTTTCTAGATACATATGACCTTTTATGAAACTATTAAAACTTTTATTTCGAAAATTTCTTCTGTATATATTTTATTTAAATTCAAATAAATGAATATTGTCAAAAATGACACTATTGTTATTTTATAAAAATAACATATTATAAAATTGTTTAAAAATCACAAAAATATTTAAAAATTATAAATTTAAATTTATATGGTCTATATTGTAATAAAGTAAACAATTATGGAAAATTTACAACAAATAAGTAATTATTTTTTATAATTTAAAATTTAGAATTTTATTACCACAAATAAACTTAAATAGATTAAATAAGGATAAATCAAAATTATAATGTTACAAATAAGATCCATACATGTCTAAATTTGATTGGTTGATGATATTACAACCCTATATCATCTAATCTTAGAATATGAGTCATTTTTGGTGGTTTTTATGTGGGGTTAGATTTATTATAAATTAATATTTTTAAGAATTCCAAAGGTTCCCCTCTCCTCCCTTATAAAAGGGCACCTCCTCCCTCTCCTCCTCACACCAATTTGAGACTTCAAACTCGTACAAACCCTGAAAAATTATATTATCCACTTCCCTAGAAACATCCTAGAGGTTCGGGTCTACTTTAAAGACCAATCATAGTACCCTAAGAGGAGGTTTCAAAGAGGCGTATCGAAGAAGAGGTAATTTCTTCTCCCGATTCTTTCAAGCTTCTTCCTTCTTCAACTTCTTCTTATTTAGTTGTTTCATTATAAAGTAATAACATCAGTATCACTAATATACTTATTTGTTATTATAAATATTAAACAACCCCATTTCACCTTCTATCCATCCTACGGAAAACAAAATCACCGCGCATGCGTACGTACGGAATACCGTCTCCACGCCGTTGTATAATCTGTTTTCCACCAACACCTTACATGGATGGATATAATGGTGTAAATAATATCTATACACAGTTATTATAACATCATACTGATTCAGATATATTTTATCACCCACTCCAATTCAATTCAATAATTATGGAAATGATATCATCGCTTGTGCGTACGTACGAACCACCGTCTCCACGACGCGATGAGATTCATTCTCCATGTTAACAATTTATGAATGATTATAAAGTATATGTAAGAAATAATAATGAAATATATGAAATTATAAATCTACTATATTTATGTATATATGTATGTAATCTACTTAATTCCATTCAACTCAATAAGGAAACGAAAACAGTGTTCATGCGTACGTACGGCCTACCGTCTCCATGAATGGTGTATTTCTTTCCATTTACTGATCTATTATAAATACGTATATCCTGAATATATATTATATATAAATCATGTTTTATATTCTGGAATTAAGTAATCATGATCTAAGAAATCATATGAATAATTACAAGTCAAAACACTGACGACAAATGAAACGATTTTACCCAAAACGCTCTTTAACATGGAATTTACAAAAGAACGGGTAATATAAATCATAAGTGAACCATATATGATATCATAACAATAAGTATGATTCTGGAATAAGTCAATAACATTATTTAAATCATTATACAGGAGTTTCTAACACTTATGAAGAAAATCGGACCAAAGGTAAGGGATAATTTTGCAAATCTCATTTTTATCTGAGATTGCTTATCCGTAAGTATTTACTGGGTTTATTGATATCATACATGTCCATGTATTATAAAAGTGTTTTCATGTATGTTTAAAGTATTTTTTACCCATTTTTGACTTTTACTATATTGTATTTAAGGAATCATTCTTTTGTTTACGTTATGAGGTACTTTTTTTACTTTTCCGGAAAAAGTACGAGAAGAATGTTTTTTTTAACTTATACCGCACGAACGGATTTTTACGGTATTATAAAGCCTTATTTTCATGATTCTTACTCCAAAATATTTCATGAATATTTTCAACAAAATCCTTTTCTTTTAAAATTTCATGACATTTTGTGAAAATAAAATGATTTTGAATAAAAAATGATATTTTTCCCAAGAATTCATTTCAAGTGTTTTATCAAAAACATTTTTCATCTAAGTTGACATTATTTCATATGTGTATGTTTCATGTATAATATCTTTATGATTTAAATGGTTTCAATTTTCTTATTATGAAATGATATCCATTTCTTTTATATGGATTATGTGATGTTGGGATGATGTTTATGAAACCCATTTTATTCGTTGGGTTATTATGAATGATGTATGTTTATTTTGTGGCACAAGTAAGAATGATTTCATTATGAGATGGGTGGGACCTATATATGCTTCCAATGCATTGGGTAAAGATTTTATATCTCATGAGATAGACATGGCTGGAACGGTAAGTTAATCTGGTTCAGTGTTACAGGACTGAAATGAGGAGTGAACTCGATTCAGAAAGAGAATTTGTCCACTATGATGGTCTTGGCAGCAATACCTTGGCTACTATAGAAATCATGACATGTGCTGAATGGTTGCCAAAATTACATGTTTTATTCCAATGGTATTTTATCATGATTGATGTTCCCTTATGATATATTCCTTACGTACTTCCAAGATTTATGTCTTTTCTCATGGTTTTAATGTTTAGATTTCATGTTCAAGTTTTTGATTTCAAATGTTTATGGATTGTTTTATGTTCACTATGTTTTTCCTTAATGAGCATTTGAGCTCACCCTTTTTATGTTTTATTTTACCCAGTAAATAAGGAAAGGTTTTAGGTAAGGAAACAAAAAGGGGAAGACCATTATGGGATATTTTGAAGATCTTTCAACACGAATAGTTGTTTATACTCCGAGTTTCCAAAGACACTAAACTATTACGGTCGTTGTGTGTCTGTTTTTGTTATGTATTAAGTATTCTGAAAAAGTAATGTAATTTCCATGTACATTAAGCTTAGGGTCTCTACAAGGAAAGTGGAATATAAATATTATCGTTCATGTTTGATTCTTAAAGCTGGAGAATATGACCTTAAGGAAAAATAAACTATATAAAGAGACTATAGAGAGAGAAAATAGTAGGGAATTAATTCTACATGAATTTGGGTAGGATATGAATGGGAGATTTTGAAGGTAATTTTTTTAAATAAGGGATAATTGATTATTAATTTGTAAACATAATACATGGAATCTAGGTTATAAAAATAGAGTATCATTGGCCATTCAATGGTATTATTCAATGGTATTTTACATGTAGGGACTAATTGTTTTAGTGGAGTTTCTTATAAACATAAAAAACATTACAACATAATATTTTTGATATGGATGAATTTTTTTTTCATAAATAATTTCTTTTAAAATATAAAAATAGACATTTGGGTTTCATAGAATCATTGAAGGTATTTAAAATTAATTTCCATACAATAAAATAAATTATTTTAATGAAAACTCCCTTTTGTGTATAATGCATTTATATTACTTATTATATCATTTTTATGTCATTATAATGATATAATACTTACCGTATATGCATAATATGTGTAACCATTTACCGTATAATTTGAATGTCATAAAAAATTAAGAAAAATTCAGAATTATACAATTTTAGTGTGACGATTTAAATAATAACATCCATTTATCAAAATATATTTTTGAAGATGATAAATTAATGTTTTAAATAGAATATTTATTTCATTAATCATATAATGTTTTAAGACATCATCATATTTATAATAGTAAAAAAACTTAATATAATTGAATAAAATATTTTTTTATTTATATTTGAAAATTTATTATTTTTAAAAAAAAATATGTCAATATTTAATTATATTAAGTTTTTCATAACCTAGTAAAACTGTATTTTAATGAAAATTATAAATATATAAATCCTATAAAGTGATTGTGGTTTTTTTACAAAAAATCTATTTTTTTTCAAATGTATCCTCAAGACATTTTATTTTTTTATATTAGGATGATAAATTTATTTTAAATATTGGAATATTTTTAAACTTATTTTTTTTCAAAATGAATTTACAACATAATACATTTTAAGGTCAGTATATAACCCCTTACCCATTTTCATAGGCCCATAGGGTAATGTGTTTGGTGGTGGTACATTCCTATGGTACCTCAGCTAATAAATATCTAATAGCGATATCCACTATCTAGAAATTCTACATAAAACATTTAACTCCAACATAAATTATTAAATCATTGAATGATCTTAGTCATAGGTAAACCCCCGTGATTCCACCCACCTGATATTTTTTTATTAATGAACATTATAAGAGATGTTACAATTGGTTGAGTTTCTGGTTTCCTCCATTTTTATAATCTATATATCTCAATTACAATTAATATATAAACATTTGAATATTTATTATATAAAGTCTATACTATCGATGTTCATACTTCCCTATTGTAATATTTTCCAGTAGTAATAATTTTCAATTGATATAAATCCCCACATTATTATAATATTCAAATAAATTATTTCCATCCAAGAAACAAAAATAATACACTTTTCTCCATCAATTAGTTTATTCCACAACTTATATTTTTCAATATTTATATTCTACTAAAAATAAATATTATGTTTTATTGGGAATATAATCCATGGGACATATGTAGTTTTTGTTCTTATATATTATTATTCTATTCTTAATTGTTATATTTAGTGGTATTTTAATATTTTTACCATTGTATTTTAATGAATTTCTTTGTAATAAAACATGTTTATTGGATAATTAAATTTTATCATGTGTTACATCCCCCAATTTTATAAATAATTTCCAACAAAAGATTTATTTATTAAAAAAATTGCGAATATGTTTCCTTCATACCCTTTCCAATATCCCAAGTAATATCATCAAACATTTGATTTATCAACAAGACCTTTTCTTATTTGGCTGTTTTATTCTTTAACACTCATTTATATTAAGATATAATAATGACTATTTATTCTTCATATGAAATGTATAGTTAAAATTAAACACCACTAATGTTGAGTATATTCATTTGTTTAGGTTTTTACTTTCTTTATAGGGACATGTGGATGATTTCATGGAAATTGGAATGATATTTAAGCAATGCTAACATATATAAAAATTGTACTACAAATGAAAAAAATCACAAATGATAGGATATAACATGGGAATATTTTACCTTCATTTAAAGTATAGGGAATTCAATAAACTGTTATATTTTTAGGAATACCAAATCCAAAAAACATTATTTTAGGTAATTTATTCTCTTATCTTCATAAATTTTTTGAAGAGTCTAAGAAACCTTAACATGGTTTTGGATTACTTGTATCTTCTTCATTGAATATTTAATAATAAATATTATTAATATTTACCCATATCCAATATCATCTAAATATATACATAATCCAAACATGTTAAAATAATAAAATGTTTCCCATCGATATATTCTTAAGGATCCCTTAGAATACGTACGTGAAAAATGCTATTATAAGATAATTAAATAATTAGAAGATGTTAGTCAGAAATACCATTAAAAATCATGTTATCATGCCCTATAAATGAATTATAATATTTGAATAGTCCTATTATAATTCCTAGTATTTTAAGGTTAATAGGGTTTTCTTTGGTTCGCCTCTTTATTCCTACACATTGGAAGGATCCTCCAAAACATAAATGGAAATCTAGTATCTTGTTCAAAAACAATGGAATTTGCTTTTCTAGAAATTCTCCCAAATTAGTCATGATAAATATTAGAAAGTTTATCATGTGAGAAATCTTATTATATAGTGATAATGTTGTTATAATTTTTATCTAATCAATGATTACAAATATGGAATCGTTTCCTTTAGATTTTTTATGATTTATGTTAACAAAGAAAATTAAAATGTATGTACCATATCCATAGTGTTATTGGTAAGGGTTTCAATACTCATTTATAATATTGTTACTCTTTATTAAATTTTTTATCTTACCATACATTTATAATTATAATAATCAATATCCCACTTTATAAAACCCCATCCTTTTTGGGGATGTATCAAGATCATTTATAGGTAATATTTTCCTTAGTATTGAGTACTATTAGTTTGGGTTTTATCTTGGGAGTGTTTCAAGGAAGGATTATAAAATTGGAGAAATAGTATAGTGCATGGTTGGCACACATTTTTCCCTAACTATACATCCTAGCTCAGTAAACAGTGCATCCCTAAACAGAGGGATTTTTTAATGATAGTGCAAGGTTTTTCAAACCATTAACCCTAAAAGGAAAAACTATGTACAACCTAGAATAGGCCTGCAATTAATGAACATATTTAGAATGAACTATTTTCCCCAAGTAGAAAACTGAGCATATGAGATTCTAGTTCTACTAATTTTTATTAAAAATTTCCCAAACCCATGTATTAAACTCCTGAACACCATATATCAACCCATAATAAGTTTCTCTTCATTTAATACCCTAATAGATGGATTCCCATCCATTTTGACTTTTGTTAAGTGGTAATTGATGTAACACCCCAGGTAAATAAAGAATTTGACATTTATATATTTATCCATATTTTTGAATAAAATAATAATATTACTTTAAAGGGAACACTATGCTCGATGGTGTACCTAATATGCGACAACGAGTTCTTTTGAAATCTTACGTTGCACTGTAATAATAAAATAATATTATTTTAAATGGTAGTTAACCCCTAACCATTGTAATAGAGGGAAAGAATAGAAATAACTACAAAATGATTATATATGTTTTTCAAATATTTTTACTTTCATCCAATAAATTTTAGAGGCGTAAAATGCAAATGAATCCAATTTTAATCATAAACACTCTAATATTCTTTAAAAGGTCGATTAACCACCTTTTGATGGAGAACCACTTTTAAATCCACTTTTTGACAATTTTATGTGTTATATATGACAAAATAAAATTCTTCTTTAGAATCGGGACATCCAAATTTACTTTATGTAAATTTTTGGTGTTTTTCCGATAATGTTCATTTTTTAATGAATAGGGAAAAATGTTGTATTTTAATTCAAAACCTCTTTTTAATATAATTTATTTATATGATTATATTATATTTTGAATTGGTTTTAACTTGAAATTATAATATATTTTTACCATTTAATCCAATGGTGGTCATTGGAATGAATTTCACTTTGAAATGGGATTTAAACTAGTGTCAATCTTTTGATATATATTGTTTCATAAAAACACGCTATTTGTTCTGACAGTGGGAAATAATTATTAAATTAATTATTGTAACTTATATGTTTTGAATTTTTTAAAATATAAATCATTTTTGATTTCGGAATATCAAATATAGCTTACGGTGATGTTTTCGTATTTTTCTGAAAACTTCAATTTTTAATGAATAGTGAAACCAGTAAGTGGTACTTAAAAAACTGATTTTTCTTTTAAATGAAATTTTACCACCTCTGTGTATTGAATTTCAAAAATCCTACATACATGGTTGTCATTAGGAAGTAAAATGTGTTTCAATGGGATTAAAATAATTTTTTGGTGAATAGTAACTTTTAAGTTTTTAATCACGATTAGAGGTAATTAGAGTAATTTAAGGTAAAAATAATGTTTTAATAATATGAAATAACCTATACACATGTCATAACCTCATTGTATGTGTCATGGAAGACCAAAAAAATCCATTGGTCAACTTGGGGACCCCATGGAGCCACTTTGGTAGGAAAATGAAATAAATAACATTTTATTTAAAGATAAAATAGAAATGTCACAAACATGAGTTGTTTTACTAAAAAATATTTTACATGGGGTTATACAAGTCAGATATTTGACTATATATATTCATTGTAAAGATAAAAAGATTTAATACATAATAATAGTTTTTTATAATTTTTAGACATTAAACAAATTAAATTATTTCGGACATAATGATGATGCAGCGATTACCTCATTATTTAACGATTTAAATAAAATGAAAAGATAATGTAAAATCTAATCCCTAAACATGTAAAAAACCTATTGAATGGGTGGATTTAGAACCCTTATCACCTTATCCTAGAAATATATCAATTTGGGATCATTGAAATCCGAAACACATTTATGAAAATAATGTAACTTGTTTTGACTTTCCAAGAGTGCCCCTCCTCTCCTCTTATAAAAGGCCCCCATCTCTACCACCATTCCCACACCTCTCAGACCTTTGGCTCGGCCAACCCCTGCTCATTTTGTCTCTACACATACCTCTATTACTCCTAGATGCCTCACTTTGGGCATAAGTCTTCTCAATGAAGCCTTTGATCTCAAATCAAAGAGAGTTACCCGATTTTATGGTAATGTCTTCACTTGTGTTCTTTTGTTTTATTTTGATTCTCCAACCCCCTAAACTCTTTTTATTCATTTATTTTGAAACAAATCCAGTATATTCAATATAATAAGATGTTTTTATAAGAATTATTAGAGCAACACTTACACATAACTACATCTAATGGTTAAAGAACATACTTTTTCTGTGGATGGTGAATTTCTACCTCACGAAACGATGATTGTTCAATATTCATTTAACACCTTCAAAGGTGGCCATTAAGATGTCACTATGTTTATATATGATATATAATATATTTATGTTTTACGTATGCTTCTGTATTTTTCGTTTATGGCTTACCTTTATGGTTTCCATTATGGTTAAACGCGATATTGTCATTTTAGGAGGTGCGGACTACCGCCCCCTCAAATTGATTTGATTCATTAATACCATATATGGTACGTATAAAGGATATATTTAATGATATTATATATGATAACAAACTGTAATTTTAAAAATATTATGTATCATTACGTTTTAATTCCATTAAATAAGAAATAGAAATGGAAGTAGTGTTCATGCGTACGTACGACTTACTGTCTCCATGAACGATGCATTTCATTTCTTACCTCAAAATGTTATGTAATATTATAAATGAATGTATATAATGGATATATATGATATATATGATATCTAAATAATGAATATAATTCTGGATAAAATATATATTTTACCACATGAACAACTTGTAATTATAAATAGTTTATTTTTTACTCAAGTAGCAATGATCTACAAAACGACCATTATTAACTTAAATAATTACATAGTGTTCATAGCATTGTAATAAGTTATATAAAAGAAATAATGAACTTTAAAAAGGTTCTTAATAAAGTATAAATTAACTCATGTTTATTATTCAGGAGGTTAAAGAACGGTCGAGTCAAGTCGGACCCGAGGTAAGGGATCCATCCTCTCTCTTTCTTTTTAAGCACTCTCTTTTATGTCATTTCTATTAAGCTCACATTTCTTATGTTTGGGGATGTTATTTTATTTTCATAATACTTTAATTTTTATGTTAATATTATGTGAGGCCCTATTTGATCTCAAAAATCCATTTTTGGATGTTTTATGTGGCGCCGTTTGGCTGCCGAGTTTTCGTAAGGGATTTTTCATCTCACTTTTATTCTCGTGACATTTATGCTACGTTTGCCACTATTTCATTTTAGTGGTTTATGTACTTCACATTATTATACACTTTGTGTTGTATAATTTCTTTTATGGGTATTTACATCTTCATTGTATGACCCTTGTTCCTTGGGGTGTACGTTTCGAAAGTTACCCATCTCGGTAAGGGGACCTTTCACCCTCCTCTTTTTAAAAGACTTCTTTTGTTATGTCTTTTAGTTTTCATCTTATTATGTGAGGATATGTTATTATATATCCTTATTGACGTAAATTTTATGTCCAAGTGGTGAGATACCCTTTATCTCTCTTATCAACTCTTTTTCAAGAAATTTATGTGACGTTGTTAGGCTGTCAAGGGAACTTCTTAACCCAATTTCGATTTCTTTTGGTTCAACATGTAGTTATTGAATATTTCATCATTTGAATATGTTTGAATGACCTTTGATTATTTTACACTTAATATCCACATATATTGGGTGTATTTATATTTTTCACACATAATTATGATATTGATTTATCCTTAATTTAAGGATACATTCTTTATAATGGATTTCATCTCATTTTACATTTCTATTGAGACTTCATTGTTGTTATGCACCAGTTCACTCTTATATGGTGTATATACTATCCTTTGAAATATTATATCATGAATCCCTTTATTCTCATGATATTATAATGTTTTGATTAAATGTTATCCCTCAATTATTGTATTCAATTGTCTCTCATTTTGTTAAAACCCCTTTAACTAAAATATCATTTTAAATGTTTTAATGATTTATTCTTATAAATATTTCTTATTAATATCCATGTTTTCAAAATGGTTTTAAGGATTTTTTTATATGGATATTAATGGTTTAAAATGTTAAAACCATCAATGTGGTATGAGACACTTTGATTTAAAAATCTCTTTATTAAATGTTTTAAATGGTTTTAAAAATGGTTTTTAGAATGGATTAATTATTTCAATATCATAAAATGTTATATTGTTATTGCAATGTGTGAATTCTATCTTTCCTTTATGCTTAAGTTATGTTCTATGATTATGTTATGGTTCTTGGGCATTGTTATGAATACGGGTGGTTCCGTGATAATCTAAGGGCGGGTGAGCCCAATATAGCTCTTCAATGCATTGGGTAACGTGAAGGAGTTAAACATTAAGGTTTCTCTGAAGATATTTAGGGAATATATTGTGATGGGTATTCCAAACGTAACCAAGAAGGTTACTCCCTACGTTAGAATGTTATGAATTCCTCAAGTTACCTTTATGTCTTATAATTTCTTTGATTTATTCATGATTTTATGAGGTATGTTAAAGTCTTTATGATTTATGGGTAAATTATGATTTCATTCTTATGTATATATGTACTCATGGTTCCTTTCCATATTTTTTATAACCCTTACTGAGATTTTTTTTCTCATCTCAAGTTTTTGAAACGTTTTAATTGGACATAAAGTTGAAAAGGGTCAAGGATGGGATGAAGGAAATGTCAGGCTGTCTAAAACAAAGAACAAGAGATGACTCTTTTTTTCAAGAGTTTTTATTTTGTGAAAAAGATGGAAGCTGTGTAGATGTGTCTAATTTATAAACATTGAGATGTAAAAGTTATGTCCTAATTCTCTGAAACTCTAAACCTGAAAAGATCCTCAATGTGAATTATTCAATGTAATTCAATATTAAGTAATGTTATAAGGTCGGGGCCTTATAGTTGGTATTAGAGGTCGGTTTATATAACTTTAGAGGTTAGAGTGTTGTTTAAGAAAAAGTGACAAGTTTTGTATAACCACAATGGTTAGTATATTAGATGGAGTCAATTTTTTTTTTGAAAGTTATAATGATTTTGAGATAACTTGGATAAGTATATCATGGTGTATATCTTCCTCTTTATTATTTTATGAATTTACTGATATAAACACACTGACCTTTTTGGTTTTAGTAAATGGCTGGATCTAGTAGGCACCAAAGTAACAGTGGATTTGAAGAAAACTATGATGGTTTTATGAAATAACAACTCAATAATATGGGAGCTGCAATGAGAACTCTTGTGGTTTTCCTCAACCAACTATCTCGAGTCATGATTGACCACTTGAACCTTAGTGATTTTTATAAGGCATCGTATATGCGAGAAACAAATCCCTATGGATGTTCAGGTAATAATGATAAAGGTAAGTATGTTCAAAAACCTATGTGTCAAATATGTGTAAAGAAACACATAGGAAAATGTTTCAAAGGGACAGAAAGATGCTATAGATGTGGAAATGAAGGTCATAAAGCAAGAACCTACCATGGAAAAAGGAAGCATCTAGTTGACTCTAGGAAAGGGAAATAAGTTCTTTATGAAGAATCAATTGAATGTTTTAAATGTGGTGTGCATGGTCATTATGCAAACACATGTCCTATGAAGAAGTTTTTGGAATGGGATCACTAAGATCGTAAAAATATTAATTTACCAATACCTAATGCCATTCCGATTGAGGATGAAGAAACTGACAATAAAGAATGAATGGTATGGATTATTTCATAACATATGTTTTCCTGTTATCTGAATCTTAGGATATGATTCATGATTTTTTTGTAAGAAAGAAGTATTTCAGAATAAGTTGAAAAGTAATGGATAATCGATCATGAATAATGTTGAATGAGTAAGAAGACATCATATAGGGATTCAAGAGTTATGGTAGATTTTAGGATGGTGAAATTCTTAGATGTATTAAGTCTCTTTTGATGATAGGGTTACATTAGAAGACTTTTTATAGTAACACTGATGTTTGATATACCAAAATTTCATTCAAGGAATAATTATCCTTTATTTTTTGGATATATTTATAAAGAACCATTTGGGTTTATATGATCCTTGAATTTGAGGCAATTACTGGTTAATACATTTTGGGTTGCAAAATGGAATTTATTAGATAACCTTTGCAGTTAAAATATGTTATGGTTATTTTGAAGATTTTAACTCTTTTTGGGGGGATTTTTTAAGAATTATATAGTTTTGAAAAAAGGACAACACAAAGACCGTGTGACAACACGTCGCGTCGGACGAAGCTGCGGGAATCGAACCCACAACCAAATTGCAACTGGTATTTATCGCCTACCAGTGGACTACGTGATGTCCCTGGTTATTTTGACTAATTCTTTTTAGTTAGATGATTTTAGAAATCAAGAGTAAGTTTATTTTGGGTTATCTATGGAAATGATTAACCTATCATGGAGGATATGTGATTAGTTTAATTACTTTTCAATATGGGACTTTATGATAAACTAATGTTATTTGGATATAAATGTTAATATTTACCTTGGAAGTCTATGTGATTAAATCTTTCAAATATTTGGGTTTCAATAATTTTATGGACAAAGTGTTTATTGAATGGACTTTGTTGAACTTTGGGTATTGTTTGATAAATTTTGGAGATTAAGAATAGATTTTTTTATATAAAGGATTATCCTTTTCGGGTATTATCTGATCTCATAATAACCTTTTCGGTTTTAGTTTTGGTTAAGGTCTAAAGACATGGGAAGTATGTAGTTATCTTTTGTGGATTTAGTGATTCTATAGTATTTGATTATAGCTCTCTTAATGTAAACAAGTCATCCTAAATACTCATATTTTGGAGAAAATATTAGTTCGTGTAAAAAATCTAGTAAAAGTTGAAAGTCAACATGAAGAGTAAGTATGTTTCATTTTGTTTTAGTTAAGATAAAAAAAATAAATTCCTTAATGAAAAGTAAATAATAAAAAATGTTGTTCGTTAATTTTTCCTGATGGAGAATCCAATATTGTTTAACCCATCCCAAGTTTGTGATTTTCTTATGGTTAACTTTATCCTAGACATGTTTAGTATCACTCTCCATCAGAATATGACCCTTTGTTTTTTCCTCCATATCCATATTTTCATACATGGAATCATAGCAAGGGTTAACTCGGGTGACCTTTGTAGTTCCCTTTCATTCTTTTAAATTGATAGTTTAATTTATTCCTTTTTCGATGTGGGACTTTTAATGGAGTTTCTAAGACCAATTTTGAAATTGCGAGGACGCAATTCCCAAAAGGGGGGAAGGATGTAACACCCCAGGCAAATAAAGAATATGACATTTTTATATTTATCCATATTTGTTAATAAAATATTAATATTACTTTAAATGGAACACTATGCTCGATAGCGTACCCAATACGCAAGAATGAGTTCCTTTGAAATCTTACGTTGCACTATAATAATAAAATATTATTATTTTAAATGGTAGTTATCACCTAGACATTATAATGGTGGGAAAGAACAAAACTAACCAAATAATGATTATATATGTTTGTAAAATATTTTTACTTTCATCCAATAAATGTTAGAGGCGTAAAATGCAAATGAATCCAATTTTATGCGTAAACACTGTAATATTTTTTAAAAGGTCGAAAAACCACCTTTTGATGGAGAAACTCTTTTAAATACACTTTTTGACAATTTTATGTGTTATATTTGACAAAATAAAATTATTATTTTGAATCGGGACATCCAAATTTACTTTGTGTAAATTTTTGGTATTTTTCTGATAAACCTCATTTTTTAATGAATAGGGAAAAATGTTGTATTTTAATTCAAAACCTCTTTTTAATCTAATTTATTTATATGATTAGATTATCTTTTGAATTGGTTTTAAAGTTAAAATAGAATATATATTTACCATTTAATCCAATTGTGGTCTTTGTAATTAATTTCACTTTGAAATTTGATTTAAACTAGTGTCAATCTTTTGATATATATTGTTTCATAAAAACAAAATATTTGTTCTGACAGCGGGAATTAATTATTAAATTAATTATTTTAACATATATGTTTTGAATTTTTTAAAATAGACATCATTTTTGAATTCGTAATATCAAATATATCTTAGGGTGAAGTTTTGGTATTTTTCAGAAAAACGTCAATTTTTAATGAATAGTGAAACCACTAAGTGGTACTTAAAAAATTGATTTTTTGTTTAAATGAAAATTTTCAACCACTGTGTTTTTAATTTCAAAAATTCAACATAAATGGTTGTCATTAGGAAGTAAAATGTGTTTCAATGGGATTAAAATAATTTATTTGGTGAATAGAACCTTTTATGTTTTTAATCACGATTAGAGGTAATTAGTGTAATTTAAGGTAAAATTAATGTTTTAATAATATTAAATGACCTAGACACATGTCATACACTCATTGGATGTATCATGTCCGACCAAGAAAATCCATGGGTCAACTTGGGGACCCCATGGAGCCACTTTGGTTGGAAAATGACATAAATAACTTTTTATTTAATGTTAAAATAAAAATGTCACAAACATGAGTTGTTTTACTAATCCAATTTTTACATGGGGTTATACAAGTCAGATTTTTTACTATAAATAGTCATTGGAAAGATAAAAATATTTCCAACATCATTGTATTTTTTATAATATTTAGACATTAAATAAATTAAATTATTTATGACATCATGATGATGCAGCGCTTACATCATTATTTAACGATTTAAATAAAATGAAAAGATAATGTAAAATCTAAGACCTAAACATGTCCAAAACCTGTTGGATGGGTGGACATAGAACCCTTATCACCTTATCCTCTAAATATATCACAGTTGGATCTTTAAAATCCGAAAATCATTTGAAATTAATGTAAATTTGTTTGACTTTCCAAGAGTGCCCCTCCTGTCCTCTTATAAAAGGCCCCCACCTCTACCACCTTACCCACACCTATCAAACATTTGGCTTGGCCATACCCTGCTCATTTTGTCTCTCCACATACCTATATTACTCCTAGAATCCTCACATTGTGAAGAAGTAATTTCAAGGAAGCCTTTGAGCTCAAATCAAAGAGAGTTACCCGATTTTAAGGTAATGTCTTCACTTGTGTTCTTTTGTTTTATTTTGCTTCTCCAACCCCCTAAACTCTTTTTATTAATTTGTTTTTAAAAAAATACAGTATCTTAAATATAATAGGATGTTGTTATAATATGGATTAAAGCTACACTTACACACACCTACATCTAATGTTTAAAGAACATACTGTTTCTGTGGATGGTGAATTTCTGCCTCACGAAACGATGATTGTTCAATATTATATTAACACCTTAAAGGTGAACATTAAGATGTCACTATATTTATATATGATATATAATATGTTTATGTTTTAATTTAGCTTCTGTATTTTTCATTTATGTCATACCATTATTGTTTCCATTATGGTTAAACGCGATATCTTAATTTTAGAAGGTGCGGACTACCGCCCCCTCAAAGTGATTTGATTCGTTAATACCATATGTGGTACATATAAAGGATATATTTAATGATATTATATATGATACCAAACTATAATTATAATAATATTAGGTATCATTATGTTTTAATTCCATTTAATATGAAATAGAAATGGAAGTAGCGTTCATGCGTACGTACGACTTACCGTCTCCATGAACGATGCATTTAATTTCTTACATCTAAATGTTATGTAATATTATAAATGCATGTATATAATGGATATATATGATATATATGACATCTAAATAATGAATATAATTCTGGATATAATATATATTTTACCACATTATGAACTTGTAATTTTAAAGAGTTTATTTTTGACTCAAGTAGCAATGCTCTACAAAACGACCATTATTAACTTAAATAATTACATAGTGTTCATAGCATGGTAATAAGTGATATAAAATGAAAAATTTACTTGAAGAAGGTTCTTATGAAATGATAAATTAACTCAAGTTTATTATTCAGGATGTTAAATAATGATCGAGTCAATTCGGACCGGAGGTAAGGGATCCAACCTCTCTCTTTCTTTTTAAGTACTCTCTTTTATGACATTTCTTTTAAGCTCATATTTATTATGTTTGGGGTTGTTCTTTTATATTCCTAATAATTTAATTTTTATTTTCATATTATTATAGACCCTATTTGATATCAAAAATCCATTTTTGGAAGTTTTAAGTGGTGACGTTTGGCTGCCGAGTTTTCGTAAGGGATTTTTCATCTCACTTTTATTCCCGTGACATTTATGCTACGTTTGCCACTATTTCCTTTGAGTGGAGTATGTACTACCCATTACTATACACTTTTTTTAGTATAATCAATTTTATGGGTATTTAAATCTTCATTGTATGACCCTTCTTTAATGGGGTGTACGTTTCGAATGTTACCCAACTCGGTAAGGGGACCTTTCACCCTCCTCTTTTTAAAAGACTTCATTTGTCATGTCTTTTAATTTTCATCTTATTATGTGAGGATATGTTCTTATATATCCTTATTGCCTTAAATTTTATGTCCAAGTGATGAGATACCCATTATATCTCTCATCAACTCATTTTCTAAAATTTAATGTGACGCCGTAAGGCTGTCATGGTAACTTCTTAACCCAATTTCAATTTCTTTGGGTTCAACATGTTTTTATTGAATATGTCATCATTTGAATATGTGTGAATGACCATTGATTATTTTATACTTAATATCCACGTATATTGGGTGTATTTATATTTGTCACAAATAATCATGAGATTTATTTATCCTTAATTAAAGGATACCTTCTTTATAATGGATTTCATCTCATTTTTCATTTCTATTGAGACTTTATTGTTGTTATGCACCAGTTCACTCTTATATGGTGTATATAAAATCCTTTGGAATATTATATCATGAATCCCTTTATTCTCATGATATTATAATGTTTTGATTAAATGTTATCCCTCAATTATTGTATTCAAGTATCTCTCATTTTGGTAAAAACCCTTTAACTAAAATATTGTTTTAAATGTTTTAATGATTTATTCTTATAAATATTTCTCATTAATATCCATGTTTTAAAAATGGTTTTAAGGATTTATTTATATGTATATTAATGGTTTAAAATTTTAAAATCATCAATGTGGTATGGGACACTTTGATTTAAAAATATCTTTATTAAATGTTTTAAATGTTATTGAAAATGGTTTTTAGAATGGATTCATTATTTCAATATCTTAAAATGTTATATTGTTATTGCAATGTGGGGATGTTATCTTTCTTTTATGCATAAGTTATGTTCTATTATTATGTTATGTTTCTTGGGCATTGTTATAAAGACGAGTGGTTCCATGATAAACTAAGGGCGGGTGAGCCCGATAGCTCTCCAATGCATTAGGTAATGCGAAGGTGTTAATCGTTAAGGTTTCTCTGAAGAGATTTAGGGAATATACTATGATGGGTATTCCAAACGTAACCAAGAAGGTTACCCCCTATGTTAGAATGTTATGAATTCCTCAAGTTACCTTTATGTCTTATGATTTCTATGATTTATTAATGATTTAATGAGGTATGTTAAAGTGATTATGATTTATGGGTAGAGTATGATTTCATTCTTATGTATATATGTGTTCTTGGTTCCTTTCCATACTTTTTATAACCCTTACTGAGCTTTTTATGCTCATCCAAAGTTTTTAAAACGTTTTCACAGGACATAAAGATGAATAGGGTCCAGGATAGGATCAAGGAAATGTCAGGCTGTCTAAAACAAGGAACTAGACATAAAACTTTTGTTCAAGAGTTTTTATTTTGTAAAAAAGATGGAAGCTGTGTAGATGTGTCTACTTTGTAATAATTGAGATGTAATATTTATGTCCTAATTCTCTAAAACTCTAAACCTGAAAAGATCCTAAATGTGAATTATTCAATGTAATTCAATATTAAGTAATGTTATAAGGTTGGGGCCATATAATTGAAGTCTATATTGAAGATCTTCATCCCTCATTGTAAGAGTATCTCATCTTCTATAGTTTCCTTTCTCTTTAAAATTCGTCTCCAATCTATTGTACGGTTTTTATCTCCTATTTTGGATTTATTTTTATTTAGTTTTTTGAATATAGATCTTGGGTTATGGATCCAGATCTATATTTAAGTGATCTTGATTTATTCGATCTTAGTTTATGGATTTAGATCCTGATCTCATTTTATGTTGTTATTCTACACAAATTGGGGGTTATTCTATTTACATACATTTTCAAAAAATTGTGGTAGGTGGTCTATAATTCTAATCCCAAAGTCCTTATTGTAATTATCTAAATTTAATTTTATAATTTCCATACGATGCTCAAAAATTGAGTTCTTGATTAAACTAATTAATTTTTGAATTATTTAATTAAAGGAGATGTGGATTTGAGGATATTTGTTAATATAGATTTAAGGTAATTAATTGGGGAATTATTATGAGTTATTGAGATCTACGAATTATGATAATTAATTGTGGAATTAATTATGAAATATTGTGATTTTTAATTGGATAATTAATTAATTAATTAATTTTAAAACATTGAGAATATAAATTATGTGATGAACTAATAGTTAAATTTTTACTGTGATTAAGATTTTTAATCATTTTTATAATTAATTAATGGTATTGATGTGCTTTATAAATTGTGGGAATAGACTATGGTCAATTTTATAGTGAACTAATTGATGAATTAGTATTGATATTAAGAAGATTATTAAATTATTTAATTATTTACTAGGACTCATATAATTAATTATTTAGGGAAATTATTAATGGGATAGGTATGATTAAGTAAATTTTTAATTAGTAGTGAAATTTATATGGATAATTAATTTTTTAATAAATTATATCATGATGAATTATAAAATGGAAATCCAGTCTCGAATCGTGAAATCTTAATTGCAACATGTTCATCAATTATGAATTATAAATGGTAACATGGGGATTAATGTATAAAATATGAATGGTAAAATGGGAATTGAATTATGAATTAATAATTCTATCATTTAAATTTTATCCTATAAAATTGTTCAGGATTCCTTGGGAAGCTATGGGTCTTATGTGGTCAAGGAAATAATTTCAGAATTATGTAAAATTTTTACCTTATTTCTTTTGTTTTTTTATTTATATAATTGGACACATAATATTGAATTCATATTGTTTTACATTTTTAAAGGAGGACATATATGTTTTACTCTTAGCCTAATTGGTTTTCCATATTAGTACCCAAATTGATTTCTTGGTTGGAGGACAGGACAAGAGAAAAGAGAATGTGGAAGATGGATGAGTTGGGATGTATCATGGATAATGGAACGATACATGGTTTTGGGCCTACATGGGAGTTGTCAGAGTATTTACATTTGAGTTTCATTTTGACAGATGTCACATAATTTATCATACAATATATAATATTTAGTTTTAATATTTTATTTCCACATTTTCTCATCTTGTGATACAAGTTTATTTAGGTAATGATATATTATTCTTTGGTTGTTGTTTAACAATTTCCACTTGTGTATTACTCTGATAAATAGGGTGTAGTCTCCCTATGACTGATATTGGACCCCTTTGTATAGTTGGTAGCTTCTGGAATATAGTGTGGAATAATTGAGGCCATGTGACCAACGGGTTTGGGGCACCGCTGTGTGTCACCTTGGTTGGGATGTTACACACTTCTTATTCTAACAGCCTAAAATTTAAAAATATATATTCTAATTTAATTTTATATGTGTATTTGAAATCATTCATTACACACAAAACTAAGAATAGAGAACCATGATATATTATGGAAATATATTATAAATTGTTTCCCTTAATAATTTTAACAATCATTAGTGCATTGATTATCAATTGGTTATATATTGAGATAAAATGTTTTAAAGGTAAAAGAAATGTTTTTTCCAAAAAAAAAAATTTAAGTGAGATTTGAAATATTATTAAAACATATTAATGTAATAACTATTTATAAATGATCATAACCAATTTATTTTATTATATAATTATAATTCATTAACATTAAATTTACTATTCTTATCAAATAGTAATTGAGAATAAAATCCTTATATACATCAAAAATATATTTTCTTCAAAAATGGTTTTTATTTCATATTTAGAAAATGTATTATAATAAATTTATCCCACTTTATTAAATTATTAATGAAAAAAAAATTACATTATTATTTAAATAATCATATTAAAATTATATTATCGTAACATTTTGGTATTTTACAATGAGTACTGATTTTCAAAAAAAATAGTTAAATATTTAAATTTTTGGAAAACACTCATTTAAGTTATTTACATAACATAATTTATAGGTACTATTATATTTTCTAATTTGTTTTAAAATTAATATAATATCATTTTTATTTAAAAATGTTATTAATTTCACAATATTAAACGTTTTATATTATTTTTTATAAGCTTTTTTTTACACATAAATAATTTATTTTTTATTAGAAAAAAATTTTCATAGTGTTTTTTGCATTTATATTAAAATTATTTTTTTTGTAAATTATAAAAATTTAATCTTGAAAAGTTATTTTCAAAATTTTTTAAGGGTTTTTATATTTATTAAATGGTTCAACTTCATTTTTTGTCATTATAAATGGAATCCTTGGTAAAAATGAAGTCACTATAGTAAAAGGGTAAAACATGTTAATTAATGATAGAATTTCATAAGGTCATAAAATATCATCTAAATTATTATTTAAAGTTTTTAGTCAAAAATATATCTCCTTTTATTCAAATTTTTATTTTTGAATGCACATGACCATGAGTAAGACAGTCATAATATTTGAATGTGAATATTAATTACATTTCTGCCACTCCACTCACTTATTAAAAGGAAGCCCTCTTATAACTTATCCATTCCCCATGATCCATTTATATATACCAATAATGAGAAAAAATAAACTTCTAACCTTCCTCCTTATAACCTATTGATCCTTATATAACCAATATTCCAACTTACAAGGCTTTATCCATAAGCCAAAGGATGTTTTATAATGAATATGTATAACTTTAAATCATGATCCTTCGCGTCTATTTAGTCTCCTACCTCCTTAAATAATTTGAAAACCATGATATCATAATTACATCATTATCTGCAATTTCAACATTCTCTCTTCTCCTCATTGGAGTTAGATGGTGGGAGGGTGTTAATAGGCCTTAAGTGACATCCCCATGATTCTAAAGGCTAGTAATAAATGCCAAAGCGTTTCAATACATGGGGTTGATGATTTTCATTTTAAGAATAAAAAAACCAATAAAACATAAACAAAGGTACCATTATATGATTCATGATAATAATAAAAGGTAACTCAACATTTCTTATATCAGAATCACACACAAATAATGTCCCAAAATAGAAGACCACAACATCAATGTAAATAGAGAATGTGACACTAATAGATATCATATACGACCACAAGACTATATACACCATAATATCCATGATCTAACATCAACAAAAAATATATGTATAATTATGTAGTTTTAAAAAAGTGATACATTAGATTTTACTATGTCCTAGTAGATGAAAGTTTCAAAAGCACCAAAGTGCCAAAGCTCAGGTGAGTAATAAAACTTAGTAGGTTTTCCCCAATGAATTCCCTACTCACAACACTGGGATAGAAGACTTTTCACCATTTATATAAAATATTTTATATAAAAAAAATTTCCAAACTAGTTCATAACTAAATATAAACAACTTTTATATCATTTCATAACCAAATATAAATATGTTCTATAAGAACCAATTTTCTAGCAAGATTTGATTTCAAGAAAAAAAACACAACAATGCTTTAAAAACCTCTCCAAAAACTCCATATGGTACAACCATTTTATTCCACACTACCAAAATACCAACTACATATTCATCATTTGGATGATTTAATAGTCACGAGTGTTCTCTCATCAATCTACCAATTCATCATGAGGTAATTATTAACAATGATCCATTACAACATTGTCATCTTGCACAAGGTCATATTACCTATAAGACTCATCAATGCAATATGAACTCACACACCATGTGTTCTCTAAGCCATGATAATAAACACATTCCCACAACCATTTTAATAAAAATATATTATAATTGAATATCCTTTTTCAAAAAAACCATTTCAAAATTCTGGATAATACAGAAATAAAAATTTCAATTTTAAAATCGACAAACTAAATCACTTTCAAAAATAAATCAATACAATTTCCAACTTCACCAGAAACCATAAATTTTCACCATATGAGATTTACCTTATGCTTTGAACACCAATTTCATTATCAATTTAATCAAAATTAAATCAATTTGAAACTAATCCAATCAATTCTATAATGAGTATTCAAGAATGAAGACACATACCTTGAGTGTTTTTACAAAAATGATAAAATAACAAAGAATGCCATGGAAACCAAGTTAAATCGTCATGAACCATTTTTAGATCACATCTCCTAACATCAAAAAGACCAAATATAAACTTCTTTGGAATAAAAAAAATTATATATACGCACAACAGGAATAGATATAAGAAACCAATAGAAAAGGAGAAGCATATCTATTAAATGAAATAATATTGAGGAAAAACAAACACTTACCTTGAAGAATTTGATTCCAATTAAAAATTGAAACTGTTAGATTTCCTCCAGATCAATGGAGGAACCTTATCTGACATATAGTGAGGAAAAATACAGAGGTAGAGCTACGTAGGATCAAAAATTAGATACATAAAGGAAAAACCACATTAGATCATCTGTTAAGTATGTGGTTTTTGGCCATGTATGGTTAGAAAAACTGTGCGCTAAGACTTTATTAGCCACTACCTTAAAGAAGACCCTTCACATGGTATCCTCACATGGCCTCCAAAATAGTTCAACAAACATGATGAATCCATTGCCCCAATTACCCTAATTCATTTTCAAATTACACAGTTTCTACTAGGTTATTGCACTGTCTGGACAAACAACACACCATTTGTGTGCCTTACCATTAGGCCAAAAAAATACATTTAATGTTCTCCGAAACTCTTCCAAAATTCACAAATAAATGTTATAAATATATAATAAAAATTAAAGAGTTACTTAGGAGCAACTAGGGGGATACGTTCTCCCCAACATTGGTATTTCTATCCATAGAAAGTAGAAAACCATCAGTTTCTTGAAGGAGTTCCATTCATTGCACTTTAATTTCATTCTCATGTACCCAGGTATCTACTTAAATTTAAGCATGTTTCTAAAAAACACAAACTATACAGATGATTTTTTCAAGAAAGAGATTCTTTTGGTTATCAACAATCCTCATCAGGATATGTACCAAAGAATAATTTGAGTCTAAGTTAGTGTGATCCCATCTGGTTACCAATTATGGAACAGGTTGATACATTTTCAACTATGATACATGGAACACATTATGCCCCACACTAAACCATGGTTGCAATGAAAAATGATATTCAACCTATCTATATATTTAAATTATCTTCAAAGGGCCTATTTATCAAAGATATAACTTTCCCTACTTCCCAAAACGTTGATGACCAATCCTTGGTGAAATACTTAAGGAGACATTATCACTCCCTGTGAACAAAAATAATATTTAAAGGTGATCTTAATAATATTTCTAATGACTCTATTCTATCTCCATTCCTTTCAGTATCAACTAAATCTTCTCTATTTGTTCATATATAATTGTTAGCCCAACATGTGAAGGATCACTTTTTTCTACCAAAAAAATGGGAGAATGACAAGGATTCCCATAAAATACTCCAACAAAGCCACATGTGTTGAGGATTGAGGGATATTGTTATTTGATTACTCTACTAAGGTTATTTTATCTTCCTATAAGCCTCCAAAATCTATTATGTAAGCTCGAAACATGTCTTCTAACATTTATATTATGCTATCAGATTGTCCATCCAATGGGGTTGATACAATGTACTCTTAGTAAATTGATTCCCAAGGAATTTATATATGGGTTTCCAAGAATGAGATGTGATCCTTGGATCTCTATTGGGTACAAACGAAACTAATATTCTATGTCTCTTTAAAATGTCTTAGATATAGATATTGGACATATCCCCCACCGTGTGACTTTCAAGAATATGGATTAAATGAACCGACTTGGTAATTTGATCCCCTATCACCGAAATGGATTCATTTTTTCGAACCATTCTTGGGTGAACTATGAAAAAATACATTTTTATCTGATTCTATTTCAATACTAGGATGGGTAATAAATGCAAAATGCCTTCGGTCTTCTGATTATCTACCTTAACTTGCTGACAAGTTAAGTATCTAGAAATGAACACAACTATATCTTGTTTAATATCATTCCACCATAACTATGCCTTCTAATCCTTACACATATTTTATATTCCATTATGGAGTACCTATCTCTAATGGTGGTAAGAATGAAGTATTTTTTCTTGAAAATCCATAGATATAACTATATGATTCTTGAACCATAACCCTGAACTCCCATAAAGCCTCCAACTCTCAATGGTCTCCCCACCATTGAGTTTTGAAATCATTTTCACACATTTAATAGTTGATTTATTTGCATCCTTTACCAGATACATCAAATAAAAAACAACCACAAATGAAATTAAAACTGCAAAATTTCCTCTGTCTTCAAATTCCAAAAGAATATGGTTTAGGACCGACATCAGTTTATACTCATCTAATGATTATTTCTCCAACTGAGCATATGAATTTTTTCTTAATGAGTATGCAATCGTGTTTCCTTTAACTGATGAATTTATCAATTCATATTCAAACATATAGAGGTACTCCATATTTATTTTTTCCTCAAATTCAAATCAAATTGTGAAAAAAATGCTTCAAGCTCTTATGTTTTGTGAACATAGTAATTTTTTTTACAGAAGATATAATGAGGCCAAGTCTTGAATGCATATACAAATGAAAATAACTGTAAATTATGTGGTTTCTAATTCATTAAATGAAACCTCAACTTCCTTGTTATATAAGAAAAAAATGGTCTCCTTACTAGATAACACATCTGAACCCATATCCTGAAGCCCCACAGTACACCATATACACCTCTCCTGATTCTAGACAACTCAAGATAGGTGTTGATGTAAGACGAACATCTAGCTCTTGGAAAGATTTTATTATTCCTAAATATAATAGAATTAAACTTTTTCCTTTTTCAAAGCTATCATAGGTGATGTTATCCATGATAATTCATGAAAAAATCATTTTTAATAACTAGCTTAAAAAACATCATCTTTAAATGATTATTTTGATGGATTCCAATATATGACACATTTTATCTTCCCTAAATCGACAAAAAAACTTTTTTAATATTACATGTCCATGAAATAATGCCTCATATATGAAAAAATCACACTTAGAAAGTCTAGAATATATGCGATGATCTATCAATATTCCCAACACTGTAACCATGTGTTGATAATGATCAGGATTTCTCATTGAATATAACAAAAATGTCATCCACAAACACCATAATAATGGAATCAAGATATCTTTTAAATATCCAATTCATCATTTCCATAAAGACTGCTGGTGCATTTTTAATACCCAAATGAATTACCATGTATTCATAATTTTCATATCAACTTTTGAATGTTGTTTTCATAACACTGTTTTTTAGAATAGATATTTGGTGACATCCTGATCTCAATTAATTTTTGAAGAATAACTAATATCCACATAATTGATTTAATAGATCATCAATTTGTGGTAGTGGATACAAATTCATTATCATATCATGGTTATGTTTATGATAACCAACCTAAAGCCTAAGAGTTTAGTATTATTTCATTACGAACAAGGACAGTTCTTCCCATAGAGATGGGCATGGGAAAATAAAACCCCTTCATTACATCACTTCCAACTACACTACGATCCCACTTAATTATATTGGTTCCATTCTATAAGATGGAATGGAAATCATACTAGTCCTCAAATGGAGATCAATCATAAAATCCACTTCTCTTACACGTGTCAACATAGATATGTTCCTATAAAAAGACATCGGTTAATTGATCCACGTCTACTAGAAAACTACGATCTATGATCTCTTACATAATTCCAAGGTCAACACTACCATATAGTAAGAGATTATTACCACTACTAGTGGTAACAAACCCATCTCACATGTCTTTATAATACATACTCCTCTAAAGATATGCTCCATGCCATCTTCAGTTATGAAACTAATTATTCTTTTATAACAGATGATTTGAGACTTGAACATTGTTAGTCATTTTATACCCATGATTATATCATAGGTTTCTATATCTAGGACCAGTAAGCCCCATTTTAGATCATCTCCAGTAATAGTAATAGAATGTGCTCAACATAGGAGACTTGACTGTAGAGACCCAAAGCTTGATGTACATGGACATTACCTTACGTTTTATGGAATACTAAATACATAACAAAAACCAACACACAAGGACCGTAATAGTTTAGTGTATTTGGAAACTCATAATATAATCTTCTAATAATGGTGAATGATCTTCAACATCTCCCATAATGATCTTCCCCTTTGTTTTCTTACCTAAAACCATTATTTAAATCCTAGGGGAAAGAAAACATATAAAGGTTGATCTCAAAATCTCGGTAAGGGTAAGCATGGAGAAAATAAAACAAATCATATACATTTGAGCTTAAAAAAACATGAACATAATGTTTAAACATCAAAATATTGAGCAATGACATAAAACATGGTAGTACGTAACGCATATATCATAAATAAACATTAATCATGATAAAATAGAATGGGAATAAAACAAGTAATTATGGAAACCATTAAGCACATTCTATGATTTCCATAGTATCCAAGGAATTTCTGCAAAGACGATCAATGTGGATAATGTCCCTTTCTGAATCGAGTTCACTCCTCGTTCCGGTCCTGTATCACTGAACCAGATTAACTTACCATTCCATCCATGTATATCTAATGAGATATAAATCATTACCCAATGAATTGGAGGGAGATATAGGTCCCACCTATCTAATATTGAAATATTTCTTACTTGTGCCACAAAATAAACATAAATCATGCATCATAACCCAAAGAATAAAATGGGTTTCATAAACATCATCCCATAATTACATAATCCATATAAAAAAATGGATATAATTTCATCATAAGAAGAATCAAAACATGTAAATAATATATACATTTTACTTGAAACATAAAAATGATAAATAATGTCATCTTAGATGGAAAATAGTTTTGATAAAACACTTGAAATGAATTCCTGAGGAAAATATCCATTCTTATTAAAAATCATTTTCTTTTCACAAAATGCTACACAATTTTAAAAGAAAATGATTTAATTGAAAATAACCATGAAAACTTGTATAGGTATCATCTTGAAAATAAGGTGATATGAAACTGTAAAAATCCATTCAAGCCGTATAAGTTAAAACAACATTCTCATTGTAATTTTGTCAGAAAACTCAAAAAGTTCCTCGTATGGTAAAAAAAAGATTCATTCCATAACACAATGTAAAAGAAAAATAGAGGTAAAAACGACATCAAAAATACATGGAATAATATTAAACACTTTATTAAAAACATTTTAGGGGCATGGATGAAAAATATAACCCCAGTAAATACTTACGTATATGAAATCTACGATAAAAATGACATTCGCAAAATTATCCCTTACCATAGGTCCAATATGCTTCGTACGTATCCGAAAATTCTCTATAATGATTTAAATAATGTCATTGACTTATTACAGAATCATATTAATTGTTATGATATTAAATATGGTTCACTTATGAATTTATATTACCCGTTCTTTTGTAAATTCCAGGTTAAAGCAGCGTTTTGGGTAAAAACCTTGTATTTATCGTACATGTTTGGACTTATTGTTCTTGATATTATTATTAATAATATCATGATTTAATTACTTCCAAAATGTAAATAATTATTTATATATAATATATATTCAGTATATATATATATATAATAGATAGATAAATGAAATGAAATACACCGTTCATGGAGACGGTAGGTCGTACGTATGCATGAACGATGTTTTCTTTTGCTTATTGACTTTAATGGAAGTAATTAGATGAAATATATATAGATATACATAAATCCAGTAGCTTTATCATGTCATATATTTCATTATTATTCATTATATATAATTTATAATAATTCTTGAGTGGTTAACATGGAAAATTAATCTCATCGCGTCGGGGAGACGGTAATCCGTACGTACGCACGAGCAATGATATCATTTCCATAATTATTTAATTGAATTGGAGTGGATGATATAATATCTCAGAATAATTATTATGAAATAATAACTATATATAGTTATTCATTACACCATTATACACATCCAAGTAAGGTGGTGGTGGAAATATAGATTACACCACGGGATGGAGACGGTATTCCGTACATATACACGCGTGGTGAATTCATTTTTCGTAGGATGGATAGAAGGTGAAATAGGATTGTTTTATATTTATAATAACATATTAGTATATTAGTGATACTGATGTTAATATTTTATGATGAAACAAATAAAGAAGAAGAAGTTAAAGAAGAAAAAAATTGAAAGACTCGGTAGATGAGATTACCTCTTATTGACGCACCCCTTTTAAGCTTCCTCTTAAGGCACTAGAGTTGGTCTTTTTTGGAGACCAGAACCTCTATAATGTTTATATTGATGTTGATAAGGGAAATAGGAATGGATTGGCAGAGCTTGAAGGTTTTAAATTTTGTAAAGAGAAGAGGGAGGAGGTGCCCTTTTATAAGGGAGGAGAGGGGAACCTTAGGAAAACTTGAAACATTATTTTATAATAAAGTCATATTCGTTTTATAATATCTCCAAAAAGATTTATTTCTAAGATAAAGTGGGGATGGGTAAAATTCATCTCAACCAATAGGTTTTAGAAAAGTTTAGGTTACTATTTTAACCATATCAGTTAGATTTAAATCTAAGTTAAATAATTTAACTTTTACCCTGTCTTCTTGTTTTCTTACACTATATGGTTAATAAACATACTATAATAAGCCAAAAGAATCCCATGTGTTTAATTATTAATATATATAACCTTATATAAGACAGTTGCCCAATCCTTAGATTTTTAGGAATATAATAATAATTAATAATATAATATTTATTTTAAAAACTATTTTATGTCAATTTTGACACTATTTGGTAATTGATTTTTCTGAAAATCATAATAGAATGATTAGTTCAAAAAGAAATAATTGAATTAATAATAACAGGTCATAATAACCAAAAAAATTAGTTTAATTTATAAAAAGTCTCAAATTACATTATTTGGATATTTATAACATCAACTATGTTAATCGTTCATTAATAAGGTAATTACTGCATAATCATTGGGTCATAAATAAATTAAATTATTTAATGTCTAAAAATTATAAATAAAATACTATTATGTATGAAATCATTTTATCTTTCTAATGAATATTTATAGTGGAATTTATCTTATGTGTAACTCTATAATAAAAATGGATTAGTTATTAAACATTGATTTTAACTATTTTAACTCTTTTTGGAATAAAATAATAATAAATGTCTTAATCTAATCCAGGTGGACCTAAATGACAATTTTTTATTTCTAAGGTTTTTTTGGGTCAAATTAATCATATCCAATAGAATTAGGACATTTGTTTGGGTAATAATAATATCATTTGTACCCTTAATTACCCTATTTACTTTTAACCGTGGTAAATAAATGTAAAAAGTTACTATTCACCAAAAATTATTTTTATCTTATTTAACCAAATTTTACTCTTTGATATTAACCATGTGTCTCGGATTTTCGAAATTACACTCCCAAAAGAGGTAAAATTATGTTTTTTGTAAATTTTCAAATTCTCCTAGGATGTGGGTAAAAGAAGGTGAAAAGTTCAATACAATTTTTATATAAATAAAATTATTATAAAATGACTCCAATGAATTACATTGAACTTATATTGGTATTATGTATCAATTTTGACCTAAAAAAATATAATTAAAATAATTAATTATTTAAACGAAAAGTCAGTTTTTAAATAGTAACCTAGTGTTTTCACTATTCATCAAAATTTGAAATAATTCAGAAAAACACCAAAAATTAACCCTAGGATAATTTCAATATTCCGAATCCAAAAATGAATTCCATTTTGAATGATAAAATTTATAAAATTTCCAAAATTTGGTATTACTATTCATAACGGCTAGTTCATAATAATATTATAATAATATCCCATTTAGTGAAACTCGGTATTGCGTATTATACACTATATCGAGGAAGGTATTGATTGCGTGTAATGCAAGCCAAGTCAGGGCTGCGTGTAGTGAATGCTCTGTTTGGTGTTGTGTATAACATAATCAAAAAGTTATTTCATTTATAAATTAAACAAAATATATACTTAATGTTCTGTAGAATAATTTCTACAAAACAAACATGAAATTATGTGTAACACGGGCTAAGAATAGTGTTGTGTGTACTGCAAGCTAATATAGTGTTGTGTATAGTACAAGCTAATCATGGTGTAGTGTATATTAGAAGATATCAAAGAAATTAAAAATAATATATCTCATAAAATCTTGGGGTGTTACATTCTACCCCCTTAAAATGAATTTCTCCCTTGAAATTCGTCGGGGATATAAATCTTTTACTACTTGAAAGTTTCGTTCTTAAAAACCCACATCATAAAAGGAATACTAAAACATAATTTTAAAAATTAATGTTTGAAATGTATCGGTTACCCAGATTAACTCATCAATAGGTTTCCACATTGTTGAACATAGGTGGAAATATGGATATGGAAGATAAATTTATCCCTCATGTTCTGATGGAGAGTGGTAGAGGACATGGAAATGAAAAAACCTACAATCACAAAGAAATTAATTTGTGTTGATTTAAGGTACCATCTGATTCATCAGATATAAGGACACTAGCACAACATTTTTTTTTTGTTTTCAAGATCATTTCCCTAAATTTGAAGAATTGCTGAATTAAAAGAAATACTTACTTGATTTTGGTACAATCTTACTGTTGTTTGTGCCTTGAACAATTTCCACTTCATCTCTTAAAGAAATGAAGTTTAATTTGCCTTCCATGAAGTGTTAGCAGATAATGTGAAAGAAATATTGGTTAGTCCATCTGTCTCAAACAAAAGGATAGAAAAAGTTATTAAATATACATAAGTCCGTCTATAGTGAGATTAATCGTAAATGGTTCCAAAAATGGACTTATACATCATATGTCATACCGCTTAATATAATAAAACTAGTTTCTACTAACCAGGTACATCCTGTAGGCCAGTGTTAGGCGATAAAGGCCTGTAGCACTTCGGTTGTGGGATCGATTCCCATTGCCTTGTCTGACGCAACGGGTTGTCGCCGGTCCTGCAGGTAGTCCTTTTTCTAAAACTACATTATTATAACATTACATAAATAATATCGAAAAAGTTATTGCCTTAAAAAATACTAACTTATGCCCAACATAATACATTCCAATATTTAGGATTATGCAAAATACTTCTATCCAAGCTCATAGTATAAAGAAAACAATTACTAGAAATGTCTTTTGTCAACGATGTGAATACCATCATTTATCCCCCATAAATCATATGATATATCTTTTTGGTCAAATTACAAAAATTTTAATACCTTAATCATGTATTCTCTTGAACAATTAATACCCATTGAACCTTATTGAATACATGAATGCTGCGAATATTTAACACTTTCCACATACCAAAATCCCAAAATTTCAATATACTCAAACCATGATATAAATTTGTCCTTATATTAGTCATGATATCATTTCATTTTTTATCCCTTCATTATGCGCATATCATCTTCTTTACAAAAAATATTTCAATCACTTTTCATGGTTACCGGTACCATATAATTATTGAAAACCAATACATAGATATTCCAAAATTCCACGTTACGATAAATGAGATTCTCTTACACTATTTTGAAATCCCATTTCTTAAACACTTAATCATTACACAACATCATTGTCATACTCAAAATCACAAATAGTGATCGCATGTGAATTCCCTTTATCCTTTCCCTTAAGTGGTTACTCACGTTGATCATCATTTACCCTTGGATAATGGTATTGATTAGCATAGTGCCCCATTTCCTTGCACTTGAAGCATTGAAGTGCTGGTTGTGCGTTCTACGCATTATTTTCTTTATTCACATCATTAAAAACCATTTTTCAATTACTTTGACACTTAGCTACTCAATGATCTTCTTTTCCACACTTAAAAAATTCTCTAGTACCATTAAGACAATCTCTACCATGCTTCTTTCCACACTTTGAGCATAAAGAAACATTCATCTTCTTTTCACCATTATTATGAGATTTCTCCTTGAACTCCATCTTTTGTTTCTTGTCAAAACCATGAGATGGATATGTAACACCAACATCCATTAATACCTTGATATCACAACACAAAATTTCTTCATTGATACTTATGTATCTTATATCTAATGCCCTTCGAAGACTTGGTTTTAAACCACTGAATAATCGATCAACTTTACTTTCAAGTTTGATGATAAAGGCAGATGCATACCTTGCAAGCCTTTTAAAATTCGCTTCCTATATTCTAACAGATTCATCATCATTTTTCTTAAGCTCAAGGAAATCCTTTTCCATCATTGTTCTAAGAATACGAGGGCAGTACTTATTGAAAAATAAGTTCTTGAACTCATCCCATTTCATAAATTCGATTTCATCTTAGGGCCTCGTATTGTTAATTAGAGTCCACCATTGATTTGCTTCACCTTATAAATGGTAAATATACAGAATGAATTTTTCATGTTCCGAACAGTGATTTATGAAAAATATCTTTTCAATGGTAATGATCCATTATTCAGCAACAAGTTGATCATAAGACCCACTGATAAAAGGTGGGCGTTGCCTCATAAAGGGATCCATATAATATTGTTTCCTTATCTTCTCATTTGGAAGTCCATAAGGATTTATAGCTTGTGTAAGTATAGCAATAATATTCTACAATCTATCTCCATTAACATTGGATTGTTCAGGAGGAAAATCATTGCATTTTCAATTACATTGATCAACACGGTACCTTCAGGTTCTAGCAATCGTCTAAATCCCAAAAAGAATAGTGTGAGAGGAAAGAATAATTCTAGGGAAAAAAACAAAATAAAGGGGGATTTCCTTCAATATATTACATCTTAGGGTTAATTATAATATTTTTATTGTAATTAGAGGACTATAAACTATACTTATACATATCGTTAGGGACATCCCTAGAAATACCTTAGAAATATCTATAGGGATCTCACTAAAGTTTTCTCATCCTAGTTTACAAAGGTTAACTAAACCTTTCCTCTACTACCAACTGTAGAGACCCAAAGCTTGACGTACACAAAAATTACATTAATATTTGCAGAATACTTAATACATAAAAAAACATACACACAAGGACCGTAATAGTTTACTGTCTTTGGAAACTCGTAATATAATATTCTAATCATGGTGAAAGATCTTCAACATATCCCATAAAGATATTCCCCTTTTGTTTTCAAACCTAAAACCTTTCTTTAAATATTGGGGAAAATAAAACACATAAAGGGTGAGGTCAAATCCTCAGTAAGGGTAAGCATTGAGAAAAAAAATCATATACATTTGAACTTATGAAAACATGAACATAATGTTTAAACATCAAAATCATGAGCAATGACATAAAACATGGAAGTACATAAGGAATAGATCATAAAGAAACACTATTCATGATAAAATTGCATGGGACTAAAACATGTAATTTTGGAAACCATTAAGAACATGTTATCATTTCCATAGTAGACAAGTAATTGATGCCAATACCATCATAGTGGACAAAGTCCCTTTCTGATTCGAGTTCACTCGATGCTCTTGTCATGTATCACTGAACTGGATTAACTTGTCATTCCATCCATGTCTATCTCATGAGATATAAATCTTTACCCAATGCATTGGAGGGAGATATAAGTCCCACCCTTCTCATATTGATTCATTGTTACTTGTGCCACAAAATAAACATAAATCATTCATCATAACCCAAAGAATAAAATTGGTTTCCTAAACATCATCCCATTATAACGTAATCCATATAAAACAAATGGATATCATTTCATAATTATCAGAATCAAACCATGTAAATAATATAGACATTATAATTGAAACATAAACATGCTAAATAATGTCATCTTAGATGTAAAATAATTTTGATAAAACACATGAAATGAATTCTGGAGAAAAATATCCTTTCTTCCTAAAAATCATTTTCTTTTCACAAAATGCAACACAATTTTAGAAGAATTTTTTTTATTGAAAATAAACATGAAAACTTGTAGAGGAAGATTAATGAAAATTAGGTGATATGAAACCGTAATTTTTTTTTCATGCCGTATAATATAAAATAATCATTCTCATCATACTTTTGTCAGAAAAGTCAAAAAGTTCATCGTATAGTAAAAAAAGAAAGATTCTTTCCACAACACAATGTAAAAGAAAAATATGGGTAAACATGACTTTAAAAATACATGGAATAATATTAATAACATTATGAAAAACATTTTATGTGCATGGATGAAAAATATAACCCCAGTAAATAATAACGTATAAGCAATCTCAGACAAAAATGAGATTTGAAAAATTGTCCCTTACCTTAGGTCTGATATGATTCATACGTATCTGAACCTCCTGTATAACGATTTAAATAATGTCATTGGCTTATTATAGAATCATATTAATTTTTATGATATCATTTATGGTTCACGTATGACTTTATATTATCTGTTCTTTTGTAAATTCCAGGTTAAAGCAGCGTTTTGGGTAAAATCGTTTTATTTATCGTATGTGTTTGGACTTGTTGTTCTTGATATTATTATTAATTATATATTGATTTATTTACATAAATAATTTAAATCATTATTTATATATAATATATATTCAGAGTATATATATAATAGATAGATAAATGAAATGAAATACACTTTTCATGGAGAGGGTAGGTCGAACGTACGCATGAACGCTGTTTTGTTTTCTTTATTGACTTGAATGGAAGTAATTAGATAACCTATATATAGATATAAATAAATCCAGTAGCTTTATCATATCATATATTTCATTTCTATTCATTATATATACTTTATAATCATTCTTGAATGGTTAACATGGAAAATGAATCTCATCGCGTCGTGGAGATGGTAATCCGTACGTACGCACGAGCGATGATATCGTTACCATAATTATTGAATTGAATTGGAGTGGATGATATAATATCTCAAAATAAGTATGATTTTATAATAACTATATATATTTATTATTTACACCATTATACCATTCCAAGTAAGGTGGTGGTGGAAATACAGATTACACCACGGCGTGGAGACGGTATTCCGTACGTACGCGCGCGTGGTGATTTCGTTTTTCATAGGATGGATAGAAGGTGAAATAGGGTTGTTTAGTATTTATAATAACATATTAGTATATGAGTGATACTGATGTTATTAATTTATTATGAAACAAATAAAGAAGAAGAATTTGAAGAAGAAAGAAATGTGAAAGAATCGGTAGAAGATATTACCTCTTCTTCGACGTACCCCTTTTAAGCTTCCTCTTAAGGCACTAGAGTTGGTCTTTTTAGGACACCAGAACCACTAAAATGTTTAGAGGGAACTTGATAAGGGAAATGGGTAGGGTTTGGTCGAGCTTGAAGGCTCAAAATTGTTTAAAGAGAAGAGGGAGGATGTTCCCTTTTATAAGGGAGGAGAGGGGTACCTTAGGAAAACTAAAAATATTATTTTATAATAAAGTCATATTTGGTTTATAATAGCTCCAAATAAATTTTTTTCGAAGATAAAGTGGTGATGGGTCTAAATCCTTTCAAACAATAGGTTTTAGGAAAGTTTATGTTACTAATTTAACCTTATCATTTAGATTTAACTCTAAGTTAAATAATTTATCTTTTACTGTGTCTTCTTGTTTTCATACACTATATTGTAAATAAACATACAATAACAAGCCAAACGAACCCCAAGTGGTTAATTATTAATATATATAACATTATATAAGTCATTTGGACAAACCTTATATTTTTAGGAATATAATAACAATTAATAATATAATAATTGTTTTAAAAAATATTTTATGTCAATTTTGACACTATTTGGTAATTGATTTTTGTGAAAATCATAAAAGCATGATTAGTTCAAAAAATGTTAATTGAATCAATAATAAAATGTCATATTAACCTAAAAAATTAGTGGTATTTATAAAAAGTATCAAATTACATTTATTTCGGAATTTATAACATCAATTATGTTAATATTTCATTAATAAGGTAATTACTACATCATCATTATGTTATAAATAAATTAAATTATTTAATGTCTAAAAATTATAAATAAAAAACCATTATGTATGAAATCATTTTATATTTCTAATTCATAGTTATAGTCGAATTTATCTTATATATAACCCTATATAAATAATGTTTTAGTTATTAAACTTTGATTTTAACTATTTTAACTCTTCTTTAAATAAATAATAATAAATGTCCTAATCTAATCCAAGGGGACAAAAATGATAATATTTTATTTCTAAGGTTGTTTTTGGTCGAATTAAACTTATCCAATAGAATTAGGACATGTGTTAGGGTAATAATAATATCATTTTTACCCTTAATTACCCTATTTACTTTTAATAGTGGAAAATAAAAGTAAAAAAGTAACTATTCACCAAAAATTATTTTTATCTTATTGAACCACATTTTACTCCATGATATTAACTGTGTCTCTCAGATTTTCAAAATTCGACTCACAGAAGTGGTAAAATTATGTTTTATGTAAATTTTTAAATTTACATAGGAGGTGGGTAAAAGATTGTAAAAAGTTCATTAAATTTTTTATATATGTAAAATTATTATAAAATAACTCCAATGAATTACATTGAACTTATATATGAATTATGTATCAATTTTGAAATAAAATAAATTTAAGTAAAATAAATAATTATTTAAATAAAAAGTCAGTTTTTAAATAGTAACCTAGTGTTTTCACTATTCATAAAAAATTGAATGTTTTTAGAAAAATACCAAAAATTCACCCTAGGATAATTTCAATATTCTGAATCCAAAAATGAAGTCCATTTTGAATGATAAAATTTATAATATTTCGAAAGGTGGGTATTAATATTCATAACAGCTAGTTCATAATAATATTATAATAATATCTCGTTTAGTGAAACTCGGTATTGCATACTACACACGCTATCGAGGAAGGTCTTGATTGCGTGTAATTTAAGCCATGTTAGGGCTGTGTGAAGGGAAAAATCCATTTGGTGTTGCGTATAACAAAATCAAAACTTATTTCATTTATACATTAAACAAAATCCATACTTAATGTTGCGTAGAATAATTTCCACAAAACAAACTTGAAATTGTGTATAACACGAGCCAAGAATAGTATTGTGTATACTGCAAGCTAATAGAGTGTTGCGTATTGTACAAGCTAATCACGGTGTAGTGTATAATAGAATACATCAAAGACATTAAAAATAATATATCTCATAAAATCTCATGGAGGTATATTGACATTCTCTTTGATGAAGATGAGTTTGATGTTTTTTCAAAGAGGAGATCCTATAATGTTTTAGACCAATGAAATAAACAATATGAGAAGTAAAGAATGAATGTGATGCACTATTATCAAAAAAACATTCATGAGGGTATAATTTAAAAAAAATTTACCTCTCAACATAGACAGTTTATATAGATCATCCCCAATTACTTGTTCATCTTCACAAAATTTCATTCTTGTTTAACTTTTCTCCTTGTTGGATTGCTGATGTTTCCATTTCCAAGGAGTCATGGTATTACCAGAATCTCCAAGGAAAGCTCTTCTATGAAAACGAGTTTGATTCTACATGCCTCTCACCATCGTTTCATACAATGCCTATGACACATGATAATTTTCTCATGGACATAACCTCAGTGTACTATGACAATAGTTCTCAGGATGTCTCATTATGTTGCGATTATGGAATTATTTTGCTGGTGTTGTATATTCATGATTCATATTTTCAAAGGAATCACATTAGAAACACCTCTATTTTGATGTGGATCTCATAGGATGATTCACTGATCCAACTGTCTATTTCTGATTCCATCTTCTACCCTGGAAGTAGGTGTCTGAATTCCACTTTCTCCCATCATTGTAGTTACCACTGGATCTAGTGTCTTTCAACATACTTCTTCCTCCAATATATCCTAAAATTTCCCTTTCATCCACCATCTATTTATTTACCATCTTTTTATAGTTATAAATACATATCACAAAAATCATCAATCATATCTCCTTCCATAACCCTAATTCAATGTTGCGTGCCTTCAAGGACTCACTCACATAAACATTAGGTGAAAAAAAAAACTAAATTCATAAATTTAGCCACATACTCTGTGATATAAAAATTTTCCTGATTATTGGTGAAGTTTTCTATCATTAGATGAATAATGAATGTGTGACGATAGGAGTTATTGTTGAAAAATTTAACAAAATCCCCCCAACTAAGGCCTTGACCCACTTTGTCCTACACTAAAAGATCACACCAGTTTTGTGTAAGATCCTCGTGAATATATGTCGACAGAATAACTTGTTGCTTTACCGATGTTTTGATGAAATAGATGATATGTTTCATCATGTTCAACCAATATTTTTCTATTTCTTGTTCAAAATACCCCTAGAATATGGGCGGATTCTATTTCTTGAACTCCAAATAATGATCCACTTATCTTTTCTCATTCCTCTTATTCCTTGTTCCACAGCCTGAAAACCTTGACCTATACTCTGAACCATTTTTGGTTCACCTGCATCTCAGGTGCCACCACATTCTCCGCAACTTCTTCTAATTGGTTTCTACAACACCTACTGGGTTCTGTTTCCTATACAAACAACAAACAACATATGACTGACTCTCTTGCTTCAAAAGGCTTCAAATTTAAAAATTTAACGCATTAATTATATCAAAAATGCTTTACAAAATGTCAACCATTTTACATATTCTAGTTTCTTTGAGAAAAATTTTTTTTTTGAAAACAAAACCTTATTCCAAATACACCAACTATGCTTTTCTCAATGACCTTTATTTATAAAAGATGAATCATTTTAGAAAAAAATCATTTCCATGCATAAAATAATATATCATTTATAAAAATGAAATATGAAATCTTTGAGGTATGTCATTCCTCTAACGAATTTCATGGTTTCCTCCCTGACTAAACACATTATAATGACATTTTAATTGCTTATAAGTGTCTGAAAAACACTTATATACCCAATTCTATTGTTACTTGATGTTCATCATAAAAAGGATAGCTATGTATTTTTTTCTCCATATTTCAAGACATGAAAATACTACTACATTATAATATCACAACCCATGGAATACACTACAATTAATTCAACTCTAAGACTGAGAAATCTAATAACCACTTCTTACATAGGTAAAAGAACAAACTGACTCAAATTATCATAAAGAAAAATTTTTACTGATCAAAATTGATACCATTTATAGCAACCCTCATCCTCAATGGCCTGAGATGTTGGGAGGGTGAAACTAGCCCTTATGATTTATCCCTAATATGAAAATGTCTTGAAATAAATTCTAAAGGGTTTCAACTTATTTTGGGGTCAATTTACCCTTATAGAATAAAACAACTGAAAATCAAAAAATAACAAAGTATACCACTAATTTATGCATGATAACCATGGAAGATAACTCAATATTTCTTATTTCAAAATCATACTAAAATAATGTTCCAAAATGGAAGACCCCATCATCAACGTAAAAAATCGAATGTAAACTAATAAAACTCCAAGGAGACCACAAGACTATATTCCCCTACAAGCTCTATGCTCTAACATCACAAAATTTCCCAAGTATAAAAAAGTACTTCTAAACTTGTGATACATTACCTTTGACCTTGTAATAGTAGATATAATCTAAAAAGTCACCAAATATCAAATACAGGGGTGTTTACTATAACATAGTATATTTTCTTCAAGGAATTCCCTACTCAATCCAATAGGATATAAGAGTTTGAAAATTTTATATTAAATATTTTATACAACAAAATTTAAAAATATTAACCAGTTCTATATCAAAAGAATTTCCAGAAATATTTTTTAGGAAAAAAACCAACAATACTTTTAAAACCTTTCCAAAACATCAATTTGGAATAACCATGTTATTCAACCCAACCTCAATTGTCACGACTCGTCCTCGGGGCCCGTGCCGTGACCACCCCAAGCCCGCCTTCCATAGGCCAGGGGCTAGCGACTAGCACCAAGGCGTAAATCCCGGTAAAAAGGGAAGGCACTGACTTTGTAAAGTAAACAAGCACCACATAAGAATGATACAATCACGAAGTAACATCCGACACGGCTTAGGTATATGCCCAAACATATACCTAAGTCATAAATTCTCGCTCGGCTCCAACTTCCAAGCTCAAGTACAACCCAGTCTACACAGGAAAGAAAAACGTGAAATCCACACAGGATAGCTCAACACAATCCACAAAGGAAAGTAAATGTAAATCCACACAGGATAGCTCAACACAATCCACAAAGGAAAGCAAAACAGATTTTCAGCTCACATAGGTATACTTCTTCGGATGACAATAAAGATGATCACTGATCCATCTAAGTCATCAGACCAACAAAGGATCGATAGGTACTATCCCCCGCGAAGACCCACACATGATCAGGCCCACATTGGACTTGTAGGCACTGGCTCACACAGAATAGTTGAGCGCTGACCCACACAGGATCAGACCCACACAGGATCAGGCCCACTCAGGACCTGTAGCACTGAACCACAAAGCATCGTTGAGTTCTGTAGTCGTCGTCGAAGTCCACTGAGGATCTCTACGCAGTCGTTGTCGTAGTCCACTAAGGATCTCTGCACGGTCGTCGTCGCAGCCACAGTAGCAGTCGCAGCCAGCTCTAGGGTTCCCGAACACAATAAGCTCATTCGAGAGGGTCCGCTCCACGAGCCGAGAGGCTGATACATCAACTGACACATAGTCCAGAGTTGAAGTATCCAAAAGTTCTATATCATCAACAGGAAGTCAACGTCACAGACGGCACGTCAATCAGACACCCGGTCTGAGAGATATTGGCTTTTTCATCCCAGGGCCCTGTTGGTTTTTAAGGAAATACCAACCTGACCGTACTCCACCTGCGTCCGATCCTCAGGGTGGATTATTCCAAAAGATCTGTCTCACTTAGAGAAATTTAACGAAGTTGACGGCATGTCAATCGGACGTTCGTAGCTCAAGATATGAGCGTTTACGCTCCGAAGGCCCGGTTGGTTTTGTGTACGAACCAACTCGGCCGAACCCAAAGTATTCCTAAACCTAGAGTGTGATATATCGAAACGACCACCTCGATCCAAGGATCGCATCGCCACTAACGACACGTCGTTTGGAGGCACGCAGCTCATGTTACGGGCAAAAGACCAGAAACAATCCGAAGATGGGGGGTCTGGGCCCAGACTGACCCGGCCCAACCCCCCTGGGTCGGTCCGAATCGGGTCGACCTGACCCGGGTCCGGGTCGGACCCATTTCGGCACGGCCCGGTCCGGCCAGGGCGCGACCCGGTCGGTCGGACCGGCCTGGATCGGCTGGGCCGAGCGGCCGACCGAGGGAGCCACGGGGTGCTGCCCCCGCGAGATGAAGAAGCCGCGGCCCTCGAGGGGTCGCGCTGGAGTCAACGGACGCGGCAAAGGCCGCGTCCCGTGCGTGTGATCCGGACCCGCGCGTTGGGCCGCCGTCGCCGGAGGCTTCCGCGGGCCACCGGAGCTGCTCCGGTGGTCCATTTTCCTTCCCTTTTGCTCCGCTGCTCCTCCCGGGTCCCGTTCTTCACTGCGAAAACATCAAATCGCCCTTGCATCACGTTTTATTGTCACCCACCAAATCCGTGCAATAACGAAGAAATGCGGAGTGTTGTCGGGCCGTGTTCGTTTGGCCCGCACCCTCCGCGTTAGGCGGTATCAATCGAGAGGATTAATCAACACATAGAAAACATAACCAAAAACAATTATAATGAATTAAAATTGTTCTTATGAACCAGGTTCTTCATTTTAAAAGAAACGATCACGGGAATATAAATTATTTCACAACAACCCCTACCTCGCCAAGTCGTCGCACGCGCGTTCTCCGCGGATTTGATCGCCACGGAAGGAGGCGATCGTCGTGTCGCGGAAGGGCGTCGCGTCGTCGCGGAAAGGCGTCGCGTCGTCGCGGAAAGGTGTCGCATCGTCGTGGAAGGGCGTCGAGTCGTCGCGGAATATAGTGACGCGTCGACGAACTCCGATGTTCAAGAACATGAAAATTTAATTATATCGATTAAATCCATGTGTAGTTATAAACCACAATGAAGATTTAAAAGAAACCCCAAATCTCCTACCTCAAGAAGTTGGTGATCGGAGATCGTTGCGGGGAAGAACGTCTCGGAAGAAGCGTCATCAATCCCCGAGGGTGATGGCGTTCTTCGCATTCTTCGCGTTCTTCGCATTTTTCGCGAAGGAGGATGAAGGCACAAAGTTGTCAAAACCTCTCAACGAGCATTTTTTCAGAAGTCGTGTGTTGGTCTTATTTTATTATTACGCCAACGGATAGAAAACATGTTAAGAAACGATTAAATTAATTCATCGACTTAATTCTATGAATAAAACCGCCCAATTAATTCAATGAATAAAACCGCCCAATTAATTGATGCGTTAAGAAATTAAGAAAACGCATCAGTTGACTTTCATAATGATGGGTTTTCACGGGTGCGTTACTTAGCGGAATGAAACGGTGGGCCTCGTGCGGGCCCCACCTCACAAATATCCTACCAAGAGGGTAGGATATTTCTGGATAGCACCCTATCTACATCAACTCAGCTTAAACTTCTTCAAGTGGCTTCATGTGGCTTCCAAGTGGCTTAAGTGAAATAAAATAAAGTTTGTCATATAATTTATTTTATTTCATAACTTCAAGCCCAAGAAAATTAAAAACCACACCCATGAAAACGCAACTCCGGAAGAGGAGTTTCTAAGAAATTACCAGCGCTGCGATGCCATCGGTGCCCTTAGAATTCGATTCTGAGCACGGGTTCAAAATTTAGAAAAACCCGCTCATCCGTTCACTGAATGTACCCGAGCCAAACTTCGGAACATGATTCCGGGAACACCGGGCCTCAGAATCAGGTGCCGTCAAAAACTGCGTTCTTGTAAAATTACAAAGAAAATTAAGAAAAAAATTTCTTTGAATTTTTCTGGTCTTTAAATCACTCCCACCTCAGGGCTTTACATCCACGTAAAGATACATCCTAAAATAGGGAATCAAATGTGGGTACTGAGCACGCATCTGAGCCTCCCGCTCCCAAGTGCTCTCCTGGAGGTTATCGTGCTTCCATCTGATGCGCACAAGAGGAATCGATCGTCCATGTAGGACCCACTCCTGTCGATCCTCAATCTCCACCGGGACCTCCGCAAATTTCTCCCCATCATCCACATCTAGCTCCCCATGGTCAATGTTATGCGTTGGGTCGTGTACGTATCTCATCAACTGGGATACGTGGAAGACATCGTGCACACGGTGCAACTGAGGTGGTAGAGCCAAGCGATAAGACACCTTTCCAATCCTGCTGATGACCTAGAATGGTCTGATGAAGCGTGGAGACAACTTGCCACCTAGGCCAAATCTGCATAATCCACGTCGAGGTGAGACACGCAAGAAGTCATGGTCACCATCCTCGAACTCTAGTGGCCTCCGCCTCCTGTCAGCATAAGACTACTGCCGGCTCTGAGCTGCCCTCATCCGCTCCTGGATGACCTGGACCTTCTCTGTCGTGGCTTGGACCATCTATGGTCCCACAAGTGCTAACTCCCCAGGGTCTGTCCAGCACAAAAGAGATTTACATGGTCTGCTGTAAAATGCCTCGTATGGTGCCATCCCGATGGTGGAGTGGTAGCTGTTGTTGTACGCGGACTCCACCAAGGGTAGGTGGTCCTCCCAACTGTGACCAAAGTTGAGGACACATTCGCGGATCATGTCGTCGAGAGTCTGAATGGTCCTCTCCATCTGACTATCCGTCTGAGGGTGAAAGGCGGTGCTCAGACGTAGCCGCGTCCCGAACGCCTCCTGCAAACCCTTCCAAAGCCGGGATGTAAAGCAAGCGTCTCGATCAGAGACGATAGATGATGGCACTCCGTGAATCCGTACAATCTTTTGAATGTAGAGACGCCCCAAGATCTCCACTGAGCCCTGCTCTCTGATGGGTAAGTAGTGTGCTGACTTGGTGAGTCGGTCGAAAATCACCCAGATGGAGTCGTGACCTCTGGAAGTGCGTGGAAGTCCAGTCACAAAGTCCATAGATATTCCGTCCCACTTCCACTCCAGGACCTCCAAGGGCTGTACCAAGCCTGCTGGTACCTGGTGCTCTGCCTTCACCTGCTGGCAAGTGAGGCATCGAGAAACGAACTCTGCCACAGCCTTCTTCATGCCTGGCCACTAGTGCTGTTGTCTGAGGTCCTGGTACATCTTCGCCACCCAAGGATGTACCGCCAAAGGAGAAGTTTGAAACTCTCTCAGCACGTCCTCTCGTAAAGAGACTGGTACCAAGGTACGTCCTCTGAAAAGGATGTCGTGCTCTGCTCCAAAGGAGAAGCCATCAGGTGCCCGTCCTGAGGATAACTGTGCACGCCGCGTCTCATAGTCAACGTCCTCATGTTGTGCCTCTCTGACCCGCTGTAGTAGTGAAGGGGTGACTGTGAGAGACTGGAGGAAGGCTGCTCAATCTCTATCCACGAAGGATATCTGCAAAGCCGCTAGCTACTCTGTCGCCTCCTCAAGTAGCTGAATGCCCGTCCTCCTGTTGAGAGCATCGACTACCACGTTCCCCTTCCCAGGAGTATAGAATATCTCAAAGTCATAGTCCTGGAGGAACTCGAGCCATCGCCGCTGACTCAGGTCCAGGTCCTTCTGCAAGAAGATATACCTGATACTCTAGTGGTCAGAAAAAACTGTAAAGCGCTCACCCATCAGATAGTGTCGCCATGTCTTCAGAGCGAAGACCACTATTTCTAACTCCAGGTCATGGGTAGCGTAGTTTTTCTCATGCGGCCTCAACTGACGTGATCCATAGGTGATCACTGCCTGCTCCTGCATCAGGACACATCCGAGTCTTGTACCTGATGCATCGTAGTAGACTATGTACCCTACTCCCTCCTCAGGAAACCTCAAGATAGGTGCGCTGGTCAACCTCTGTCTCAGCTCCTGGAAGCTCTGTTGACATCTTTCTGACCACACAATGGGTTTCCCCTTCTTCGTCAGAGCTAAGAGTGGTGTCGCAACTCTGGAGAAGTTTGGCATGAATCTCTGGTATTATCTAGCTGGTCCTAAGAAACTCTGCACCTCTGTCACGCTCCTGGGTGGCTCCCAAACTAGAACCGCCTCAATCTTCACAGGATCCACTGCAACTCCCACCTCAGAAATGACGTGCCCCAAGAAGTGGACCTAACGTATCCAGAACTGAAACTTCGAGAGCTTTCCATAAAGCTGGTGCTCTCGGAATGTGTCTAGTACAACCTGCAAGTGGTAGGCGTGCTCCTCCTCAGTCGCCGAGTATATCAAAATGTCGTCGATGAAGACTACGACAAATCGATCGAGATATGGCTGAAATATCCTGTTCATGAGGCCCATGAACACTCCTGGAGCATTGGTTATGCCGAAGTGCATAACTAAGAACTCATAGTGGCCATACCGACATCTGAAGGCCGTCTTCTGCATGTCCTCGTCTCGAACTCTGAGATGATGATAGCCTAACCTGAGGTCAATCTTCGAGAACCACCGTGATCCCTTGAGCTGATCAAAGAGGTCATCAATCCTCGGTAGCAGATACTTGTTCCTCAATGTCACCTGGTTCAGGCGACGATAGTCGACACAAAGTCGCAGGCTCCCGTATTCCTTCTTGGCGAACAATATCGGTGAATCCCAGGGTGAAACACTGGGTTGGATGAAACCCTTGCCCTACAAGTCCTCCAACTGTACCCGTAGCTCTCGAAGCTCAGTGGGGGCCATCTGATATGCTGGAGTCGATATCGGGGCTGTCCCGGGGTACAGGTCAATATGAATGTCTACCTCTCTGCGGGGAGGTAGCCTTGGAACGTCATTGGGAAAGACGTCCGCGTACTGATCCACCACTTCAGGAAAACTAGGACTCCGCACGTCAAGAGCTCCTAGGATGAGGCTAGCCAACTGATGAGTGATGGGCTGTCCTCTCATCTGCGGAAGTCCATCATGTGCTTCGAGGGATCCCTTCTCGCCGGTGAAGGTGAACCTGCTCCCTTCGGTGCGTACACATCGCACCTTGTGCCTAATATAGTCAATCTGTGCATGGACTGTAGATAACCAATCCACGCCCATGATGACGTTGTAAGGCCTTGATACTGCTACAAGAAGATCCCAGCCGAAGCTCTCGCCTCCTAGAGTATGCTCACACTGCCTCCACCAGTGCGTAATCGTCGAGTCTGCTCCCGTAGGAGTCTCTAGCAGTAAGGATCAAGCCAACGACTCTGTCGGAATCTCCGAGCTCCGAACAAGGGCAGCGGCTATGAATGAGTGACTCACCCCTCTGTCTATAAGAACTGCAGCAATGGTGGAATAGACACATATCGTACCTCAAATCATCTCGGACGCACCGTGGTTGTAGGCCTCCGCTGCCCGGAGCTATTCTTGTCTCTGCCCGCCAGCTCCCTGTGGTCGGGGTGGGCCTCCTGGTGGTGGTGGTGGTAGAGCCTAAAGCGTCGCCCACCACCTGCTGCTCGGCCAGCTCCTCTGCCTCGTCCACCTCCTCCCTGCGGACCGCCATGGTCGACCCTCTGCCTCTGCCTGGGTGGCCCCTCAACTGTCTGCTGCTCCTCATCACGGTGGGTTGGGCAGTCACGAGCCATGTGACCATGCCCGCTGCAAGTGTAGCACTACGTGCCTCTCGAAAAAATGGCTCCGCGCTGTGTGCCCCGCACTGCTGAGCTAGTGTCTTGAGGCCGTCTGCCTGAGGGTCTGGTCTTCCTGGACCCCTGAGTCATCTGCCGACTGCCTACTGCGGAAGAATCTGCTACGTGCCGCCCCGCGGTAGGTCGCGGCGCTGGAGAAATCTCAGCAAGAAAGCTCTTGATCAAAAGTGCTCTCTCCAGTATTCCTGCCTGGGTCGGGATGCTGAGGGAGATCCGTGATGCCCTGATCTCGTGTCTCAATCCCTTATCAAAGGTCCGGGACTGGAAGAACGGGTCCCGTACCATGTCGGTCGAGTAGCGCGAGAGATCGGTGAATCTCGCTGAGTACTGGGCGACTGTCAAGCTGCCCTGCCGCAGATGAAGAAGCTCCTGGATGTGCACCGCACGGAGGGTGGCTGAGAGGAACTCTGAGCAGAAGAGGCCCTCGACGTCTGTCCAGATGAGAGAGGCCTCATCGTGCACCTGGAGCATCAAGCTCCGCCATCGTCCTGCTGCTGTGTGCAGTAGGCTCGCTGCGAGGATCGCCATGAGATCGGCTAGTGTCCTCACTAGTCAGAAGACTCGCACCACTGCCTCCAGCCAGTCCACTGCTGCCTGGGGGTCCATCTCCCCATGGAACCTAGGTGGTCACTGGCGCTGAAACTCGTGCAGAGCACTGACGCAACGTGCATCGTCAGCAGCTGGTGCTGGAAGCATCGGGGGCTCAGCGGGTAGAGGTACCGCCGGTGCCTCTACTGTCAAAGGGCCATGTACCAAGGCCTCGTCGCTCGGTGGGCTGTCGTCACGTACCACTCTCAGAACCCTAGTTGGCTGCCCTCATGGCGCCATCGTGAAAAGGAAACAGGTGCGCCACAGTCAGAAAAGTATACCTGGTGAGCTGATATGAAGTAATCACAAAGAATACTTGAAACACACATTCAATCAATGTTTTCATGCATTAAGTCGGAAATCAAAAGTCAGGGTCCTGGTGTAAGGATACGTCGGCCGCCGCACCAACACTGGACTCCCTGGACTGATAACCACACCCAATACGCTAAACAGTATTGCTTCACATAGAATATAGATCAGAGTCTGTGGTAGAACCGACCGCCTCTGATACCAATTTGTCACGACCCGTCCTCGGGGCCTGTGTCGTGACTACCCCAAGCCCGCCTTCCATAGGCCAGGGGCTGGCGACTAGCACCAAGGCGTAAATACCGGTAAAAAGAGAAGGCATTGCCTTTGTAAAGTAAACAAGCACCACAGAGGAAAGATACAATCCCGAAGTAACATCCGACATGACTTAGGTATATGCCCATACATATACCTAAGTCATCAATTCTCGCTCGGCTCCAACTTCCGAGCTCATGTAAAACGCAATCCACCCAGGAAAGAAAAACGTGAAATCCACACAGGATATCTCAACACAATCCACAAAGGAAAGTAAAACGTAAATCCACACAGGATAGCTCAACACAATCCACAAACGAAAGCAAAACAGAGTTTCAGCTCATACAGGTATACTTCATCGGATGACGATAAAGATGAACACTTATCCATCTAAGTCATCGGACCCACAAAGGATCGATAGATACTAACCCCCGCAAAGACCCACACATGATCGGGCCCACACAGGACCTTTAGGCGCTGGCTCACACAAAACTGCTGAGCGTTGACCCACACAGGATCGAACCCACACAAGATCGGGCCCACACAGGACCTGTAGCACTGACCCACAAAGGGTCGCTGAGTGCTGTAGTCGTCGTCGTCGAAGTCCACTGAGGATCTCTGCACAGTCGTCGTCGTAGTCCACTAAGGATCTCTGCACAGTCATCGTCGCAGTCACAGTAGCAGTCGCAGCCAGCTCTAGGGTTCCCGCCCACAACAAGCTCGTTCGGGAGGGTCCGCTCCATGAGCCGTGAGGCTGATACATCAACTGACACATAGTCCAGAGTTGATGTATCCAAAAGTTCTATATTGTCAACAAGAACTCAACGTCACAGATGGCACGTCAATCGAACACCCGGTCTGAGAGATATAGGCTTTTTCGTCCCAGGGGCCCGGTTGGTTTTAAAGGCAAAACCAACCCGACCGTTCTCCACCTGCATCCAAACCTTGGGCGGAATATGCCAAAAGATCCGTCTCACTTAGAGGAATTCAATGAAGTCGACGGCACGTCAATCAGACGTCCGTAGCTCAAGATATGAGCGTTTCCGCTCCGAAGGCCCGATTGGTTTCCTGTACGAACCAACCCGGCCAAACCCAAAGTATTCCGAAACCGTGAGTTCGATATAACAAAATGACCGTCTCGATCCAAGGATCGCATTGCCGCTGACGGCGCGTCGTTTGGAGGCCCATAGCTCATGTTACGGGAAAAAGACCGGAAACGGTACGACGACAGGGGGTCTGGGCCCGGACCGACCCGGCCCAACACCCCTGGGTCGGCCCGAACCGGGTCGGACCCGGTTCGGCACGGCCCGGTCCGGCCAGGGCACGACCCATCCGGTTGGACCGGCCTTGCTCGGCTCGGCCGAGCGGCCGACCGAGGGAGCCGCGTGGCGCTGCCCCCACAGGATGAAGAAGCCGCGGCCCTCGAGGTGCCGCGCTGGAGTCAACGGACGAGGCAAAGGCAGAGTCCCGTGCGTATGAACCAGACCCGTGCGGCCAAGGCTTTAGCCGCGGCAGCCTTGTCCTACGGCGCGCCGGGGCGCCGCCGCCTCCAGCCGCCGGCGCCCCCGGAGGCTTCCGCGGCCACCGGAGCTGCTCTGGTGGATCGTTTTCCTTCCCGTCTGCGCCGCTGCTCCTCCTGGGTCCCATTCTTCACTGCGGAAACATCAAATCTCCCTTGCGTCATGTTTTATCATCGCCCGCCAAATCCGCACAATAACGAAGAACTGCGGAGGGTTGTCGGGTCGTGTCCGTTTGGCCCGAACCCTCCGCGTTAGGCGGTATCAATCGGGAGGATTAATAAACACATAGAAAACATAACCAAAAACAATTTTAATGAATTAAATTGTTATTATGAACCGGGTTCTTCATTTTAAAAGAAACAATCAAGGGAATATAGATTATTTCACAACAACCCCTACCTCTTCAAGTCGTCGCACGCGCGTTCTTCGCAGATTTGATCGCTGCGGATGGAGGCGATCGTCGCGTCATGGAAGGGCATCGTGTCGTCACGGAAAGGGGTCACGTCATCGCGGAAAGGCGTCACGTCGTCGCAGAAGGGCGTCGTGTCGTCATGGAATACAGTGACGCGTCGACGAACTCCGAGGTTCATGAACATGAATATTTAATTATATCCATTAAATCCATGTGTTGTTATAAACCACAAAGAAGATTTAAAAGAAACCCGAATTCTCCTACTTCAAGCAGTTGGTGATCGGAGATCGTTGGGGGGAAGAACGTCTCAGAAGAAGCATCATCAATCTCCGAGGGTGACGGCGTTCTTCACGTTCTTCGCGTTCTTCGCGAAGGAGGATGAAGGCACAAAGTTGTCAAAACATCTCAATGAGCATTTTTCCAGAAGTCGTGCATTGGCCTTATTTTATTATTACGCCAACGGATTGAAAATAGGTTAAGAAACGATTAAATTAATTCATCGAATTAATTCAACAAATAAAACCGCCCAATTAATTCAACGAATAAAACCACCCAATTAATTGGTGCGTTAAGAAATTAAGAAAACGTGTCAGTTGACTTTCATAATGACGGGTTTTCGCGGGTGCGTTACATAGCGGAAAGAAACGGTGGGGCTCGTTCGGGCCCCACCTCACAAATATTCTACAAAGAGGGTAGGATATTTCTGGATAGCACCCTATCTGCATCAACTCAGCTTAAGCTGCTTTAAGTGGCTTCAAGTGGCTTCCAAGAGGCTTAAGTGAAATAAAATAAATTTTTTCGTACAATTTATTTTATTTCATAACTTTAAGCTCAAAAAAATTAAAAACCACACCCGAGCAAACGCAAATCCTGAAGAGGCGTTTCTAAGCAATTACCGGAGCTGCGATTCCATAGGTGCCCTCAGAATTCGATTCTGAGCACCGATTCAAAAGTTAGAAAAACCCGCTCGTCCGTTCACTGAATGTACCTGAGCCAAACTTCGGAACATGATTCCGGGCACACTGGGCCTCGGAATCAGGTGCCGTCAGAAACTGCGTTCTTGTAAAATTCCAAAGAAAATTAAGAAAAAAATTTCCTTGAATTTTTTGGGTCTTTACATCAATAAAAACTATGGATGCTTCATCATGACAATTCTATAATAATGAGAGATATCTCATCAATCTACCATGTCATCACAAGTTAATTATTTTCCATGTGTCATATCACCTTTGAAACCGAGCACAAGGTTATATTTTAACCAAGCCTCAAACATAAAATAAGAACACACACACCAAGTATGCTCAGAACCATGTTAATAACAATATGACCAAAACCATTTCAATGAAACATTATTTTAATTGAAACCCATTTTTACAAAAATGAATTTAAAAATACCAAAAAATTCATATTTTAAAATTAAATTTTAAAATCATGAAACTAAATCATGTTTCAGAATAAATCACAATGATTCTATAATTTCACAGAAGACCATAAATCATCACCATATAATAGATTTCTCATGGGTTTCACATAGATTTCATAATGATTGTCTATAATTAAATCAATTTTAATCTATGCTAATAAATTATATCAAGAATAGTCGATACTGAATCTACATATCTCTATAGTTTTGGAGAAAATGGTAAACGAATGAAGAATGCCAATTAAACCAGGTTAAATATTAATGAACCAACATTTGATCTCTTCCACTAACATAAAGAAGACCAGATCTAAACATTTTTGGTATTAAAAACCATATATATAACAACAACTTGAATAGATCTACGAAAATAAGAGAAGAGGAGAATTATATCTAAGAAATGGAATAATAATGATGAAGAATGAACACTTACCATGAAGAATTGGCTTTTTATCATGAGGTTAATCCTTCAGATCACATTTGGATCAATGGAAGAACCTTATATTCTATTTGGGGAAGAAAAATCCCGATTTATAGCCATATAAAAAGGTAAACAAGATAATTAATTGAAAAACACTTTAGATACACTTTTTAAATTGGTGGTTTTGACCCAAGCATAGTTCATTCATACGGTCATAAAAACCATGGAAAAACCATGTGTTAGACACTACCTTAAAGATGACCATTTGCACAGTCTCATCACAGAGTCTCTAAAATTGTGTTTCAACCATGCTGAAACTAGTACCTCAAACTGCCCAATCCAATTTATAAGCACAATGTTTCTCCTAGGCTGTCTCATGGTTTCCCAAATCATAAGCTGCCCGTTCTCCTTTTATATAGACCCAAAATCACTTTTAATGTTCTCCAAACTCTTCCAAAATTCACCCAAAATATTTATAAACATAAAATCATAAAACAATATTTACGTACATAATATTGGGGTGCAACACAAAAGTATTTAATGTTTCATTAATTTTATTTTAGAACTTCTTTTCATCCGCTATGCTATGCTACGATAAATAAAAACATCACTCAGGCTTATGTGTAGAGAAATATATATTTTTTTGAAATATTTCTCTTGGATGATTATATAAAATTTTAATTCATTTATATGATTATTTTAAAATAATCCTAATACTACTAGGATAATATAATTTTAACCCTCTAACATTTTTAGCCTTTGGAAAATGATAATGTATGTTGTGTGTACATGTGGACTACCCCCTCCACCAAGCATTATCATTAGTTTTTATTTTACGATTCAAATGGATGGTAATAAGGATACATTTAATTAATTTATATAATATTATAATGAATATATAAATGTTAATTATTAGTAAAAAAGTTCATTCCCTTAATGGAAACGTGTACATATATCTTGTGTATACATACTGACTATCCTATATACAAACAGATGTAAATCAGTTATCATTATCATCCCATATGGATTGTTAAAAAAAATTATATAATGAAGTAATATTATATTTATGACTTGATTTAGATTATAGAGATGATTCAATAATTAAAAAGGCATAAGTATTTGTACTCACATACAAGAACATGTATGGAAAATAAACATTTTTTTGAAAATAATGGATTCAATACCTAATTGTTAAAAAATTTATAATTAGAAATTATACAAGAATGATATATAGTTAGATATATAAAAATAGTATTATTTATTTATTTATTAAAAAATATAAATTTATTATGTAGTAGGTTTGAATTTGTATTAAACAAGAGAGAACTTAAGGTAAAGGTTCTTTATATCTATATTGTTTCATTGAGACATATTTATTTTTATTCACCTGTTTGTATTTATATGTATTATATAATTCCCCATTAATATATTATAGAAGGAATAAATTAATATTCATGGTATGTAATTTTTCATTTGATGTAAATACTTTCAATATGTTTTTAATTCAAAAGAAACCTATAGAGTAATTGTTTACGTAACAATCTCTTTTACTTTTAGGATTATCTAGGTTTAATTAACATAGAGGGAAATTATAGGATATTTATCCTTTGTAACCCATATATATTCTTCTACTCAATATATTTATGTAATTTTCATTTTTTTTATTTCATTATAATGTCTTTTTTACTTTAAAAGAGCAGGATAAGGTTTTCAAGAAATGTTGATGTCATTTCCCCTTTAGTTGGGGAGGTTTTTCTACCTTGTAAATTCTACATTAATTTTTTCAATGGGAAATATTTTCTATGATACAATGATTGATTAATTATTATTTCCACAATACTTTATGTTATTTTCATATAATTTAACAATTATTTTTTACAATGATTTAAAATAGGATATTTGTGTCTTGTTATAAAAACTATGGACTGAATTTATATTTTTACATCAAAAATATAAATTAAATTTCACACCATCATGAAAAATATTTGATTTAAGTAATTTTTTCATTTTACATGGTTGTTTATAATTAAATCATTATCCAAATATTCTGGGATGCTTTATTTAAAATATTACTAAATTAAAATTATACTTTTATCATGTTTTTAAAAATGTTTCAAATGTTCTTTTATAGAATGATCTTCTATATCAAAATCGATCAACGTTTCATTTAATTTAATGGGGATATGAACTGCTGATACTATATCTATCTTTTCTCAATATGTATTATGATTTTATGAAGATTAAGTAATTATGAAAATCATTTCCTTTTAATGGGTTATGTAATTTTGAAACGTTTCCGGTTTTTATCATCTTGTGGAATACATATATATCGGAATTATTATGGTATGATTAGAACTAGAATTCGTTTTCTATATATTGAATTGGATAAAGAATGATATCTCATGAGATAATACAGAAAGGAATGGGGATTGAACCTAGTCCATTAATAGACTCTTTAAATTATGATAATATTCTTACTGAGACTTCACTATAGATATGATGGAATTTTGAGTGAACAGAAACCATTATGAGAATATATCTAATATGATAATCATAGAAGCGATCCTTGACTAAGGAAATTATTTTATATATTCAAGTGTATGAAAAAAATATTTATTATGATAATGATATGTTCTCATGTATCATTACTAATATTAGTGATTCCACACTCATATGACATAAGAATTCAATATAGGAAAACATTATTCCATGACTTTTGAGTAATGTTATTTTACTAGTTATTTAATTATTTCATATGTAATTATTACATTATCATACCAGTATATTAATATTATTCTCACTTATAGTCATTTATTGATATATCTATTTACCCATATTAGGAAATTGAGATCACCCTTTTTTATGTTTCCATTTATATAGGTTATAGAGAAAGGATCAAAATAGTGTATATCTATGAAGGTTACTACATGAGAATATTTGTATGGGAGATACTGTATATATTTTTTGAAATACAATTATAATGTATATATTCTACAAAAAACTGATCCATAATGATTATAGGGAATTTTTTATTATGAGATATATTAAATATTAATCTGAAATGATTTAATATTTTTAAATTTAATTCTTGTGCCACGTTAGTTTGTATCATAATAGGGTTTTTTTATATTAGTACTAGTAAAACATAATGAAATCCATGGGTATATCTATGAATATTTTATGACATACTAATGATTTAATAGGATAAATATTATGTGGCTTCATAGGAATGGATTCCCTTTTTTCAAAAAAAAAAATTTGTAGCATTCAAAAAGATAAACATACGGTTAATGACTCTAAAAACATAGTTGGGTATTAATGTGATCATTATCTAATTCATGAAAAATATTCCTAACATCCTTCTAGGTCAGATAATCTCAGAGGATTTGTATTGGTAAATGAAAATTATCTTTTTGAACCTTTACAAAGAATGAATGTATAGAACTTATAAAAACCAATGATAAAATTTATTTATATAGGATGAATGAAAAAATTTAAGATTTAATTAGAATGTATCGTAAAATATAATATTTTCAAAATAATTTTATTTTTCACATGATCACTTAATACGATTAATTTTAATTCATAGTCACATAAAACACTTTTTTTTCATCTTTAGATTGAGAAAGGAGGAATATCACGATAAATGAGTGTGATAATTAATATAATAATAAAACTCATGAGAAACCAAATATAATTCTTGTTTAAATGAATAAAATATTGTTATACCTAATTAAATATCTTGAAGCATGATTAATAACATGAACTGTGTTGAAAATCCAAACATAAAAAAACAGGTACATTCTTGAAACTCCATATTATAATGAGAATCGAGGAATGAAGATATATATTATCATGTGTTAAAAATATGTTATGAAGAACATTATGAAATACTTATATGGAATAAAAATATTTGTTATGTGTTGAAGCAGAGAGAATAAAGTAGAAAAATACTGATGAAAAAGGAAGAGTCCGGTGAATGAAATGTTGATGTAAATAGTTTAATAGAAGGATCAATAAAAATTTAAATTTCATAAATGTGAGAAACTATGGAATTATTAATTTAATTACCTAATATATAAGATAATAATGATGATATGAATCTACACAAACTAGAACCAATGTTGTTAAGACCTTTCCAACCAGGGCTCTCCTAGCAGATGGTAAGTCGAGCGTTACATCACTAGAGCACATACAATAGGTTACAGGAAGGTCACCGTCATCAAGTAGGATGAGCTAACACATGGTATGCCTTATCATATGTACCTGTATGCTCCCTCACATATCCAAGAACATATATTGTTGAAATATGAAGGAAAATGATTATAATAATTATTACATAATTTTTATCCCATACTCCTATAATGGAAATAATGTAAGAAAAAATAAACTTCCACAAAAAATCCCACCAAAATATATAAAATAAATTCAAAAATACCCATTAGCAGTTTACTTGAATCAAATGAATCACTGGTATATACCTTATGATGACTAGTACAAACTATTATCCACTTTTAACTGGACATCATAATACGGCACTAAAAAAACTATCATCTACGTATGACATGAAATGAGAGAGGAGCGTCCATATTTGGGTGATCATAACAATACATAAAAGTACACCACAAAATAACAAAACATAATCTTTAAATTTAGTAATTTCATCAATAAAAATGTATTCCAATAATATTATGAGACATTGTGGTAGTCAATGATAGACCATATAAAATCATAATAGACACCACATCTCATGTAGAAATAAACAACTACCATCTATTAGATTTTTTTCAATGCATTGAGGTAAAAATATTCTAGGAGGGTCCACTCCAAATGACCTTATATCCTAAATAATTCACATCTTCTAGGGAATCCTCATCTTGCCCCTCTAGGATGAATTGATCACTCAATCTTCAAATATATCAGTATATAGAAACCGAAACAGAACCTACCTTTTGGAGTAACCAAAAACCCATATAAAATAACTCACTAAGTAGGGGATTAGACTCTATGATGTTTTCTCCATGATGTTTAGGAAAACCCTCATAGGGAACATGGCATGGTAGAATGTTGAAGTGATTGGTACAGAGATAGGGGATAACATCTAGTGAGTATGGGGGACACCATAAACCCTATGTAGATTTACCTTCAAAGCAGGGGATCAAATCCCACATACTATTGGTCGTACAGATACATCGAACTTCACATTATGAAAATTATATGCTATATAATCCCACCATATGACTCAAAGAGGGAAAATGAAAAATCTTTCTGAGGATAACCCCATCGATGAAATCACAATAAATTTTCCAGAGTGTAAGGTCACCCCCCATGTGAATGGACTGAGTGGATTCAACATAAGGAAACTTGTTACGAAATAGTGAAATAAGTTTCCTAATTGAATCAAGTTATGTTTTATCAAATATGAAAAAAATTAAATCATCTTTTTCTATGTGAATGAATTCATAAGAAAGGGTCCTTGCGAGCCAAAACCCAAGTTTTTTGAAATCCTAATTAATGAATGGGGGTTTGAATTATTCTATCATTATAAAAAGTAAATTAAAAAAATATCCCACTAAATAGATAACTAATTGTATAGATGGGTCATGACATTTTGAACATTATTGGAAACCACTAGTCATTGACTATTTAGTTTTTTGAAATGATTATTCAGTGAAAAAAAGAATTCGAATGTAAAATTCTTGAATGATACATCGTGGGATAGAGCTGTGAGTCCAAATTAAACACTTAATATTTTCTTGAAAATTCCACCTCAATGTCATGGAAACGATTCCCAAAACAACTCAATAGTCCAATTTCATACGGTAGAGAGACACTCGATAATAATAATCATAATAATAATATTATTATTATTATTAATTATAATGGTATTATTCTTATTCTCACTACCCACTCCCTCTATCCACTGTCCATATCCAAGGGGGTTATGATTCCACCAGCTGCCTCTCTCCCATTCGCTTCCACCTCACTAGCCACCATCGACCACCGACTCTATGGACCACCATCATGCACCACAAGCATCCACCTTCACTCCCAACTTCATTCCATTGACTTCTTCAATTATCTCTCGTCATTTTCGTCTTTGGAGCTTCTAGAATTCTTCCTTCTCTATAGAAGGTGGGGGGCTTCATTGACCCATAGGCCACCAGTATCAATGGTCCCCATACCCAACCTCATTATCCTCTATTCAGTCGGTACTATTGGATAGATCCTTGTTGCCTCCCCTACTATACACTGATCCCCTTACATGGAATTTCACCACTCTCCAATCCAAAAAAATAGATATCTATAAATATGCACCTGATCATAATTTTTTCCCTAATCATGTCACCAATACCAAATGTATATCATCAAAAATACTAAATTGTTCCATATATTAAATGCACAACTATTTATTTCATAGTATTAATTGTTCTGCTGAATAAAAAATCCAATAGTGAATGTACATACGAAGGAGATAAATAATTAAAAAATTGAAATATAAGGAATGAACATCAGCCAATGCTAGTATTACCCTAATTCCTTGTCATATGAAAAAACATGAATAGTGGATAATAATTGAAAAATATATATAAATGCCCACAATATGGGATGAAAAAATCAACACAGAATCATTCATCAAATAGAAATCATCTTTTTTGGAAATATTTAATTTAATAAAATGTTTTATTATTAAAAACATGATTAAATACCAATGATAAAAAAATCCTACCTCATGGTTTTTATCATACATTTATGAAGAACAATTTCATGTATTTATCCCATGTGAGATCTATATACTATATTATTGAAGACTATCCCCAATCCTTTGTTATTCACAAAGTTATCCTCCAAAATATCCTCTCAAAATCGAAGGGTTATATAACTAACCTTAGGGATAAAGAATAAAAATATATTTAGAGAGTATAAATTGTTCAATGACTTCATGTATAAATAAATTTCATTATTTATATATTTGTTTTATGATTTTCACCTATAACAACATTTTTATAAAATTCCAGAAACCAAAAATATTTATGTCATTCATTGGGTAAAACTGACATTATATAATCAATGATGGCCCCAAATTTCTGATCAAAGAGTTCATTCAAGAGTAATTCAAAAATTACAATAAAACTATGTGTGTGCATTTGATGTTAATGTGTTTAATATTTCTATAATATAAATATTATTCTCCCTGAGTCTTATAATCTCATACTTTCTCAGATCCTGAATCTAAAAATATTCCAAAATATTTTACGAATTTTTACACTGGAAAACACGTAAGTTGAATTCACCCCACCCTAGGCCTTTTATACTCTGAAAATATAAAATGAACTCCCAAGGGAGGACACCATGCTATCTACTTGGATTTAAAGTCTTATGATCTCTCTTAATTGTTTTTGTGTTGTCAAAAAAACATTATCCTATGGGAAAAACATTACTATAAAGGGTATTCTCCTTATTGTACTTAAAAAGTATCAAGCTCAATTAACTTTACAACATGGAAACTTGACGCCAAATGTCAACATCTCCCTAGTTGATACCAGGAAAAGAGTCGTGAACATATCTCATAAACTATGATAATTAAAAAAAATGAACCCAATGCATCTATGGTATTAGGATCATGTTTAATTCCATGTCTCTATCCTAAATTTCTATCTATAAAGGGATAAAAAACCTCAGTGATAGATTTACACCATTGATAAAACATTATAAACCTTTATGAGGGGAGATCCTTTGAAACAAATGGTTTCCCTCCTCATAGTCTAATGGCTTCCATTATTAGTCCGCAAAGGATTCTTGATGCCACTAGGTAGTTCTCATCTACCTCGAGATAAACCAACCCTTTGAAATCCTTCACAAAAAAAACTCTAATTACTGATGTAATGTCTTTCATTGTCTTCAAATAATACATGAGTTACTTACATGACCTCCCATACATAGACTCAAAAGGTTCTTAATATATTTTTTATTGGTAACTATTATGATAAAAAAAATAACTCATGGTAGAATATACCTAAATTTATTTCTCATAAATAATAGGAAAATCTAAAACTAGTCCACAAGAATCCAAACTGTCCACATTTACTAGCCATCTGACATGGGTAAAACACAGTGTTCAAGGGAAACCGAGTCCCCAACAGCTTCCCACATCATCTACATAATTGTGATGTAATGAAGGAATCATAATATTTAGTGGACTTTGATGTAATTCAATAAATCCAGACTACCTCATATATGAATAGTAATTCCAAAATCTCCACATATATCATATGGACATCACCTATAGATATGTGATAAAAAAGATATTAACATGAAAAATAATTTTTACTTCATTGCTTGCAAAACATTTAAAAGGGATTTTCATACAATCTCACCTCTACCAGATATACATATAAGGGAAAATAACCTCCTCAACACCTCCACTTTGGGAAAAACAGGTTTCCTTAACTATCATCAAACAAGGATTATGTGCTTACCTCTTTAAGGAAATTCATCAGGAACATATCTAGTTTATATATGTACATTAAATATATCAATATTGATAACCCCTTACCTTCATTTAATAATTAAGAAGGGGATGTTTAAAAACCATATATTAAATAAATAGTGAATACCCCATCGCATGAAGTGTCATTTCTATAAGTGTCTCCTGGGAAGGTACCTCTTCAAACACTACAAATTCCTAAATCACTCCATTTTCTAATTTCACTTTTCAAAAAAAGGGGACCTTTTGAATCTAGATCTGACACTTTGAGAGCATCCAATTAAGCATGTAATCTCAATGAATTTCCAAAAATCATCATTAATTTCATGCTTTCTCCTCCTCATGTGATAAATAAATTAGGATTTCATACATGGATTCCACCAATAATTGATCCAATAATGGTTATGTATATGGATCATATGTCTTACCACTCTTATAAGTTGTTTGAAATGCTTAAGGTTATGCCCATTAACTCAAAATTACGATAATGTCTTGGAAAGAGATCAATTTTATATCCACCTCTAAAATCATAGCTGGTGATTAAATATAATATGTTTTAACTCTTAGATCAAAGTCACACTAGAACAGTGGTTGAAGTGGTCATCAATTCTCAAGGGAGAGTAGTCTTCTATGTGTCACCTGGTTTAGGTGACATCAATGAACACCCAACCTCACACATTCATCATTCTCTTAGGTAAAAACACTACTCTTTCTACGTGATCAAACTGGGTCTTAAAAAATACATCACTCTATAAAACTTCAACTGTACCTTTATCTTATGAAGACTAGTGCAATACATCTAATTTGTTGGAAAAATATTAGGGCAATCTCTAGGTTTTATTCCATGATAAATTCTTACACTCGATGATGGTTTAAAACAGTATTGTCTCAAAGAAATCCATCCTCATACTCCATTTCCACTATATGAAACTGTAACCTCATATCATCCCTCATTATAAGGATAATATTATTCAATTGATAAGAATTTGATTGTATTATTTTACACAAGATCGCACACTGGTCCCCCTAGGACCACTCTTTAGCATAGGAAGAAAAATCTATCCCTCAAGAAGAAATCTCTACCACACTCACTAGTTGTATTGAACTGAGCAAGGTTAGTATGAGACTATTCCAAAGTGTGGAAAACCATCATATGATCTAACTAATACTACAAGAATATTATACACATATATCTCTATCCTCCCAAAGTGTGGTCACAAAGTTAGATAAATTTTTTGACTACCAATCCTCTTTGTAGTATCCTCCAAACACATGGTTCATGCTAAAAGGATATAATCGTTTCAATTGGTATCAAATAGGGGATATTTTTAATTAATCTTGGATTCTATCTATGCACTAAAATTATTTCTATAGAAAAGAATACATATGATGTACCTTAAACCGTACTCGACTCCTCATAGTCACAAGATCCCTTCACATGATGCTATAAATTCCTTTTTCAGCGTGTTAACCTCCACTAGAGTGATCTATGAAACATCATCCCACTATAAGAACCTCAATCACAGAAGACAGAATAACTCATCCACCACACCAAGGCACTATTAAATTTTGGTTGCACTGACCCACATGCACTTCATGTCAAAAATAATGTTTCTAGGTATTTTATTATCCCCTCATTATTATGTGTTGAAATTCAAATAAAAAAATCACCTATAAATGGCTCTACAGATGACCAATGTTTCCCTAGAGAAGTCTCATCACTAGGTCCACCATCTAATGTTTTTTATCAAAGTGGGACACTCACACCATAAACTTGTGAAAGTTCTCTACCACTTGAGATGGTAGGTCACCAAAAATCCAATGAAATTTCTATATTGGGAACTCAAAAAGCACGTTGAACACAAGTGCACCAAATTAGGACCCAACCAAAACCAATAGATTCTAATCTTGAGAGGGGAATATACCTGAATAACTTGTTGCAGGTCAATGTTATATATTTTGGATGGATACATAGATATATATCCACATAGTGGAACCACATAAAATAAATATCCTCAAACATAATAATTTCAAACAAATATATCACAACCACAATATTATCGTATAATCCGTGCTATTTTTCATCATATAAGAATATAGTTAAATATTATATGCACTGCGTTAAACAGACAATATATTTATAGAATAATACATAAGTATGTGGATTACATACCACCATTTTATATTATTCATATTCCTATGTTTTATTTGATGATAACAACCACATGTGTCAAGTCATGATGCAGGTTTTCAAATCCATAGTGAATAGAAATATCAACCGCCACACCAATATGAGAGTCCATATCTTGAAATCCATATTTGAAATATTTTAACAATTTAATCTTATTACCCTAACCAAGCATCACAACAACGTCAAAAATCCAAACAACAACTGGGGGAAAGACTAACTCGAATACAACTATATCATGACCTCACCCATCGTGGCCTACTTGGATAGTGGTAGGAAGTGCGTGGAATCCAAATCCATCTTCTAATTTACTAGGGTCTAGAAAAAATAATTAATTACAAATATCCCACACAATGAAGGCCTTAGCTTATGTACTTTTTGGAATTCACATATCTCCATGACCATACATTATTAAAATTTAATGAATAAATCAAACCAATAATTTATGCATAATAACTCACAATCAGGGTAAAATAGTAATATTGGAATGCATATTGGTAAAAATAAAATCCCATAAAATATGTAAAATAAATTCCGAACTACTTGGTGGATGGTAATACTATCAAATTAAACATCAGAAAAAAATGTGTGTCTATGTAGCTCAATCAATGCTCCACATACTGTTGGTCCTCCTTGGAATCCATATAATTCTCTATGATTTTCATAATACACAACATGTGTAGGAAGATCCCACATAAGGGAGAGTATTACAATAACCAATAATACATCAAAAAATAAGCAAACATAAGCATCAAGAGTAGATAACACATCAACACACATGTAAATTAATAAAGCTTTTATACATATAGATAATAAAGTAATGTTAAAACATATTAATAATAGACTCTATGTATCATGTAGGTATCACCTCCTAGTGGTCATTGGATTCCACCTGAGGATTGAATATAATTCTCATCTGGTAGAATCCAATACATGAGATATGCTATCACTAATAATGCCACTCAAAGAGATAATTATTTTCTGGTACTGAAAGGTAGATGTTCTTGCTAAAAAAATAAATAGATTGATACTTGATTATGAAATCACACCCATACATTGGGTGATACTATCAACCTATATAGAATAACTCTATATGTAGGGGATGAAATGAATGTGTGGTTTTGATATCAATGATTCAAAAAACCCCACTAATAGAATATTTCATTGTTAAATGTTGAAGGGATTGATACATGGATAAGGGATCACACCTAGGGACTCTAGGTAATTATAGGAACACTAACTCAGTTATCACAGTATGTAGGGGATCAACTCCTATGTAGTGCTGGTTTTATCGACACTATGATCCCCATCAAGATAAATTGATAATATAGAGTATCCCACCCCATTACTCATAGAGTGACACTAGAAACTAAATATAATGGGAAACCCATAAAGGACATCACAATCATATTCTAAGGGAGTAAAGTCACTCTGTCCTCACATGTTAATCAACTGAGGGGGCACAAAAAAAACTACCTTTGCATCTATGAAATATGTTTCCAAACAACATCACCATGAATCATATCTCAAATTAAAATATTAATTCCTTTATCACGTTCTATATATAAAAATTCTATGGATAGGTTATTCTTTGACCAAAATCCATGTTTAGAAAATCCTTGGTAAGATCATGAGGATTATCATCGTCCCATCTAGATAAAACATGCATTCATTGATATACCGCCCCCAAACTACATAGATTGAGAAGAAAGATCACAATGGTGTGATCATAGTAGAAAAATACTCGATATAGGAAATTTAGTTGTAACATCCTGACCTAGGTGCCACATGTCGGTGACCCAAGACGGTTGGTTACATGGCCCTAAGAACACCTCCCTGTATAGTAGTGGCTTTCTACTAGAAGTGAGTGTCTAGTATAGAAATGTGATAGAGAGATTATATCCTCCTTATCAAAGAATATCAATATATAAAATAAATAATAAGTAGAAAACTAATAATAATAAAATGATCAGAATCATACTATGAATAGAAAAGGAAAATAATACATGATAATCCAAAATAGGGAAATAATATCCAAACCAAATAAGTATATATTTCATTCCTTAAATGTCTCAAGAGAAAATGAAAAACCAAATGAATACACACTAAGAACTCCCATATGGGTCTTAACATTATGTGAGGTTCCCTCTTCTATTACCCTTCACAACATTTCCATCTAATATATGACTCTTTCCCTTATATTATCTGGAAAAAAATTATTATTTATTAAAATATCGATCAGGAAGCACAAGTATAGTGTGATTACGACTCATTCAGACACCAAAATCATTAATAATAATATCTAGAATATAATAGTGTATGAATTTAAATTATTAATAAATGACAATAATAAATTAATCCTTTATCATAATAAAAGTTTTGCTTATTTAACCACATTATAATTGGTTCACGATTACACCATAATCATCAATATCTACTTTAGACAATTCTACTGAGAAAAATATACCAAATGGGATATCAAATTTCTTACCATAATGATTTTCCATTAATCAATATATTATAATTATTCAATTAGAAAAATGTGGGCCTGGACCAATATTTTGTCACCCCGTAGGTATTTGGAGCAGGAGCCACTATCCCACAGTATAGTGATCACATGTATTCAAAAATATGTTGGTGAATATAGATGAATACTAGAACCCCAACGGTATTTATATCAGAATTACCTATCCCAAAAATTATAAAGCGATATCATATTACATGGTTTAATATTTAAAAAAATTATAATCAATTACCATAATTAATTTTTCAACTGATTCAAAATTTTTGTTTATAAATCAAGCATAAATTATAAATAATCAATTTATCTTATAAATACACCAGAAGGGTTTCTACAAGTTTCAATCATAATGGGGAACCCCATGGGTCACTGTTGATTTTATAAATCATTAATCCACAAAATTCATAATACCATTATACACAAATTTCATTATCGTATAATCAATAAATTTCAATATCAGAAGTGAAAATCAATCGATTAATTAATTCAAATTAGAAATAAATTTCCCAATGTGGATACTGAAATGGTGAAATATCACACACACAATTATATTAAATACTATGTAATTTGAATTTATAACACCAAGATCACGATATTTGATCTATGGTATACCAATAAATCCCTAAATTGAATCTGATCGATTAGGAACACAATGGTTCAAAGGATCTAGGACCAATACCTATGATTAAAATAAAAAAGATTACTATCTAACAAAACGTACATCTATATCATCACCAATGGAGTAAAATCCATTCCTTTTAATTTAGAAGAGAGATAGTAGAGAGTGAGAGAAATATATGAAATGGGCACGAAATTACATACCAAAGAAGATATAATCATTAAATTGGATCTTCTATTTTTTATGAAATATCTTATAGTAGTCTTTGAATAATACATGGAAATTCTAAAATCAATGGAATTAGGTCAGTGGTGATAATGGACTTTTAGGTTTTAAAATCAGGGGGTTTATAATATGAAATGTTTTTTTTGGTAATTAAAAACACGTATGCATAGTTTTATAGGCTGCAGATTACTGTTTTTCAAATTGTATGCCTCTAATTAGGGGTCTCATTGTTTATCCAAAGTGGAAGATAGATTGAAAAAATAATTCCCAATAGTAAAAACCCACAGTATTTATCCATGCAATGTTTTCCAGGGTGGACTCATAGTCTTTCCAAACCATGCTTCAACTCTGGGCTACCTCTTGTCCCACCAAAATATGCTGCACTGCACTCTTGGGAAAGCCGCATTGTATTACCTAACCCTGCAGCAACCTTGAATACCCCCTTGTTCTACCATACATACTCAATTTATCCAAAACCAACCCCAAAATAATACCCAATAAGGTTTAACCAAATCAAGGAAAAAGTGTACCTAAAAATGAACTCATGGTGCCTCCCGAAAAGGATGGGATATTATAATCTCCCAGACATAAAATAGATCATCCTCAAGATGAACATAAAATAATTTATAATATTATGAGGTAAAAATATAAAACCAGTAATCGAACATATCTAATTATATCTACCTTGTTTCCTCCTGAACATGGTGATGTAACCATAATACGATAAATATCGGCATGGGGTTTTTGTACAACACTTATTCATTATGATTCATATCAATAATAAGATGATCCTAAAATGATGCATTAGTCTAAACATAAAAATCATCAACATAAAACACAATATAAGGGTTGGGTGATACCACTAAAGACATGACACATCAAAAATATCTTGCATAGAACAACTAATCTATGGAATAGACAATTGGTATTCCACCAACCTAATAAAATCAAAAATTTCAAAAGGACCAAAAAACCTAGGCAACAAAATACATTATCTTAATATCCTATGGTTGAAAAATCTAGGTTCCACTAAAAGTATTACATGATCAGACACTATAAATTCATGGGGTATTTCATGTCAATTAACAAGTAAAAATTTCCAACTATGTTTTGTAGTAATACGTTACTAAATTAACTGAACCCGATCCAATGTCTCATGTATGAGACACTATAACAACAAATATGACCAATTTCCCTCTATACAGTGTAATGATTATCTAGGTGGGAGACCCTAGAAATCATTACATGGTTCCATCAAAATAGTCTCCTGATAACTATTATTATATAAAAAATCAACGATCACTAAATTACTCTCTTAGACCCACCATAATATCTAATGCAAGACATTAGCATATGATACAACCCATGTATGGTTTGTTATTACTTAACATATTTATTTTTGTGGTACTGCAGACTCAAAAATACATATGTACCAAATGTGTTTTGTAGGCCGTTATAGAGGACTGAAGTAAAATGTGACTCATGGCCTAAAACTATACTCTATGATACCCATTAAAAATCAAATATATCGCAAATGAATATGTTTGAAAAAATATAGACTGAAAACTTATCCAAGATAGGTAAGAAATGGCCTACCATAATCAATCACTATAAAATCACCTAAATTTTATAAATACTCTAAGCCATTATCATGATACCAACCACAAAATCCTTGGTAACATCATCACACTTCCATATCATAATGTAAATTTGTTTTAGTATTCCACTGAGACATTGATTCTCCTTCTTCAACTGTTTAACAATTTAGAATCATATCACAACCCATGTAATCTTCTTTTTCATTATTGAACACCACTGTTGTCGACATAGCTTGTGGTACATTTTGGTCATCTCAGATGCACTTCCAACATCAAGGCATGAAACGCGTGGATCAGATCCTCTTGCATACTAATAGGTATAATAGAAAATTCCTGATATAGATGATATCATCCTTGTATATTGCCCAATAAAAAGGTGACTCCCCACATTCAAGGATTTCCCTCGAAGAAAACACTCAATATTCCTATACAACCACTCTATAATCTGGTATAAAATTTTTGATCCACTGATACTAATATAAATATTATTTATTCGAAGCCCTCTTGAACCCGAATATATATCACGACCATCAATGCCATCATTATCCACTGAGAACTAGACTCATGAATTTCCCTGTATGAGTTTTCAAGATCGTATCATTAGCAACATTGTTTCATTTCCTTGGTGTATATACCAAATCAAAATAAAAATATTGTATTTACTCAACACATCTCTACTAAAATGTATTAAAATTCCCCTGGGATAATATATACATTCAACTCTTGTCATTGGTATACACAATAAACATATCACTCAATAGATAATGTCTCCAACACATTACGACATAAACTACTACCTCTAAATGGATGTCATGCATAGGGTAATTTCATTCAGTTGGACTAAATTATTATGATGAATATGATATAAATTGACCCCTTGTATCAAAAATTTCCCATGTTATATCCTGGGAACATAAACAAAAATATATATACTCCTCCCATGAATCGGGTTGGATAACGATCTGTTTGGTAATAAACTGCATCGCCACTATTTGAATGTACTATAACATGCTCCAATATATTAAAAAACTATACCCTTTATGGTAATCTCTAAATGTGGTGAATCCAAGTGTGAAAAGTCCACAACGAACCTTTGATAAAATAAAACTAACCCCATAAATCAACAGATATTGAAATTATTCCATGGTTTCTCCCAAGAAACCACTACATGAACTTTCACTATGTCCACTACGAAACCATCCTATGAGACTGTGGGAGAAAATAAACAAACCATGTCAGTGAAGAACTGAAATTTAGAGAGATTGGAATATAGTGAATTATCTTTCAGTGTACCAAGGTAGATATTAAACCATTGGGAATGATCATCATGAGTCCTGGAGAAAAAAATTATTTCATCTAAAAAAAGAAAAAAAGTATCCATGTATGGGTTGAATATTAATTTTATCATCTCCATAAACACTTCAATAGTGTTCTTAAACCTTAATGGCCCCATGATGAACTCATGTAGGCCATACATGAATTTGAATGTAGTTCAAAGTACATCAGAACGACTAACTCTTAGATAATGATACAATAAATATATTTCAATATTGGGGAACACATAAGATCCTCTATAGTAATTATAGAGGTCACCATTATGTGTAAGTGGATACAATTTCTTAACTTTAATTCGATTCAAATTCAATTAATTTATATATAAGATTGAAATTTTATCATCCCTATTAAAAAAACTAGAGAACCCGACGACGACGTACTCGGATGGATAAATCCTTGATCCATAAACTCTTCCCACTAATTATTATCCTCTTGAAGGTTATATTCTATATGTTCTAATGGTAATTATTTAATATCCATGCATGAGAATAGTTTTAAACTCAATAACCTTCTAATGTGGTATCTCGACGATGTCCTCAGGAAACACTTCATAAAACTGGTCCACTGTGGGTGGAAAGGCATTATGATTTACCCCCTGATATCTAAAAAAATTCTCTCAACATGGGAATTTAGGTCCCATAGTTTCTGATGAACTGTCCCATCATGAATTTCTAGGATATCCCACTTTTTATGATGTATATAATCTTCACCATCCAGTGACATAAATATCACCCTCATGAAGTAACAATATATGTCGTCTTGGTTCACTACCAACCAACACATTTCAAAAAATAAGTCAAAAAAATTTATATTATATAATGATCCCATCTAAAATGATATTCCGAAAACTAGAGAGTACCTCCCTCTTATAAACACATGACTCTCGACCATTCCCTCGAAGTTGTATCAATCATCACAACCATACACAAAAAATCCATGACTAGAATCTAACCATTCAAAAGTTGAGATGATATAACATATTGACAGGCTCCTATATCAAATAAATAACTAGATTGTTTATTAAAAAACAACGTTACCTCTTACTATTGATGACCTAGATTTACTATCGAAAAGTGTAGGTTATACTATATGAAACTATCCTAACCCTCTTCAATATGATGAATTTTTCTTTCCCTAAGTTACAAATCTCTCTTGATAGATGTTTTATTTATTATAAGTTCTTCATATACACCCTCATAATACAAACTCACTCTAACTCTAACTTATATACTGATATGAGGTAGAATACCCCATCCTTGTTTTTTTACTTTACATGTCTGCATCATCACCACCAATAGGTCAAGGGTTTCTACAAAACATTTCAATGTGACCCATCCTTCTACAATATTCACACTCCACTAGTGGTTCGGGACCCTATCTAAAACTATTTCCCATAATATTACACCATCAGAAGTATATATACAAAAATCCATGAGTAATTGATCTATCTATTTTTTCACTCTACTTGCCATCTCCCTAGTTCAAATTTTCAAAGTGGTGCTACATATTCTCATATTATACACTAACTAATCATCTATAATAAATTGAATTCATTACACTAGAATCCTTCTTTAGGATCCCTATAGAATTGAGATCCTGATTCACCACATCCTAAATCAATTGCTAGAATAATGATATTAACCTTGGACTTAATCTCACATTTATTCCTATATGAAAAAATATTCACTTTAGTAGCCACATTTTCAATGAACTATGAAAAAAATCACTTTAAATCAATTAAGTTCCTAATATAGACCATAATGAACATTCGCTCTTAGTTAACATCGTATAAATATCTACCATCTCCTTTCTAAGAATATCAATGTAAAAGTGATATACAATATCCTCTTGCACATCATTCTACTCCATGTTCTCCAACTATCCATCACATGTCTGGATATCCATGAAAATATTCACATGACCATGTAACAAATAAAAATCCATTTTGACTCCCTTATCAGTAGGAGTATCTTAGTGGACGAGGATCATCTAGATAGACTATCGGGAACTCAGTTACCTCAGGTCCACCCACTATAGTAAATTTCAGAAGGTTCTATTACAGGACACTCATGTTAAGATAGATGTACCCTTCATATCCTTACCTGGGTCTCCTTACATAAAAAATACATGAAATGAGAAGAGTTCTCATATAAATTTTCTCAAGTTTCCACACATTGGAAAATCAGAAAAATCATGTTCCACTAAGGGGATGGGCATTTGTAGTAATGTGCTCATGTTTTCCTATCTACTAACATCATCATCGAGGAATATCCCTACAATGATAGAAACATTAAATAGGACGCACAATAAAGATCTTTCACATTTTTATAATATAGATTCACATAAATCAATTATATATCCTCCCCCATACTCCGACACAAATAAAGACACAATAACAACTCCCAAGAATATCTCAACGTTATGTTTTGTTACCTCACACATCCTATCTCCTAACTATGCCATATAACATAGGACCATTCCATTATCTTCTAATGAAAGCATGAAATCAATTCAAGTACCAATAAATAATCCCAATTAGGGTGTAGAAACAACTTATAAGGCCACCACCAATGGCGTCTAACATAATATCCATTCAATAACAGGGTATGAATCCATATAAAGAATAATGTAAAACAATAATGTAAATAGTTATCACATTAAAATTATTCATTATTTAACCACATAATCTCAGGTTCATGATGGCATGCTAACTACTGATACATTCTTTAGCTGATAGTAGAGAATGGGTAGCCCCCAAAGGGATATCACATTTATTTCCATCATGGCTCTCTATTAATTAATACTTTTGAATTATATCATTCATGAAATTAGGTCCTATAGAATCTCTTTGGCACCCTGTGGGTATTTGGAGTAGCAATCCTGGTCCCAAAACTCAGTGATCACAAGTGCACATAAATATATTGGGTTCTTAGAGTGGAAGTTCATAACCCCATTAGTATTTGGACCAGTGTTTTATATCCCAAAACTTGTTTATAGATACCTAATCACATGGTTCCAAAATTCAAATCATTTATCATCAATTAACATAATATTTTATTCAACCAATTCCAAATTTTTATTTATCAATCCAGCCTAAATTACAAATCATAGTTTTATCTTATCAACAGATCGATGTGTGGCTACCCACTGCAGTCATAATGTAACAATCCATGGGTCACAATAAATTTTATAAACCATTAATCCATCACTTTCATAATCCAATTATTTAAAAATTTCATCATCACATTATCAACCAATTTCATTATAACATGGTAAAATCAATTAGTAAAAAATTTAATTTAAAATTCAATTTCCCAATGTGGCAATATCAATTGAATACTCACATGCACATTATTATAATCAAGAATAAGGTATTTTAAATTTATACCACCTACCTAAACATATTAAATCGACACTCTCCTACCCAAAATCACCAAATTGAATTGGATCAATCAATATCACAATAGTGTTTATGATATAATAAAAATACCTAATGTAAAAATAAAAAATAATGGGATCTATCAAATCATAGTTCTATATTATCAACAATAGATGAAAAATCAATCCGCTTTATCCAAAAAGGCATGGTATATAAAGGAAACCAAAAAACAAAGAGATCAAATAATAGAGATGATAAAACCCTTCAATTTGATTTGCAATTCATCATGAAAGGGTTTTAAGGATCCTCTTAATCCTCCCAAGAGCTTCCATAAATTATATAATTAGGTTAGGGTCGAGTGGGGGTGGATATGGGTTAATATGTGAGGTATCAATTAATTTATAATATAATTTCTGGTAATTAAAAACATGCACACATGTTTTTCTATGATGGGGAACATAGTGAACCAAACAATGCACCATAACGATACACATCTACTTAAGAGAAAAAATTTCTTATGTGGTGCATGGTTTGAAAAAAAAAATTCCATCCTAGAAGACATCATATTTTTAGGGTGAATGGTTTAGACGAGTGGCCATATATCATGTAAAACCATGTTCCACATCATGTTCCACAAAAATATGGTACACAGTTTAATGGGGAATGAAAAACAATTTTCCCCAACTGGAAAAAAACCACTCATACCACCTAGGGATTTAAAATGTCTCAATTTTCCCAAAACATCCCAAAAGGAAAACCCAACCCATTTGTAACCGAAATGACATAAATGGGTACTTGAAAATAGGATCATGAAATCTCCAGAAATGGTTGGGATATTACATTACATTCCCAAATCAAACACTAGTTGAAAAAAATAAATTTTTATATAATACAATGAAACAGTTCCTCTAGGCCCCATGCAACAAGTCCAAATTGAACACCATATATTGGTCCTAAATAATCCTCTTTAATATCAAGGTTGCAATTCCACTTACACAGGGTCCACCCGACCTCATATAGAGGGGATACACCAAATAATAATAATAATACTACTACTAATACTAATACTTCATATAATAATAATAATTTTATTTTTAATATTTTTATTATTCTATCTCAACACCTCTATACTCTCTCAGACTCTAGGGGGACTAGGATTCCAAAAGATCCCACACTATCGTAGGCCACCAACTCATTGGATAATGTCTACTACCGCCTCGATGGACCACCACCACCTATTCCATGTGCCACAAACAACTATATCAACACACCGATAAACACCACCATCCAATGCCTTGTTCCCCACTCACCATTCACCATCTCCAACCACTAATCCCTGTTCTGCAAGGATGGTGGAAAGGGGGGTTTCCACAATCCCCTATATCGATACCATCAAAGTTCATCATTAATGACCTTAATAATCACCTCTCATATAGTGATGGTCGTCAGATCTGAGCTATAACCTCCAGTTGTAACAAATCTCATTTCACCAGGCATTGTTTCTCTCAAATCAAAAAAATTGTAATATCAAAATATATACACAATGTCTCTCAATTTTCACTTACCCTAATTAAATCATTGATCCTAAACTCGAATATATAGAAGTTTTAAATTACACCAATTATTATATGTGTAGTGATTAGTTTCTTGTTATTTATCAAACCCCCAAACCATATTGATTGTAAATAATGAACATATATAGTATGGATATAAAAAATAACAAAACAAAAAACATGATGAAAATAAATCATCCAATGTTCCTATTATCCTTGATTCATTTTCATAGGTTGAATAATTAATAAGGAATAAATATTTAAACAAATGATATATATTCCTACATTTGAAACAAGTTCAACATGATCTGAAATTCATCTATCAACCCAAAAAGGTAATCATTTGAAGGATTTATTTTTAAGTTGGATAAATAAAAGTCGGATGAAATCAAAAATAAAATATCTTTTCTCTGTATTTGGATTATTTTATAACAAATATTGTTTGCACGTCTTTAACGTTGAGTAGAACTACAATCTTTATTGCTTAAGATGATTCCGGACCCACTGTTGTCCTCTAAGCCACCATCCAAAACTCCTGTTTTTATCCCATTGTTATGCCTCTAACCCTAAGGATTTATCCTAACATTTTATTTTTATAAGATAATTATATTAATACATTTAAACATAACAAAATTAATTATATAGTTTATTTATTTTATTACTTTCACATCCAACAATATTTTTTAAAACGTTCAATGGGCACAATGGTTATGTTATGATAAGTTAAATCCCATAATTTAGACATATTTATTAATGATTTAAATTTAAGGGTCCTTTTTAGAGATATTAAACTATTTTATAAAGAGTATATAGGCATGATATTAAAACACTTGATATTTTTATAATATCAATAACGAGATCACCAGGCCTGAGAATCTCAGGTTCTCTCAGTCCCTAGTTTGAAAATATTCCTTAACATTTTCAAAATTCTTATAAGGAATACATATGGTTGAAAAAAATATAAAATATTAAATAATATATAATCTCAACTACCGAATTGGATATTGAGAATTAAGTAGTGTAATATGGGCCTATCATCCAAACAAAAACATTGATTATTGCATTTGGTTCTTATTTAAACGATTCCTTTATATGTTGAATGATTGATAAGAATACCACCAAGATGATTACCTTTTGAATTAAAAAATGACTAGTGTTATGATGATTTTATATCATGTCTATTTATTCCCTTTTATGGATATTTATTGGAATGCGTTTCCTATAAATATTGTTAATCTCCATCTTGTTTAATTTTAGGCAATTTTTTGGAATGAATTCCTAATCGTTATATAAATACCATATAAATTTCTGTGGAAAGAATGTCACATTTAATATCATGATGTAACCATTATTTTTATATAGTTTTGAATATTAAAATGAACTTCAAATGTAAATTAATTGTATTAAATTTTATTAAATACCTATTCAAAAAGGTATTTATCCATGAAGATAGGACGAAATACCAAATAATGAAAATATATATGCATTATAAATATTGATAAAGGTTTGATATGTATAACTATTATAAAATTTTTATTAATATACTCACATGGATTGAGGTATATATGGCCTATAATTTATTATTGTAGTTAATTAATCATTATAACTACTCAGTAAAATATAATCTATAAAAGACTACAAGGTGGTTTATGCCCTATGATGGATAGAATATGCATGTTTTTCCATGATGATGAATAAATATTATCTATTAATTTTTTGTATTGTCTATCGATCAAGAAACCATGAGAAATAAAGAATAATACCATCTTTATCCATTGAGTGTTTAACCATATATCCATTTAAGGATTAAAGAGACTTAAATGGGTGATGTATAACTCCATAAAAAGATGTGTAATGTCAGTATGTTTAACAATAGTAGGGGTTGAATAATTAGTCTCGGAACAAGTTATTTTTCATGATAATTTTGGAAATGAAAATTGAGTTATGGGATGAAGAACATTGTTCATCATTATCTATTCACAATGGATGTATAATGATCTATAGTGTCTAAAATGAGTATTTATATTGGGAAAACATGAATTAGAATATTAAGGATTACATATCATGATATTTGTAATTTCATTACGATATGGATGAGAGACAAAATTCTAAGGGTATGTTAGAAAAATTACCAATACTATAAATGAAATTGGAAATCCAATTAGTGGATTTTATCATAGGACTTTAAGAAATATTAAAATTCAAAAATAAAATTAGGGACGTAATCTATTTCCATAAAATATTGTAACATATAATTTATATCAATGATTATTATTACCCTGATCGTATTTCTAGGATATAAATTTATAATTGTTTAAGGATTCATTTGGTACGATATTATATTATATCAGATTTAGATTCGGGGTTTACACTTATTTTATAGGGAATTAATCATTATGAATTGAATATTGTATTGAGCTTCAATACTTTATTTCACCCTCAAATATATAGTCACTCATAGAATAATATCAAACCCATAAAATTAATTATAACATATTTATTTTTGGATTTCATATTTTGTATGGATAAAAAGCTTCCTCCAGTTTAATTTTTTATACAAAAATACAATTCCCTATAGCATTTAAATGAATCCTTCAGTATCCCTCTATTGAATAAATTGTAGAAATCAAACATGATGTGTTGATTTTTGGGAACTAATTTTTTTGGTATCTTATCTAGCTATAGAAATGTTATAAAATTTAATAGTCATTAAACAACACATTTAGGCAGATCAAAATCAAGAGAAAAGTTGTATTAATAATCATTAGTGACATATAGAGCTGAATGTTAGTAATAAGTTATTTCTATGAATGTCCAATTACAAGAAGGTTATGAGTAATGGAATAATGGGAAATACAATCCCTATATATATACATATGTTTCCTTGAGATCATTGAATTTATTATAATGGTTTTTTATCCCGTGGTGGTTACATCAATTCTACCTCATGTTCATGATGTGTTCCTTGTTTTTGTAAGGAAGTTCACCCACAATCCTTCATGTGTACTAAACATTGAGGTATTAATATTATAGTAGTTTCATTATTATAACGAATAAATGAAGGATATTCTTTATCAAAGATATATATTTTACCAAAAAATACTACAACTGGGTGAATGTCTTATGGTGAACAAATAACATTGAGAAATAAATGTTGGAACAAGAGGATGTGATGATGCAAAAGTTTTGTTATTTCTTTGGAAAAAGTGTAACATAATTTCAAGGGTGAAATTATTTTAATGTGAGTAAAATGTAACATCGCAATAATTTTAAATGTATTTTTTGATTAATAAACTTTTTATGATTTTGAAAACTCTGTTAAAACGAAGTAGTAATTTTCGTGAACAATTTTATACTATTGAAAAATATGTTGAATTTTTTTTTCTTTAAGGATACGAGTAATAAATTATATATTAATTATATATTTTAAATAAATTGAGATAAAATAATTTATTATGAAAATATATATTTGTCAACATATCAATTTTTCTATTCATTATATTCTTATATTTGTTTAAAGAAATATTTTTTTTAAATTAGTATAATTAAATTACATAATTGTATAAAATAAAATTAATTGAAATTAATTTAATTGTTCATATTAATCAAGGAATGAGAATAAGGTTATTTTGTGCTTTTGAAATGTATTTTCATAAAAATTTGATTTACATTCTTTTTTTGTAGAGATATTAAAAATAATATCTTTAAATTTTAACAAAATTTATTTTAAAAATTTTAATCATTTTTGAACATTTCATTTTAACTGTATCATATATTTATGTTTTGGGATATTTCTATAATGATTTATTATTCTGTGAATAGAAAAAATATGAATTTTTGGACAACATTCATTTATTTTCAAATACTAGTGTTATTGAAGAGAAAAATTGTATTTTTGAATTATTAATGGTATAATAATATCCTTTTATGTAAATATAATATAAATATAATATAAATAATTAAATATTAATCATCATTTTAATTAATTTTTGTATAAGTTCATTTTTATTGTAAAAAACATTTAATACCTTTTTTTATTCTATTTTGTGCACTTATTTGGAAAATAATTTCATCATATTCAACATACTGATTGATAAAAAATGAATTTTCTATTTGAAATTCAGGATTAAATTTATTAATGAAGTCAAATTCATATTTTTCCATATTAATGACAATTTTGGTAAAATTGTTTTCATTAATGTAATACAAAAAAACAAGTAAATTATGATTAAAATATTATAACATTATAACCAAATATCATCGTATTACTTTCTAGTTGAGGTTATTTGACACATTATCTTCTTATCTTGTAATTGATTTTTTTTAGTTCTAAATTAACATGTGTAAGAGAATTATAATATATAAATGTAATGAATAACTATGAATCTGCCAGTCCCCTCACTTAAAAAAGGAACCCAACTCTTCCCACAAATCCACACCACATGAGCCATTTATCTTAACCAAGATCCACCCAAATACCCTCCCAAATTCCTCCCCAAAAAGTAGAGGTTTTTTCCTCACTATAGTACTAACGTAGAAGTCTTAAGAAGTAATGAAAAAGTTGATTTCCAAAGAAGAGGTATAAATATTAATAAAATCAATAATATTTATTTTTTATTATAAATCCTTTAGAAATATCATATCCTTGATTGTATGATAAAATTATTATATACTTTTTTTTTAATATTTCTATGTTACATTCCTTTTTTATTCACATTTCCCACATAATTTTAAATGATATCATTAGTCTTTCGTATGTGTGAATTTCCAACACCCAGAAGAGATGTGTTATGTTTTAAATATTTTTTATCCTAGATTTTTATATATATACAATTAATTCAATTATATGATTTGTTGAAAATATTTTCCTTTCATAATTTAATATTATCACCATTCTAACCTTACGCTTTGTTTAAAAAAAATAATGATAGGTGTGTGTTTGTAAATACTAGCACATCCACAAAGAAATCATATTTATTATTCATTACAACTTAATCGATATAGTAATAAGTACATATTTAATGAATATATTTTTTATTTATAATTATAGTATTATTTTTTATTTTTAAATTCCCATTTAACATTATTTTTTTCGTTTAATTGAAAAGTGAAAACATTATCTGTGTATATGTATGGAATACCATTTTCACAATGTAATGCACTTTTTTTTCAACACCGCACTATATGGATAGTTATAAAATTTTGTATAATGATTAAAAATGATATTTATGACATGCTTGTGAATATATTTAATGAATATTGGACCAAGGTACACATAATTGAACAATCAAAATGAAACACGCATTCAGTACTGGCTAGTTTTCATCAAAATAATGTCATTAATGAAGAATTGTTTATAAAAGGATAATATGAAGTTCAAAATGACTGATAAAATGTTATATATATATATATAGTTCATTAACTAGTTTACAATATATCAATATTTGTTATAAAGGAATTTTCAATATGTATGAATAAATAATAGACTACAGGTAAGGGTTCTTCATCTTGAAATTTTTTTCCTGATGAGACAATTTCATTGCTATACACTATTTTTTGTGTTTTTATGGTTCATATATTACCCCGTTGATATATTATATCAATTATAATTTTATATTAAATCTATTTGATTATTCATTTGATTTAATTCCATTCAATCTGTTTGTGATTCAATTGGTTCTAAAGCATTATGGGTTTACGTCAAGGTCTCATTTAATTTTCTGAATGTTTATGTTAAATTTTCATTTAGAGAAATTATAAGGTATGTATCCTTTAATCCCCTTATATTTTATTATTTTATTGTAATTTCTAGTGTACGATTGTTTTCCTATAATTTTCCTCACTTCTTTATTTATAATGTTAAAGAATATATTTTTAATAAAAGCATACAATGTTTTCTCTTTAGTTGATAATTTTTTTGTTCAATGTTAATATTACATTTTTTTTGAAATTAATCTTATATTATCCAATGATTATTAAAAATAATTTTAAAAAATATTTACATTATTTTAAAGTTATTTAATGTAATATGAAAAAGTTTTTACAAAAAAATTTATTTATGGATTTATATAAAATGTTTGAAAGGGACATTTGTTTTAACAATATCGGCATAAAACAATTCACACCAACTTGAGTGTTCAATGAATTTAATATTAAATTACAAGGTTACATGTTTATTTTAAAATAAAATCATATTATCAATATTTTGGTAATTTTAATTGAAAATTTTTTCAAGAGTAAATAATATTACATTCATATTTTCCAAGAAAGAAGATATTGTACTTTGAAGGGTATTTTCATCTATGTGAACATGCTTTGAGGATTCATCTGATCGACTAGGGATATTTACAAATGATAAAAACCAATATATTCCTCTAGAAGGATTATGATTATGTGATGTTGATATAATTATAAAACTCATTTCATTCTTATGGGATATTCTATGAAAATGATTAATGTTTTTAGGGTCTAATGGAACACTTAATTAACAATTTCATTTTACGATGGGGACGGTTGTAATTATATATCCCGCCAATTCATTTAAAAAATAATGGTATCTTTTCAGATTATATATATAATAATTTTTATTTAATACAATTCAGTAAGGGACTCTTACAACTATTATACTCTAGATAATTACCCTTGACTATGGATATGATCGAATTGGGAGTGAACTCAATCCACTATGAGATTGTGAATGTTATTGTAGCCTTAGAAGCAAGACTTGTTAAAGTAAATGACTAACTATACCTATGTGTATGATACAAACACAAGTCTAATGATTAATAAATCTTCCTATGGATCATTAGTGATTTTTGATGATTCAACACTCATATTATATAATTTTTATTATTTATTGATGCCTTATGACCTCACTCATCACTATTGATATTTCACTAATTGAGTATGAATTTGGTAACTTATTTTCATGTTATCGTACAATTATTTATATTTTATTTTTGAATATTATCATTTATTGATGCCTCTATTTTTTACCCTAAAAAGTAATTCGACCTCACTATTTCTTATTTTTTCAATTCCCATGGTTATAAAAAAAGTGTTTTATAAGATATTTCTAAAAAATACTACGTGTTATATGATTTGTGACAGATGTTAAGGATATTTCATGATATAATATTCTTACATATATAGTATCTAAATAATGTATTAATTTACTATAATGATCAAATAATTACATATATGAATATAAAATATTTTAGATGAATATTCATTACATTTTACAAATGCATGCCTGAGGAATATAATAGTTTAGTTTCTTTAGAAACATGTAATACATGCCTTTAACTTGTGAGAAATCATCAACATCTACTATAAATATCTTCCCCTTTAGTACAACTACTAAAGTGATTTATTTATAACCCGAGTAATGGAAACATAAGGAATGGTGAGATTAGATGCTTATAAATGGTAACCAAACAATATATGAACATATAAATGTAACAAAAATGAACATAACTTTGGAATATATAATTATTGTTTCATGACATTAATATTGGAAGTTTATAAAGAATAAATCACAAAGGATCATTAACCATGATGGAATATCATTATCATAAAAAATGAACTTGTGGAAAACACCTAATAATAGAAAATCATTTCCATATCAGCCCAAAATCATATCTTGACAATCATAATGGATAAAGTCTATTACTGAACTGGGTTTACTTGCCGTTCCAGCCCTGTATTACTAAACTAGATTTACTTGATATTTCAAGCATATGTATCTCATGAGATATAAATATTTACCCATGGAATCAGATGAAGATATAGGTCCCACCCATCTCAAAATGAAATCATTCTTACATGTGCCACAAAAATATAAACCATTCATCACAGCGTAACCCTAGGAACAAAAAATGGGTTTCTTAAACACCATTCTATAGTAATACATATAAAATACATGGATTTCCTAAAATTAATTCCACCTTAAATGAAATCAAATATATTAAATAATAGGTATATAAAGGTTAACCTATGTCACCTTATATAGAGAATAATTTTGATAAAATACATGAAATTATTTCTTATGGAAACTATCCTTTTCATCAAAAAAGTTTTCTTTTCATAAATAATCCTTGCAATTCAAAAAAAAATATTTTAACTGAAAATACACATGAAATCTTGTAAATTACATATCTTGGAAATAAGGTGTTTTAAAATATTAAAATAAATTCATGTCATATAAGTTAAAATAATTCTCCTCGTACATTTGCAGGAAATTAAACAAAGTACATCATATTGAATAACAAAATGTATTCCTTTCATATCATTTATAAAAATGGAAGAATGGTTAAAATTTTATTAAAAAAAATTTATATGAATGCCAATATTTATAAATATTTATGGAATACAAATGTGGATAATAAATATACCCTAGTAAATAATTACCTATAAAAAATCATGGATAATAACGAGACATCATAATTAACTCTTACCTTTGGTCTGATATCCTTTGTATGTATCCAAAACTCCTGTTTAATAATTTTATATTATTATTAACATACTCTAGAATCAGAATCATTTTTATGATATCGCATATGATTATATTATCATCTATTTGCTAGTAACATTTCATTATCACCCGTTATTTAGATATTAAATACTTTATGTTCTAATGCATGTTTTATCGGATATGTCCATGTTACACTTATTATGTTATAGATATATAATTTATAGAATGACATTATTATAATATATATCATATAAATTCATTAAATTAAAGTATATAATCATATGTTAATTAAGATCATGTAAAATGAATCACATCGCATCGTGGGGACAGTAGGTTGTACATACACCCGAGCGATGATATTATTCAATTAATGATTAAATTGAATGGAATTGAATAGTATATTAATTATAAAGAATACTTTTCAGGTTATATTAATTATTTAAATCAATTATACTCATCCTTATACCTATCCATCTTAATTATTGTTGAATAGAAAGTTAATCCACGTCATGGAGTTAGTAAGTGTTACATACACACACATGGTGATATTGTTATTAGTATGATGGATAAAAGAAGGTATATGATTGTCCCATAATTATAATAACATATTTGAATTTATGATATGATGTATTTATTAAATTAGTAAGGAAACAACATAGGAAATGAAAATAGAAGAATAAATTATGTTTGAAAGAGGTGATAAAATAATTACCTCCTTTTCGACTATCTCCTTTTGATTTTCAAAAAATGTCTCCCTAAGTTGGATTTAATCCAAAATTGTTAACTCTAAGAGGAAGGGATGGATGTTGGAAGATTATATGATTTGAATTAGATAATCCATGGGGATTTATTGGTTTTAGTAAGTGGGTAGATATAGTGGCCTTTTATAAGAAGGAGGAGAGGTACTTTAGGAAAGTCTTGAAATATTATTTTTTTATAAATTTAATTTCTAATTTTAATAGCTCAAAAGTAATATTTTTCTATTATAATATACACATAGTTCAAATAATATCATCCATAAAATTTTAGACATGTATTTATTTTTTAAAACCTTATATTTTCAGTTTATCCTTAATTACACTTTAAATTTTAAGTGAGGTTAAAATATTTTAATTATTAAGAGGATTTTAAGTTTACTTATATGGGATCCATTTCCCATAATTGTAAAAATATTTAATTTTTCTACCTTATCAAAGCCACATAATAAATTTAAAATATTTTTATAATTTTTAAATCATTTAATAAAATATTATATTACTAAAATATCAATATTGTCAATTTTGATACTATTCACTTAATTGAATTTAAATAAAATCAAAATAGAAATATAAATTCAAAAAAAATTAAATGTATTATAATATTTCATATTCAACTATAAATTATTTTATGACATAATTTATTTCACAAAATATTAATTTTAATGTTTAAAATATCATTTATTTTATATTTCTCTTAATAAAATATACCTTGATTTGATGTTGTTTCAAAATTTATGGTAATTATTTAATTTAAAAAATTAAAAATAAATTTACATGATATATATAATTTTATTAGATTTCAGGATACTATTTATTTTTGAAATTTTATCATGTTAATTACCACATTAAAATTATTATACGTATAAGATATAAGAGAGTGATATCTTGAAACTTTCTTTTGTTTTAATTATAATTAAATCAATTTCATCGACAAAACAACATTAAATGAATAAATTCAGACCCCTAGGTGATATTTGTTGAATTTAATTCATACAATAGTATTTTGGTAGTTATTGGGGTAATTTAATTATATTTATCATATTGATTGTTACCATAATTTACCTGATTTACAATTAAATGTGGTAAAAAAATATTACCATAGTTACTATTCATAATATCAAAAAAATGTATCCTTTTAAAATAATTTAGACCCAAATTATTCCAAATATGGAATCTATTTTATGAAATTCAAAACAATGAAGTTTCTGTATCAAATTTAAAATTAAATCATGTAGTGAAAGTGCGAAAACATGTTTTTTACAAGTAAAAAACCGTCAAAACATTGATTTGTGTTGATATATAAATTCCTAGAGAAATTAAAGAATATGAAAAAATGGATTAAATTTAATAAACCTAATACACATATAAATTAAGACTAATTGAAAGTAAAAAATTTTTATATAAATATATTTGATGAATAATGGTTCTAAATTAAAATTCAGTATTTTTCACTATTCATTAAAAAATGAATATTTTTAGAAAAATACGAAAAACTTCCCAAATGTAATTTATTATGTTGTTCTTCCAAAAAAAGATTTTTATTTTAAAAAAAAATTCTTATAAAAGTTTAAAACAATTATCTAAAATTTTTCTTCCATCAAAAGAAGGTAAAACTGCATTTTTAGAAAAAACACTTATTTACCCATAAAATTGAATTTCTTCATATATCATGCATGAAAAACATATAATATTGATTTTAAACATTAAATTTAATATATTACATATATATTGCACTAATAAAGTCCATAAATAGTGGATTAATTATTATATAAACTCACTTATTTTCATTACAATAGTTTTTTCCGAAGGAAGTTAATATTATTAATACCTACCATTATAATGACTAGGTTATAATATTTTTTTTCTGTTATACTAGATGTTGTTTGAAATTTATTATATCATAGGAACATGAAATTTTGTGTGACAATATTAAATAATAATTTTTCATATACTCCAAGAAAATACGGTGTTGCGTATAACGTAAGCTAATCTTGGTGTAACAAAAAACAGAAGACATCAAAGATATTAAAAAGAATGTATCTCATAACAACTTGGGGTGTTAAATTATACCACCTTAAAATGAATTTATCCCTATAAATTCATAGGGTTTATAAAATTATTACTAATTTAATGTTTCATCCACAGAAACCCAAATCGTAAAAATTAATACTAAAACTTCATATTAAAAAGGAATGTTTGAAACATAATTTTTACCCTAAGTAACTCATAAATGGGTTACCAAAAATAAGAACATAGGTGAGAATTGAAAATAATGATATGGAAGAAAAATATAATCATGATATTCTGATGGATGGTGATAGGGAACAAGGTTTAGATAAATTTTAAAACTATAACCCCATCAATATGTGATGATTTAAGGGACTATCTAATTAATCGGATAAGAAGGTACTAAGATTTTTTTTTGGAATTCAAGATCCTTTCCCAAATGTTGAATAACATGAGAAGAAATACATACTTGATTTCAGTACAATATCACCATTGTTCTTGGCATGAAAAACTTCCACTTCATCTCTTATTCAAATAAATGAAGTTAAACTTTCCATTCTTAAAGAGTTAGTAGATCATGAGATACATAAATAGAATGATTGTTAATTGTATATGTCTCAAAAAAATGTTTTAGTGGATTATCAAATATTCATATATCTACCAATATTGACATAATACATTAATCTATCAAAAATCAACTAGACTATAAATTATACTATTCATATTTGGATAACCTTATAATCGTTCAAAAAACTAAAAATCTACAAATTAAGAAAGAGGAGAACAAAATCAGTTTTACATTTATCTCCCATATATCATATTTTATTTCTTGGCTGTCACATTAAAAACATGTGAATAACATAATCATGTATTCCCTTGAGTCACAGTAAAATCTAGAATTATCAGATATCCTTATTGAAAACATGAAATCATACTTATTCTTAAGTCCAAGAAGTTGTAATATTCATCCGAGATAGCATAACCAAATTGTAAATAAATCCTTAACTAGTTCAAGGTAACATATATCATCTAATTAACTTATTAAAATAAAAAAAACCTTTATCTGAATATAACTATTCCAACATCATTCTCATATTAAGGGTCATCCTTACCTAAATCACGTGTTTTCCAAAAACATCACCTTATTACATCAATCATTTTACATGGCTAACATTACCATTCATCATATATATTAAAATAGATGTGGAATAGAAAAATGGACCACTAAATTGATATTTCATTACTCCAGAATACCATAAAACCTATTCTATAACAATATTATAGAATCCCATTACATAAATAGTCAATCATTCCTCCACATCAATTTCATACTCAATTTCATAAACAGTTATCACAAGTAATTTCCCTAAGGAACTCAACTGCCTTTTGACATTCTTTTCCACACTTGAAACATTTTCTATTCCATTTAATTTAGTCTGCCCCAATGTCATTCCACACATTAACCATAAGGAAACACTCATCTTGTTTTCACCATTGTTTTTGAGATTTTCCTTCTAACAACATCTTTCATTTCATATCGAAACCATGAGAGTGATATGTAACATCAACTATTATTTCTACCATGGTAGCACAAAAAAGTCTCTTTATATAAAAAAATGTATCTTATATCTATCGTCCTTCATAGAATTGGTTTCAAACCACTTAATAATCAATCAAATTTACTTTCATGTTGGATATTATATCCAAAAGAAAACTTGACGGGTATTGTAAAATTTTATTCATATGTACTAGTTGATTAATCATCATTCTAATTAAGCTCAAGGAACTCCATTTCCATTTTCATATGAAAAATATAAGTAAAGTAATTAATGAAAATTATTTCCAAATGTTGTACCATTCCATGGATAAAATTTAATCTTATTTTGTTGTGTTCTTGATTATAGTCCACCATTGGTCTCATTCACCTTCTAAATGATAAACAAAAAAAATTCATTTTCTAAATAGAGAAGGATCATAAAATTCATTTCAATAGTACTAATCCATTGTTCAGAAATAGGTGGATCAGAAGACCCACTGAAAAAATTTGGGCATTGCCTCATGAAAGATGAAACATAATGTTGTTCCCATCTCTATTAATTTGGAATTATAGAAGGATTCATAACTATTGTATGTATTGTGATAGTATTTTTTTATTCCTCCTCACATAAAATGTTTTCAAGAGAAAAATAATTTCATTTTCTATTGAATTGATCATTAACATGGTTTCTTTATGTTACAACCATTTTATGAAACCCTAAAACTATAGCCTGATAGGCAAAAATCATAATAGAAAAACAACATAATAAAAGGGTTGTATTTTATATCTCTAGAATCTTAGTGTTAATCCATGTTAATACATGATTTTTACCATACTTATTATACCGTAACCAATAATTATACATATAATTATAATATAAATTAAAAATATCTCTAGGGATCTCACCAATGTTTTTACATCATAATTTCCAAAGGTTGACTAAACCATTTTTTTATACCAATTATAAAGTCCCAAGAATAGTTTATAATAATATTACATATTTTTAGATGAATATTCATTACAATTTTCAAATTCATGCCTAAGGACTCTAATATATTAGTGTCATTAGAATCATAAAATATATTATTCTAACTTGTGAAACATATTCAATATCACCCATAAATATATTCCCCTTTAGTACTCCTACAAAAATGATTTCTTTATAACCTGATTAATGGAAACTTATAAATGGGTAACAAAATATTCTCATTAATGGTTTGAAAACAATAGTTGAACATATGAAAGTAATAAAACATGCACATAATCTTTGAATATCAAATTATTGAGTCCTAAAATAAATCATAGCAGTTTTAAGGCATAAATTATAAAGGAGAATTAATCATAAAGTCAAACCATTGAAATACAAACCTGAACTTATGGAAAACAATTAATAATAATTAACCATTTCTATATTTTTCAAGGCTCATAGACAAGACCCTTATAACAGAAAAAGCCTATTACTAAACTGATTTTACTTGATGTTCCATCCCTATATTGCAGAAGCATATTTGCATTCCATTCCAATCATATATATCTAATGAGTTATAAATTTTTACACAGTGCTTTGGAGGGAGATATAGGTCACACCCATCTCCAACTTAAATCATTATTATATGTTCCACAAAAACATAATCACTTCCTCATTGAATAATCCAAAGAAAAAATGGGTTTCGTAAACATCATTCCATCATAATCTATATAAAATAAATGGATTTCACAAAAATAATACCATTATAAATAAAATAATATCAACAAAATAAAAGGGATATAAATTTAACACTCTTTCATCATGGATAGAATATAATATTGATAAAATTATTGAAATGAATTCTTGATGAAAATATAATTTCCTCTTCAAAAAATGTTCCTTTTCTCAAAATGACATATGATTTTAAAAGAAAATAATCTAAAAGAAAATACTCTTAAAATCTTGTAAAGATAAATTCCTCAAAAAAAGGAGTTATGAATGTGTAATAATCCATTCATGTTTTATATTTTAATAAAAAAAATTCTCACCCTTTTCCAAGAAAATTAATAAAAATTACCACCTATCGAATAAGAACAATATATTAATTTCACGCATTTAGTAGAAATTCACCAATAGTTAAAATTAAATTTAAAAAATTGTACAATAATATAATTAGTGTTACATATTTTTGTAACATGGGTATGGATGATAAATATACCCTAGTAAATATTTATGTATAAACAATCTCAGATAAGAATGAGATTTCATAATTAACCCTTACCTTAGTTCTGATATCCTTCGTATGTATCGGAACGTCATTTATAATGATTTAAATTATTTTATTGACTTATAACAAGAATCATAGTATTTTTTATGATATCATATATGATTTTATTATCATATTTTTTTTTGTAACATTTCATTGTCAATCGTTATTTAGATATTAACTACTATATATTTTTAAGTATGTTTATTTGAAAAAGTTCATGTTCTATTTCAAAGGATATAGTTATATAATTTATAGAATGACAGTAATATAGTACATATCTTATTTATATATTCCATTAATTATATATAATAATTTTTTAATGAAGATCATGTAGAATGAATCACATCATATTGTGGAGAAGATAGGCCGTGCGTACGCATAAGCAACAATATCATTCACTTATAGTTAAATGGTATGTAATTGGATGTTATATAAATTATAAATAAGAATTATCATATTATACTCATTATTTAAATCCATTATACTCATAATTATACCCATCCAAATTAAGTATTGTTTAATAACTAATTACACCATGATACGGAGATGGTAATCTGTACGTATATAGACATTATAATAATGAAATTCATAATATCGATAAAAATAGATATAAGGGTGTCATATAATTATAATAAAATCTCAAAATGTTTATGACACTATATTTGTTGATTTATTATGGAAACAACACAAGAATATGAAGTAGAAGAAGAATATATTTTTGAAATAGGTGATAAAACAATTACCCCTTTTTCAAGTATCTTCTTTTGATTTGCACAAAATGTCTCCATAAGATGGTTTTATACCAAATGTGTGGACTCTAATAGGAAGGTAGGTATTTTTTTATATTATTTAATCATAATACAGATGATACAATGGGCTTGGGAGGTTTGAGTAAATGCATAGATGTTGTGGCCATTATAAGTGGAAGGAGGGGAACATTTGGAATGTTTTGAAATAATAATTTATTATAAATTTATTTTTGAATTATAATAGCCCCAAAGTGATATATTTAAAGTATAGTATAATTATAGGGATAAATAATCTAATCCAATTTTTTTGAGTTAAGTATTTGTTTTATTTTTAACCTTATCTTTTCATTTTCCTATTAATTACCCTCTTTTAGTTTTAATTGAGGTAACAACATTTGAATTATTAAGAGGCTATTATGGTGGCTTATATGGAGTCAATTTCCAATAATTAGTAGTTTAATTAAATTTTAGACCTTATAAAATCCAATTTTTTATTTTTAAATATTTATATGGTTTTTAAATAATTTAATAAAATTTCAATTGTGTCAATTGTTACACTATTCATTTCATTGAATGCAAATAAATTCCAAATAGAGATATAAAATCGAACCAAATAATTGAATGGTCATATATCATGTCATATTCACCTAAAAAACCATGAATTATGTAAATTATTTAAAATAATATTTATTTTATTATTAATAATATCATTTATTTGATATTTCTCTTAATAAAATAATTATTGTATCAATGTAGTGTCAATATTTTATGGTAATTATATAGAATATAAAACATAAAAATAAATTAACATTATGAGATAATTTTATTATATTCATGGAAACTATTAATTATCTATGCATTATTATGATTATCACTACATTAGAATTATAATACATATAAGAGATAATAGAGTGACATATTGTAACTTTCCTTTGTTCTAATTGTAATTAAATCACATTCATGGAAAAATTACATTAAATGAATTAATTATGACTCTTAGGTGATATTGGTCAATATTAATTCATCTAATTTCATTTTGGAAGGTTTTAGGGAAACTTTATTAGATTTATTATATTGTATGTTACCTTAATTTAATCGACATACCTTTAATTGTGGTTAATAGAAATTAACGTAGTTATTATTCAAACTATCAAAAAATGAAATAAAACTATTTACATAATTTTTATGAAATGATTAAAAAATTTGGAATCCATTTTTAAAAATTCAAATCAAAGATGTTTCAATAATTAATATAATATTAATGCCTGTTTTCAACTAGAGAAAACGTGGTTTTTTAAGTAAAAACAATAAAAAGGTTGACGTGTGTTTGTATCTAATTTTAATGTGAAATTATTTCCAATGGAAAAAATGGATTAAATGAAAAAACATTTATCTAATTATAATTTAAAAACAAATAAAAGTATAACCATTACTTATAAAAATATTCAGATTAAAAAGAAGTTTTAAATTAAAATGCAGTATTTTTCACTATTCATTAAAAATAAATATTATCATAAAAACACCAAAATTTAACAAAAAATAAATTTATATGAACATATTCAAAATAAGAAGTTTATTTTGTCAAAAAGTACATATACAAGTGTAAAAAACCGGATTTAAAATGTTTTCGACATCAAAAGGTGGTAAAGCTGCATTTTTAAAAAAATGTTCATTTTATGCATAAATTTCATGTTGTTCTTATATCAGGCTTAAAAAACATATAAGATGAATTTTAAATTTAAATTGTTTTTATTACACATTTACTTTCTAATGAAATTAATAATGTGTGGTTTTATTATTTTATAGACTCACTTATTGCCATTTAAATAGTTTTTTTGAAGGATGTTAATACTATTCATACCTGCCATTATAACAACTTGGTTATACTATTTAGTCATCACTTATACTCTGTCTTGAGTGAAATTAATTCTCTCAAAATAACATGAAATTGTGTGTAGATCAATCCAATAATAGTGTTGTGTATACAACAACCAAATACGATGTTTTAAATTGTGCAAGCTAATCTTGGTGTAGCACACAACGCACCACATCAGTGGAACAAAAAAGAATCTATCTCAAAAAATCTCAAGGTGTTACATTTACGGTTTTGGGGATTATATAATTATGAAATTTATTTAATTATCATATAAAATAAAATAATATATATATTTAAATCTTGTTGTTCGTCATAAAATTTCCCACCAATAATGATAATGTACATATATATACATGATTGTTTATAATAATTCCTGACAATGTGAAGTTATGAACTTCATGAATTAACTATTTCATTCACTATTGATTAGATGAACATCATATACATTTAGTGAACATTATAGCTCCCTCTTGATCATATTAAAAAGGAGGAATGTTTTATTTTATTCATAGATTCTATATTATTTGATAACATTAGATCATCTCTTTACATATTCCTGGATTTCTATAAAAATAATGGGGTTTCCAATCATTTTGAATAGAATTAATTTTACACAATCCCTTATAACATTAATTTAATTATTTGTAATATCTTTGATCAATGAGTCTTTTTTGATCCTCATATTTTTTTAACAACTATGTTATTTTCTACATAATTTTTTTGAATTTCAATGGTGTAAATGAAAATAATATTCATAGTCATTTAGAAGCACCAATTACCATTTTGTTCCTCATGTTCAACTTTTTTTATAATTTCAGTATATACTTTTGAATTTGGTTGACAATATATGAATAAAAATTCACCACCATCATGATAATTTCTCCATATATTTAATGTCAAAATTACTCAATGGGACATAAATTCAAAGTAAAATACTTATTCTAAAGACACATTAACTGTTCAGAGGCTTATGCAATGAACTTGTTATCCTTTATTATTACACATACGATCCTAATCAATGATTTATCACTATAGCTAATAAATCCAACCCCAATTGAGGTTAATTTTAGAAAATATTAACTAACTAAGTCCTTTTTAATATCATGGAAATTTTATCCACACTCACATTTATATATTGACTTAACTATATTTATTATTAATTTTTTAGATGACTATAAATCCATTAATCCATTATATAAAACTAGATATATTATCTAAATTTAATAGGGAGAAAATGATTTTCAATCATAATTTATTCTATTGGAAAATAATCTATGGTTTTACTCTTAACTGAATCTAGTGGAAACCCTTACCAAGTTATATTGTGTCTTTAAATGCAACATATTTTCACCGAAACATTCAATTAAAAAATTAATAAAAAACCCCACTATTTAATTTCATGTTGTAATATAACTATTATAAGATCCCCATATTCCCCAATAATTTTTGAATATAACATAATATAATCAATATTGATATATATATATATATATCAGGGTAGTCTCTAAATAGATTCATAAAATCATTAAAAATTAATATACCATTACTAAAAATAAAGGGAATTATGAAAAACTATTAATGTCTATAATTTTTTGCAGAGATGTATTTATGATATATACTACCATGAACCATAAAGGGTGATATCCCAATCAGAGATCAATATTTGGAAATAATACTTTCTTAGTAATCTAGTTGAAAAAATAATCATTCTTTAGAAAATGGTATTTTTTTCTTCACTATGTTCAAATTATGTTCCCTAAAATAAATCCATGCATGAATTAACACAACATTATTCATTAAAAGGGTAACATATTTTTTTTCAATGATACACACCACATTGAATAATAAAATTCTCGTAAATATCTTGAATTTATAGAAACAATTATACTAAATCTAATAATATCATTCTATGTGGTGTCTTCAATATTTTTTTAGATCAAAAAATGATTTCAATTGTGAATTCTACCTATATTTCTAAGGCTGTTCTAAATAATTATTTTGGAATTAAATCAATGTTTTCTAGAATAATAGGTACATTACAGATATTTATACATTCTATTTCATCATATTCTTCTCAAATCAGTCGCAGAATTATGCTGGTAGGAGGTGGTTATTAAACTAACATAGCTATGGTTATGTCTCCATTGAAGACAATATTAGGTAATCCCTTTTATAAAACATAAATTTACCTGATTCTATATGCGATCTTGCATTTATAGATTTAGAGATAATTTATCTTTTGTATTACATTTAATTCCACCATTGAAGGGACAATTTTTTTAAAAAAGGTATTGTACTCAAAATTTTTATTAATTGAACATTTATTTAAATTTTATACTAGAATAGAAAATATGGATTTATTTAATGATATATATACTTTTATTAGTTGAAAGTTCAATTTGATGTTTTGTGAATAAATTAATGAAATAAAGGAATACAATGAAACATTACTACATAGTGTCCTCTATAGGTTTTAGTGAACTATGATTTTACCCCCTTCCATATAATTTTTATCGTAAACATCATACTTCAAGGTTGAAAATTAATGGATTATGACCTAATTACTTTTCAAGGGTCTATCGATTCATCCCCCTATCATTTTATTGTCGATAAAATGGTTAATGAAATTGTTCACTTACTGTAGTAATAAAATATTATACTATATATTTTGATTTCATCATTATCTATTATTGTTTAAATTTGTATATTGAGGATTTAAATCTCCATAGTAGTTATAAACTATATGGATAAATATTAAACACTGGTAATACTTTCCTCTTCCATAAATGCTTTACTAGACTGTTTCATCGCAAAATTTTTGTACCTTGGTTTTTTCCATTATTATTAATTATTATGAAATACCATCAAGGTAACATTGTAGTTTTCTTGTGTTGTCTTGATTTTTTTGACAAAGATGGATGGCATCAATCCAACATGATTCTTGAGGAAGTAAGGTGTTTTTTAAATCTGATGTAGATTATCAGCGGTTGGAGACGTTTTCACCCTCAAATTAGGGATTTGTATTTTGTAAAAGGAAGAACTCCCACATTGAAAATTTGTTAATTATATAGGTTGTTATCTTTGGAAGCCACATAATGTGTTTTTCTAACCATGAGGAAAAATAGATAAATAAAATATTTTTGCATAGTATAGGTGCCATGTGATTTTCATAGGAAGGTCCTTGTTTGTGGTTTATGATGATGATTTAAAGGTACCCAAAAAGATATCATAATTTTTTGGTGAAGGAAGTGTGTTTTTCCTTCCTCAATTTGTCTTTCTATTTATAGTTGAAGGTGGTGCTTCAGAGGATGTAACAAGGGAGTGACACTCAATGTGATCCCCAAGTGAGTGCCATTATCAGTGAAGGAAAATAAAAAAAGGTGTTATTAATAATTTTTATTAGTGGGGTTATTGGGTATCATTTCTTATATAAAGGACCCCTAGTCACTTAATTAACAATTTCATGAATATTTGTAGTGGGTATTATTGCTGGAATAATTCAGATATGTCCAATAGTTATTCATGAAGGATGTATTCCATGAAAAATCTAGTCCATGAAGATTAATTTATAAAAGGTTGTTTTTGTAGGGAAATATTGTTCACAATGGAGAATGTTTTCACAAAGCATATTCCATCAAAAAAAATTCTGACAATCACCTGAATTCTATGAAGAAATCTTGCTATGTTGTGAAAGGAATCAATGAAGGGATTTATAATGTTCATTAAGTAGAATAAATAGTTCGTGAAATGTTTCTTAATAAGTAAATCAGCATGGAATTAATTGTGCATTATCTATTTGGAGAAAACAGTGTTTCATATAACACAGATTTTTGAACCGATGCTTCTGTGATTATATTAAAATAAGGTTGTATTAATGGAGAAGTGCACTGACATCAGTGGATAGATCAGTGATGATTCAAATTGTGAATTACTCTAAAATATAATGGATAATGGTTCTACTTTGATCTTTAAAATATTATTATAAATTTGTGACATTTTTAAATAAGAATATTTCTTGTGTTCGGACATAGCCATGTGAGGGTGAAAAGAATTAAATTGTTATGTTTCATGCATGTATTGAATATTCTAATATATTTCAATGGGAAATGAGACAATGTTTTGTTTAGAAAAGAATCAACATAAAAAAAGAGAATTTTTTTAATTGGAAAAACCTTGATTCACATACCCCTCTCAAGTTATTTAACTAAATAGGTATTATAATTAGTTTCATAGAGAAAGATTAATTGTTCTTTTTATCACATAGATGTTTCAATGGAGGTTTTGAATCATAAATGGATGTCAAGGTTAGAATGAAATAATTTTCATTTATTGAAGAATGAGATTCAAAATTACTTTCAATAATTATATATGGATGTATTTATAGAATAAATCTGTGATATTTCAGTTAGTGTGGATATTGGTTCTTTATTAGATGTTGAATGAAGGGAATTGGATATTAGTTCAAGAGGAATAAATTATTTTGGGGATATTTATATAATGAATTCTATATAAAGGTTATGGTGTGTAACTCCTTGAATTATAAGTTTTATTTTTTTAAACTATCAATTAAGGTGATTAGTAATTTTGAGAATCATGATTTCAGGTTCTGTGGAACTAATATGATCACTGAATAATATATCCCATTGAGTATATAGAAAAATTAATTGACCTGGTGAATGTAATTTTTTAGGACATGTGTTGTCTCAGTGAAATTCGAGAATATATAAATATCATTAAGAAGATTTTGAGAAGAATTAATCCTTTATTCATTCTGAAAAACGTTGTAAAATAAGATAAATATCCAAAGGGTTTGAAATTGGATAGCTTTTATAATACAGTTTTCACATATGAGATAAGAAATGATGATAATGTGTATTGGAAAAATTTATGATCCAAGAGGTTTCATTCAAGGCCATGAAAAAGATCACTATTGAAATGAATAGGTTAAAATAAGAGGAGGAAGAGTTTATTCCATTATTTCCCCCAACTATGTAAATAAGAAAAGGAATGTTCAAGGGAAAACATCCTCAGGAACCCATTGGGTGTGGAAAGGATCGACATCCATTAAATTTATGCACCTATAAATTCCTATATTATGGTGAGGCTGGAGTCTAAATTCCAATTAAAAATTCATCAAACTATGTGATGTTTAATACAAAGTGAAGAGAAATTTCCTCAACAGAAAAAATCTACATTCAAAATAATTCATGAGTTATAATTTATCTAAGGTAAAAGATATAATTGAATAGTGGTATCATAGGGAAATTATTATGGTAGTAGTTGTAGATGATCCCCAGAAAAGGGATGAAAGAGACGATGATGAAGAGGAAGTTGAAGGAATGGTTGATCTCTTGGATGATTTGGAAGACACTCTTTATGAGAATTATTTTTAGAGAGAAGAAAGGATGAAATCAAATTAATTTTTTGATGATGTACAACTATATTAAAAGAAATAATACAAAGTGATTTCTGTGACAAATAAATAAATTGAAGGCTAAAGTTTTCAATTATAGAGAACTCAAAAAAAATTGTCAAGTAAAAGTTCAAAGATGAAGAGTATAAAATGGTGATTTATGATTTTAATAAAAATAAAAGATTATATAAAATGTACCAAATAAATTTATGATAAATTTTATAACATGCAATGAAAATTTTTATACAGGGAGAATATCATGACTCCAATTATGATATCGAGTTATCAGATCACTCATGTAAGCAAAATGATAAATACGGATTGTAGTTGATCATAAAATCATATTAAATAGTCATATAAAAATTAAAATGATGATATGTGGATAGATAAAAAATATAAATATATGATGACTGATGTCAAACCTCAATCACCCATTCTTAGGATGAAATTGATTTGGGTAAAATACAAAATAAAAATACTTCATGATGTCAAAGGAAGACCAGTGGTGCCCCAATGATATATAATATGAAACCAAATATTAAGTTTAAATTCTATGGCAAGGAAGGAGATTATCAAAATGTATGTTCCATATCCAAAAGTCACAATATATGACAAGATAAAATTAGTGGACACATAAGGTTCAATATTGTAATAATGATTTTGATAGTCAATATTTTTGTAACATCACTAAACCCAATAGCCCAAATTTGGTGGATATTTTTTTACAATGGAATAGATAAAAGAGATCACATATATAAGGTACTATTATTTTAGTATTATTGAACAACAAGATATATAAATGGTTCCCTTATGACACTTTTAATTAAATATATAACATCTAAAATGAAAATAAGCTTCTTCCATGACACATATTCAATGATTTCATATTCATAACCTGTGGACAGAAAAAAAATAAATGGGTGATATTAAATACCCAGAATGTCATAATAATAGTAGAAAAATAAATAAATTAAAATATAATAATAATAAGTAATGAATATTTAGAATGGGAATGTAAATAAATGAAAAACACCTTCTATTAAACCAATAAACTGAAAATGAAAAAGAATTTTTAGATGTTTTTCATAGTGAAAATATCATGGATTTTATTAAAATAATACTTAATAAATGAAATTATTAATCATTAGAAGTCATATATCTAGTTTTTTAATTACTAACATCAAATAATTTTACAATATTGTTTAAGTATGTGTGTAGAAACCCATCTGATTCTTCGTGAAAACAAATTTAATGTGATTGTTGGAAACTTTTTTGTCTCATGAGACCAGTTGATGCATCGATGGACTATATTATTCAAGGAACCACACTTTACTACAAATCCAATTCATTTTTCATAAAAAGATTTAACTTATGAAAATTATTAATAATAAAAATATCTTTATTTAGTAGAGGATGTGGATTTATTAATATTCCATACCTAAAACATCAATATATGAAAACACCATATGTAGAAAAATGTTACACATATTAATCAATAAGTATATTAGTAATAAGAGAAATATGGATATTTATGAGGAATATAATTTCAAATGAGAAATAATCTTGACTGTTTAGTAGATACATCACATTAAATTTATTAGATGCAGAATACAATATAATTCTCAGTGAAATAGAGATTGACATGAATTCCTTTTTGTTATGTTCGAAAGAGTTCAAAACATTTAATTATTATTCAAGATAATCAAAATATATTCACTAATTACATAATAAAAAACCAATTAAATATATATTTTAATTATTAAAATATTATTATGTTTATTTATGGCGATTCTTGTGATTTGGAATGATGAATTTTGTTCTTATGAGAGAGTTCATTTCCTTATTTTATAGTGAGTTCCCTTGTGTATAATTATTGGAGTTATTGTCAAATGGATTAAAAAATCTAGAATATAAATATAATTACATTAATATAGTTATTATATTTAGAATTATTCTCATATATCATTTGGATATAAAATATGAGGATGATTTATTAGATAAAATGTTAATGTAAATGATAACTTTATTTTTATGGTTTTTTTTGACCATCATGAACAACTATCATTTTATTTAATATTATTTTTGAGTATAAGATCGAGAACATTAAAAAAGTTTTTATACCTATATTATAATCTATTTTTAAAATATAAATGGTTTTATGACCATCCTTGTTGGGGGTAATAGAAAAATAAAACTCACTGTCCACGAAGGTGGTGAATTGACACCTTGCAGAGAATGTTTTAATATTTTGAAAAAAAAGACAAGAGAAGAAAATTGTTGTTGAATATTCAATTATGATAATAAATTTGAGTATATGTTTCATAATTTAGTTTTCATGTTACTTTATATAGGTAATATTAACCTCAGATATCAAAATAAACGAAAATAATATAGAAAGAGGGAGGGGTTTACCTCTTGAGTATCGTCTCATTGAGAAGCTCATAAAGGAACATAAAATGGTCCCTTGGTGAGACCAAAAAGGCTCAAACATGGGGTAGCATTTTGGGAGTAGAATTAGTAAACACATAAGTATACATCATGGCATATAAGGTGTGAGGATAAGATGTATCTAGGGCTGGTATTTATAGTGGGTGGCGAGGGTTATTTATGATTACTTTATTCATTTCTTTGTTATTTTGACTTTAAACACTCAAATGTGTTGATTCGTTTGAATATATAAAATTAATAGAGAGTTTTTGTTCAAGATAATGGACAAATTTATTTACAATGACATAAAAATGTCTCAAAAATTAATTTATTTACTTATATTGTAAAATTCCTTAAATTACAATATTTCACTTTCCACAAAAAAATTCAACTATTTTAGAAAAATACAAAAAATTCACACTTAATATTTTTTGATAGAAAAATTTCAAAAATTGATTAAATTTTGTTAGAATAATTTTCTAAATAATATAATTTTATTTTTAAATTAAAATCAACATTTATTCAAAAAATAATGATTTTAACATTAATACATATTTTTGGACACATTGAAAAATTAGTTATTGTTAAAATAAATAATATTAAAATTATAATAAAAATATTTTGATTATAAATATATAATATTAAAGTTAATTTTTTTTAAATAAAAAATTTTATTATATAATTGTAAATAAATATTTATGTTAATGAAAAATTCCATCAATCAATTTATCTGCTTTAAAATATTTATTTACTTATTAGATGATATAAATATATCATATTTACATTTATGAGATTCCTAAATTTTATTTATTCATTCATATGTGATATTTTTATTTTAATAGACACACATCTATTCCTAAAAATCATGTTAATATATTATATATTTTTTAGTTCATTTAATCTTGGTGTTGCACACAATGTATGATATGGAAAAATTTAAATTAATTAATAATACACATATATTAAAATCATGGGTTGTTATATTCTTCAATATTTTGAAATTTTAATCATTTGAATTTTTATTGAATATTTCCTTCTAAATATATAAGGTTGGGCCTTCTTCATAACATCCTAAGGTTCTCTTATTACTTCTGATATTTTATGGTTTATCTATAGTACTTTTTCAAGTCAAGTCTTTAGATTTGTCAATACATTCTCCCAAGAGTCAAGAATCATGATAGACACTTAGCTGTGAGAAAAATAAGGTTAATTTTATATTTTTTTCATAGTTGATTACATGTATTTGTTCTGGCTAGTACATAATTTACAATGATATATACAACAAGTCAAGAACTTTAGAGACACTTGGTGAAATAAATAATCGTTTAGCTAAATTTCTAATTATATTGAGAATTTAAAAAGATCTAATGTACTAGGGGCCTAGTTTCCCATTCTTACAAATCATTATGAGTCCCTTTCTGTGGATATTCTTTTAGAAAGACATGATCTCCTACTAAAAATTCAATATCCTTTCACCGGTTGTCAACCTGACTTCTTTTTATACTTTGAGCATACTTAATATAAGCCTTAATATCCTTTACCGTTGTCATTTTATATTTAGTAATTTCTTGGACTACATGTTTCCATTAAACAAATTCATTCCAACATGTGGGAGTATGACACCTCTTTCAATACTATGGTTTATATGGAGCCATATGAATACTATAATATAATCTATTATTGTAGGAAAAATATATCAAAGGTAATCAGTGAATCCACATTCCTTGAAAGTCATGTAATCATGATCTCAACACGTCTTATAATATTGGAATAGTCATTTCTAGACATCCATTTGGATGACAGTGATAAATATTACTCAAATGATGCCCAGTATCCAAATCCTTCTAAAAGTTATTCATGAAATATTTATGTAAAATAGGGATATAAATTTGATAATATCAATAGAGGTTCTCCAGGAAGAATTTTAAATTCATTAATATAGAGTGTTTCTAGATTCTCTAGAGGTAAACCTCATCTTATAGAAAGAAAATGCTCTGATTTTATAACATAATCAACAATAACATAGATCGCGTCATTCTGTCTATGTGTCATTTGATTTCCTTTCATAGTGTCCAATGTAATTTTTCCCTAGATAAAGGTATGAATATTTAGAGGTTTCATGGGTTCTGTGGGATACTATCTCTCGACCGTTATTTGATGAAAAAATAGACATCATGAAACATAGTCAGAAATGTTCTACGTCATATTATCCTATAAAAATTATTCTTTTTATATCACTATACATATTTTTACAACCACGGTTTATAAAGAAATTTGATCTATGAGAATCAATTAATTGTTCCCTTTATATATTAGGTATTGATAGAACACATATCCTCATTCAAAATATCAAAATTAAATCTTTATACCTAAAGTCTACCAATATTCCTTCCTTGTCAGCTTTTATTTTCATTTGAAAAGTAACATCATCAGATTTAGAGTTTTTTATATTTTCCAACAAAGATTGTGTCATCATAATTTGAAAAAGGATATGTGTTCCCTATTCCTTATAAATTACCTTTTCCATCTTCAGTAAATCTATGAAACGAGGATATTTCTCAATCCTCTTTTGGGTTGTAAGTCCTTGAACATTCCAACATAATCAATCTTCTAACTTATTTTATTTTCATGGGACGTAGTGTATTAATAAATAATTACCATTGAGTAACTAGAGAAATCATCATTGCCTCATATTTAGTTCTTTCTATGTAATAATTTAATTCAAAATCATGTGATCAGTATATATACTAAATCTCTCATGAGAGAGATAGTTAATTTATATCTTTATTGAATGTATTACTACTACTAACTAATGATCATTAGTTATAATTTTTTTCATGAATCTTCATCTTCCTTTATGCATATGAATAAAAATTAACATTGTTCATAAGGAAACAACTTATTCTATTCCTTGATGCATCACTATATATCACAAACCCATAAATTTCTAATGCTAGATTCAAAATCATAGCATTGAATAATCATTAATATAAATCCTTGAAGCCATTCGAACATTCCTTTTTCTATAAAATCATAATGCCTTTATATGTGATCTGGGAAAAAAGGTTACCAAATCTGGAAAAATGGAATTTTAAATGCCGATAATATCCTAATAAACAAATAAAACTACATACTTTTTCAAATATTTTTAGTGTAGGCCATTCTAGTTCTACCTTTGTCTCCAAAGGATCAATTTCAATTCCATCGTTAAATATAATATGTCTAAAAATTTAAATTTCCCAAGTAAAAATTCAGTCTTTCTAAATTTACCATATAACACTTTCATCCAGAGAGACTCATGAATTTTTCTAATGTGATTATCATGTTATTAATATCTATTAGAATACACTAGAATTTCTTCAATGAATACTATAACAAAATCTTCAATATGTTACTTAAATAATATATTAACTATATCCATAAAGACCAACAATTAATTAATTAATACAGAAGGAATTAATGCATACTTGTTATGTCCATATCTTGTATGAAAAGATTTATTCTGAATATCTTCCTTCATTACTCACAATTGATGACACCCAGAACAAAGTTCAATATTAAAAAATATTGAGCTCCATGAAGTTGATCATATAAATTATAATTGAGTGGTAGATGAGACTTGTTCTTTTTTAAATAGAATTAATTTTTCTATAGTCAATTCATAACTCATAGATCTATATTTACTTTTAACAAAGATAACAGGGAAACCCCATGGAGAAAAATTGTGGAGAATAAATACCATATCATTCAACTAATACAATTATTTCTTTAGATCTGCTATTTTTATTGTGTCTATTTATATAGAAGTATTTTATATTTGTCTTACATCATTGATTAAATCAATGGTAAACTCAACATCACAGTCATGTGGTTTCCTGGTAATTCATTAGAAGAAACATCAAGGCATTATTATACACAAGGTACATCATCAATTAGAATATTAACTACTTCATCCCACAATATTTTCCGCACTTCATTCCCAAGAATTTTATTTAGTAGAGATACTAATGGAGTATCAATATAAAAGTTAGATGATATTTTTTATTCTCTAAATATTTTGATTTATACATATTCCTCTTTATTTGAATCTTTTATTACAATAAATTTCATCATCATATATTTATATTCAATCAATAATAAGGATGATATAAAATTCAAACATAAGTATGATGATAATTTTAGAAAATAAATAAAATTTAAATTCTATTATTGAGACTTATTTCAATATATATGTTGCAGTGAGACATCCATTAAGAGTTTTGATTGAAAACTCACTAGTTAAATCAAAAAGAGAATATCTATTTTCAGGGAAAATTGGGTTGATATAAAATAGTGAGATGATTTGGAATAAAATAAATCATTAGAAACATTTGGACATAGTATTAAAGTACCTTCTACTATGTCATTGGGTAGTTCTAAATAATCAATGGTGATCACAAAAGCTTGGAAATATCCCCTTGACATCTTCTACGGTAGATTCCCCTAAAACTAGTTATATTTAGTTGCATACTTCACCATTTATTATATTTGAATAATTTAAGATCATTGATTTGTTTTCATCCCTTGCATTCATTATCTAAATAAACCTTTTATACACACTTATAATAACGTTCTATTCCTACCCAGCACTTCCCAGGATGATTCATTCCATAGTTTTCACACAATAGGAATGTCTTTATTCCCCTTTATTCTTTGTGGAATTACCTTTTTCATGGTTATAAAATTACATATTCTTCTTATGATTTTCATTGAACATTTAGTATTTACAAAAATCTTCTCTGTTTTTATGGTATTTAAAAAATATTAATCATATAATGAAACTTTTTGAGAAGTTATCTCCCTTTAGAGGATGGGAATAAAATTTCAATGGAATGATCAACTGTTATTTCATAATAATGTATTTACTCAGTAGTATACCTATTTATTATTGTGAATGTTTCCTTATACTCTATTACAATGTCTTATTCTTTTTTATTTTATGTTATTTATTTTCCACTTCATTTCTATTTTCAATTGACGGGGAAAATATTTATCAGAGAATATTTATTTAAAATATTTCTCTTCCATGTATTATATTTAATATTCCATCATAGATTTCTAGATCAAAGACCCCATTGATTAGTGTCACCCTTTAGGAACTATACAAATAGTACTATGTTTTCATTTTCATTGCATACAAATGTTACAAATAAATTTTCAAGGGACTTCATCCAATGCTCAACCAGTACTGGATTACTAGTCCCACAAAATCATAGGGGATTCATCCAGTAGAAATGATCCAACATATGTGTTGTACAGTTATTAATATTCACTTGATAATGATTTACTCATATGTTCGTGATCCAATTACCTCCCACACAAACTATGTTGACTTGATATGGGGGGAAATCAATGTATTTTCCGTGGATATTCTTTGCTTCTCTGCCATTAAGGGCCACCCAAAAATAAATAAAGAAAATGATTAATCACATAATAATAATGATTATTATGTTTAAAAATAAATCTAATTAATTATTATAAGTATTATTAAAATTTAAAATATAGTTCCCAAGGATTCTACTACATCTGCACTAATACCAATAGTAACGTCCCATATTGCAATAGCCTAGAGTCAATGGTTATATTATTACAATGTCATAAAAATAATATGAACATCAGAAGGGATTGATTAGTTATGTTTTAATAAAATACTAGACATATACATGGTTCCCATGTCACATTATTAATTAATTATAGATCATAACAAAGGAAAATGAACTGTTTCCTTGACACTCAAATATTTCTCCTTTATAACCAATGGTAGGGAAAAAAATTAAAATAGTGATATCAAATGCCCATTAAGGTTTACAATCAGTAGAATGTTGAATTAATAATAAGTTAAGGATAATAAATAATGAATACATAAAATGGAATGGTAAATAGCTAAAAGTAACATTCTATTAAATAAATAATCTAAGAATGAAAATTAATCCTTATATTTTTTCGCAAACAAAATATAATGGATAGTAATAACTGAATACAGAATAAAGGAAATGATTAATTATTGGACATCATGTTTTCATCACATGAATTGATACCATCAATATCTTTCATAATTCAACTGAAGTATTTTTGTAAAAAACTATATGATTCTTCTTAGAAATAATTGCCAAGGGGTTTTCACTGACTATATTGTGTAATGAGACATTTCGATGAATCGAGGGGTTGTATAATGTCAGGGCCAACCCATCACATTTTGTATAAGAGATTCTTCATAAATATATTTAACTCATGAACAATATTTCTTATATACATATATTTATTTAGTAGATGATATAGATTTATCAATATTCCTGATATAAAATATCATTTCATATGAACAACATATTTAAAAATATTATATGGATTAGACAATAATAATTTAAATATGGTAAGAAATATTTATTATTAAGAGAAATATAATTTCAAATGTAAAAATATCTCAAATGGGTAGTAGATACAACAAATAAAAATTATTAGGTTTACAATACCAAGTACTTCTCATGGAAATGGAAATTGATATGAATTCCCTTTACTTATATCTGAATGTTTCCTACACTTGTACACAATTTCTCAGATAATCAATGTAGATTTATCAATTACATAATAAATATCCTATGAAACATTATTTAGTTATTTTAATTTTATTATGTTCATTTTTTTACATTATGATGAATTTTAATGATTATTTTCATTGTTCTAGTTTTGTGTGTTTTTTGGTTTTATAGTAGGTTCTGATTTGTATAATTATGGGAGTTTTTTTTCAAATGACAAAAACTCTAAATGAATAATTTAATGATATTAATATAACTAAATTATTTATAATTTTCCTTATATTCACATTTTTTACAATTTTAGGATGATTTCATAGATAAAATATTAATAAAAAATAATTCGTTTATTTTGTTGTTTTTTACGTCAATCATGAACTAGTATCATTTTATTTAATATTAAATCCCTATATTTTTTACACACCATTAAATGATTTTTATTAAATAAATTATTATCTGGATTAACCATAAAAATGGTTTTATGACCATCCTTGAAGGTTTTAATAAAAAAATAAAACTCGTCTTCTAGGACGACAGTGAATCGACACCACAGAGACGTTGTTTACATTTTTAGAAATAAAAGAGAAGAGAAGTGACATGATGATAGATATTCCATTAAAATAATATAATTATAGTATATATATCATATAGGATTTATCATGATACTTTGTAAAGGGTATTTTAGGGAAGGATAAGAACATAAATGAAATTAAAAGAGAAAGAGGGAGGGTTTTACCTCTAGAGTATCGTCACCTTGAGAACTTCATTAAGACAATTAGAAATGGATTTTTCAGGAGAATAGTAATAAAAGAACATGAGGAATAGGTTAAGGATAGTAATTGGGAGGAATATTAACTTAATTAATTTGTTATAATGTGTGAGGAGAATAGATTGTGAAAGGTGGTATTTTATAGTGGTAGAAGATAGCTTATTTTTATTATGTTATTCATTTGTTTATTATTTTGGCTCAAGACTATCAAAAGGGTGGGAATCCTGTAACTGAGTACTATAACTATATAATGTGAGTATAATATAATGGTACTATAAATACAACATGACTAAACCATGTCCCAAAAATTCATTTATTTTTTTATAATTTTAAATAATATAAATTACAGTATGTCACTATTTATAAATAAAATTACCTATTTTTGAAAAATCTATAAAATTCACCATAATCATTATTCAATGGGTAGATTCCAAAAATTGAATTAATTTTCTAAAACTCGTTTTCTAAATATGTGAAATTAAATTTTTAATGAAAATCATTATTTATTCAAAAAATATCATTTTTAATAATATATTTGATTTTATGAAACATTGAAAAATTAATTTTTTTTTTCATAAGAAAATATTATAATTATAATAAAAAATATTAATGTATTAATATATTTGATGAAATTAACATTTTTATATCATTATATTAATTAAAAAACTGTAAATAAACAATTATGTTTCTCAAAAATACCAACAATTAACATATCACTTTTAAAACATTAATATATTTATTTTATGATATAAATATATTATATTATTATTTATGAGATACCTAAATCATATAAATGATTTAATATGTTAGTTTATTATTCTATTGTCTTAAATACTATTTCTATGTGACATGATAATATTTAATAGTAGATAACCATTCGTTAAAGGTTGGTGTTGCATGCAACGTAAGCTATCAAAATAATTGATTTTTTTAAGATGATACATTCCACAAAATCACGGGGTGTTATAGTTTTGTGTGTTTAGTATTTGGAAATTTGGAATGTTGTTTTTCATCTATAATGTATAATAATGTGTCGATGAAGACCCAAAGGGGTCATATGAAGCTGCTCAAAGAATTGTCAAACATGCTGAAAATAAAAAATATATTTGAAACTCTAAATGATGATTTGGGTCCAACATACATTGAATACATTCAAGAATATCATTCCACAATCAGTATGAATTCAATTACATGGATAAAAAAGATATGAGAAGGAAGTAGTTGTAGATATTTCTATTAAATACTCAGATCGTGCATGCGTATGGATAGATGACAGTTCATGGACATCCCATATAATGGGAAATAAGGATCTTGTTATATGATTAAAATATTATTGGGATGGTCTTGCAAAAAATTTAAATGATAAAGGCCTGATAAATATTACAATAAATAAATTTAAAATATTGCAAAAAAATATGAGACGTGATGATGACTTTGTTAATGAATTTTTCAGTCACAAGGTAATTAGTGTTAATATACTATGTGCTTATGTAATGCTATAAACATTAAATAGAATATGTTTATCATCAAGGTAATATAATGATAAATAATTTTATAGGGAATATATTGATGGTGAATCTCTATCATGTAATTAGAGAAGAATATATGATCCTTCTACCAAAATAAAGAATGAAACAGATCATTCCATAAAAATATTAGGCATCCATTTCAACCATACCTGGAAGATCTGATCAAATGTTTTGGTTCTTGATATCTCCCCATGATATCATGTGATCAAACCAAAATATGTGGTTATTTTTAGTATGAAAAATATTATATGAATTTAATGAAATAAAAAATAAAAATAAGTTAAGAATAGTTCTTGAATTGGTGAATACAATTTTGGGTTAACATGGCTCAATATGATCCATTAATGGGAAGAGTTATTATATTTAATTCATTAATGATTTATACTAGTTAGAAAGGATATATGGTATTTCCCATAATTTTTATGCTTTTAGTTTTATAACAAAAAATAATACGAAAGATGAAAGGACTCTTAGAAATCTGATTTTGAGGTTTCCAACTAAAAATATTACAAAATTAACAAATATTCAAGTAATGGATTACATCATAAAAAATATGATAAAGAACCATGTATTGATATTGATAATTAATGAAAAGTGTGGGGTGGTTGGCAGAATAAATTTGATCACAAATAACATGGATAGATCAATTCATATTGAATATGGCCTACCAATAAATGTTTGGAAGAAACATGGAAATTGGTCTACATATACAATAGGGTTTTATCATGTACAATTAATGAAAATCCAATCATTGAGCTATGATATGTATTGAATCCATCATGAAAATACATTTAAATTATTTAAAAATGCATTTTATTATTTATATGCTGAAACACTAAATTTTTTAGTCTTATAGAGACAAAGAAATATTCCTCAGCTACTCAGGAAAAATAAAATCATATAAATTATTCAAAAAGTAATTGGGAAAGCTAGTTGAAAGCAATGATTTCATTATGGAAGTGATTGAATATAATTTAAAATAAAATACCGTGTAGTTTCCCAAATAAAATTGATGAAGATTTATGAAACTTAGGGGAGTATAAGTTGAATATGTAGACTCAAAATATGATAAAGATGATGAGTAGGTTGAATTAAAATATGTGTCTCTGTGGAATCCATTTAGTCAGGTTATAATTGATAGTAAAACACATCCTTAGTGATTAGCTAGTTCTAGTTCAAACATAGAGAGTGAAATATTTAATGTATTAATCCATCCAATATCAAGATAAGTTTAATGTTTTTATGGATTATATAGAGATGATAACTGGGTTCAATATATGAAATAATGTAACACCGAGATTTTTTTAATAAAATATTTTATTTAAATATTTTTTATTCTTCAATATCATTATTTTCATCCAATAGTCATTTTAAAATAACCTTGAGATTCCCTTATTATAAAATTACCATTATAGACCATCCATTAGTTTAGCGGGAATAATTATAAGTAACTAATGAAAATGCTTTATGAAAAATATAAATCAATTAGATATATGAATTTTAGAGTTAATTAATTTTATTAGTGAAATAAATAAAATATATATATGTTTTATACTTTATAAAATATGTTTGATATTCATCTAATAGATATTTTAGTCATAGGTTTCAAATAAAACCCTATTTGATGTATTTTTTTTTAAAAGGTTAATTTTACACCTTTGAATGGTGAACCCATTTAAATTTAATATTTTTAAACACTAATAACTTTTATATGAATACATAAACATGTTATTTTTATGTGGGATATAAAAATTTATAATGGATAAATTTTTGATATTTTTCTAATAACTTTATTATTTTGATTAATAGTAAAAATACGATAAATTCTAATTAAAAACAAATTTTTTCATCGAGATAATTTATATTATTAAATTAAATTATCGAATGGGGTTGAAATATAAATTTAAATTATTTTAAACATTTAATATAGTTTATGTAAATAGAATTAATTTTACAATGTATTTATAGTTAAAAACATTTCAATTTTTTACAATGTTGTAACTTTTAAAATACGTTTTCTCATAAATGAAATTAATTTTAAATTTATTTCTGAAACTTATATGAAATGAATTTTGAAAAATTGATTACATGAAGGTGTATCAGATGTTGATTTTTTAAAAAACATTTAATTTTAATTTCAATACAATATAATGATTTGGAAAATCTCACGTCGACTATAATGTGGTGAAGAATCTTATGGGAATTAATCCAAAACATTTGATGTCAATATCGAAATAAGTTAATATGGAGATAGTAATTATTTCACAATTAATTATCATCATATAATTATAATCAATTACATGTTTATAATAGGAGGAACCCACAATTAGAATGTTCGGATAGAAAATGATATTTCTATTAATGCCTTTGAAATTATGTATATTGAGTAAAAGAACATTGAATCAGATTAAGAGGAAAATATAGATGAATTAGTTGAAGATGAGAAGAATAATATGAGACCAAAATGTGATTGGAAGATGGTTATTCTAATAATGGATGTATAATTTGAGAATACTAAATACCTTAAGAACATTCATTAAATATTTTTATAGAATAATGGATTTATATTCGTGTCTCATTAGATATAGTGTTATGACTTTAGATGAATTTAGATGTAAATCATAGTTTAAATTAATAGTAAATCATGATTAAAAGAAAAAAACTCAATTTTCAGAATGTGGATATTTAAGAAATGAGAAAGGATACTCAAAATTATTAATTAATAATAAAATAAAAAGATGTAATCTTTTATTAAAAATTTAAAATATAGACTCATAAAAATACATAAAGAAGATAACTTTCTACCATATATGAAGGATTCAAGGGTATTATGGTATTGGTGGTGTGTTTTGTAATAAATCTTAAAGATTTTTCTACAATATTTATAATAAGTTATTATTAATTAGGGTGGGTATAATATTAGTATATTATAATTCTTCAAAAGATCTAGCAATTATAGAATAAAATTTAATAGATAAAAAAAATTATGAATTGATTAGATATGTATAAAATAAAGGAAAACCTCAAATGATTTTTATTCATTCACTCTAATTAAAATGGTACTTTCAATTTTCTAATGAAATCATATTAATGTTGAAAGATGTTTTAATGGATTAAATTTTAAAAAATACATTATTCTCAAAAATTATTTATTTATTGATGGTCAAAATTTATTTTTGATTGTAACACAACTCTATGATGAGTAAATTGAAATATTCTTAAAAATAATGGTATTTTAAGTGTGGTTATTAGGATATATATTATATATAAAAACGAGGTTGAGAACCTACGGTATCATATTTAATGTTATTGAAGCTTGGATTGATTGGTACATGTGCTTGAAATTTTTAATATATAATGTCATAAATGAATTTTACATCATAAAATAATGAATATAACATCTTTTACAAATATTATGGTGTGATAAATATACCATTTTAAAAGTAAACAATTTTACTATTTTTAAAACATATTAGAAATGAAAATGGTGAAAAAAATCACATGGGAGTCAACATTTTTACGAATCTTTAAAACATGGTGCAACAACTGTGGGGGATAAATATCTTTCATATTAGATACAATATACTAGAGGTTCCCTGAACCATACCTGGGCCAACAACTGCAGCCTCACCCACCTCATGTCGACACAACGGTGAGAAACATGACCTCCCATAAAGATCCACATAAGGCTCCTTAGAATCGATGCTGGATATGTATTATTTTATGAAAAATCAATCAATTATATGTGATCATACCATGCTCCATCTAGGTCTAAAACAAAAGATCACAAAATATGTTCATATTTGTGTATAATTAATTAAAACTATCACTATTTCTGAGGATGGTACAGAATAATCTATCTCAGATAAGTCACCACATATTTTTTTAATCCCTTAAAAATAGTAATATACAATGTGCATCTCATTATGAAACAATTATGAAATGGATCCATGCAGTCATAAAATCTATCATATATAGAGAATCCCTATCTCATCCACCTAGTGAGTCTCTATGATCAATTTTAATTGAGAAGTCATAATTTACCAACCAACAATCACTCAAACTAAATCATGATTCCTCAGAGTCCTGGGTAACCCCACTAAAAATCCATCATGATATATTCCCACATCCATATAGGTATTTTTATTGGCAGTAACAACCCACAGGGATTCTGATGCTAAGCTACGACACTATGATAGATGGGGCCTCAGGAGACCAAACCAGCTATGTCGATATTCATCCCTAGACTCCAAAACTGTCCCATGATGTTATGATACATCTTGGTCACATATGGGTGTACCAAATATCTAGATGTATGGTAATACCCAACTATCTCCTCTTTGATTGAACAAGATACTACTAATTTTCCATGTTCCAATATCATGTCATCATCATACATCAATCAGTCGGTTATAACCTCATTAACAACTAGTTCTTCCCTAATTACAACACACTTTGAGTCTGAATCCTATTTTGTATTTACCTGTTTCACAAGTTTTTATGTGAACGAAAAGTCAAAAAAAAATTAGAACCATGGTTCTCTATGGAATCTCTCCTAAAAAATCCAATATACTCATTAAATTAAACTACTTCGAGGACCTCTCGACAAGTTATTTCTTAGCCTGAGACAAATGGCTAAAAGAAAATCCCCAAAAAAATTCCCTTACCATGTGAATATTCCATATCATTGTTTAATATCTATAAATACACAACTCAACGTCTCTACCTCAGGTTTAGGTACCTCTATGTGATTATATTTTAATGTCTCTTATGGTATGTGTAAATAATAAATATCTTATTGAATAGATAGTGTCGCTATCACTTTGGATCATGAACCACCACTACCATCTCCAAGTTTTGTGTATGGTTATTCTTCTCATGGTTTTATATTTGGTGATACCCATAAGTAACTAAATTCTATCATTGCATCTTCACCACTCCCAGACTAACTATTGAGGCATCATAGTAGGCTGCATAACCAATTATTGGCTCAAGGAGTGTTAGTACAAAGATATGGTAAACCTATTAAGTATCTCACAGAATTAATCTCAATAATGGTTTGAGAAATGGAAAATTACTCCCTTATTTGTCAGTGAAATCATGGGTGATGATATTTGAGAGAATTCTGGGATAAACCTTTAGTAATATATTACCAATCCCAGAAACATCTTAATCTCAAATAGATTTTAGGGACATGTCTAATACTTCAATACATATACCTTCTCTGGGAATACAGATATACTAGTATTAGATAACCTAGGTCCTATGATCTTCACCTATTTAATATATAATTCATTTGTTTATAGTTTTCCAAAATGATTTTTCTCTCAACAAATATGAAATAAAAACTTTAGTTTCCTAGAATTTTGTTATAGAGTTGGCATGTAGATGAGGATTTCATTGATGAAATAAATATTAAAGAGTCCAATTAATGATGAATGATCCTATTTATGAGCGCCATGAACATCCCTAGTGCATTATTAATCACAAAAGACAACACCATGTACTCATATCATCCATATATGGTCTGAACTATCTTCTTCAGAACATCCTCTACCCTAACTCACAACTGGTGATACCTTAATTCAAGACCAATAAATGAGAATCATTAGTCTCTTAGAAGCATATTGAATAGATAATCGATCCTAGGAAATTAATATCAATTCTACATCTCCACCTAGTTCATCTTCTGGAAATAAACCCATAGTCAAAGATCCCCCATCATACATACTAGTGAATAAAAAACCTAGTGATTTACTTTGTATAATCAATCCATTCCTCTCCTTGTCATCATGTTTTTCATTGAAATCCTTAAAATTGGATAGATTTATACTATTCAGAGGAATCGAAATTGTTTTCACACACTGTACGAGATCTAAATGAAATTCATACTCAATATCAGAAGTAATTCATTTGAATTCATCCAGAAATAAATCCCGATAGAGATCCATAAATATATGAAAGCGTGAAGTGGTTTACACTAATGCTGTTCGTATGGACAAGCCTTCCATTTATGATGTGATTGTCAAGTGTTGGCTCAATACTAGTCAATCTCTTCCTACTCCCAGTTCCCACTCCCAAGTCATCAAGAACACCCATCCCTTGGGTGGAGTAAAAGGCACCCATCTATAATAGAATAAATGTGATCCTGGAAGCTAGTCAGTTATTCCATGATTATAATCACATTTAATATCATCATATCCAGAATCATGAATTCCCATATATGTCTATAGTCTGAGATGACTAGTGGACACTTTGGGAATTTATTAAGATTGTCCACTCTCAAACCCAATGATGTATAAAAGGATTCTAAATATGCTGATAACATGACTAGTAATTCTTGTACAGAAACTAAATCTCAAAATATAAATGAATTGAAAGAACCAATGTCGATTAATGTAGTAGATAATGAAATGTGATCAAAACATGACCAAAAATAGTGGATTTCCTTTCTCCACCATATACGGGTGTCCGGTCTGCAGCAGACATTCAACCTACCTCATCCCCTCTTCTATGTAACTAGGGTGCCAGAGTAGTAAAACTCCATTGCTGAGATCCATGCCTGATTCCACATGTCTGACCCATTCCTTTGTGAGAGATCCACCTAGAAATCCTAGAGAAATACTGTTTAATATTTCCCTTCTTCCCACATAGTTGAAATTTTCTTTGAAGTTCATTATAGAACCCATGAATGTGTCTGGATTTTTCATAGTTAAAATACAATGAAACTCATTACAAAAAAGTTAATTAAGGTACACAGTTCTCCAACTACATATTTGTACTATAATATATGTATTTGGTCTTCCACATCTTATATATTGAAGAAACTCCAATAGTAGTGAGAGGATACTCAATCCCCGACCATACAAGGGCTACTAGTGGCCTAATAACCAATCACCCTCCAATACATTTTCAATGCTTTGGGGAATTCAAAAGACCCATGTATACATCATTCATTAAAAATTTCTATCCAGAAGAATGAGTTATTGTCGATGGACTGTCGCATATTTCTGATATTTTTTTGCCTCTTTCTCTGCTAACAAAGGGGAAAATAATCCTCTCCATAAATCAGGTTAAATATGAAGATGCAAACATGGAACCGTTTTTAATTCCATGATCTCCTTTGCGTTTTCCATATTCATCATGACTATAAAATACTACTCGAGAAGAGTATCCATGATGGTCACACAAATAATACACCATTATCTCCCCTATTGATTCATAGTATTTCACCAACTCCTACAAGGTCCCAGAAAAATGAAGGCCTCCAAGATGCTGAGCCATTTTTAGGATTGTGGGTCCTTTCAATGTTTCTCTCAATAAAATCCATCAATACATCTTGGTATTATGGGCCAATAGTTTCATATAACACCATAGGGAACTAGATATTAGAATCCTAAGCACAGTTAGTCAGGTTCCTCCATGTAGGTCCACCATGGACATGAACTATATGAAATATTCTCTTCTAAAGGAGAAATGTAGACTAAATTTATAGTTCTATTAAATTATAATTATAGAATATATATCATAGTACCATTGGTGTTTTAATGAGAGCATCCTTGGTATCCACAACTAGTGTTTCCATCAAATTTCTTGGAGGTGACATCTTTTACAAAATTGGGAACATTAGGGACATAAGAAGATCCTAACAAGTCTATGATATCACATAAGTTTTTCCTAAGAGTATACCATCAACCATAGGTATAAACTTTCTATCACTAATGATTTTTATCATCTAATCATGTATTTCAATATTTTCACATAAATATACTAACACAATAGCATGATTCGATCAAATAACTAATGAAAATAATGACATATCACTCAAAATAGAGTCACAAATATATCCTACAGAACAAAATATCCAAAAAAGACATGAAAAGTTAAGGAATTCAGTTATTCAACTAATATACAACACACAAATTGGTATATTTAACACATGTGATCCTAAATTTATTTTCATAATGTATGAACATAGGTAAAATTTCATAATTCACATATAATATCATGTGAATCGCCAAATGTGAATTTGAACTAAAGTAAAAATAAAAAAATCCCATTTTTTGAAACTCAGAGGTCTACTACATAGTACCGTACATGCACTATGATAGTTCCCATTTTTATGTACCAACAATTATTTTTTTTAGTAAAAATATCCTAAACCAATGTAATAGAAAAACAAGGTAGTTAGTCGTAATACGTTATTACCATTGTGTAACATACCCACCCAGACAACTGGTCCATTCCAATATACCACATTGCCTTTTTCATGACTCTCTATATACAGAAGGGTGTCGACTAGGACTGAGGGTCTCATGTATATCATTGGGGAGACTATACCATTAGTATCATGTCATAGGTTTAATAATAAATAATAAACCATAGAATAAATAATATGATTGAACATGTGGAAAACTAAAGATGGAATAAATGTCATACAAAAAAGATCTCAATGTAGAAAGAAAGACCAATGTAATAATCCATGGACCAATAAAAGATAAACTATGTACTACTAGATTCCATCGCAATCTTGTACTAGCTCTTTGATCCACTTCTTAGCTATAGTTTACAATACCCTTTTCCTTCACTAGATCAACCATGAAATCTACATATTCATAGAAAATACAAAGTAGCGTCTAAGTACAAGACTTGGTATAAGAATTTTTTTTATAACTTAATGTGATCATGTATACATGTTTATTAAATAATTAAATAAATATGTAACACACATAGTACCACACAATCCAAAAAATGATCATTTTTGTACTAACCATCCCACTGCAAACCCCTGGTTTTAGCTACTCCATCCCCATGCTTGAAATATACCATATGTCAATATGTATCCAAAATCAGTTAGATGGATATTGGTGAGTTACTCATAATCGACATGGAATAAAGTTAAAAAAACCTACCTATAATTCAAAATTCATCATGTAATACTCATTATACAAAATGCATCAAGTATCTGTTACCTACAAGGAATTCCTAAGGCGTCGGGTAACCCTAATAATCCACAAGGCATCATGTGGTGGTCGTTTACTAGGAATCCACATGGAATAAGGTGGGTGATAAGTTATAAGGTATTTCGGATGCACCATTGTATTTATTCACACATCATTAATACACCCCACAAGATGTAATGATACCATGATTTCCACTTGTAAAGTAAACACATACAAATACTCAAAAGAAAAACCTGACAATTCATAACATGATAATAACCATAACACACATCATGAGAAATGTATCCTCCACATATACATCAACATGTGAATCAAACATCATCATAGAATCAATATGTCACATCAATATCATGTAATGAAACAAAACCATATCAGGGGACACACACACACACTCACATGTGATCACATGTCTAGAATGGTAGTAGACAAGGCAACACATAAATCTTGTATGGAAACATGAATAAATAAGATCCCAAAAGATATAAAACTTCTTACCTCAAAATTTAACATTGTAAAAAGTGGTTTGAAACCAGTCTAGAACACCTCTTCACATATTTATTATAGATACATCAGCCCTCAAAGTTCTTTAATGTTTTCATGAACCAAAAAATACTAATTCTGTTTCAAAAATAAATAAAATATCATATGTGATGACACATTCTCTCTATTATATAATTCTCACATTATCTTTTATATAATCACATGTGACAATAATGTATAATTGTAAAATTATAATTTAAATTATCTCATGTGATGATAATTATATTTCTTAGATAAATTTAAGATTTTAATATAAATTATAAAATTCAATTAAAATTTATATATTTATAATTTTCATTTAATTTATCACATGGGATAAATAATATACATCCTGTATAATGTTAAAATTATTATCTAAATTATCACATACTATGATAATTTATAAATTTAAAATTATCATTTAAATTATCACATGCGTTGAAAATTATCTTCCCTGGATAATATTAAACTAATCATCTAAAGTATCACATGCAATAGTATTTAATATTTTTGAAATTTAAATAAATTATTACATTTGATGATAATTTTATTTCATTTATAATTTTAATTTATCATTTCAAAATAATTCATGTTTCTGTAGTTACCATTCAATAATTTCACTATTGTATTTTCATAAAAAATATCATTTGGTAATTTATCATAATTCCATGAATTTGTCATTTTAAAACTATTATAAAATTTTTTCAATAATTTTATTATATTAACCCTTTTTCGATCTTTATAACTATCATTAGATTATTTTACACAAATATTCCTGTTTAATTTAGGTCTTCATAACATTATTTAAAATCCTATTTTTTCCATTATAACATGAGAAGGAAGGAAAAAAAGAAAATAGAAAAGAAAAAAGGAAGAAGGAAATTTAATTAGTTATAATATAACCATCCTTGCATAGAACATATGGAAGAACATGATAATAAACCCATATTGAGAAAATAGAACCCATAATTGGCTTCTCATGTCACATGTAGAGTAGATATAAGGATTATAAGATTCATCATGATCAATAAAAAGAAACAAAATAGATTATTTGAACTATTTTATAACCTGAAGCCACATTTGGTTCCTTTCATTTAAATCCATAAATAAAAAACTCACTTTAATTTATAATTCATCCAAAAATTAAATAAAGATCATTTCATATCACAAGATGAAGGATTGTAATATATAATTCAGTAAACAGTTATGTTTCCATGATTTTTGGATCATGAGGGGAATGGCTAAAGATTATTCAATGACTAAAGAAGATATTTAGAATTAGAACTAGATTTTTAAATTAAAATAATAAATAAATTAAAATAATATAATTAATCATTTAATATAATAACATAAAATTGTCATGTGTCTGGACTAAAATCCAATTACTCTTTAAAGGTATGCCATGTCTGGGTAAAACCCCCATTTCAGATGTAATGATTGTCTTAGAATTTTCATATGACAAAATTCATGGGGTATATTAATTATTTAAAAATAACATATATTGTAAATAATTTTACTAAAAAATAAAAAATGTTTTATTCCATGCGATGTTTCCAAACACATGATACACATAAAAGTTAAACCCTATATAGAAAAAAACCTAAATTATGGGCCTAACAATGCTATTATATTTTTAACATGAAATAATATTTTGGAGTTATTAAATTATATTCCAAAATAACACAATTAAAAATATTAGATAAATAATTTTCATGAGTGAGGTGTGAAAACATCTAACGCTTACAAATGATATACCCCATATAGGTTAAAAACAATATCTTTAACCTAAAAGTGGTCTATTTTTTATCTTATTACACACCATTTTGGACATAATCAACTATTTTATATAAATATCATATACTTAATTTCATATATTTAATAATTTTATGCTATGTTCACAGAGTCATTATAAGCCTCATAATCTCACTCCAATTTGGTGTCCGATTCCAAAAATATTAAATTTAATATTCCAATGAGTTTACTGGGAATTTACCCTTACACAAATCATTTAACTCAATGATTTTGTTATTTTCATTAATAAATCATTTTTCCACAAAATACACATATAATTTCTCAACAAGATGGTTTTGTTACCTTTGAAAAATTCATGATATTATAAATTTTATAGATGATACAATAATACTATTAAGAAAAATATGGATTTTGATAGTGTTGTTGTATTTGAAAATAAATGAAGCATTATATTATTGAAGATGTTATGGGTGATGTTTTAAATTATGAACCTATTGATGATCCTAATGAAAACATTTAAATTTAAAGAGTTTATACTCACATTTCACATGCATGTGAGGATGATGAGATGAAATCCATAGGAATAAATTTAATATTGAAAAGGTCTATTAATATAAAAAATTATTTTTGAGCTGAAAATATAGTTGTTAAAACTGGAAGAAAATTAAAATAATATAGTCAAACTACATCATTTTCAAATATATAACCTCAAACTATTGAATTTATATTTTCTCATAAACATGGATTCAAAATTTTTATAAGGATATATAAAAAATTTAAAAATGTGGAAAAATTGTATATTATTCATTTATCTAACATGAAAAATTTTAATAGTTGTATATGTGTTTTTAGAAGATTCTAGGTGAGAAATTTGATGTCTCTAGAAATAATGAAATCCAAATTTGTATGTTTTATTTATATATTATCGGTATTTAAATAGATAAAACATTTTTTTTATTATTTCTGAACATGAAAAAGTCCAAATAATTCTTGTTATTTTAAACCATAAATTCCATATTTTTTTATAATGGATCTAAATTTTTATCGAATTGTTAGATATATGATGACGTTTACATAAAACAATATGAGGATATTATTCTTGACATAGATAAAATTAATGTGTGTATACTAATGAAGACACAGTACTGATTGAAAAAGATCTATTATTGTTACTTTTCATGTATAATGAATATTTCTAATGCATTGAATTTAGTAAAGTAAATGTGAATAGAAATAAATATTTCATGAAAATATACAAAACATCACCCTTTGTAATTATGAATTATGGTGGTAATGTTTTTTCAAAAAAAAATAAGAAGCTTTGTTTTTGAAAATTGTAAAAATAGATGATATTGAAGAATTAATTTATTTTTTTGTAAAATGAAAATTTTCTTGTGTTTACAGATTAGTCCAACGAATGGATAAATATACATTTGATAAGGAAAATATTCTAATTATGTAATTAATATATTAGTCATATTAGAGTCTAGATGATTTTATACACTAATTCAAGTATCCTTAAAGACTATCAACAATAATTAAATAGGGTTATTAATGAAAAAGAATTAGAGGAATAATTGGAAATATTTAACACTAAAAATCATCATGAACTATTATGTATATCTAGTTATATTTTTTTTACTATGTATCAATATAATCCAAGAGGATAACATATTCTTTTAGATAATATATATTATAGATAGATGAAAAAATAATTCAAATTTTGGTTGATGTAAAAGTGTAATGTTGAGATAAATATGAATGAATTTATAGATACTAAATATAAGGGTTGAGCTGAATATAGGGAATCTGCATATATTAAGGTATTTTTCATTTTTAAATGATGTGTTCAATCAAACTCAAAGAATAAAAAATTATTTATGATGATCACTACAAATTTTGAGTATGTTATATCATCATTTCATGTAATATATATTATCTAGATGAAGAAAAAACATGATGATTTTTAGGTTATTAATTAATATATAGAAGTCAGTACTTATGATAATAAATTTTCTATAAATCTGTCATAGAATCTGATTTAGAATTCAAAATCCAAACCTACTGATGATAAAAATGACATTCTTAAATAAAAATTTGGCTAAATTAATTCTTAAATATGATTTATATAAACACATCGACCCCAGTTTCCTACATCTAGTGGATACTTTTTTACATTGGATGTTCATAAAAGTGACCACATCCAAATGGACCAAATAATTTTTTATCCTTAGTGAACTACATAAATACGTGAATCTCATATTACATTTGAAATCATAAAATAGAAAACATAATGAAATTAAATACTCAATATCATTGATGTAATTTAAATTTTTTTATTTATATCATGGGGTAAGAAAAAATGATAAGGGTAAGATTAGATTCTTAGTAATGTATATGTATATTAAAAGCTATTATAGGTAAATAAGGAATAATAAATATGTCACAATAAATAAATAGAAGAAATGATATTAAATTATTAAAATGATAATGGAAAATAATATGATATGAGTAAATGAAGATCGAATGAAGTCATATAATTATACAAATGAGATTTTATCCTATCCATGTATATTAATAATAATAATAATAATATAGTCAATAATAACTGATTTCAATGTGATTTAATATGGAATTTTAGAAGACTAATACTTACCATCGAGGCCTTGTGCAAATATTTTTTAAACTATATGTATGTATAGAGTATAAAACATAGTTAAAAAGGTAATACAACATATTTTTCTCATCTGACCTACTAATGTATCTTGGGGGTATATAATTCATTTCCCCAACCGTCAGTAAATAAGTATAAATCATTCATTATATTTATAAATGATAAATCTCAATCAATATTTCATAAAAAAAAAATTCTCATAATGAAAGAACTAGGAAAAGGAGTGTCAATAATTACCACATAAATATTAACATTAACCATCCATAATACTGTGATGGGTATTATCATTGGATTATGTTATTTTTAAAGAAAAGTATTTAATAGAAATTTAAACATAGATTAAAACACATTAAAAATAAAAGTAGAAGCATTATTGAGGGAAATAACCATTTTGACCTCAAAATAAATTATGTAAAATAAGAAAAATATATTATGAAAAAAAATTATTTTTAAATAAAAAAAGTTAAATTATAAATGATTTTTTAAAACAGTTAGCATTCATGATTGGGGGAATGTTTTTTTCCTGTCATATGACTAAAAACAATCTATTCACACTTCTGTAAGAAATTTTAAAAAGTATCTTAGTTGAAAAAAGATGGGAAGATTCCCCTTGAAAAAATATTCTGAAGTAAAATATGAATAAAAATGTTTAAAATAAATCATTTTAGTATAGGAAAAATATTATTTATAAATTTATAATATATATTTGTATATGGATGAAAAATATTCCCAATCGAGTATAAAAACAATGTTAGTTTTCCTTAAAAAATATTTTGCTATCATGAGTATATTAAGAGTGTTAAATTAATGGAAGGAATTTAATTTCTATAAATAACCAATGGATATTAAAATAGAATTTATTTAAGAGAGAAATTTAAAATAATTTTACCTAGTGTATAATTAAAAATATCAAATCCTAAATAAAGATCAGATTGTTAAAAAAATCCTTTATCACATTGGTAACTTTTGAATCATAACACCCATGAAAGGAAAAAATTAAATTGAAAATTTAAAAAATATTAATATGGATGGAATTATGATAAATCATATCAAATGGGTGGTATAAACATGAAAAGAAATAGATAAGTGGTGAACATGGAAAATGTCTCATAGGAAAAAAGTGAGATGAGAAATCCTCACCTCAAGTACGACATCATTCAAATGTGTTTGAACCTCCTATATAAAGAATATTAATTTAGTATTAGTCAATTATAAAAACACTCAGAACAATATAAAATACTATATATAATTTTCTATAAGGCCCAACTGTAAAAATTATATAATCTTTGGTTTTATATCCTAAATTCATTCTCTTACATTTGTGTATGTTTTTATATTTAAATTTATAAATAACTACATCATAAATATGATATATAAAACCAATCTTTTTCAATGTTAGAACTTTAACATAGAATCCATTTTATTCTATAAAATAAAACATTGAAAATAAAACATGATTTTTTTACATGAAAAATATATTGAATTTTCAACATGGCTTCTTATTTTCCAATACCTGCCCATAAAAATTGTAAAAAATATTTTAAAACAATTAATGAGAATAAATATATCAGTAAGGGATTTAAAAGGAATGATGTCAAAAACCAGCCTGAGTACCTTGGTATCCCAATAACTAACCCAGTCATGTCAAAGATTATATGGAGTTCCTGATCCTCGTTGGTTGATTACTAGCACCTAGCATCATTAAATATATAAGTAAGAATTCCTTTTCCACTGACAATGATAAATTAAAAGAAAAATGATTATATTAATATCAAATTAAACTCTACAGCGATAATGTTTGAGATTTCAAAAATTCATAAAAAAGACCAAAGTACTACAGCAGAATACCAAAATAGGGAAAATAACCCATGTCCCAAATGACAGAACTCGCTATGTCAAAGGTTCAATACCTAGATCAACCTCCAAGATACCCATTTCCATTTCTCAACCCATGAAAAATATAATTTGAAAAAATAGGAAGGCAAAAGTAGGGTTGGAGCCAAACCCATATAGGATTTCACCAAATATCCAATAACAATATGCCAATATGAAAACAACTAAAAACATTCTTTCAATTTACAAATAAGTAATTCTGGTAATTTAAAAATTGTATTTTAGAAAATAAATAAATATATTTCAAAAGATTTAAGTAAATTTAAAAAGCTATAATTTACCTTTAATCAAAATGTGCTTTACACAAATGGCATTTTTCATAGTGTCTCAAAGGAACACATTTATATAATGTCGTTTTTAATAAATCTCAAGACAGGTAAAATAGTTTAAAACAAATGAAATATATACATTTTAAACTACAAAAAAGTAAGAACTTTTTTCATCTTCCAAATAGGTTTGATATTTCCAGGATATATGGATCTGATACTATAAAATAACAAGTATGTAGATACCCCCCTTTGAGCCTAAGGAAAATTGGACTCATCATCGTTACATAAGGAAAGATGATGTGATAGTATGCTGTTTTAAAACATTGTAATTCGTAAATTTCATCCAAAAATCACTCACTAACATTATACGGATTGCATGTTCTCAATTAAAATCATTGATAGGACATTTATTTGAATAATTCTTTAAATATAAAAAATCCAATTCTCCATTCCAAATATGCTGATTTTCTCATTAAAACCGATAATGCGTTTTTAATCAAAAACTAGAATTTTTACTATGATAAATCCCTAATGTTTCCATTAAAGTAGTTTAAAACATATTTTTACAAATTAGGATTTGAAAATAAATAATGTAATTTTACAATCCATTTTTTTCAATTAAAATCAAAAATTCAATATGGAAAAAATTATAGTAATTTCATAACAATACCCTAATTCATTGAATTTAGGGATTTCATGGTTTTAAATCAAGTCTAGATTCCAAAATTAAATTCAATAATTTTTTTTCATCCAAATAACTACCATCTACACGATAAATACAACCCAATTCACTAGAATTCGGTGTCTACCAAATTTCATGCCAAAGAAAACTGACACCCCAATTAGCTAGAATTCTATTGTAAATAAAATGATTGTAATCATTTTTTCCAATTTAAGAAATTTTATTTTACCTAAAACTGAATTTATATCAAGAAAATAATGGTTAATGAAATTGGATAAAATATAAGGAAACCCCTACCATTATCGTAGAATCTCAACACCCAAGATGAAAACCACCAACCAAAAGGAAGGCGTAGATAGTCTAGGAACACAACCTAGATTCAAAATATGAAAACATGGAGTTTAGATCCATAAATTTAATGATGACCTATTAATACCCAAGGATTTTTGGGAGAAAGAGATGTAAACTAAAAGGGAATACTCTTACATGGGAAGTCATACTGAAACTTCAATGATGATGAAACACCAAATAAAAGGACTCAGAAGTTTCAGAGGGCTCTAATATCACCTAAGGAAGAATTTATGTTGAGATAAATGAAAATAGATAGGAGAAAATGAGAAGTCAGTTGGGATGCATGTTTAAAAATATCAGTATTATTTTTTCACAATGTGTAACCCAATTATACATTATGTAATTAGTGATTCTCAAATCTACCTAAAAACCCATCAACATTTTCAAAAAAATTATTTTCATTTTTTGATTTACACATTATCTATCCATATTACACATCTTATAAAACCCCCAACATGCTATTGAATAGATCAGTTAATGCTGAAAACCCGATTATAGTAATCCTCCAAATTATATCATGACCCTACATAGACAATAAATAGAAAAAACCTGATATGGATTAGAATTTACCTAATAACAAGGAAGAAGGATGTTAAATCCAAAGATTAAACAACCATCCTTTCTCGCAAAATTTTAACATCTATAATGAATCCAACAAATAAGAACGAAGTGGTAGAAGGTCCAGGAAAAAAAATATAATAAAAATAAAACAACATTTATTTTAGACCCATCAATTCCAATATGATCTAATAAATACCAAGATAGAGAAGGAGTAAGAGACGAAGAAAAACAGGGAGAATACTTACATGTTAATTCACAAAAAACGCTATGATGATCAATCACCGAATGAAAGGACCAGAAATGGTTAAATATATCCAAGATAATATGGGAAATGATTTCAGTTTAGGGAATTGAAACTAGGGATGGGAGAAAATGGGAAATCAATTAGCCTACATATTTAACATAATATTCAGGGTTTTACACAATCGGTAACTCAATTACACGTTATGTTATTGGTCACTCTCAAATCCTTCGAAAAAACTTGACAACTTTTTTATAAAAAGAATTTATTTTTTTTAGGATTTAAAAAATGTGTATGTATATTTCACTTCTGGTACACCCCAATATGGTTATAAAACAACAGGTTATAGTAGATTTCACCATTATAGGTAACCTCAAAATTCATTCATGACCCTACCTAGATAAAGAAATGAAAAATCAGGACATGGTTTAGAGCATAGTAACAATGTAAATGGATGTTACAACATCCCCACCATATAAACTTTCTTTCCCGAGAAATCATATGAAGAAGAAAACATGCAAAAAAAATGACACCACTACTGTCTCATCGGTTCCTCATGATCCATGTGTCATGAAAACCAAAGACATTTTTTTATAAAACTAAAACCAAAGTTATCAACCTCCTACGATGTGACATTATTTTAGAATGAAGTACCCTGACTGTCTGCTTAGTCGGAGTTAAATTGGGTTAAACCTCAATATCACTCCAGATCAAAATATTATAGGGATTAGGAAGACACATTAATTGATGAGATATATGAAACAAATTACGTATCAATTCCATATATACGGGTAGTTCCAAATAGTATGAAATGTTCACCAACTACATAACAATCAATAAAGGTCCAAAAATAGAGAACATGCTTCCCTTACCTCCAAATCCATCGACGAACCAACCGGTTTTGAAACCATTATGAACACAAGGTCACCAAATTAAAACTACAATAGTTTTCAGTGATGATCTGAATTAGATATATATTGGATTTGTACTATCATCATACTCTGATGAATCAACCAAATCATTGTTGTCATCTCATTCAACAAACTTTGTCCAAGCAAAGAAAATTCACTAATATCTGACAAACGGAATGGATATTTACATGGCTGAACATAAAAGAACTCAAAGGATTCATCACTATTGTGAAATGGAATCTATTGCTATAATAAAACTCTTCTATCCTGAAATTACAATCCCATTCTCCACCAAAGTTGAGAAATTTTTTATAGAATATCCTCAAGAATCTTTATAGCCCATTATGTCTTCCCAAATGACTGCAGGTGATATTCTATACTCAGAGAGCCGTGAGATCAAAATTCCACCTAAATACTCTCTAAAAATTATAAATGAATAGAGTATATTTATCAAAGACTACAATAGATTAAACTATGTGCAACAGAATGATATCATTCATATTTTGGTTTCCCAACACCTCAAATATGGTTGTATCAAGAATTGGTATAATGTGAATCATCTTTGTCTTCCAATTTATCCCAACCCATATCACATTCCTCTCTTATTCTATGTATGTGTCATCCCAAAACACTTTCTATATATATCTCATACCATATCCAAGTCAGGATATGATGTGGTTAAATCAAACCCGATGTTTTTTTCATCATCCATAACCTCATGACATCAATAACAATGAGAAAAAAATTAGCAATTTCCAATCTCGTACTTAGACACTAGAACTTCCGCCACATGTCATAGAATATCATTGTGGTTCCTGGGTGTACATACCACTAAAAACTATGTAAATACCTTGTCATATCATTCGTTGTTGTATATGGTATGAGTAAATTATTTGGAATTCATACAATTCCTTCTTTGGAGGATGAACATGGGAAACTATCTTCACACCACTAAAACAATAACTATTTCACATTACTTATCATCAATCTATTTTTCCTAGTGAATCAATTTCAAAATATTTGTGGTTAATTAAAATGTGGACAAAGAAACCTCATCCTAGTTATACTGAACTCTAATATGAAATTGTGAAATGAGATCCATCAAATTCCACTCTTCTTGAGATTCTTTCATTGCATGGGATTGAATTTTCATAGTCAAATCACCATGATGATATTTCCATTCCCTGGGGTATATCCATTGTTGAAATAAAAGTAATGAACGTATTCCAAACAATACCACTGATGGGGATTTAAATCTATTTGGGAGAAAAATTATCTCAAGCTCAGATGGTTAGAATACACAGTAATGTTTTCTCCATAAATGTAAGGCCACCAATTTTCAAGCATGTTCATTAAACCATACAGTCCTAGGTCTTGGGTTAGATAATTCATGTCACGTGTCCTAAGATAGTAAGATTCATAAGCCACTAAAAGATTATCCTCTATAAAAATTGAGACCAGGGTTGACCTTGATGGATCACCAAATACCACAAATCCAATCCCTGGATCTGTAAGAATTAAAAGAATCACAGTTTTCAAAAGACATTTTGGATCAACAAAATAACTATGATATTAATCATCCCAAGAAAACTACACATACTTTTGAGATAGAGAATCCATCAGCCAAGACAACTTCATGAATTCCATCACAAACTGGCCATAATATCCAGCAAATACTGAGAAACCTTGAATCTAAAAAACATTTTATGGTTATTCCCATTTCATTAAATCATTCAACATCTTAGGGAAAACTGAAATACCATGTTCAGACATCTTATGTCCCAATAATTTTACTTCTCAAATATAGAAATTGAACATAGAATATTTAGCATAGATTCAATGATTTATCATAAAACTAATCAATGTTCTTATATGATGCAGAAAATACTCCCCATGAATATATTAAATGAGGATGTCCTCTTTAAATATGACCAAATATTTATAAATATACTCATGAAATATCCTATTAATTAATTCTTTGAAAACTCAAAGAGAACTGGTTACACCAAAGGGAATAACAATGTACTCATAATGATCGTACATTCTCTGATAGGCGTCTTTCTAAATTCTACATTCTTTTATCCAAAACTGATAGTGAGAAGAGCAAAGATTACACATAGAGAACAAAATCCCCCATTTCCAATTATCAAAAATATCATCAATATTTGGTAATAGATACGTATTATTTTCTATCACTCGATTTAACTTTCGGTAATCAACACAATGGAAAAGTGAACCATCAATTACATTGAAAAGAGAACCGGTGATGACCACGATAAAGAACTATAGTGTATAAAGCCTATCTCTAGAATATTATCTAATTAGGAATTTATGTCATTAATTTCAATAGCTTCCATATGGTAAAAGGTTATAGAAAACAGTTGAGTACCAGTCAATAAGTCAAACTCAACCTCCCTTACCATTGGTCAACTAATGAAGTCAAAAGGAAAGACCTAAGGAACCTCGAGGATAACTAGAGGGAGAGAAACACCCCAAGATTCCTAATATATATAAAAATAAATAAGAAATATTAAATTAAACACTAAAATTATATAGGTCTGACTATTATCATCCTTAGGTCCCATTCTCCTTGAGATACCCAGAACACAACACTGAGTGTGGTACAAAGACCCATTAAAGATAACAGTCAATCTGGGGTTTAATATCAATGATACAATCTATCCCAAATATGATATCAATTGTTTCCATGTCAATAACTAGAAAACATGAAGCATGATTTAAATTTAATATAGAGAATACATAAGAAGGAATTTTTAGAACCTGCTCTCATTGTACCAAGGGGTGTTTTAATCTCCTCTAGAAAAGATAAAATCTCCAAACAAATATTAATAAGATTAATAATACGGGTTGGAATAAACAAATTATATGGATTAGTGTCAAATATAGTTTCTAATAATAACTAATATATAGTAATTTTACATCTCAAAGTCATTAGACCTATATCCATTTCTTATAGAGTCTTTTTTACTATGTATAGAAGCTTCCTTCCAGATTCCTTTTGATAGAACCCTTTTTTCAGTTGACGCGTCTAATGTCAAATCATTCTCTGGAGGAGGAGATGATCATGTTTCAATATATATAGCAGAATAAATATAGAAGAATACCTACAAGTCCACATGCATAGGATGGAACCATTGTTCTTAGATGCCTCAATTCAAACACTCTTTGAATTCCTCATCTTGGAAAATAGGTAACATACAAAAGTACCTCTATAGGTACTTCATAATGTTTAGAAAATCCTCTCTATCAAGAAACTCCATGAGAATCATCACATTTACTCCTTCCCATATATGTATACACTATACCAATGGGAGAGAATGGAACTCCTTAAAACCCTATCTTGTTATCCAACACTATCTCCACAATCAATGCTCTATATAGTACAATAGCATAAGTAGCTATCATTAGGTAGAATATCGATGAATGAATATATAGATAATCATAAAACTTGAAACACTAAGAAATCACCCTCTCACTATCTACTATCACATGTGTAATGTATATGATCATTGAAAAATAGGTTTTCATACTTTGTCATAGTAATGTAATCCTATTCAAGATTGAAGAACTCAATAGAAGTGGCTAACAACATTGACTCTGTATATAACTATTTAGTGAAAAGAACATTGAATTACTTCTACTCAAAGACCTCAAGATTCTAATCCATCGCCAATATGGGGAACTATCTCTTTCTCGAACCATACGACACAAATATGGCACACTTCACTTTGATTTCTTCAGGTGAATCTAAAAACCTACAAAAACTCTCTATTTTACTAAATGACTCCTCGGACTCTTGAGGATAATTTGATCCCATGAATGGTTATGGATTCTAGTGAAAGTACTCTTGTGAACAAAGACTAATAAGGTCACAATGAGGTTCAACAGTTTGATATTTTAAGAGAATTGTTGGTGGGTCTGGTCGTAGAACTTGGACAGGGCACATGATCACCTCAATCAAATCTGGGTCCACAAGAGGACTCTCTCACTAAGGTTTAATGATATCTTCCTCTTGGATCTGATATACTTGTACTTATGGAGGCATGATGCCATAAAACATTATCAGACAATAAGGAGAAATTAGATTAACACTCAAACAAGGAAATGAGAAATGAATCCCAATAGACAGAACACACACTATTTGGATTTCAATCAATCCAAATCTAAACAAAGAAAAGACTATAACATATATAATAGATGTATTTTCCCTAACCACCCATAGTGAATTATGGTTCATTGCTATGATAGATATCCCATAACCCAATCATAACTACCTATTAATTCACAAAATGATATAAAAATCATATGGAATTCTTGAAAAATGAAAACCCTGAACATAAATTTGATTCCACATAGTCAAAAACCAACATAGACACCATGGTAACCTCATAACCGAGCCAATCCTTACATATAATAAAGTAAATTACTAATCTATACAGGTCGAAAACTAGAAAATGGCATCATACAATATGAAAATGGGAATAATGTTTCCTAATAACAGAGTGGAATTAAAATACATAACATATTATCAACATCAAAAGAAAACCCACTAGGAGTAATGTACCAAAAGTCAATAAGGAATAAAAAATCCCAAAGTACTACAACCAAATTACCAAATCTGGGAAAACAAACCATGTACCAAAGGATGTAACTCACCATGTCCGTGTTTCAATAGATAGATCATCCTCTAAGAGAGCCCTTTAACTTTCCAGAAATAGGATGAAGATAATTTACAGTCAATCAATGTCACAATTATGGTGTGAGCCAAATACCAATAGGATTTACCCCAAGATTCTTAAATAAGATTCCCATATCAAATTAAACAAAAAATATCTTTCAATTTCAAAATAAATGGTTTTTTTATTTACAAAATAATATTTAAATAAATGATTAAATTTATGAAGATTGAAATACATTTCAAAATATATAATTTACCTCAAATAAAAGGGTTCTTTACACAGAATTCCCTTTGAAAAAAATGGCTTAAATAATCAAATTTATAAAAAACCATTTTTATAAAATCACAATTCATGTGAAATATTTAACATCAAGGAAATATATATATATTTGAAATAAAAAAAATCAAGACACCTGTTCATGTGCCAAATAGTTATGATAGTTTCATGCTATAGCCATCCAACACTATGAAATGACATGTACTTTCTTACGCCACTTGGGGCCTAATGTAAAGAGAACTCATCAACATATCTTAACGAATGATGATGTGCTAACACGTTGTTTTATAAAATTATAAGTCTTAATGTGCAACCAAAATAGCTCACTAACTTCCTAATTCTTTCATGTTCTCACATTGAAATAAATGATTAGAAATTTATATCAGGATTGCGTAAAATATAATTAAATCCAATTACTATTTCAAATATGCTAATTTTCACTTTAAACTCTCTGATAGGATTTTCCTAAAAACATGTCTTTTCACCAAGATGAAACCCTATGGTTTCAATCTAAACATTTTTTATCCATATTCACAAATATGGATTTAAAAACAATTCATTAAATTTCACAATCAAAATATTCAATTAAATTCAAAAATTTACTTTTCAACCAAATCCCATCAATTTCATTTCACACCCAAAATTACCTAGAAGTAAGGGTTTCCAAAATTTTCAATAAAATTAACTATCCACAGTTAAATTAAACAACATAATTATTACAAATTACTTTAATCTTCTCAATAAACACACCCCAATTCACTGGATTCTGGGGTTTTACAATTTTTATGCAAAACTAAACAATAACCCAAAATCACTAAAACTAGGTTTTTAATAAAAAGATCGAAATAAATTTATCAAATGTATGAAATTTTATTTTAAATCAAACATAATTTAAGTCAATATATTGAAGGTTTATTAAATTAGAAACCAAACACAAAACCAGCTTCTATTCACACGGAAGCGCAACACCCGCAACAAACCCCACCAACAAGAATGAAGGTGCAGAAGGTCTAGGAACACAACCAAGAATCAAGATACAAAAAAAAGTAAATTTAGATGCACAAATATCAAGATTATGTATTAAATAGAAAGAGGATAAATATAAAGAGACTAAGATAAAAATGAAGAACACTTACAAAAAAACCACATCACAAACACAACAGAAATCAATCACAGATTGAAAGGACCAACAATGTTTGGAGGGTTCCAATATCACATGGGGAAGGATTTAAGTTAACAAAAATGAATATGGGGATGGGTAAAAATGATAAATTTGATAGGATACCTATTTAAAAACTACAATTGGCGTTTTACAAGACATGTATATCATGTAATTAGTGAATCTCAAATCCTGCAAAAACCAATATCCCTTTTGATAAAACTAATTTTCTTTTTATTTTAAGATTTATAAAATGGGTAACCATATTACAAATTTTTTAAACCACCAATTAGATACAAAAATAATGGGATATTATGAATTCCCCACTATAGGTATTCTCTTAATTCAATCACGACCATAAGTAGTAAATAAAAAAGAAATACATGAAATAGTATAGAACATACCAGATAACAAAGTAACATGATTTTACGAAGGAAATATTTAAGTCCGTTTAAATTTAGTGAAAATGTTATAATACTTACCTTTATCAGATTATTATTTTATTTTAGGAAAAAAATAAATTCCATCTAAAACACACACATTTCACTCAAATAAAACCTTTAAAACCCAAAACAAGCATATATTATACATATGTTAAACTTATGGAATAATTTTCATTTAAACATTAAATAAGGTGTAAACCCTAAAATTTTACATAGAACAACAATCATGGTTATAATCAGATTAAAAAACTCAATATATTCCCATAATCTATAAAGCTAAACCTATTTTGTTAACTCTGTCCCATTTTTTAATAACCCTTGCACTACATTACTATAATATCCTAGGGTAAATATTCTAGAAAACTCTATCATGTTAACTGAGTAACTAGATAAAATATAATTTCTCAGTGACCCTTAGTTTATAATTTAACCACCCATTATAATAAATAACTCTAAAAAACCATAAGTATACATAAATAATGTACATCATAAAAACCTTCCTTTCAGCATCAAGAAAACTCTTTTGGATATTGATATATTCTATTCCTTTAAAACACATATTTTAAAGATTAAAATAAAAAAATAAAAAAAATTTATTATAATTTAAATAATACAATGTTGAATATAATGTAATGAAAATATCAAATAGCAGTTATGATGGAAAGAAAAGCTTTTGTGGTTATATACATTTAAATTGAATATTTCATTTTTGTTTATGTAAATAAATTCAAAACCATCTTTAAAATTATCCTTTTTTAAAACCATTTAATGGGATAAAAATGAATCATAAATTGTCCATTTCAATATTTTCCCATATATATACATCATAAAATAATTATAAACATATATATATATAGAAGAAAATTTTATAGGTGATACTTTATAAGAATATTAATTAAAATAATGTCTCATTTATTGAGTCCAAATGATAATGTAAATTTTTTATCTTCTAAAATAAATATCATAGATTAATTTTTTTTTTCATATTAACATATTTTTTTATTGTTATTTTTATTTTATCTATTATTGTTATATATTTTTTATTTAATCATTTAAATATTGTTTATGTATTTTAATGATATTCATTTTAAAACACAAAAAATGATTCAGTAAGTTGATTATGGTCAAATAATCAATTATTACAACATATACATAATATTAATAATGAAATAAAATATAATTTTTCATTATAAATTATGAATTTAAAACCATTATATTAAGATAATAAAGAAAAATGAACTATATTACAATCAAGGAGATTGATGGACGTACGTACAGATGAGTAATGTTTCAAATTTCCACAATAATAATAAAAATAAGGTATGTATATTTTAATATATAAAAAATTATCATTATATCATAAATAAAATATATTTTATTTAATTATACTTATTTATATCATTCATGCTATTATTTTAGAAAACAAATCAGATCACATTGTAGAGGTTGTAGTCCGCATGAAGGAATGAATGATGTTACCATTATATAGTGTATCGAAAGGTAAAAGAATATGTGTTATATTAACTTTTAAAAATGATAAATATTTCATGAATAAAAAATTTAAATTCTAAATAAAAAAATTTAATAATCCATGGGATAAGATGTTGGAAAAAGAATTACATTAGTTTATGAAGCGGTAGTTCACCTACGTATGAAATATAAATTCCTTTACCATTTTATAGAGGTTGGATATGAATATATGTTATTAAATTGACATAATAAATTCTAAAAGAATTTATTTTCCTGTTTTTATAATTTTATATTTTTTAATAATATTTTAATGATGTGGAAAGTAAATTAAATTTAAACATGCAGTTATAAACTACACCTCTTCTTTGGAAAATATAATTTTTATAATACATTGAGACCTCTATGATTGGTATTATCAATAAGATAATGCATCTAAAAAGATTTCATCAATGTAATGATTGATTTTTTTAGATATTTTTTGAAATAAATAGCATTTTGAGTGTGAATAAATGACAAGACGTTGTTCCCATTTATAAGATATGGATGGGGAACTCTTTGAATCTCATCAAATATTAAATTTATATAAATTTATAAAATAATAAAATATCACAAAATGCTTAATATTCAATTGAATGATTTTTTTAATTACAAATAATCCCATAAACAATTCGAACAATTTTTTATCACATTTATACTCTTATCTTTTTATTTTAACCCGTCGATAACACGTTCAAAATTTAACATAATATTAATGTTCTCTACCCTTTATGGATCAATAATGTTATAATAAAATAAAAAAAACCCTCAGAAATGGACCTTGATTTGTTTAAGTAACCATATACCATTATTTTTATGGAATATATAATTTTTAAAAAATATATAACATTTCTTAAAATATTTTTTGTTATAAAATATCATTATTTTCCATTCTATTACTATTCTTTACATTGACATCAATAACACAAAGAAAACAAATAAAACTAGGAAAAAAAATTAATACATACCCGAAATTTATTAATCTTTAATATTATATTATAAAATTAATTATTATAAATTATATTAATTTTAATATTTTTAATATTATTTATTGAATTATTCTATTTATTTAATATTTATTGTGATACTGTTGTATAATTCTTTATATTAAATTATTTTTTCAATAAAATTTTAGGTTAAATTATAATGGTGGAGATTAATTAAATATATTTAAAATGAATATTTATAACCAAACATATCTTGTATTATTCCTCAGGTTAAAAATTGTATATTTATTCAAAACAAAAGTATGATATTATTTTAATTTTCTTTTAATAAATAATTTTAAGGTTATTTATTACAAATAAATTAAATAAAATACCATATAACCGAATATTTATTGATTGTGGATGAAATAAAATCATCAATTAATATTAATTCAATATTTATAGTAACATTATTGTCTTTATCATAATATTTTTCATATTAATTACATAGTTTATCCTTTTTGTTTGTTTGGAAAATTAATAAAGGTTATAGTTTATTTGACCAAAATAAAGGGATATATTTAGAAAATTTGGACACAATGATTCCAAATATTGAATCAATTTTTACAAATTGATAACACAGAAGTGAAAATATGTAATTTAATATTTAATAGGCAACGCGCAATGAAAAAAAATTTATAGAATAATGAACTTTTATTGATAATATGTTTTTATAGTAGAATAATGTATAAAGATAATTATAAAAACCATAATTGAGTAATCTTAAATAAGAATGAAATAATTAAATTTCAAAAACTAATTAAAAATATTAATTTACTTTACATATATTTGAAAATAAAATTCAATTTTTAATTAAAATCTATATTTTTCACAATTAATTGAAAAATAAATAATTTCAGAATATTATAAAAACTCATCATAATATAATATTAAAATAATAAATTCAAAATTTATATTTATTTCTTAAAATACATATTATAAAATGTTTAATAAATAATTACAAAAAGTATCCAGAAAAAGAAAGAAACCAAATATTTTATGAAGAAAGATTTATGATGAATAAAATGAATTTACTGAAAGTGAACTTATTTTTTATGAATAATTAAGTATATAATTATAAATGATAAATACCACTATATATTTTGAAATGTGATAAATATTATTCATTCATGCTGATTTAATGGCAAGGTATTAACAATCACATTTAACTGATACTATTTTGTTACTTGTTTAAGCCCGATGTTTCATATCTTTTACACCATAGAACATAGTATTTCCTTCAAGACATCATGATGATACATTTCCACCAATTTATTCAATTTTTGTCATTAAAATATGAAATCAAACCCAATAATCAGGATGTTTAATTATCAAAATATAATCATTGAAATACCAAATCAAAATCAGTTTAATAAATTATGCACATTAAAAGAGTGATAATTGAATTAAGATGGTCATACAGATAGAAAAAAACTATGTTTCCTAATAAAAGAACATTTTTGGGATGAGAAAATATTAACATAGAAGAGGGAAAATATGTCTATGGACTTATAGAGAGTGAAATAGAACATTTTTAAGAAATTGTTACTCTCTACCAGAACATATGTCTCCAATGGTTGAGGAGACCATATGTTTATTTAAAATGATTATAAATCGACAAAATCATTATTTTATGTTCATTATCCCATGATTTATGGAATTTTTTACCATATTGTATAATAAATTAAGTACATGTACTTACATAACATGTAGAATTTAACCTTTTAATTAATTCCCACCACAATATCATATTTTTCTTAAGATTATAAGTATTGAAGATAAATTGTTCATTATTTAAGAACTAGAATAAAAATATAATATATCACATACTACCCATGAAATGAAAAATATTTACACCTCTAGTATTTATACATTAAACCCCACCAATATGATGACAACAGTGTAATAAAATTCCTATTATGAATAAACCATAGATCGAGTTAATGACTAGCTTAAACTCCAAAATTTAATAGTAATACCCAAAAATCAACATAAATCATTCGATAAATTATTATCCATGTAATTACTAAAAACTATCCTGGACTAATATTGGATGAAAAAAAATTACAATGATTTGATAACATATTCTTTAAACATTTATTTCTAAATCACATTACTCCATCATAATATTGTATACCAAAAAAGTATTTTTCATTGTCATATAATATCTGTGATACTCTAATAATTCTTTTGATGAAAAAAATCACTATAAATTGACCGTTAAATCATATATCCCCTAAAATATAATTCTTATTTTAATCCTGAAAATAAAATATCTTAAGGTTTACGTCACTGAATTCGTATATGGTTCACAAAAATTAGTGAATATCTTCAGAAATAAAATTAATCCCCAAATTAAAAAATATATTTTTGATCCCAAGTGTATATAAATGGTAAAAAATATGTCCCCAAAATTTAGATACTCATATAAAACTATTTCATAATAACCATATTATCATATAGGATAGTGGTATTTATTTCACCCATTTCCCCCTTCAATTATAGGTTCATACCCCAATTCCTTTTCAGATATGAATGGTCATCACCCATCTTGTGTTTTATAATTTTTATAAAAATAAATCATTAAATTTCCTATAAAATTCCAATAAAATATGTGAACATCAACATAAGTATAATTAATCATCAAATTACTTTTTATCCACTATGGTTTTCGATACAATTTTATTAAAATATAATGACATAGTCATAGTTAAAAATAATTTCCTTAACATCAATAAAATTTTATACTTAAGGTTTATCTATCCAATTATCATATTTCATTAAATGGATGTCCCAAGAAATTGACTTCTTTTTAATACACCAATTTTTTGGCATTGGGTTCCAAATTTTGAAAACAAAATTTAAAATAGATTTTATAATAATTTTGAAAATATATCATTATATTATTGACAAACAGATCCTTCAGTAAAATTATTTTCTGAAACCTTAGTAATTTATTATCTCATTATTAAATGATATGAAATATTTAATAATAATTGATTAACATAAACTCAGTTATGATTCATAATTAAATAATAATAATAATTTATAACTTAAATCCTGGGATAATGATCTTTTATTATGTAGTTACAATCCCTTCTATTTTAAACCATGAAGTACATATATATGAAAATAAATTATTTATTCATTGGTGTTATTTCATTTTTAAATGAGATTGATAATTTTTTATTTTTTAAAACAAGTAAATGAGATTCCATGTTCCATTCAAATTTAGGATAAATGAAAATGTGTTAGATAGCTAAACTAGTCTTTTGTTTGTGATTTGGATTTTCAAAAACTTTTAAAATAATTTAAATAGGATGTTCAATGACAATTATGTTTATAGCATATAGAAGTGACAAGAAAATTTATTGAGAACCTTTTCCATTCATCATGATAAGTAATTGTTAATCTGTTGAAAATAACATCCCTAAAACATGAATTGACTTATTACTTCATAAAAAGAAAATGTTCCTTATAAGGACAAAACCAATACAAATTATATTGTACATTAACCTTAATATCCTAAAAAATAACATTAATAAAATTAAATTCAAATATTCTTTCCACCCCAATGGTATCAAAAAATTTCCAAATATATTACATAAAATTAAGTGAATTTTTATAAAATAATCGGCCATGATAATGGTACAGGTATCATATATCTCAAATCAGAAAAATCTATCCTGAAATATAATTAGTTACCTTATAAATAATTAACCAAGAAACTCAAAATGGTATTCTATTAATTTAAATTTATAATCCCCAATAAGCATAAAATCCTTAGATGGTATTTATAACTCTTAAGATAACAACACATGGGAACATCTAAATGTCTAAAGTTCTCTAAACCATCATCTGATTCCAAATATAAAGACCCAACATTAATAATTATATAATAACAATATTTATCTCATTATTTTAATTTCATATATTTTATGATATATTCAGATTTACTATTTTATATAGTAGATCATAGTTATTACATAAGAAAATTCATATTATACAAGGTTGAAATATTTACAATGTCTCCATTTTTACCATAAAATGAATCATATTTTATTTTTGTGAAAAATATTCATCGCATTCATCCTGACTTATTATTTTACATTACCCAACCATAAACCCTATCATTTTTTTAAAATGTGTTATGAGAACAAAAATTTCAAAAAGGGATATAAAAATAAAGATATATTAGTCTAGTGAAAATCATGAAAACCCATAACATACATATCATTATCAAAATATTCATTGATTATACTAAAAAAATTCCAATTGTAAAAGATCTATTATTTAAAAAGAAACATTTAAACCCCATAAATAAATTACATAAAACTCGTAGGAAACATGGGAACTCATTTTTATATCATTGTTAAATATAGTGTAACCCTCATGGTTATAAAAGGAATAAAAATCACAGTAATACTTGGAATAACTATCCCAGTATATTCACATAATATTTTATGAGAAACCAAATTGGTCAACTCCATCCCATAAATAGTGTAACCATCACAACATATTACCATAATCTCTTTGGAGAAACCTAAAAATTTTACTTTGTCCTATTACCCAATGCATTGGAGGTCTACAATAGGATCACCCACACTTGTTTAAAATTAAAACCATGTATCATTATAAAAATTTCCCAAGAACCATTATAGAATAAAAAATATATTTCATCATAGAAATTTTATTTTCACCCATAAAAATCATTTTTAGAAATTGATATATCCACTTTCCTAAAAACACATATCCAAAAACTAAAATTCCTGGAACAAATGAAAATTGATTTTTTATTTGAATGTTCCAGAGAATATTATAAATTAATCCAAATTTCCAATAATTATTATTTTCATGGGAAAATTCATTGCCTCTATAAATGTTATAATAGAAAATTCCATTTTTCTTTCAAAAGAATGTCAATACATTACACAAATAGTCTCCTCTTGAAAACCATTCAATGAATGTAAAAAATGGACATAATAATTTCTATATAAATCACTAATGTATATATAAATACATCAAAAAAATAATTATAAAAATATTGATATGGAATAAAATAGTTTTACTAGAGACTTTAAATGAATATTTTTTTAAAAGGAAGACCCTTATCATGAGCATCACTTATCAAAAACGTTATTTATCTTCATAATTGATAAAAATATGTTAAATATTTACTTTATTAATATAAATTTTCATTTTTATTATTTGATTAATTTTTTATCTTATAATTCTTGAATTAATTATTCAATAAATTATATTTTTGTACGATTGTTTTTAGATATTTGTTTCGTAAGTCCCAAATGGCTTTGGTAAATTTATGATTATCAAAGGGGTAATTATTTTGTCATCATTATTTTAGTAATCATGAAATAATTATCATTATTATTGACTAATTATACTTATAAAGAAAATCAGTATTTACATTTATGATTAATTAACAATGTTACAATCATGGAGATGGATGATCATACGTACACATGAGTAACTTTTCCATTTTAAACAGAATTTATAGATATAATTTAAGAATAATCTTAATTTTGAAAACTAATCATAATTTTAAAAATATCATATTAATTATCTATTTATAATTATGTATGTCATCCATGTGATTTGTGTATGAATGATTAATCATACCACTTTTTGAGTTAGTAGTCCACACATACACCCAAACGATATTATCCATTTTTAGTGTATAGAAGGTAATAAAATATGGCTTATATTATATTTACAGGGTGATAAATATGTCATTAACATCTTATAAATAACAAAATTCCAACTTTGTAACCATCAATGAGTGATGCTTATTGAAAAAAAATTACATCTATTTATGAGATTGTAGTCCGTCGTACACAAGAATGATTAATTACTCTCAAATTTTATGGTGGATAGAAATATGATTAGGTTATTAAATATACATAATAACAATAGATTATATAAGTGATACCAGGGATTTTAGTTTTTCAGCGTGGATTAATATTTTCAAGTGGACAAAAATGAAATAATTATGAATCATATAGTTAAATACAATACCTCTTATTTGGAAAATAACCCTTGAGTAACACCTAAATACCTCTAAGATTGCTATTCGTCCTAAAATAAGATCAATAAAATATAAGAATTTATTTTTGTATGGTAATTCGATAGATATTTTCTTATATAAATATGGGATTAACTATGAATAAAAGAGAATAAATTGTGCCCTCATATGAAAGAGGGGAAGAGAACTTTTGGACATTCATTAAATATAAAATTAATAAAATTATGTGTGTGGTGAAAATTGAACCAAAAGATAATATGATTGTAAAAAAATATTAATATCATAAAAAATTTTATAGACATGATTGGGTCAATGATTATGCATTATCATTTCGTTTTGACCCCTCGTTAGCCCTTTTGAAAATTACCAAAATAGTAATGTTATCTATAATTTAAGGATTAATACTGCTACAATAAAATGAAAAAAACACATAAATAGACCATTGTTGATGTCACTAACCATTTCCCATTCATTTATCCATTTATAATATTTTTTAGATATTAACTCTTTTAATAAATTAATATTTATTATAAAATATCCTTAATGGCAGTTCTAGAACAACCATTATATTGAATTTAGTAACCTCTTGAAAATATAAGTTAAAAAAATACATATTCATCCTTATCATGTTATATGCATCTATATAATTTGTGTGTCACATTAATTATTTTGAAATATTTTACTTTTATTATTTTTAATATTATTTACATCATTTCTCATTAATTGAATAATAAATGTTTATGTTTTGCATATGAATTTAAATCAACTACTTTTTTCCTAAAATTTAAAATTAATTCTATATAATTAATATAAATCAAGTTTTTAAATTACGTTGTATTACCAAAGATATCATCTCTTTATGCCCATGTATGAAAATTTATATTTATTAAATAGATTGTAACATTTTTTAATTTTTTAAATGAAATATTAAGTAGGTCTTAATCACATCCAAATAAAAAAAGTCCACATAATCTATTATTAGATGATTATGTTTGAAATAGACTCATCTAATAAAATTAAGGAAGGAGTTAATTTCTTTTTTTTCATCCCTATCATTTTATTTATGTCCTTAATTACTCATTTTACCCTTTTCTATAGATATAATAATTACTTGACTAATTTCCACATTACAAGAAATAGAAGAAAAATATTTACTAAATTGGGACCCAATGATTCCAAATCATGAATAAAATCTTAAAAATTCAAAATTTATAAGTTTCATAATTTAATATAAAATTAAACCAGGAAAAAATCAATGAAAAAAAGTATTTCTTATCAACACACATTTTAAATTATAAAATCATTTTATTCTAAATTAAAAAATAAATTTATTTAAAAACCCATTATCGGATAATTTTAAATAAAAAATAACAACTTAAATTTTCATACTAATCCAAAATAAAGTTCTAATTTGAAAAAAATCAAAAAAAATATAATTTTAAAGAATAATTAGTATATTTCACTATTTTTTGAATGATAAATATTTTCATAAAATTAAATAAAAAGAAACATTAGATAATATAGAAATTAGGAATTCAAAAATGAAATTAATTTTTCGAAAAAATGTTTATGATATTTCTGGATAAAAAGAATGCAAAAATAGTTTTTGAGAAACAATATAATTTAAAATAAAATGAATAATAAAAATAAAGAAGTTATTTAGAAATAATTAATTAATATTTTAGCAATGTTTATTACCTTTATATATTTCACATAGAATTTTATAATAATCATTGTCACCAATTTTACATCTAGGTTATAACTATAATATTTAATTAATAATATTTCATAATTTGTTTAATCTTATTGTTGTGTATCTTATACACTATGAAAAATAGTATTTCCTTAGAAAATATCATGATATTACACTTATAACTGTTTATCATCCATTTAATATCAATTAATTTTTAAAATCTTATTCTAGGTGATAACTATTTTTATTTCAGGTTTGTTTGGGTTTTGTGGTTTTGGTACTTTTATTTTGATCATGGATCCACCACCTCCAAAAATTTTATAATGATATAAGTATCTGATATATTCATTAAATCTATCTTTTTTACTATTAATGTAAAGCATATGAGAAAAAATTACCACATTTCTTCATGGATATGGTTGTCCATGTATGCATGAGTGATGTTAAAAATTAACAATGGATTGGATGGTAAATGGTATATATAATATTATAATTATATAATCATATTTATTTCATAAGTATCATATATATTTATTAGTACTATATTTAAATCCATCCGTGTAACGTAGTGATAATAAATGAATTACATACCAATGTGGAGACCGAAATGCGTGCATACAGATGAGAGATGTTTTCACATTTTATAGAATAGAAAAGTGGTGGAAAATGGTTATAACATAGTCATAATGATCTCTATCTATATTGATTATTCTAGATTTATTATTTTAGGATTATTACAAAAAAAATATAATATGGAGAAAAAAGAAATTTGAAATAGTCGGTAAAGGTGATGACCTTTTCTCTGAAAGAGAGCCTATATATCTTTTATTAAGAGACTTAATATTGTTTTTCAATAGTAAAACCTATATAAATAGGATTATTATGTTTAGAAGAAGTTTTTTATTTTTTTTGCAAGGAAAAAGTTTTTAGGTTGTTTATAGAAGAGTATATAGGTTGTGCCTTTCTATAGTGAAATAAATGACTCACATAGAAAAAATAAAATTAACAAAATAAAATAAATTAGTTTTTCTATGAATATGGAACATTGTACAAATAATTTAATATATATGATATTATTTGGCTTAAATATTATCAGCAAATATAAATTTTATTGGTATATGTTCTATTTTAGACCATATCTTCTAGGTTAACCCCTTAGTAACCCAATTTTAACCTCAACCACATTAACATATTATTCACTCTTAAAGGGTTTTAATTTTACTAATATGGTAAAAATAGGAAATATGTGTAATGGGGTGAATTATAAAAAATATCATATCCCCTTTCCCTCTTTCATTTTTTTTTATGATTTTGTAATTTTTTAATATTATATTATTTTCATAAAATATAATAAATGTTACTTTTGACACTATTTATTTAAATTGATAAAACATTACTAAATAAAAATATTTAATTTAATTTTATAACTTTTAAAAATATATAATATTTCATTTTTGTGTATAAAATATGGGCTTCATTATAGGTAACTCATTAAATATTATATTTAATATTTTTAAGATAATTTTTTTATTAGTTTTAAAAATAAAATATTAGAGTTATATAAGCCTTGAAAGTAATTATTAAACCACTTAAAATTATCAATAAATTAAAAATAAATATAATATTTCCATCCCAAAATACAGTTATAACCAAACTATCTCTTTTTGTAACCATATAATAAAAAAATTTAGATACTAATTTTAAGAGGGTGGTCTTTTTTGTAATTATTTTCTAAAATTTATATAAATATCCTAATCTTGTAAATATGGTACAATGTGGACATATATTAAAAAAATTGATTTAAATTTCTCAACACCACCCATCAAAATGATAAATAAAATATTTGGGTTGATTTTGAGAACTTATCTCATGGTGATAACACTAATTTACCTATTTTCTCTAACAAGTGTGATTTTTTTTCACCATGGTTACTATTTGTAATGATAAAAAACAAAATCAGACTATGTAATATATTTTTACTTTTTTATTTCAAATATTGATTGAATTTTAAAAAAATAAATTTCTAAAATTTAAATAAAATAACTAAATACTAGAATTCAAAATTCCATGAAATTCAATTTTTCATAAAAATTATTTTTTATGTATATAATTTTTTTACTAAATCAAACCATATATACATATATATAAACATTAATGTAATTTTTGAAATATAATAGATGAAATTTTACATTAAAACTATTTAAAGAATGTAGAATTTGGTAGATGCTTATATTAAAAAAAGAGTTTTAACTGAACATTTCTGTTATTGATTTTTCAGTAAAAAATAAATCCTTTCAGAAAAAAAAATCACCCATTTTGTATTTTGATATGGTAACTTTAAAATAGTTGTTCATAAAATAAATAAAATTTCTAATAGTGTATTTAATTAATTAAAATTCCCAAACAGAAAATGAAAAATAAAATAATTTTTTTGAGGATATGGGTTTTTATGTATAAAAGAATTTTACTGAAAATTATTTACATAATTATTTTTAGAAGACATTACATAAATTCTGTATAAATATTTTCAAAAAAAAATCAACTTTATTCATACCTAATAGTTCAATGATTATGTTATAGTAGAAATATTTAAATAATAATATTTTATTGTTTGTTTAACCTCATGGTTGCATGTTGTATAAACAATCGAATGATATATTATTTTATAATATTGTGGTGTTACATTATCCCCTAATAAATAAAGTTCAATCTTTCAATTTTAGCTCTTGATCAACAATCAAGGCAATGATATTTGAAAATTCAATTTTGGAAAACCCACAGTATAGAATGTGTTAATAAAACATCCGCTTGAAAAGTGGGAAATGAAGATACGAAGGATATCTGAAAAAAATTATGACTCAAAATAAGACATAATTCAACGAAATAGAAAATATGAAAATTTAGGAGAAACATAACTCTTATAGAAATCTATAAACTAATATAAAATATGGCCTAAATATTTTAGGAAAAACATAACTCTATCAATATATAATTTTTAGGCTATAGTTGCTCATCATTTCATCCGGAAAAAATCATGGATAAGTTTATTATAGACAAAATTTCATTCCCCATTTATTGATTGTGAAAAATACTTCAAGAACAAACAATCTTCCAACATTATGATATTGAATATTAGAAATATCACTAGAAATATATGAACATTTATTTTCATGAAATATTTCTTAGTTAATTATTATTATTTGTATACTATTCTCCACTATTGAACTTATTTCATTTGATATTACTTTCAAAAATGGAATATTTTGATTTAAAATGTGATTTTTTAAGTTAAAACATATTTCAAAAGATGTATGATTTTGTTTTTCCAGTCACGAATGTTTAAAAAAGTAATCCCTATCAAATTATTTAGTAAATAAAATATTTATAAGACTAATAACATCATATATTAATATTAGTGCAACATTTATATCACTATTAGTGTAAATAAAAATTAATTAATATTAATAAAATTCAAATATAAAAATATTACCATTTTCCATAGAAATATATTCCCTATGAAAATAATATCCAATCCTCTACTATTAATTTTCTTCTTATGGAAAGTCAAATTTCAATCAATATCATTAAATTATTTAATATCATCCACATCATCTAAGGAATTTTTATTATTTCTATCATTTTTTGTAAAATATGAATTTTTATCTCAGCTAAAATTTAAATGATATTTGGTTGTTATCATCCATGCTAATAATAATTCATTTATTTGGGTTCACCGAAAAATCTAACAATTTATTTTCACTATCTAAATAACTGATGTAATAGGAATATAAGAGATCTACTTTATAACTAAGAGTATCATCTATTTCTATAAATAATTTAATTTTATTTCTTTTATAAATTATTCTTTATTAACATTCATTATTCTTATATTTTAAAAAAATAGAAAAATGTATTCAAGTATCACACACCTAAAGAATATAAAATCAAAAGAACACTTATCTTACTTTTTTATATTTTTTATGATGGTCTTTTGGGGGTACCTTCATTAAATAAATTATATTTTAATATCTTGAATGTTGAGAATAATTTTTTTTGCTAACAACGGAACAACTATAATCTATATTTTGTTAAAAAAAATTCTTATTATAAGTATTAAGAATAATTGTATTAGTTCAGAAACTAAATATTACATAATTAATGAAAATGATACAATGTTTTTAAACTTTTATTATTCAATAAATATTTTATGTCTATACACATATTTCATGAGAGTGGAAATGCATACTTCATGTGTTATCATTATGAAATGATTTTTATCACTGGTAATAGTTTGGGAGTCCTGTTTTCGTCAGAAGAAATTCATTAATTATTTCAATAATTTTCCAATCAGTAATCTATTTTCACCAATACAATGAATGTAGTCTATGATTTTTATGATATTAACATTCATGTGGTCAACTTAATTTCCATGTAGAAAATAAGATTTGTAATTTTCTACATGATACATATCCTATATTGATTCTAAAGCATAAAGTGTTCTGAATTGTGTGGAATAAATTATTATTATAATTCCATCTTATCTCTCACATAATGAAATAAGATTTTATATATTATATTTAATTTAAAACATAAAGATATTCTCATCATTTTAATTAGCTTGATATTATTGTATATCATCATAAGAAATTTGTTACATTACATTCATTAGAATTAATTAATTTTCTATCATCATCATATAATGATATTCAACCGTATTAATAATATTTTTCATCATAAAATATTTCTAGTAAATGTAGTGTGTTGAAACAAAAATATTTTATTGCATAAAATTCAAGTTCATTAATATTCTAACTGGTATACTTACCCTGATAATAAAAATATCCATAAAAATCTAAATTTTATAGAACAAAATGTAATATATGTTATGATAAAAAAAGATAATATAAAATAAAAAATCTATAGTAGGACATTAATAACGAATGTATCAGACAAAATATATAGGTAAAAGGTCTAATATTAGTTTTTTCTTAGTTGGTAGATGAATTTCAACCAGAAGAGGGGGAAAATTATAGTAAAAAAATGTAATGAATTTACTCAAACACAAAATGTTTAATGATCAGAAGATATAATTTATTTGAAAATGGAATATATCAAAGTAAAAACTGTACATAATATGTATATGAAAAACATAAAAATATTTATTTATTATATGTAAAAAAGACAAAAAAAAGGAATATAATAATAATATTAAACAAAAATAAAAATTTAGATTCAATATATTAAGTATCACATAAAAATATTAATACCCAATAAGAATTATTAATTTCAAAAACTTCATTTTATTTGATGTCTACTATTTTAAAAATATGTCATCAGTGGATATATAAACTGAGTCTACTATATAAAAAAGTTAGAAACATTATAGCTTAATTGACTAATCAATTTTATAACATTAAATTACACACTATGAACTTCTTAAAGTCAAATGTCTGTAGTATGCAACACATTCTCCAAGAACCTCTTGGATTTAAATTATTTTTAGAAAAACCATGTTAAATGATTTTTTTCAAACTATATAGTTCTTATGAATTTGTTTTCTTTCCCCATAAAATATTCAAATGTAACATTAAAAAGGATAAGTAGGTTCATCACTAGAATATCCTCAATCAAAAATTTTGAAATAAAAATGATAAAATCATACAACATAGGTATATAAAAAAACCTCATAATAGTAGATATATGTGTATAAAATGTATTACAAAGACAAGCACTCATAGGTAGTGTGAAGAGTTGATTATTTTCCTAAAATAAATTTTTCATTAATTATGAATGAAATTCAATTAAATAATAATATAAAATATATATAGATGAAACATTTCAACAAAATATAATCATAACAACATATATTCTTTGGTTTTGGATGTAACGATATTAGAAAAAGTACATCATCACCTGATCAGATGATTCTAACATCCAATGTATTATTTTAACACAATATCTCATGAATATATGTATTTTATTTTTATATTTTGATTGTACAAAATAAATATCATAATATATACACTATTTTCATAACATCATAAATATTACACAATAAAAACCCTTATGTTTTATAAAAACAATGTAATGTGTATTGTGATTAAAAAAAGGATAACAGGAGTCATTTCACTCAATGTACCATTCATTGTGTATCCTAAGGGTTTCCCCTATAACTATAATCTAATGAAATTTCCCAAAATGGGGCACCAAACAATTTGATTCTCCTCATTACTATATTTCTATACATAGGATAATTCAGGGTAACCCATCCTGGAAACAATATACACTTTTGAATGGTGGAGGTCTGGGAATGTGTTTAATTTGGTATGAATATAACACTCATGGTTTTCAATGGTGTCTAAATCTCCCAGTCCTATTAAATTCAGTCACTTTACAGGTATGTATAATTTTAATCATTTAGTATGAAATCTTATTCCATCCATCAATGAAATATTTTCCAGAGAAATTTATGTATATTCAAATACACAACTCATAGCTTATGATTCTAACCAAAATTAAATGACAACTTTATCTAAAAATATTAGTATATATCCAACGAAAAAGGTATATAAAACAATTTATTGCAATTACATAGAATCATATGAAATAGGATAATCCCTATAATATTATTCTTGGCCAAACTTATAACCAACATACACTTTCCTAGACATGCCTTATACCTCCATGTAACTGACCAGTCTTACCCAAATTTTCTCTACCTAAGGATACATTACATAAAAAAGTCTCTACTCTTTGAAAATTTGGAATCCTATTACTTATAATATATTAATATCTACTAAATTCGAGCTCATATTGAAGTATAAATTAATGCAAACAAAAAAGAAAACTATATAAATTGACATACATAGTATGTAACTCCTTATATGCATGTATGAAAATTTATTAAAGAATTGTAACAAATTTAGATAATTCATAAACATATATATAACATTAATCATTTATATATATGAATAATCAATAGAATAATAAACAAAATTGATAAGTATTTTAAATATTTATACTTTGGAAAATGATTTTTTGGATCATGCATAAACATTTATAAACAATTTTTAAATTATTTCACAAATGAATTTTTCTTATTACTTAATATATGGAAAATATTTCAAATATATTATATTAGGTAAAATAAAAAATTTATGTTCCAATATTTATTAGGCGAACAATTGATAATAAGAAAAAAACATTTTTACCATAATTAAAACCCATTATAATTTTATATATCAACATTCTTATTGATATGATTAAAATTATTTATAATATTTGGGATTAAATTTACATAATTAAAATTATATATTATAAAAAATATTTCTTATTAAATATAAAATTATTTATACTGTTTTCCTGATTTTTTATTAATATACCCTTTTTAAATTATATCCATATTGAGATATAAATACATTTTATTAAAATTATAATATATGTAATATAATTTTAAAAGGGAATATATTATTAAAATTTAATATTTTTGAATATCTTGTTTGGAAATGTTTCAAAAACGTTTAATTAATTAATTATAAAAAAATATAAATTTTAGTTAATTATTCAAAAACTATTTATATTAAATAATTATCCTGAAATACCAATTTATATAATTTGTAACAAATTTGTATATAATTTAATTCATTTGATAATTGATAATTAAATTAAATAATATAAATATATATATCATATATAATGATATATATTATATTATAATAATTTATTGATATGACTCATCGATTAAAACCATACAGTGACAATAGTCATATATTATAACTGATAACCATGGCATGAGATAATCCATTGTGGTTTTTTGAGATTAACATAACACACTGATTTTCATACCATATGATAATCTTTATGTAATATATACTCATGGAGCCTATCTCCACATAATTTATACCCATAATGTACTTTAATCATATCATACAATATATCCAATGTAGTAATTACACAACCCTAATCTTAAATAATATTTAATAAACTATGATATCTTTTCCTGTGTGTAGTATATTATATCCTATGAAAGAAATAAATATTTTCTATCATTACTCATCCCCCAGGGCCCATGCTATTACTACCCCATGACCACCTACCATGTGCCTGGGGATGGCATCTCGCGCTAACTAGGCATATCCCAAACCATTTGGAGGCATTTTCATATGTACCTATACACACATAAACAACTCCAAGCCAACTATTTTAGAAGTTTCATACACTAATTAAACAAAAACAAGGTGAAAAAGTTGAGAATTGAAGATAAACTAGGCCACAATACAAGCCCAATAGAAATAAAAAATTAATACTACATGTCTCTAGAACTCCTCTGTAGAAAACCCTTCCTAAAGGATAGGTACAGAGACAACAATTTGAAGATGTAGAAGTACATATCATCTGTCGGGTCACTCTAGGCACCATTGGGCCTTATTCCACCAATGAATCTATCAAATAGTCGAACGTCTACACATGACAAGTCATGCGTAGGTGAATCCTGTTTAGGGGTGAGAGAAACCATAATAAATATAGAATCTAAACCACAATAGTATACCACAATGAAAAACAAAATACAGAGTAAAAAGATGCACATTAATTGTAACCTCTAAGATATATAATCAAGAGAGTTACTAGAGTCAGATCACATGAGGTATAACTAAATGTAAAGAATGTAAAATTATCTATCTTAAAGCTGAATCATCTTGTACTACTTATGGACTCATACTTGATGAGTCACTAAGGTCCTCTTGGCTAATGGACCACTGAGATCTCCTCTGTTATTGGACTACTGAGGTCTGCCTGGATAAAAGACAATTTACGTTCGCTGGGAAACTAGGCTACAAAGGTCTGCTTGGCTATTTGACCACTATGTTCCACTCCCCAACTTGAAAACAGAGGTCCACTCCACTACTTGACCACTGAGGTCCACTGAGATACCATAAAATTGAGTTCTGCTCTGCAACTGGACCACTAAGGTATGCTCGACTACTAGACCACTGAAGTGAGCTCCGCTACTGGATGACTGTGGTCTGTTGAGGTACTGGACCATGGATGTCCACACATATACTAGACTAGTGAGGTCTGCTCAACTACTAGACAACAACGATCCGCTCGTCATATCCTTTGTGTCACAGCCTACCGTAAGATTCCCACTCTCCATTGTTCTTGATTCTAGGAGAATTTACTCCCCATGTCATTGTTCATATCACAACTTCCACAAAACATTACTTAGTGAATACCCAACGAAACTTCTTGTCACAAGTGTACCAAAGCATTGGACGATGCATCAATCGGATGCCCAGTCTGAAAGATATTAGTGTTTTAGTAATCCGGGACCCATTGTGTCTGGGCCTGGTCTGACTTGGTCAGTCCAACACAAACAATCTGGCCTAGCAGTCCCACGTGAACTGACCTTTTTTGGTCAAGACTGAAACATTCTGGCCCTGCCTAGTAGAGGGCCCATTGGGCCTTGCAGGACATGACCCATTTCGCCTGTGGGTCCAACCTGGTGGGTCACCCGGTGACCCGATTCATATACGGTCTAGTCTGACACAGTCTGACCGGTTCCAACCAGCAAGGTAGCCCAGCGGCCCAACATCCCATCTTGACCAACCTACAATTTGGAAGGATGGTTTTCTCTAGCCCAAGCCACTGTGCTACTCGATTTACTCCATCTTCCCAACCCACATCAGTGGTACATCTTGAGTCCATTCCGAACGCCTCCCCCACATGCAGTCCTGCTGACCACATGCTCACACCAACCCAAATCCTGACCACGGGTTGCCCAACCTGATGTGGCACCCTTCTAGAACTGCATGTCTGCACCACCACAACCATCTAGTCACAATCTCTTCCACAGCGATGCAACACCGGTGTGTGCCTCCTCCCGTATGTGGTCCATGTCACATACTGACGCCGCCAACCTTCGATCCGACAACCCATTCCATCATTGTGGCCCTCGTGATCACGACCTTCCGTCATCTCGATGTTCCACCTTTTTGTGACCCTCCCTCCACCACCACTATATCCCATGATGACATTCATGCACTCTGCACCTCCGTCTCCCTCAGCCACCTTCTAGGTTTGATCTGCTACTACGGTCCTACTTGGACCGTGAGTGTCATCAAATCAAAAAGAATGTAAAAACAACAGAGTATAAGAACACATAATGATCAAAAAAAGTACTATCCATGAACTTTGTTCATAACATCATGATTCGTCCTTTTTTAGAGGTCTAATAATGGATAATCAAAAACAAAATCCAACTTCCCATAATTCCACACCAGAAAATTCTAATGTCCTGCAAAGACGATCGATATGCAGGTCAATATGTTAGTAGACTAACCCACATTTATCGCTTAGGATGATGAATGGTGGAAGGTAATTGAATAGAAAAAATAAACACTTAAATGGATTTGGATCGCTCATCAAAGTATAATGGAGTCTCTCCCCCATTGTTCATCAATTATTGATCAGCCACTATCGTCAATGATGAGATTTGTAAAAGGGGAAGGAAGGAAGTCATTGTGATTCGATGTTCGTCACAATTCCCCGCTTGCAAACACCACACCTCTAGAGCATCAGAGACAATCCCGGATCGTGCCAATGGTCCTGTAACTTTGTTAAATAATTAAATAGGGGAAACATGTTTTAGTGATTCTGTCACACTGAGTCACCATATCGTTAGGAAGTTTCATTAATGAAATGAAACATTGTTTTGGTAACATTTGAGTTTTAGTGTCATTATGCTATTTCATTTATAAAATAAAATATTCAGTTGTATATTCCATTGAATTGAATCATTCTTTGGATAAAATAAGCTTTCTTGTGTTTTTTAATTTATTTATTAAAAACTCAAAAAAATTAGCATTTACCCATGACCCTCACCGGTCATGGATAGGCCCCACCAAGGGAAAGCACACCCTCTTGAGATCAAAAATACTCTCATATTTCTAATCCGAGTTACTGTTAATAATTTATAATGATTTTGAAAATAAAATAATATTTATTTAATTATTTTATTTACAGTCATGTCACAAAAACTACACTCCACAGTTATTCCATGATGGCCACTTTTAGGCTATGGTCCAGGAATTCATGCCCAAACGAGGTCAACGATGGTATTGGATATTCAATCTGAGTCACTGTTCGTGAGTTATAAATATTTGAAAAAGAAAATAATTTTATTTAATTTTTTTATTTACAGTTATTCCATTTTCAGGTTTTCTTGCTGGAGGCCCATGACGACTTAACTATTATCATGGTTAGGGTAAACTCACATTTTGAACCCAACGGTTCCATCCAATTTCTGATCCACTCATCCATTTATATTTTATTCATCTTTTTCAGGAAATATTATCACATAAACAATTTAAAAACAAAACATTTTTCGACAGACCATTCAATGCACAAAGGACCTCAGAATCACGTATCACCTTAGTGCCGTGTCTTTTAATATTCCCAGAAATTTTATAAAAATAAAACATCGAAAATACAATTCATTACATATTCCCCACCATAAGGATTCACATCCCCAAAAGACAACCCAAGGTATTCATAGACAGATGATGGTACATGCACGAAGGTGAACCTCCCACTCCTAAATGCTCTCATATAGAATCATGTGCTACCATCGAACGTGCACTAGAGGACTTGATCACCCACAGAAGTTCCTCCCTAGATTTTCCTTGATCTCCACTTGAATCTTCATAAAAATCACCCCATCATCAATGTCCATCTCACACTAACCAAATCTAGGTATCCCACATCGAGGAGAGGCCCAAAGAAACACATGGCCTTCATTGCGAATCTCCAAGGGTCAATGTCACCTATTAAAATAGGACCTATTAAATATATGTTCATTCTTCATCTACTTCTATAGGACCATCCCCTTCTCTATAATAGCCTATACCAACTCTAGGAGCATGAGATCCAACTCTCTAGGGTCTGTCTATCAAAGTGGTGACCTCATGGGTTTCCCATACAAGGCATCAAACTATGGAAAAATGATGGTGGAGTTGTAGATATTGTTGTAAAAAACTCAACCATGTTAAGTTGATCCTTTCAACTACATCCAAAATCAATGTTGTAAGCATGTTGCATGGCCACTAGGACCTGAATGGTCTACCTTTTCTGAATATCCATCTGTAGGTGGAATGCCATGCTAAATAACACCTAAGTCCCAAAATCCTCTTATAAGCCCTTCCACATCTGGGATGCAAACAATGAATCTCTATCATAGATTAAAATCAATGGGACTCTTTGGAGTCTAACTATCTCTTGTACGTAGAGGTGTCTTGAGAACTCCACGAGACTCTGTTTTTGATAAGGTAAGAAGTTATTGACTTGGTGAGTTGGTCAATGATCACACAGATGGTACCATTCCCCCTGGACATATGTGATAAACTCATCAAGATTTCCATTGAGATCAATTATCAGTTCCTTATTATCACCCCTTGGAAGAAAATAGATACCACATCCAAGAACAGGGCCTCAACACGGTGTGTTGAAAACCCAAAAAAAAAATTAAACAAGATCTCCACTTTTATATTAATAGGTAATACTAGCTTAAACCTATTCCATCATCCCTGGTGTATGCCTTGACACCTACATACATATCCCAAGGTATCTTTTCACTCTAGGTGTCCATTGCTACTACTGTGTGTCCTCGAAAAAAAGAGCTTCTTCCCACAATTTTCATATTTATCTAGGGTATTCCTTTGGAAAATATGAGCACTTAAAGACTCCCATATAGTATCATTATTTTGTGCCTCCCTAACTCACTTTTTCAGTGGAGGGGTAACAACCACTGATTATAAGTAAGATGCATCATCTTTATCTAAGAAGGATAAATATAATGAGGCCAACAACTCCATTTCCTCATTCAACAACTATGATCATGATCTCATGTTCGGAGAATCCACTACCATGTTTTCCCTTACTAGGAGTATAGAATATGTCAAATTCATTATCTTGGTGGTACCCCTGCCATTGGACCATTGTAAATGGATACTCATTATCCACATCTCTTGTTTAAAGTGCTAGTAATCCACACATTTCCTTAAACACCGGGACTCAATAAAACCTTCCTCTGCAAGTTCTCCACATTCCCCATTTGCTCTTAATGCTCTGAAATAATCATTTGATATACCTATGTTCATATCAGTTCCATCTCGGGTGTAGAATGTTGTGGAATTCATCCCTATGTGGGAGGTATACCTGGAAACATAATCTAGGAAAGACATCCTCATACTTTGCCACTACTATTGGGAATTGAAAAATCATAACATCCACAACCCAAGGGTATGGATAGGAGACTTAAGAGTGATTTCCTACACCCTCATTTTAATGACTATATCATGTACTAATTGGGTTTCATTTTTCACTGACCATGGAAAACCACATTCCATCAATATAGATATACATCATCCTTTTTTTGTAAAACAATCAACTTGAGCATGATTTTTTTTGACCAATAAATACCCTGCATATATCGTAGGTCCTTGATGATGCCAAAAATAGGTTCGAAATGAAACTCTTTCCACAAGGGCCAGACCTCACCATCGGTATAAGGGTGATTATCAAGTCTCCAACCATAGGTATCTCTAGACATAAGGGTCAAGTAAGCAATTTAACCAAAAAAACTAGGTCTTGAACAAGATTCATATTAAGAATGAATTATTTCCACTTATGTCTATCAATACGACCACTAAGAGTAGGCACACACCATTCCTCGAATCATTCCAATAGCCTTTGGGTCATATGCCTTGACTGCATGCAGCTACTCCCTTATCTGTCCTCCAACTCCCTAAGCCTGGTGTGGACCACATTGGGGTAGTGGTTGTATCATGTCGAAATGTATACCACATTATGATTCTCCACTAGATCCTTTGTCACGTATTTCACCCCACAAATTAATATGTTCCTGTCACTATTTCTATCCTAGTGGCTCATCCATCATTTTACTGTCAGCATGATGGGCTAGACAATTTCTAGCATGATGTCCCCTACTGTCTTTTGAAAAATAATTTCCACTTCCAAGGCTGACTGGAATCATCCTATGAGCCCTGAGCTATAAATCCCATATATTGGAACCTCTTCTTAGAACATTTGACATGTCGAAGTCTCTAAGACTAAAGTCAACTTCCTTATGTCACATCACTGACATCTACTGGTTGTATCTACTTTGACGAAATAATTCAAACAAAAAAGGTTCTATGTAACACCCTAGAACAGGTAGGAATTCATAGTGTAATAGTTTTAGCTTTTATTTCCCTAAACACATCTCACTTATAGGTCTAATTATTGAATAAAAAATTGTACTTTATTCATCGAGTATCTGGAATGGTCGGTATACCTCGATGAATACACTACTAGCGAAACGTCATCCTACCAAATCTATAGAAATTATTCGGCACACATAGCCCTTAAATTTCATGGTGAGATCCCCTTCTTTAAGAATGGTTGTCATGAAATTTTCACAGAAGAGTTTCCTCATCACAATATTGGGTAATCTGAACAACGCCATTTACTGAAGGATCCATGTAGAAGGATCACCATAAAGACAACCATCTGATATAATTGTGTCATGACCGGATGGAATAAAATTTCACCACCTCCATTCAATACTTATCTATGTGAATGTTGGGATCGCCTCAAAACTGAAGGGTTCTGTATCACTGAAACTCATGATGCGTGCTGACCCCACACATCTCATCTTCAAGTACTATGATAAATATGTGTTAATCCACAAGTGGTGGTATATCTGGTACACCACCTGGTGGTACTATCTCTAGTATAAACCATTATGTCTATCTCATCACCCCACTGATAATTCTCATGATGACATGGTGGGATCCTGTCTAGATACCTATGTGGAGGCTTCTTAGAATAATATAGTATATACCACAATCAATGGAGTATAACTGGTGATATGACTCAATAATTACATGGAAAAATCAACTCATTCCTATAAAATGCATGATCCATCATTTTCCCTAAAACTGGTGTTTCCATTTACTGATTCAAAAAGCCTAATTTAGGGTCCTGGTGTATTTATACGTCGATCATTATATGAACACTAGATTACCTAGCTTGAAATCCATACTCAAAATAAAAGTGTGTTTCCCCAAACCAAAATCATAAACTCTGGATTCATAAGGTAGAACCAACCTTCTTTCATACCACTATGTCACGATCTGTCCCACTAAGCTCATGATGTGACTACCCTAATCCCTCCTCCTATTGGATAGAGGAATGTGAATAGTGATGAGTAGGAATATCCCAAACAAATGGGAGGCATTTTCCTAAGTATCTGAACAAAAACACATAACTCCAAGCCATAGATGCTGGAAGGTAAATTCACTATGTAATCAAAAAAGTAACAACAATATAAAATTGAATGTAAAAAAGGCTATAATTAAAACCCAACTAAAATATAAATGTAAAATTATATGTCTTTGGATATCCTAATCAAAAAACCTTACCTGAAGGGAGGCTAAAAAATATCCATCTGAAGTCGCAGAATTTATGTCTCTTCTATTGGGTCACTGTAAGAAACACTTGGCCTAAGTCCACTAAGGACATCATCAAATCATCTAATATCTAGACAATACACGACACATGTGGGTGAATCCTATGAAATGGTGACTAAAAAATACTCAATAAGTACCCCAATCCATAAAGATATACCACAAATCAATACAAAATTATGACTACAAAAGAGGAACATGAAGTGTAAACTCTAAGTTGTAGAGTCATGTGAGTTACTAGAGTCAGCTCACACCAGGTATAACTCAATGTATATAATGTAAGGTTATTAGTTGTAAATCATAACCATATTGTACTACTAACAGATTCACACTTGATGAGTCACTGAGGTTTTCTCAGCTACTGGACCACTGAGGTTCGATCAGCTACTAGACTACTAAGGACCGCTAGGCTACTAGACCACTGATATCCTCTCAGGTATGGGAAAAATGAAGTTCAATCTTCGATGAAAGAAATGAGTTTCTCTTATCTACATGACCACGAAGGTCCACTGAGCTACTAGACCACTGGGTTTTGCTAAGCTACTATACCACTAAGGTCTACATGGATACTGGACCACTGAGGTCTGCTCAGCTAGAAGACAACTAAGGTCCTCGGTGCTACTGATCCACTGATATCTGTTCCACTACTAGAATACTGAGGTCCGCTCAACTACTAGACCACCCTGATTATCTTGTCATATCCTTCATGTCACAGCATGTCAGAGGATTCCCCCACTCAAGTGTTCTTGATTATTGAAGAATCTACTCTTCAATCCATCGGTCGTATCTTAACTACCATGAAAAGTAACTTACGGTAATCCCAAAGTAATGTCTCATCACAAGGGTCTATACACCAATGACAACAAGTCAATTGGATGCACAATATGAATGATATTTTTTTAGTGAACAATATCTAGTTCTGTCTGGGACCAAGGGTCTCGCATGATCTGACTGGGTTCAACTGACCGGACCTAACATTGTCCGGCATGGCCTAGTGGAAAGGCCCATTTGGCCATTCAGGACGCAGTGCGATTCAAACATCGGTCTATCCTGTCGGGTCTCCTAGTGACCCGATTATGACCCAATATATTCCTACATAGTCAAATTTGATTTGACTAGCTGGGCCACCCAGCAGACCAGTTTCCCATTCATCACAGTCAACAATTTGGAGGGCGGATTCTTCTCCAGCCCGGGAAGCCCAATAGATGGGTTCAAAAAATTAGCTCAGCCCGCATTAGTGGGTAGGATTGGGTCTAGCCTGGACAAGGGAGGTGTCACGTTAGGTGCTCCCACAGACTACATGCATGTTCGGACCCACAACCTAGCTACGAGACTCCCAACCAGACATGGCGCCCTAATGGCACCACATTTCTGCACTGCCATGGCCCACTGTCCGCAGCCTCCATTGGTTAAGGTGGTTCCCTGTTGGCATTATGGTCTCCTCCTTTTGGTGTGCCACTGGTGCGCTACTCCTCTACATGACGTGGTGCCCCACTTGTGTAGTGTCCTCCACCACTATGTCATGCCTCTAGTACATAATGCCTCTTTCAAGTGTTGTCTCTCGTGTTCTACCAATGGAAGCCTTCGAGCCAATGGACCTTACCACCACTAAGGATATCCTAGACGTAACCTTTCATCACTGTCGCGGCTCTCCTAGAAGAAAATTTCCTTATACCACAGTCGGTTCCAAAGCCGGAAATAATTCACCTAATGCCACGGTCTCCCTCAACCTCTTTCCTGGGTTGATCCACTTATGCGGTACTGCTTCGACCACATTTGTCGTCATGTCACGAAGTACCGAAAAAATGGAGTAGAAGAATAAACCACAAAGAACACACAATTGATGGTCCACATACATTGTTATTTTCAGTGTGATTTTTCCATCTTAGGATATTTAACAAAGGATAATAAAAATTCTAATCCAACTTCCCATAATTCCATGGATGCAAATTCACATGTACCAAAAACATGTCCAATCTATGGGTCAATATTTTATTGGATTTACCTACATTAATTACATTGTAAGAGGAATGATAGAAGGTAACCACGAAGAAAAAATAAACCCCTACCTAGAATCATATTTCGCATTGATGAAGAATGAAGTCTCTCCACTGCCATTTATCAATTCTCAATCAGTAACTCTCATCGACAAAGAGATCCGTTGATTTGGAATGATGGAAGTCGTGGTGATTCATTGTTCATCACCATTCTCCACTTTCCAATGCCACTCATTCAAAGCCTTATATCCAATCTAAAATTGTATCAATTATCATGTATATATTTTAAAATATTAAATGGTGGAAACAAAATTCAGTTTTTCTGTTACACTGAGTCACCGCATTGTTACAGAGTTTCACTTAAGAAATGAAATTGTATTTTTTTATGCTTGAGTTTTATTGCCATTACATTATTTATTTTATGAAATGAAATATTCATCTTGAAATTACATTATAGAAAATAAATTTTTGGATAAAATAAATTTTAAGATGTTTATTTTATTTTTTCATAAAAATTCCCAAAAATTAACTTTTTCCCACAACCTGTGCCGGACGAGGAAAGTCCCCACCTCCAGAAATCACACAATCATGATCAAAAGGGTGCTCTTTTATTTCCTTTATGAGTTATAATATATGACTTATAAGCAGTTTAAAATAAAATAATCTTTATTTTATTATTTTATATATGATTACATCCCATAAAATACTTTCCACAGTTGGCCTGTTCTGGCCAATGTTAGGCTCTCCCCAAGGAAAGAACACCCTCAAGAGATCAATAATGGTCTCTTATTTTCAATCTAATTCACCGTTCGTAAGTTATAAATATTTGAAAAATAAAATAATTTTATTTAATTAGATTATTTACGATTATTCCATTTTCTGGTTTTCTTGATGGATGCTTGCACCAATTAAACATAAGTTGTGCCTATGGTAATCTCTCCATCCTGAACATAAAAGTTACCACATATATTTGATCTGGGACACGATCATAGAGTTATTCATCTTCTTTAGGAAAACTTCTCATGCATGTTATTTAAAAACATAACATTTTTCTAAGGACTATTCCAGGCACATCGGGCCTCAGAATCATAACCCGTCTTAGTGCCTAGACGAAAAATTTTCCTATAAATTTTATAAAAATAAAATCATGGAAATCCAAGTCATTACATGTTCACATTGATATGGAACTTTTTTTTTAATTTTTGAAATGTTGGTATCATTGAATATGAGATAGCTATATTATTCATTTAGGCATGTAAAAACCGAAAGATTGTATAGTGTCATGGCCTATAATATAATATATTACATGGTACATTATAATCATGGACTATGATGTAAAATATCATATCTCCATCCAAAAACTAAAATAATATTATGTTTAAAAAGAAACATTATGTTATCAAAAATGATTTCATAATTAATAATTTTACAAATAATTTATTTAATAAAGGAACTTGGTAAAGCATAAATAAAACTGTTGGGTCATCAATGATCGATTTTAACTTAATTAACATTATGGAAATTTTAAAGTCCCATGAAATAATATTTAAAATTCAATGCTACCAAGAATATTCATAAACTAAAATAAACAATATCATGTGTAGCTTTTGTCAAAAATAGTAACTACCACCCCCATAAAAAATAATATTGATTAGGATACCAATAATGAAACTTAATGTATCCCTGATCTATGTTTTAAACATAAACAAACATGAAAAAATATATATTTATGTAATGAACCCCCTACACCTGGGATATGTTAGTATCTCACTTGGCCAAAGGCAGAGGGAGAAAAAAGACTCAATAGAATTAATTAAAAGTATGATAGGGATAGAATTCACCCCATAACACACATACCTCGATTATAGTATGAGAAAATTGTAATTTAATAATAATGAAACACAAGTCAAATTTTAATATTTATTGACACAAAAATTATATTTTGAAATTTTCGATATTTATTTTGAAATTACTTTGTCAAAATAATCTTAGATGGAAATTTTCAATTTTCCCTCATGAATAAGATGTTAATAATTATAAAAATTTAGTATTTAACTATGAAATTATTATTCAAATTAATTCTTAATAATATTAATAATTAAAAAATTTACTATAAATATTATATAAGTCATTTTAGGATCATTTTGGGATTAATGTGTATATTTTTCAGAAAACAATTTATGTTTAAAAGGCATAATGTCAATAACTTTTAATTAATTTTTATAAAACTTAATGGTGAATTATTTAATTTTAATTTATAAATTATATATATAAATATAAGAATCCAAATCCATATAATGAATATTACAATACATATATTAAATATAAAACCATATTATGTTTGAAAATGAAATTTAAAAAACTGTTTTTCAACATGATATTATTTGATTATTTGTAAACTAAATTCTGTCACATATGTAAATTGAATTGAATGAATGATATACCATATTATCCACCAAAAATATTTATTATTAATTCATAATACATACTTTATTTTACACTATAATGATAATTAGAAATTGTAATTATTAAATAATGTGGTTTGGGATAAAAGAGGATTTGAGAACTATGGGCGGTTGTATTAAAATTATTCTTCCACACACATAGAATCGTAATTTTATAATTTGGATTTCATATATAAAATTAGTGGACAAGTTTATGTAAAATTTTTCATATTATTTTCGGTCGTAATGTATAATTTACCTAGGGGGAAATATTTTTTTTACCGTGAAGAAAACTCAAATGGTAAAAGTAAGTTACCTTAGAGTTAAAGTTAATAACTTCTTAAACACATATTTTATTATAGTTTTGGAGGCCTATAACCACCTTATAATCCCTCCATACCATTATTTATCAATTTTTGGGATCATGGGTTGATAGTTACTTCTCGTTATTGAATAGATCCTGGTATATACAAAAATATAACTCCTCTTGAATTATAAAAGGGAACTCTATACCCTAATTTATTCACACCCCTTATACAATTTTTATAAAAAAATAATTCTATAACCCCTATTAAACATTTTTATCCAAGTTCTATATGTGATTTTACTATCAATATACCAATCCTAGTGTCCTTAATAGGAGATCCAAAGGATGTGCTTCTAAGATAAGGTAACTATCTTTAATAAACCATTTTTACATCATTATTTAATATAATCCATTATTTCTTAAAAATTTAAAAAATATATGATTATTATATCCCATATAAATATATTTTTTTTATAATTTCTTAATATTTATCCATCTCTTTCTCAATCTAATGGGGAATAAATCCATTATTGGTGTGTACAATGGACTACCACATCACTAATTGATGTAATTTATTTTCCTTCAATGAATGAAACTAATTTAAATAATGATAGAGGTAATAAATATAAATAATTCATATGAAAAGATATTATTTTAATAAAATTAATATATCATCAAATTCATTACCCATTCACCCATTTAATGAATGATATCATCGTTCATTCAAACGCACAGTCTACTATCTCCAAGAATCGATGCGATTCATTTTCATTGTCCAACATTAAAATATGGTTATAAAAATGTATTTATGGATTGAATATGATATTTAAAAAATTAATATAATTCAAGAGATTATTTAAATATATCATATTAAAAATACTCTAAATGATAATTAATTAACCAACATTAGAATTAAGGAGTCTGACAACTGAAACAACAACAAAAATAATAAAGTATTATTAATTAATGGTAGGTAAAATGTTATTAGGGGATCATATATTATATTATAAATATGAATATTTTTCTCGTATAAATTAAAAAAAAAATTAAACAATTATGTATAATGTTAAATTATGTTCTTCTTAAGGGATTCATGAGGCAAGGGACTTCATATCAAATTCTATACCATTTAGACAGATTTGTTAATATGCACCTATTATCTTTTATGAGGTATATATATTATCCGTTTGAAAAATTTTACATGAATAATTGTTCATTCAAGATGACCAATGTTTGAATTTATGTTTATTTATTCAAGGGGAAACAATTTGAATGTTACAAAATATGTGTAAAACGATTTTAGAATCTCACTTTCTTTTGGGATTGCTTTTACTCCCATTAAAGAAATATTGTAACATCCTTCCCCCACCCAGTGGATTGGGAAGAGATAGAGAATGCTATTGGGATTAGGTGAAATCGCCAATATACCAAATAATAGAAATTAATTCATAGGGTTTCATAACTTTTTGGTGGATTATTTTCACAAGGAAGATAAAACAACCAACCCAAGACAAAAACCAAATGATGCGCTATTTGATAAATCAGTACAATATAAATCTCAAAAGACCAAACCAAACCCAAATAAATAACACATTTAAAAACTAAAATAAAACATTGTTATAAACCCAACAAAAACAAAAACCAAAATTCACTAAATACATAAAACCAATAACTCCAGATATTCTATATTCTACATCATTAAAATACATTCCCACAATATCAATATTCATCACTAACAAACTCAAAATCCATTCCCATACATGTTCCCCATAATATAAAATCTAAAAATTCACCATATTTCCCATGAAGGGGGCGTAAATAAAACATATCAGTATTTCCCAAATCTCATAACCACTCAAAAAACTAGTATAAAACATGTTCTGATATTTTATAAAAAATAATTAAATCAATATAATTGTTTATAAAAAACCCATAATCTTTTTTCCAATGTTAGAGAAAACAACCTATAATTTTTTTCAAGGAATTGATGAATGATTCATTTATACCATTTCCCAATTTTTTTATTTTGAATATATATTTCCATTTCCACAAAAAATATTAAGACAGACACAAAATATTTTTGTTACCATTGATAGTGGAACTTTACATCCAAGATTAATCCCTTTGATGGTGGTACATCAAGAACATTATCCATCCCATTCAACACATACCAAAAAAAATATTTCCTGCTGATAAATAATAATATCAGTTAAATAATTTGAACAAATAATTTAATTACATAAACCAACCATAATTTTAAAAACACTATTTTAAAATTATAAACAATTTTGTTCCAAAAAATCATCAAAATATCACAACTTCTAAAACCCTATTCGAAATGATAATTTCCACTAAATAAATTTAATATAATATAAAATAACAACCAATTTAGTCAATTTTAAATAAATACATAATTTTTTAAACATGATTAGTGTATAGAGAATCCAAATACATCTCAAACATTCATAAAAATAAGAAATGCAACAATAACATCAAAAACAAATCTTGAAACACTACTTGAAACTTGCATTATCCCCATATATCTATACCGACGATATAGTAAAACTGTGGGTATAATATTTTTTCCCCATCCTATACCCATGGATTTAAAAAACTATTGGATTAGGTTGAGTATTACATATTATTTTAAAACAAAAGGGTATATCCCCTTACACAGGTGACCTCTCTTGGGATCTCCCTCCCCCTCCTCAATCGAATCCCTAGTTATCTCTTATCCCATCTAAATCGGTGTCTCTCCTCCCCTCCTCTGAAAACATTGGAATTATATTTCCCTCTTTTAGTGACATTTCACCAATAGACCATGTGTTCCTCCTCAATTTCTAGCTATTTATTTGTTGAGATATTTTATTTGTAAGATTTCCTTCCCTCCCCTTATGTCCTCTATTTTATTTTCCATTATTTTCCCCTAATTAAAGGTTTTTTCATTCTAATTTTCTACTCCAATAAATTATGGAGTTCTAAATCCTTCTACTCTTTTGATGGAAATTATATTCAATTTTATCCATTCAAGTGATCATAATAGAGCACATTGGAATCACATCAATATTGGTTTTTTTAGATTTATATTCTAATGGAGATAAAATAAAATGTATTAAATTATTAATAATAATTTTTCAATTATAATTATCTTATTTTGAAAACTATTATTTGGGTTTATTTGAATTTAAATTAAATTCAAGATTCTATTGGTGAAATATTTTAAAGAATTATATCATTTTAGTGTTGAGAAAAATATTTAAGTTAACTACAGGGGATAATGTTTGTTTTTATTTTCATACAGTTATGAGATTTAATTATTTGAATTTAATTTTTTATATCATAAACCATGGTTAATCTATTTACTAGATCATTTGAACCAAAAAATAAATAAATTTATGATGTTGTACATTATTTTACTATTATAAGTAAATATTTAATATTTCTATATCTAGGAAATAATGGATGGATTTGAGAATGTGGGATTTTATGGATTAATTATTTATTCTTGATGGATTCCCCAAATAAAATACATCTTAAAATGAGATTGAACATCATATTTAATTTATTTTCTATGTGTTTGGTTATATAAGTAATTTTAACCTTAAATAAAATCTTTCCTTTATTAAATGTTATCTTCAATTATGTTTTCAAATGAGAAGACCTATATGGATCATAAATAAACTTTTTTTATAGTGTTTCATCGATGTTAATTATTATAATTCATGAACCTTAAGTTTATTTCTATGAGTATGCCTTGGATTTTTATTTTGATATACCTTATTCTATGATGGGATAGATGTTAGAAAATCCTATAATTGTCACAAAAATTATTCATTTTATTCAATTTGGTTTCCTTATAGTTTTATTTATGCCCCTCTATACTATACTTTTAATCTATATTTTAATTTGGATATCATTATAATTTTTGTTTACAATATTGAATAAAACATATCGTTTTCCCAATTAATAGAATGGATAGATTCCAGATGTATCATATTGATCATATTTCAATCAGGTTTCCAGAGAATTTGGAAACATTTTTATATTTTCCATTCTATAATGTTTCAAATGGTGGTCTTATATAGTTTTTGTGATATAATTATGTTGTAAGACAATGGTTAAACTAATAAGACTTTAGATAACATATAATGAATGATAAATTAAAACACTACTATGTTTTGTATCACAATTGAGAGACATGAAAGTATTATACTATTCATGAAAGGAAAAAAGTAAGTGGTATAGAGACCTTGATATTTCATTGGTTTATATTTGTGTGTCATAAAAAGAGAGATTGAATATCAGTTCAAGAAGTCCAAAATATTAATACACATTTGGAAAAGAATAATGTTGATGATGTTGAGAGAGTGAAAATATTAATGGATGATGCCTAAAATAATATATATTACGACTGTAGGAAAATGAAAAGGATAGAATTTTAAATGAATTTATATCCTGAAAAACCCATTTATTGAATTTACAATACCATCATTGATTATATTATTAACTTTAAAATTACATTATTTGCGATGTTGACGATATTCAATAAATCATTATAAGGAACATAAGTTAATTAATCAGTTGAAATTTTATACTAATAAAATTCATTCCTATCAAAGAGATTGCAATTTATTTTTTGATGAAACTGATGTCCTCAATGATAAAATAAAATGTGGTACATCTCTATGGAACGAAAATATTGATGGAATACCATCGAGTGTTCTATATAAAGTCACACATCACTTTCCATTGATTCATATGACTCGGTATTGATTAATGTCTACCAAATTTTTATCCAATACGTGTTCGGATGATTTCTGTAGAATAAATGGTAATAATGAGTAGCTTGATCTTATAGATGTATTATCATGGATGGAATTTGATGTAGAACATCCCAAATTTTCAACTGATGTGAGTAATGTTAGGTTGGGTCTGTCCTATGATGGTTCTAATCTGTTTGGTCAAATGATTTCCTCTAGTATCACATGGATAGTTTTTATACATGTTTATAATATTCCTCTTTGGATTTTTATGAAAAATCAATTGAAATTTTTTAGAGTATGAATATATATACTTTCTTATCCATGAAATTATATACACATCTACATATAACATTAACTAATAGAATTTAAGTAGCTTTGGGATATGGATGTGTGCACATTCGATGCTTCTAAAAATATATATTTGAGGTGTGTTCTTAAAATATAGGGAATTTAAAGTATTTCTGTGGATATAAATTGATGTATCATTGGGGAACATGGGAAGAATTATCATGTCAAATTCATATGAAAAATGAAAAAATGAGAAGGATAAAATATCATTGAAGTTATGAGTGTGGTTTTCGATTTGGGGAGTCCAATGTTGGTGCGGCGACGAACATATCCATACACTAGGACCCTGAATTCTGATTTACAACTTAGTGCACAAAATCACTGATTGTGTGTGTTTTGGAAATATGTTACTTTTGATTTCATTGGAGTCTTCTTACTAGATACAACTTAATGACATTGGCGCACCTATTCCTTATCAGGATGTTGCCATAGAGGCATCCTCCCATGTTTCCCGAGAGAGTAAATGATGACGGCCCACCGAACAATGAGGCTCCGGTGTAGGTCCCTCTTACAACATTGGTACCATCAGGTGGTGTACTAGTGGCTCCACCACCCATTAGGCCGTACTTACAACTAGATGTACCGGTAGAAGACACATTTAGGCTTAATGTCTTACGTGAGTTGCAGAATCTGATACCCCTCAGGTTTCGAGGTGAGCCCCACTCATTGGTAGACAGGGAATGGCTTGAGGAGGTGGCTGAGGGTTCTCTAGAGCTTCAACATTTTTAGCAAGATGACATGTCGGTAGCTGAGAATTCATCGACGCGTACCGACCATTCCTGGAACTCGAGGAATATGATACAATCATTGCTTCGGGGCTCAGACATCTGAGCACGGTATGTTTAAAGATGTTCGAGCCAGAACTATTACTATATGCATTCCTACCTATGTTAGGGGGCTAGAGAGAACCTTTTCTGTTGATTTCTCTTTGGATGAGTGGATAAATCCAGTGAAGTTTAGTAGTGGGAAAGTAGGAAACTTGTGCGAGTCTCAGAGACTTGGGTGTGAACAAATTTCCGTGAAGAAGAAGTGTTAGGGACAGATGAATATGGAGGGTTTCAGACGTGCAATCAGATCTAGAAGAGTAGAATGAGGTGGTGTACATTTCAACATATTAAAACCACCCCTTTTGTAGTCCCCACCAGGCTTAGGGATCTAGAGGATAGGGGAATGGAGTAGCTGGACATGGTTAAGGAGTGCCACCCACGGGCTCTAAGAATGATTCAATTAATGGTCTGTATCTAATATTATATACTATATTAATATACATAAGTATAAATCATTCCATCCTTCCACAAATCATGTCCAAAGCCTATAGTTTTTGTTCAATACATGGACATGACCCTCACATATGGAGGTACCCTTGTAATGAGACTCGATAATCACACATATGTTGATGGTGTGATCTGATGCATGAGGTGATATTTTTGGTTGGAACCTCTTCGTGGTAGCATTGAGTCCTTACAAAGTAAGTTTAGGTATGAACTGGACATCTATAGTACATACTCAGATTGACTGTATGAGGAAAAAAGGTTGTGGTTTACCTACAATGATGGAATGGGATTTTTATTTGTCGATGAAAAAGGAAACCTAGGCAACACAAGACAAACTCGTGCAAAAGATGGTACAACCGATCATGCTTGAGTCGAACAACCCTACCCTCATGGAAGTATGAGTTTTTAGTTTTGATTTCCCAACAAAAGCAAAATAGTGTGGGAGACATCCTTTGAAAATATTTTTCTAGGTTTACCTCTCTAAGAGGGATGGACTTCTGCTTTGGTTAGGTTCTACTAGATTTTTGGACCAGCCTTCTCCATGGTTGGGGCACCCTTTTCAGTTTTGATGAAAAAGGGAGAGCCATTCCTATGGAAAGAGAAGTTTCTGCAGAGCTTTCCGGATCTGAGACAGAGATTGATGAGTAGAGCTATGCTACCCATGACTCGGAGTTAGCATTAGTGGTATTTTATCTAAAGATGTGGTTGCACTACTTGATGGGTGAACATTTAATAGTCTACTCTTATCACAAGAGTCTCCAGTATATCTTCTCATAGATAGACATAACCTGAGAGAGCGGCGATGGCTAGATATCCTCTAAGTCTATGACTATGAGATAGTCTATAATCCTTGGAAGGGGAACATAGTAGCAGATGCACTCAGTAGGATATCTGGTTTGCAATTGCTGAGTGAGGTGACATAGAAGCTAACCACATTGTAGATATCCTACATGGATTAATATGGAGCAGCTTATCTTCATTCTTGGATAGTCACTCCACCACTCCTTTGGTGATTCAAGGAGTTGCAGGATGGGCACACTGACTGCGAGGCTCGACATGCTCAGATATATACAGTACATGAACCTGATCAATTTTCAGATGGTGGGGAGCTTGTCATTATATTTAGAGGGCGTACTATGGTGCCAGTGGAACTACCAAAGGAAGTGTTGATGGAGTTCCATACATCCCCTCTAGTGGTACATCCTAGAGTGGTGAAGATGCACTAGGACATCTGATGTCAATACTGAAGGTCAGTGATGAATAATGTAGTGGCAGAGTTTGTATAATGAGGTCTCACTTGTCATAATGTGAATACTACACAGAGTTGGACTTAGATGATGGGCGATGTTTATGGAGGTTCTAGAAGATATTGAGGAACGAAAGAAGTGGGTCCTTCATGGGAAGTAGATACCTCTGGTGCACATTCGCTGGCATCAGAGGAACCTCTAGAAGAGCACAAGGAAGCAGAAGGCTCAGATCCATGCTCAGTACCACCATTGGATTCCTTAGTCTATGTTGTGGCTTTCGGGGACATAAATCCCTAAGTTGAGGATAAAATAATTTCCCAGAATTTCGGAATAAATTTTCATTGTTATATGGATTTATTTCTAATCTGTGAAACTTGACGGCACATGATTCTGATGACCAGAGTGCCCGGAATGATCTGTTGATGATATTTTAAGGTTTAATTAGCATGGGTAAGTAGTTTTCCTAAAAAAGTGGAATAACTCTTAAATGGTTACTCAAATAAAAACACTGAGGGCACCGTTGTGCTCGGGATAACAATTTTACCCTAGGAACAACTTAATTTTAGTCAGCACGAGCCTCCTGTGAGAAAACCTGAATATGGCATTATAGTTAATAAAATAAATAAATACAATTATTTTATTTTTCAAATGCTTATTACTCAAAAATGGTAACTCATATTAAAAATCTGAGACCACCACTGAACCCATGAGCATATGCTCTCTTTAGGAAGATATAAACATTGGTCGGCGCTGGCCACCAGTGAAAGTTAGTTTTTGGTTGTAAATAAGATAATTAAGTGACAATTATTTTATTGTAAAATCCATAACATTTAAAAGGTATCTCGGATTGTAAATCCAAGAGTACTATTGGATTCATTGGGGTGTGTTTCACCTATTCAGAGCCTAACCATTACCATTGTGGGTCGAGGGTGACTATTAATAAATTTACGATCTTTCTATGGGAATGATTAGTAAATGCGTGAGTAGTATCATTTATCTTTTGAACTATTCAGCGGATTAAAAATTTGAGGGCACCATTGAATCCATAGCACTAATATTTTCTTAAAGAGAGCATAACATCAATTGTTGTATGTTGGTTGAAAAAGTTATTTTTGTGGACTTTTAAAATATTAATAAAATAACATGTTTTGTTATTTTATTTTCCTTCTTTCCTCCAATGGATGAATAGTGCTAGCGGGACCGACGACGTGTCATGCCAATAAATGGCTTGACACTTTTTTCTTGTAACTGTAATATTGGGAATTTGGGATTTTCATTAATTAAATGATCCTCATTAATTCATCAAGAATTTCACACTCTTTATCCACTCTTATTTATATGGAGCATGGTGAGCTCTGTTGGCGCAGCTTCATCAGTTGATGAAGCCATGGAAAAGTACCGTGACACCAACCACCAGGAGGACAAGACTAGTTCCAACAAGCCTTGATGAGAACCACCGAGTCATGAACTGAAGATAATGATGAATGAGGTTCTATTGACCGTCATCATCCGATGTCTCATCCATGTAGGGAGTTATTTTTGTCTATACCTTTTTCATTTTCTCTTCCCCATTCTTGAAATTATACGAAGAACATGGTTCAATCGACTAATGGGTTGACCCGCGATTCATTCGTCTTTGTGGGAGGTTATTACAGGGAATCATGTGGGGTTAATCTTGTGTTCAATACAACTATTTATTGAACTACCATAAAATCATCCATATTGTGAGATAACACGGAGGTTACGGGCCTAAAAAACTCAACTCGAACCCTATTCTATCTCGATTTCCTTGTGCCATCTCGTAAGACATCGAGCACGTCGATGCATGCCGCAAGAGGAGGGTTGCAGCTCGTCAGCCATAGAAAATGGAGGTGGAGGAAGACACCGCGGCGTACCACAAGAAGAAATGTGGTGTGAAAGCTATGCCACCAAAAAATGGAAGCTTCAAATGAATCCACGACGAATGCCAAACCATCCTCTGGTAGGATTTGCGGTAACCAAGAAACGCTCACATGGTGCATCCACGTCGCCAAAAAAAACTACCTTTAGGACATTTGGGAATTCGGGTGACTGGGTGGAAACACCCCCCCCCCCCCATGTCGGACTGAACCGGTCCGCCTCCCTCAGAGCGCTCCCCCACCCTTGAGAAGGGCCACTGTCCTTGAGTCGGGCCACCTCCCTCGGACCGGGATTCTGCCCTCACCCCAGGTTGCTGCCCATAGACCGAACCACCACCCTCGGACTGGGTCGCCGCCCTAGGAGCATGCAGCCACACTCGGACCGGGCCGTTTCCCATACAGGTCATTGCCCTAGTAGGTCCCCACCCCAGACCAGTACTCCACCCTAGCAGGCCACAACCCCATGCATGTCGGGCCGCCCCCTTGCAGGTCACCCTACTTTGGATGGGCCGCCCTTCTAGGCTGCCCCCTTGTGGGATGCCCTATTATGGATGGGCCACCACTCTTGCAGGCTGGAGTAGACATTGGCCCAGTGGGACGAGTCCCCCCCGACCAAACCATGATTGAGTCAGTCCTGGTCGGTCCGCCCAGGTCAGACCAGACCCGGGCCACACCAGACCTATGAACACATAAAGGGGTATTTCATAAGAACCATAAATATATTTGACCAAATGTCTATAGAATTGGGATCATTGGATCGATATGGTTCTTTTGGTACACTCCAATTGATATTTGGATAATGTTGGAGTATTACATGGTTTGATTGAACACGAATCAAAATGGTCCCTCGGAGCTAAAACGCTTATAACTCATAGACCGAGTGTCCGATTGACAAGTAGTCTGTCACGTTTGAACCCTTAAGAAATGTCATCCCTTAGGGTTACTCTTTGGTGGATCCTAGTGGAGGTATAGGTATGACTGATATCTGGAGGGGAAGATTCTACAGAACTCGATCGCACCGGGTGTAAGTAAACATATGGCAGGCTGCAACGGGAAGAAAGAATTCCAATCCTATGTTGTAAAGCATCTATATATCATGTGTGGGTCAGATCCTATGTGGGTCAGCGTTAAGCGATCTTGTGTGGGTTATCACATGCCGATCCTATGTGGGTGAGATCAAATGTGGGTTGCGTGGGTTAGTTATCTATTTATCATGTGTGGGTAAGAGGGGGTTAGTTTCCAATCGATCTTGTCTGTGTCAGAAGTAATGATTCTTAACAGAATAATATGATCTAGTTTATGAATAATAATTTGTACTTATGTACTTAAGTCATATCTAATTGTGAGCTGAGTCTGTTATATATGTGGTACTTCTAGTTCTGTGGTGTTACTTGTGTGGTACTTCTTCCTTTGTGGTATCATCTTCTTGGTGTTACCAGTGTGGTACTTCTACTTTCGTTGTGTTACCTATGTGGTATTTCTAGCATCTTGGTGTTACATATGTGGTAGTTCTATCTTTTTGGTATCATCTTCGTAATGATAGATTTGTAGTAATTCTATCTCAATGGTGTTACCTATGTGGTACTTTTATATTTGTGGGGTTACCTATGTGGTACTTCTGCCTTTGTGGTATTTCATTCATGGTGTTACATGGGTAGTTCTTATATCTTTGTGTTATTAACTTTTTGGTACTTCTACCATTTTGGAGTTACCTTCATGGTTTTTTCTTGATGGTGTTAGCTGTGTGGCACTTCTAACTTCGTGGTGTTACTTATGTGGTGTCCTTCCCTCTTGTGTGAGATGAGTATATCTTAATAACATAGGTATATTAATGGGCATATAACTATGTATAAATTATGTCCTGCTTTGTGGTTTTTCTTCTGTGGAACTCTAGGATAACTATGGGGGTGTTGGGGTCCCTACTAAGTGTTGTTATTCTCACCCCATCATAGGCTTCTCCCGCACCTTTTGGTGTTTGGTGCAGATGACATACAACTTTGATCAAGGCTGAGGGAGCTAGGACTGGATGGTTCATAGAGGTGGACCATTTGGTGTAATGTGACATGGAGGAGACTGAGGGACATGGTGTGATTATGAGGCGATTTGTACCTACCCTACAGGTAGGAACCTCAAAGGACGACCCAATAGCAATTTTCCTTTTTCTTTCTGTTGTATTGTACATCCAGTCGTACTTGTACTTGTATAGTTGGGCATGTATTCTGATACGTTTTTTACTTTCATCACAATTTTACTACAAGCATTTACTTTTTGGTTGCATATTATTGTGTTCTAGTCTGTGTGGTTGCTTCCTGTTGTGTTCTTGGACTATGTGTTTATACAGGTTAAAAATGATATGCCTTCCCATTTAAGGGATACACAATTTCAGTGCTAGTCATCATCCCCTGATCTATAGAAGGTGGTTGTGGGGTAGTCACGTTATTGGCTCCAAGGGATGAGTCGTGACAATAATCATTAAATTTATAGTTGAGGAAAAGGATCTTTAAACATCCAAATTGTCTAATACCACCACGAAACATTTTTAATCACAATCCTCCTAAAGGGATAATGTTAAATGAAAGAATAAAATAATAATATGTTAAGATTATTAATGATAAAATTTAATAATAGGGGTAGTATATACACTACACAAAAAGATATAAGTGGTGACCATGGCATTTATCCCACAAATGAAAAAAGTGAGAAGAATCCATAACATATGAATCAAAATACAGAAAAGTATTATTAATTAATCGAATCATATAAACCCCATGAATATAAAATTATTCTCAATATTAAATGTAAATGCTGATGTTTTTATAGGATATATAATAAATTAGGGGAACAACAATAATGTATGACTCATGGAATGAAAAGTGAGATAAGAGTCCCTTACCTTATGATTCCTTTTGGATGAAAGTCCTTTAACATAATTTATAATAAACATATGTTAATTTTAAACAATATTGGGAAATTTTTTAAATTTTATCATTTCTTTTATTTCAGTTGTTGCTATTTTTTGTACAACTACCTATACAATTAGGTTTATCTCATGTGTTTTGACCAAATTCGATTTATTTTTCAAAAAAAACATTGTCATGTAAAATATGTTAAAAGGGGTAAATATATAACATCTTCATAATAATAACCATTATATATTTATAATTTTTATATATCAAATATATTTTATAAATCAATCATTGAATATGGTTAGGACAAATGAATCAATGTTACACTCATGTAGACGGTTTGTCGTACGTAGGAATGCATAATGTTCCCTTTTTTAATTGATCTTTTTTGGATAGAATTTATGTATTACTATATCCTTATATAATAATAATTATATCATAAATATATTATTATTTTATCATATATAATTAAATATATAATTCAATGATGTAAAAGAAATCACATCATTTTAGGAGGCAGTAGTCCACTGGTCCACGGACAACGTTATCTCTTTTAAAGTGTGTAAAATGGTAATAAAGAAAATTATATAAATAGTTATATATTTCTAGAAAATTAATTATGTCATTAATATCATATATATGTTATTTATTTCTCATATGTTCAAAAACAATCATCGTTTATACATCCCATGGATCCTGTTAATGAATCACATTGCTTTTAGGGGTGGAATCCACATGTCCTCAAACGATGTTATCATATTAATGATAATAGTAAAGTATAATGGTATGTTTGATAGTAAAATTTAAAAATCACGAAGAAATAATAAATATCAAATATAATATATATAAATAGTGTGTTTGTCATAATGGAAGACCATGATATTTTGAAATGTAAAAATGAACAATCATCACATAATGAAGAGTAGTTTTCCATACACAAAAATATTATGGTCATTACCCATTAGATGGAGGTGTGTTTATACATAGGTAGAACTATTAACATAAAAATTCCTAGTATACTTAGATTTTTTTTAATATAATAATAATAGTATAGGGGATGAATATTGAAAATAAAACTATGACGTTTGAGAGAAGATGTTACATGTTAATCTGGAATCTCTTTTTGGTTTTTCCCAAAAGGATTCCATAGGTGGATTCAATCACAAATAGAAGATTTGTGAAAAAGGGGTGGGATTATTAGAGTCTAATTTAGCAAAATATTGATGATCTAATGTTTCTTGAGAGGTGTGAAGAAGGGGTAGATGTGGTAGACTTTTATAGAGAAGGAAAAGGACTCACTAGGTATTTTTTGAAAAACGTTAGGTGTAAACATGTTATTAACTAAATAAATCCATACCAAAGAAAAAATGAAAAAATTGAAAATTTAAGGACGAATTATGGATATCAAATTGGTTTTGGACAAGTGTCTTGGTCATTTGATCCATTAAATATATGTTTTAGTCTGTTTTTGTCCTAATTTCACCTTAATCTCTCTAGTAAATTTTAATCACATTAACTAATAATTTTAGTATATAATTATTTTGATCTTACTAGACATAAAATATAATAATTATTACATTATTTTATTTTAATTTTTATATATTCAATTTATTAAAGTTGAAAATTTAAGATTAATGCTAATTGTGTAGATAAATTGTTTAACTAGGTTTAGTAGAAAAATGGTCATAAGATTATTGTGTTTTTATATTCAATTTCATTGTGAAATTTTATGTAATATAATATAATGTATTAATATATTTATTATTGATCCATTTTCACTTTATAAAAAATTTTAAAATATATTTTAACATTAATAATTATTTAAATGAAAAGTTAGTTCTTATCTAAGTTGCAATATTTTTAACTATTTATCAAAAAAAGAAGATTCTCAAAGAAATTCACCGTATTCTAATTTTGACACATTTAAGTCAATAATGATGTTTATTTCATAAAACTAAATTTATTATAGTGTCAAAATTTAGATTTAAAATAGGTTCTCCCTTAAAAGGATGTAAAATTTCCTTTATAAATATATTGGTTTTTATGTGTGAAATTGGGTCTGTTATTATCTTATTCATATAAAACCTAATGGATAAAAATCAAAAATATTTTTATGAATATAAAAAATTTCTGTTTCTTAAAAAGCATTCACAAAATTAAATTATATATGTTTATTAAGGTAAAAATCCATTGGTATCAGAAAAATAAAAATATATTTTTTCTATCTCCTGTTAGTTCTTATTTTTGTTTCTCATTGGTTGGTATCCTATGATTTAAATTTATATTTTTATCGACTATAAATTTCCATATGTTAATTAAAAATTCTCATAACTACTAAAATAATGACTAGGTTATATCATATTATTTTAAATTATAATAATTTTATAAGACAACGTAATTTCGTGGAACACGGTTTTTCATGTAACGCAAGCTAACTAATTGCCGCATGCATTACATTTTTAGTGTAGAGTGTCAAGATATTATTTTTCATTCTGTGATTAGGGTCTTAATCCATATATACTACCAAATATAATGTTCTTTCTTTATAATTTCTAGGTGATACATTCTACCCACCTTAATTAAATTACATCCTAACAATTTAAACTCAATCTTGGTAGTAGATTGTATGATATTTCCTACATTTAAGTCCCACATCATGAGAAGGGATCATAAAACATCTTCTATAATGTAGTGAATATAATGTAAAAATGGACCCATGGAATACCATGTAACTAGGTCTCTTTTTTGGAGAAAACTAGTAGTATGTAGAGAAACATACGTGGTGGAAAAGCATAAATATTTTTTAGGGACGAAATGAGTTCATCAATCACAAAGAAGTGAATGATTAATATAATGTTGAGGGCCCCAAATAAATAAATATTCTATGATTAAAAATACCATATTTTCAACAAAAATATATTTATTCATACATCATTTTATTTTTATGTTATTTTGATAATGTTTGGTAATTCTTGTATTGATCATGAAAGTAAGGAATTATTTTTACATGATAGGTTTTAATTTCATATGAACAATTGTTATTTAATAAAATTATTTGTAACATATTTTCAAATAATAATTTATTATCAATGATGAATATTTTAGACTTTATTAACTAAAAGAAACTATAAATGTATCATAAGGCCAAGAAAAGTGTTACTATTCTAACGGTTTTTCCTTAACAATATTCCAAACATATATGGGTAATAAATTAATTATCATTACTAAAAGTGATACTTCTTGTTAATAATTAACATTTATTTATCAGTTTTTTAACTAAACTCAGTGAGAAAGCTAACAAATACATTGGATAGGTCAGTGGTTGGCATAAGATTTTTATTTCCCATGTGTTATGGGTTCAAGACCCGTAGCCTTTCCAAATTTTATTGGTTATCAACCATCATACAATTTATCAATTTAGAAACCCATATCAATATTATTTATAATTAAATATGATGGGAATACATGAAATTTAATCAATAAGTATACTCTTAACTAGGTTTTTCAATACATATTTAACAGAAAAATACTTTTCCCGTTTATTCCAACATAGATCCTCATATTGTGTATGGTTTACCCATAATATCCTAACTAGGGTTTTTGAATCATGACACCTTATTTTGAAATATAAAAAACCTCATGAATAACCTTGGTAATTCATTTTCAGTATGCATTCAAATTTATTATAATAGTTTATAAATAAAACATGGATTATCCTAATCATAACCCCTAGGAGTTTCCACAAAGATGAATAGTAAGGATTGTTGTCGTGTACTAGGTTACCCTGAGTTAAATCGAAAACTCCTTGTCAGATTTGTTTCTACTAGACACATATGTGCTACAACCACATCCACTTATTGTATCTAGACATGGATTTATTTATAGGAAGACCTACATAATATAACACCTAACGTTATCAAAATTAAATTTAAAATAGAATTCTTGTGACACCTAGTCTTGGCAAAACATTAACAATTGTATTGTAGAAGAATATTATAAACAATCCATTAGGCACAATTATTTCTAATATTTGTTCAGAATATTTAAAAATCAACAGACATGGTTGCGATTAGTAAGATATTTAGAACTTGATAAGATAAAATTATATTTCAGGTGTACTATAAATTGACACTAATGAGTACTAATGTACCCGTTTGAATAGAAATATGTCACGTATGAAGAGTAACCTAACCCATGAAATTAGATATAAAATTTAGGCACCTTAGAAATTATAGTGAATATTTAAAAATTAATAATTATGTGTTGATTTTTCTATGAGTAATAAATATTAAATTAAAATTTTATATAAATAATTTTATTTAATGTAAATTTAATTTTCATAAAATGTGTTACTATATAAATATTTTTGTCTCCTTTGATTTTAGGATAATTTTATGAGACCATAATTAAGGTCATGTCGAGAACATATTTGAACATAATGTAACAATTTTCTACCTGAACAACCATTTTCATTCGAGTTACTATTATTCTCTAAAAACCATTATGAAATTATTAATTATTATAATGTAATCTAATTTAGATATATTTGAATGGTCTATTTATGTGTTATAAATGGAATCCTGGTTTATTTTATAGGGAGTGACATGTTTTAAAAGGATCATTCAAAAATTCTTCCTGATAAAAAACATGTTTCAAAATATCATCCTCAATTTTTACCTATTTTCAAATGCACAATATAATCTATTTTTTCACCAATTATTTTTCTTAATTAACTCATTTTATTATCATAAAACTATATTAAATCCCTTCTGGTTTTAGGAAGATATTTTTCCAAAAGACCTCTTCTTTTCAATGTAAAATTTTATTTATCTTCATAAGTAATCAATGATTTTATATAACTATTTTTATATATTTTAACACACTTGTTGATACATATGTTTAATTGAGAATAATATTTTCTGATATCATCAACCATATTTTATAGAATGATTTTATGATTTGACCGACTTTGGGTTCGCTATCTTGATACCATTTACCATATTTCCCCGAATTGTTAGTGTTTATGTATACTGATAGGGGAAAGATAATTACATTTCATATATTTGTTTCAAAAAGAATTTATATATTTTTTATGTTTATCAACATTCATATGAATAATTAATTGGACATATTATTTGAAAGGCGGGGATTGATATAGTTCTTAACATATTAGTAGGTCTAATGAGATAAAATAGCCTTGGTTTTACATATTATGTATGGTTTCTTGGCTGAGTCAATGAAAATATACCTATGAAGTCTAAAATTATGCATTAACTTAATATAAAATTGTATATTGATAGTCTTTGTGATTTTTTTACAAGTATACTATCGATGGTTATGTTTTATTAACATTTGTAATCAGTTTTTATTCCTTATTTATTATTCTCAAGTTTATTTTTAAAGGCATGTGTGTTTAGTTATTAATCATGACCAGAGCAAATGATTGTGATTACTAACACTGTATTATTTACCCGTACTAAGAATATGATATAACCCATTTCATTTGTTTTATATTTACCCATGATGTGAAAAGGATTATAATGGTTGACTTCCAGAAAAAATCTTGGAGTAATGGGAGTTAAAAATAGACCTATTATATTATATTTCATTTTAAGTTGTAATAATGAAATTATGTATATATATTTCATTCCCAAACTACTAAACTACTTAGTACATCAGAATAAATAATTCTTATAAACATGCCAATGTAATAAAATAATGCACCGGCTCAAGGTAACTAGTGTAAAGGCATTACCGTTGGTATAAAATAATGATTTCTAGAAAAAATGGAAACAAGATATAAGAAATATAGATTAGGGAACAAATACATAAGCCATACATTAAGGATAATCATAAATAAACATCCTATAATTTTGGTATGGAAAATATATTGTGGATATTCCTAGAAATACATCCATGATTGGATACTATAAGTGGTTGCGGTTCTAGAACAATTGTACCTAGGTGTAACTACTATAGAGACCCAAAGCTCTACATATATAGACATTACATTACGTTTTCATAATACTAAATACATAACAAAAACATACACCCAAGGACCGTAATAGTTTTGTGTCATTAAAAACTCGGAACATATTCTTCTAATCATGGTGAAAGATCTTCAACGTATCCCTTAAAAGATATTCCCCTTTTGTTTCCCTACATAAAATAGTTCCTTATATCCTGGGAAAAGAAAACATATAACGGGTGTGCTCAAATTCTCAATAAGGGTATGCTGGGAGAAAATAAAACAAACCATATACATTCAAACATAAAAATATGACCACAAAGTTTAAACATCAAAATCTTGAGTTGTGAAATATATCTTCGCAGTACTTAAGGCATAGATCATAAAAGAACATTAATCATGATAAAATAGCATGGGGGTAAAACATGTAACTGTGGAAAACAGTTAATCACATGATATGATTTCTATAGTATCCAAGGCATTACTTCCAATGCCATCGTATTGGACAATGTCTTTTACTGAACTGAGTTTACATGCCATTCCAACCCTATATTACTAAACCAGATTTTACTTATCATTCTAGCCATGTCTATCTCATGAGATATAAATCATTACCAAATTAATTGGAGGGATATATATGTCCTACCCATATCATATTAAAATCATTCTTTCGTGTGCCACAAAACAATCATAAATCATTCATCATAACCCAATAAATATAATGGTTTTCATAAACACCATCCATTTACAACATAATCCATATAAAATAAATTGATATCATTTCATCATATGAAAAATCAAACCATTTAAATAATTGATACATATGCATGAAATATAAACATACTAAATAATGTCATCATAGATTGATTTTTTTAATAAAACACTTGAAATGAATTCTTGAGGAAAATAACATTTCTTCTTGAAAAAACTATTATTTTATCAAAATGTTGTTAAATTTTAATAGAAGAGAACATAGTTCAAAATAAACTTGAAAAAATGTAAATGAAGCTTCATAGAAATAATTATTTCATAAAACTGTCAAAATTCCATTCATGCCATATAATTTAAAAAAACATTCTTCACATACTTTTTCTAAAAATGTCAAAAAGTACCTCATATGGTAAACAAAGAAATATTACTTCCATAACATACAATAAAATTCAAAAGAGGGGTAAAAATGACTTTAATCATACATGGATGAATAGTAAACACTTTATTAAAACATTTTTATAAAACATGGACATGGAAGATAAATAATGTAGGATTGAAATAGTAATATAGATGCTCAATATACAAGAGGGGGGTGAATTGTATACTTTAAAAATTCCTTTGAAACCTTTAAAGTTAGTTAAGAATAACTATGTTTTCCTTAAGTAAAGGAAAAGGCTAAGTTTAACAAAGTTAAACTAAGCAAATTCACAACACCTCTTAACACCGAATACAAACTAGGAAAGAGATTCCGAATGAGGGTTCCAGAAATATGGTTCCGGAAATTGAACCTTAACAAAAGATTACAATATGAGATTCTACCTTAAAGCATATAGAATCTAAATGAAACAGAGTACAAGTAAGGAAGTATAAATAAGTTATACTTTCCTTATAATACAAAATGCAGCGGAATAAACACAAGTAGTAATACTACAAGTAACAAGATATAAGACTTTTAACCCAAAGAGAAGGGTATCCAACAACCTTGGATTAAGGTCCCTTGATTTATACTTTCAAGCAAGTCTGTCTTACCCACACCAGGGTAAGCCCTCGATACGAAGATTGGAGTCTCTGTCTTGCTATCCCCGTAAGCCCTCAACTTCAAGGTAGTTGGTAACCTCTGTCTTCCTCAGCAAGGAATCCCTCGAACTTCAAGGTAGTCGGCACCTCTATCTTCTTATCCCCGGAAGCCCTCAAATGTAATCACCAACATTCGGAGTTGCACGAAGATTTGAGAGTTAATAAGAGCCTCTCTCTCTAGAAATCACTTCAAGCAAATTAGTCATCCTTTCAGCACTTTTTTTAGCTATCATCCCCGAGCTCTTTCAAATGAGCTCCTTTATATAGGTAAGGTCGGCTCCTTCTCCAACGGTCATATTTTCATTAAAGATCAGAGGGACCTGTACACGTGTCACTTAGACAACGATTAGTTTATAACAAAACAGACGACATCGTTTTATAACAAAACAAATGTAACAGAATGTACGACATCGTTTTAAAACCTAACATAAAAGTTTGGAATGAACGCTTCGGAGTAAAGATTCGGAGTGTAATGAAAATAATAAGAGTAAAAAAAATTTAGAAGTGTAAGCAATATAAAAGTTTGGAGTCTAACAAATATTTAATTCAGAGTGTATAAAACAAAGATACTCAAATTCTGTTTAATAGGTGAATTCAGAATGAGAATTCGGAATAGGAATTCGTCATCAGAAATCGTAATGATAATTCTTCATCAGAATTCATAATGAGAATTCGTCATCAGAATTTGTAATAAGAATTCGTCATCAGAAATCGTAATGAGAATTCGTCATCAGAATTCGTAATGAGAATTCTTCATCAGAATTTATAATAAGAATTCATCATCATAATTCGTAATAAGAATTTGTCATCAGGATTCGTAATGAGAATTCTTCATCAGAATTCGTAATGGGAATTCGGAATGAGATTTCTTCATTAGAATTCGTAATGAGAATTCTTCATTGGAATTCGTCATGATAATTCTTCTTCAGAATTCGTATCCTGAATCTGGAATAGAACTTAGTCAGACTTCATATCCGGAATTCGGAATGAAACTTCCTTATAGTTCTTATCCAGAATCCGAATCCTAAAACAGAATGCTTTATATCAAATTTTCAACGATTCCTAGAAAATGAATCTGAATCTCATACTTAAGAAAAATATGGATGAAAATATGATAAGGATAATTTTTCTTATAAAAGCGATTTTATTTATAAAAGAAATTTTCCTTAAGAAAACAATTATTCTTATAAAATCAATTTTCCATAAGATAAGGTGTTTGTGATTTTCAAAACAAGGAGGAATGGAATAGTCATAAGGAAAACCATATTGACTCAACAATCTCCCCCTTTTTGGAAAGCACAAACATCCTTACGAAAAATAAATTCTAAGAAGAAAGAAAAACATTAATTCTTATCTCCCTTTTCTTTAAGGATATTGATTAATATGACTAACTCCCCCTTAGGCTTTGAAAATCTAAGGATCATATTCAGATTTCCGGAGTGATAGATAAGAATGTCTTCTTTAATGAAAAAGCTCCCACTTAAACAAACTCTTATTAGAGTTTTTCTTTTTCTTAAGGATCTTTTCCTTCTCCCCCTTTGTGATTTTCAAAAAGAATTGGAGGGAATGGGAAAAAAATACCTGAAATATTAGTAATGACAACAAAAGAAATGACAAGCACAACTTTCATTAAATTTGAAATTTCAGCAACAAGAATAATAAAACAAAAAGATCGGATTTGATTATTTTGGATCTTTTTCCTTCGACATGAGCCCCTTTAGAATAGTCTTGATCTTCTTCAGGTCTTTATGATCTTCTTCAGCTTGCTTCTCTAAGACAACTATTCTTGCGGACTGAGCTTCAATTTTTTCTTCCTGGGCTTTCATCTTTTCTTCCTGAGCTTTGATCTTTTCTTCCTGAGCCTTCATCCTTTCTTCAAAATCAATCCGATGATCCCTTTCAAACTTCCAGTTTTGAGAAATGGAATTGAGCTTCCCATTCAGATCTCTCACTTCTTGAATCCGGAAGTTCTTTTATTCTATAAACTTCTCTTCAAAGGATGTAGTTAACTCATTTATCTTCTTTTCCTCGGTCTCAAAAGCATATTTAACATTGTCTTGAAACTCATCGAGCAACCTCATCTCTTCCACAGTCTTCTTCGACCAATTTGTCATCCTCTTGCAAGATTTTCTATGAGCTTCGTAGCCAATGAAAAACATTTTGAACTAAGCCTCTATTTCAACAAACTTGTCCATAACCATAGATACAGAGTCAGTTTTCTGATTTAAAGCATGTTGAAGCATCTGGCATCTTGAATCAATACTTGAGAAGGTCGGAATGGTTCCCACCAACTTCTTCAAAGACTGAACAACAAATTCATGCCCCAATGAAGATGACTCCGAATCTGAAACTTTGCTTGGAGAAATTTCTTCTTCAACAAGTTCAAGATTTCTCTTTGAAGAGCTACCAACTTCCTTCCTTTTCTTCACTTCTGAGCTTGGAGTATCAGCAAGAATTTTCTTTCCCTTGTCTTTTTCCGGAATTGAATCATGTTCCGGAGTTCTCTTCTCACTATCAGAAACTTGAACAACATTATCATCTTCATCAGCGACATCCTGAACACAAAACCCTGCGATTTCTTTCTAAGCCACATCAAGTAAAAGATGTTCTTCTTCTCCATGATAAGAAACTTCTTCTTCTCCTTTCTCTTCATCTATTGCTGGAGTAACTATCTTCGATGATTGTGCTTCAGAAGTTCGGAGTAATAAGTGTTTCGAAGGTGTCCCCTTGTAATCATCTACTTGTTTCAGCACATCTCCGGTTTCACCACTTCCTTCAGCACCCTCTTCTACTTGTTCCACTTGCTCAACTTGCTATACTTCTTCAGTATTCTTAGCAAAAGCTTCTTCCAGAGCAACAAAATTTCTTCTTGGAGTCTCAGGTAGAGATTCCAAGGAGAAAGATCTCGGAACTGGAATAGTTGCTGAAACCATTTCATTGAATTTCAACAAAGCCTGAGCTACCTCAGCCTCAGACATCTTCTTCTTGAGTTTCTTTTTATTTGCTTGTTTTTCAAGCTCATCAGCAGTTCTCTCCTACAAGGCCTTAGCCTCCTCAGGGTCCAATCCGAACTGCGGATCCCCTTCTTTCCTTTTCTCTTTATTAGCTCTCCACTTTGTAACAACCTCATCAGGATAGGCTTTCTTTTTCTTAGGCTTAGGAGGTGCGGAATGGACTTCCTTAGACTTAGGATTCTCTGCTTAAACTTCCAGTTCTTTGAGCTTTCTCTTCCTTACTGGATTAGTTGATTTCGGTTTAGCAGCCTTCAGAGCCGCTTCTTCTTGATTTGGAAAATCGAAGAACTCACCAGTTTCCTTGTTGAAAGCCACATCCATCCTCTTAAGATTACCATCGCTGACCAGCATGATCTTGAAAACTCTTGGCTTTGATTTGAAAGCCTCCTTGAAAGACTCAAGGCACCGAACAATTAACGTGGAGAGGATTGCTAGATACATAATAATCTGAGCTCTCAGATTTCCTTTCTTCAAATTTTCAATAGTAAGAAGAATGTGCTTCATCAAGTTAAACTTCCTTAGATTTATCATGAAATCTACGATATAGATCTCACTTTTCTTCAAGCTATCTTTATCACCTTTCCTTGGTACGATAAGTCCTTTCACCCATAAATCCAGAATCCGAAAATTTGTAGATAAACTTGCAATCTTCGGAGCCTTGTCATCAGCCAGTCCGAGATATTCTAAGGCCTTTTCCTTTTCGAAGCTACCCTTAGAGTATGGTAACACATGCGAAATAAATTCGGCTTCTCCTTCATAAGACAGCCCTACCAAGCTTGCAGCCTTGGTTTGAGAAAGCTTGTAAGTCTTACCATAAGACTTAAAAAAGAACTTCTCTATATTATCATCCTTAAAGAAAAAAACTGATTCAAAGAACTCAACAAGTAAGTCTGAATATACTTCATCTTGGTTCCCGGTTTTTGACACCGCAACATCTTCCCAGCCATTCAACTTAATGTTCTTTGAAATAAGGGAATCATAGTTTTTGAAGAAATCCGGATGGACTAACATTTCTCTATAAACTAACCATTGCGAAATAGGCTTAGTGGATGACATTTCTTGAGATGCTAACTCCGCAGACATTCGGATCTGAAGTCCTCTGAGAAGTTCGGAATGGAGAAAACTGATGTTCGGAACGGCCTTAAATCAGATACGTAGAGATTCGAGACGCGAGAGCTTGAGATCGATGTGGGATTTTATAATTGGGTTCCCTTTATATAGGAAACGATATGACAGTTCAACTTCCACGGTTGATCTAACGGTTGGAATAAGCTGAGATCAGATCTGACAGTTGAAATCTTGAATCTGATCTTTTTGAGGTTTTTATTTAAACAAGGAATTAGGAAAACTATAATCCAAAAACATAGTACAAGAAAATTCCTGCAAGTAAAATATGACTACGAAAACTTGAGTAAGGTGATCATACCTTTCGGATTGGCTTAGGAGGATTATTCGTAATGGGTAATAAAAAATATGATTACAAAAAAAATGTTATTATGAAAAAAAACTAAGTTCTCAAAAGTTTACTACGGAAAACAATCTCACTACGAAAAACTCAGTACAAAAAAAAACAATACGAAAAACACATTACGGGTAAAAAATCGGTACAAAAATCTGGTTATGAAACTGCCAGTACGTAATTTCCATTCCAGAAATTTTCAATACGAATACTTCAATTTCCGAAGTATTTTGTACGAGAATGTCCAATCTGAAAAATTTTAGTTCCGGAAATTCCATTCCGGAAATCTTCTTTCCGAAAAGTTTGAAAACAAATTTTGAAAAACTTTGTTAAACAAACAATCAAATGTACTCCCCCTATGAAAAGGAGTTTATTGCTGTAAGGAGACTTTTTCAACAGAAAGTCATTTAAGAAAGGATACCTTACGGTTATCATTCCTAACTTCTGTTTAATATATTCAAATATATCAGAAGGCAATGATTTTGTGAAAATATTAGCAAGTTGATCTTGCGTTCTGATAAACTGAAGAATAATATCTCCTTTGAGTGTGTGATCCCTAAGAAAGTGATGCCTAATATCTATGTGTTTTGCACGAGAGTGATGTGCAGGGTTCTTACTGAGGGCAATGGAACTTGTGTTATCACACAAAATTTGAGTTTTAGTAAAACTCAAGCCATAGTCTGTGAGTGTGTGTTGCATCCACAACACTTGTGCACAATAACTTCCAGCTGCTACATATTCAGCTTTAGTAGTGGAGAGTGCTACAGAATGTTGTTTCTTGCAGGACCAAGAAACTAAATAATCTCCTAAGAAATGATAAGTTCTGGATGTACTTTTTCTATCAATTCTACATCAACCAAAGTCAGCATTAGAAAAACTTTTTAGAACAAAATCATTTCCAGAAGTATAAAATAATCCTAGATCCATGGTTCCCTTAAGGTAGCGAAAAATTCTTTTTACTGCCTTTAAGTGAGATTACTTAGTATTGGATTGATATCTTGCACATAAGCATACTAAAAACATTAAGTCTGGTCGACTAGCTGTTAAGTATAGTAGACTTCTTATCATACCTCTAAAAGATGTTTGATCTACTGGTTTCCCAGCTTCGTCAAGATCTAAAGAATTTGAGGTACCAATGGGAGTACTTATACTCTTAGTGTTTTCATAACCGTACTTTTTAAGAAGATCTTTAATATACTTATGTTGAGATATGTAGGTTCCTTCTGGTTTTTGAGAAATTTGAAAACCAAAGAAAAATGTTAACTCACCCATCATACTCATTTCAAACTCAGATTTCATTAGACTAGCAAAAGAGTCTGTCAAAGATTGCTGAGTTGAACCAAATATAATGTCATCAACATAAATTTGAACAATAAAAACATTTTTCTTATCTTTCTTTATAAAAAGGGTTGGATCTGCATTTCCCTTAACATAGTTATTTTGAAGCAAAAATCCAGTGAGTCTATCATACCATGCTCATGGGGCTTCTTTAAGGCCATACAAAGCTTTGGTAAGTCTAAAAACATGATCAGGATGTTTTGTATCTTCAAAGCCAGGAGGTTGTTCAACAAAAACTTCCTCTTGAACATAACCGTTAAGAAAATCACATTTCACATCCATTTGGAAATGTTTGAAATTAAAGAATGCTGCAAAGGCAAGTAGAATACGGATAGATTCAAGTCTAGCTACTGGAGCATAGGTTTCTTCATAGTCTATTCCTTCTTGCTGATTATAGCCTTTAGCAACAAGTCTAGCTTTATTTCTAAAAATGACTCCATTTTCATCACATTTATTTCTGAAAACCCACTTTACTCCAATAACAGAGGTTTCCTTAGGTCTTTCAACCAAGGTCCAGACTTTATTCCTTTCGAATTCATTTAGTTCATCTTGCATGGCTTTAATCCAATCATCATCACCTAAAGCTTCATCAGTGCTTTTAGGTTCTAATTGGGAAAGGAATGCTTGGTGTTCTACTTTATTTCTTAAGGAACTTATAGTCCTTACAAGTTGATTTACATCACCAATGATACAATCACTGGGATGATTCATAAGAAACACCTGATTTGGGTTTTGTAAAACTTGTTCATCAACATAGGGTAGAAAGTCTTATGGGGTAAATGTTTCAGAAGTATCTTCTAGAACAATTTCCTTATCATAAGGTTCTTCTATCAAAGGTTGAAAATAAATTTTTGAAAACACATCCGAAGATGTAAGTTGAGATGTTTTAAAAACAAAAGTATCTTATTCATCAAATTTTACATGTACTCTTTCCTCAACAGTGCAGGTATTTTTATTAAAAACTCTATAAGCCTTAGAAGTTGTGGAATAACCTAAGAAAATTCATTCATCAGATTTTGGTGCGAATTTATGTAAGTTATCTTTAGTATTCAAAATGAATACTTTCCAACCAAAAATCTTGAAGTAGGATAGTCTAGGTTTTCTACCATTCCATAACTCATAAGGAGTTTTATTAAGAAAAGGTCTAAACAAAACCCGATTTATAGTATAACAATCTGTACTTACAGCTTCAGCCGAGAAATGTCTAGCAATAGAATATTCACTCAACATGGTTCTAGTTATTTCTTGAAGAATTCTATTTCTTCTTTCAACTACACCATTCTGTTGAGGAGTTCTAGGTGCTGAAAAATTGTGAGTAATACCTTTCTTACTACAAAAAGTTTCAAAATCGGAATTTTGAAATTCTCCTCCATGATCACTATGAATAGTTTTCATTGGAAGGTTTTTCTCATTTTTAACTTGAGCTCTAAAACTTTTGAAATAGGAAAAAGCTTCAGATTTCTTTGCTAGAAAATAGACCCAAGTAAATCTAGTGTAATCATCAACTAGAACAAACACATAGTATTTGCCTCCAATACTTCCAGTTTGTGTTGGACCAAAAATATCCATGTGCACTAACTGTAATGAATCAGTTTTTGAGAATTCACCAACTGATTTAAAACTAGATTTATGTTGCTTTCCATATTGACAAGGATCACAAACATTAGAAGAATCAAATCTAAGCTCTGGTAGATCCTTAACTAGTTTCTTCTTAGAGAGTTTACATAGGTTTATAAGATTACAATGACCTAGTCTTCTATGCCATAACCAAGAATGATCTTCCATTGCACTTAGGCAAGGTAAATCTTGGCTTCTAAGATCTTCTATGTTTAAGGTGTAAACATTCTCTTACCTGTTGGCTGAGAGAATAAATTCTTCCTTGGAATTGTGTACTAAACACTTATCATTCCTAAAATTCACAAGGTAACCTTCATCACATAACTGAATTATACTAATGAGGTTGTGCTTAAGACCCTTAACAAAAAGAACATTTCAAATCAAGGTTTTACCAAGAAAAACAATATTACCAATACCAACAATCTCTCCCTTAGCATTGTCTCTGAAAGTTACCTTTTCTCCCTTCGTTTTGATAATCTTTTCAAAAATGCTTTTGTTACCAGTCATGTGTCGGGAACATCCACTATCCATGTACCATGTATTGTTGCTGGTACTTTCTTTATTATCCTGAAATCAATAAGAAAATTTGATTTTCGGAATCCAAACTGGTTTGGATCCGAGATTTCCAGAAAATAAAATTTTTGGTATCCACATCTTCTTAGAAAAATAAGCTTTGTGAAATCCTAGAGATTGTGTTTTGTTTAAGGAAAAATTCTTTGTCCAGTGGCCACCATATTGACACTTGGTACAAAATGGGGAACATTGAGGAACAAAATAATTGTTACTGAAAATAGGTTTTGCATGGTTATAACCAAATCCGGATTTATTTCTTAAAGGTTGTATATGGGAATACATCTTATCAAAATTTTATTTACCATGGGTAATGTTTGATAAACACCTCTTTAAGGAAAAAATTTCGGACTTGAGTTTTACGACCAAGTTTTTATCCTCAAAATCATTAGTTATTGAACTAGAGTTAGGCTCAAAAAAATTTTTCTTAGAAATTACTTTTTCTAATTATTTAGAAATTTTGTTCTTCTCAGAACTTACTTCCTCAAGATTTTTTTGAAATACTTTCAAAATCATCATTTTTCTTATCAAGATCTTTAGAATGATCTGATATCTCTTTTGTAAGAGTAGAATTCCTAGAGTTTGCCTTATCAAGTTTCTTATTGAGTTTGGAATTCTCAATTTCAAGAAGTTCAGCAAACCTAGAGACTTCTTCATAAGTAGGTAAAGTATTTTCCTCATCAGAAGATGATTCTTCATCAGAAGAGTTATAATACTTACTATAATTAGAATTTAAAAGAAACATTGGTCAAAGATTCGTCATTTTGTACCTTAGCCATAAGACAATAATTATCAATAGGTAATCTGGCTATAAGACCAAGATTCTTCTGTCCTGAAGATTCATAATCAGAAGATTCATCTGAAGAGTCACCACCACTGGCACTCCAGGTATCATTAGCATTCAAAACGTTCTTATCTTTGGCTTTATAATACTTCTTTCTGTTTCTGTCTGAATTTCTTTCCTTCCTATCTTTATTTTTGAGCATAGGGCAATCTGGTCTAATATGTCCAGCTCTTTTACATTCATAACAAGTAACTTCTCTATCTTTCTTATCTTTCCTTTGCTTTTTCTTATACTTAGATTGAAAATATCTTTGTCTAGCTATCTTGTTCATCCTTCGAGCAAGATTTGAAAATTGATTTTCTGAAACTTCACTCTCACTTGATTCGGATTGGAAAATAACTTTCTTAGACTTGGATCTGGTTACTCTCTCAGGAGTCTTAGCTTTCATCTGATTCGAAGTTGTAGTAAAAGCAACAGTACCATTTCCATTCTTTTTCTTGATGTTGTCAGCATCTCTCTTCATTCTACTTTCGTGTTGTAGAAGAGTTCCAAAAAATTCATCAAGAGTAATTTGTGTGACCTTCCTGTTCTCATCTATAGCTGTTCTCTTGGATTCCCACTCATTGGGAATAATGTCAATTATCTTGTCCACAAGAGCTTCATCATCTAAACCTTTCTCTCCCATAGATTGTAGACTGTTGACAATAGTCATAAATCTTTGTTGAACTTTACAGATAGGTTGTCCATAAGGAAAGTTGAAGACATGATATTTAGCTCTAAGCATAGCTCTTCTAGTTTCAATCACCTTGGAAGTTCCAAAGTGTGTAACTTCTAACTTCTTCCATATGCAGTTAGCTGCTTCACACGAAGAAATTTGGCTATATATATTTCTGGTCATTGAACATAGTAAAGTGTTACGTACCTTAGAGTTTAGTTGATATTCTTACTTTTCCTGGTTAGTAAAGGTTCTGACTTCCTTGTCAGGAATTTTATAATCACCAGTAAGCATAACAAAGTTTTCTACACCAGTATTGATAACAAAAGTCTTCATACGATCTCTCCAGTACTCATAGTCATTACCATCAAATTCACAACACCTCTTAATACCGAATACAAACTAGGAAAGAGATTCCGAATGAGGGTTCCAGAAATATGGTTCCGGAAATTGAACCTTAACAAAAGATTACAATATGAGATTCTACCTTAAAGCGTATAGAATCTAAATGAAATAGAGTACAAGTAAGGAAGTATAAGAAAGTTATACTTTCCTTATAATACAAAATGCAGCGGAATAAACACAATTAGTAAAACTACAAGTAACAAGATATAAGTCTTTTAACCCAAAGAGAAGGGTATCCAACAACCTTGGATAAAGGTCCCTTGATTTATACTTTCAAGTAAGTCTGTCTTACCCACACCAGGGTAATCCCTCGATACGAAGATCGGAGTCTCGGTCTTGCTATCCCCGCAAGCCCTCAACATCAAGGTAGTTGGTAACCTCTGTCTTCCTCAGCAAGGAAGCCCTCGAACTTCAAGGTAGTCAGCACCTCTGTCTTCCTATCCCCGGAAGCCCTCGAATGTAATCACCAACATTCGGAGTTGCACGAATCTTTGAGAGTTAATAAGAGCCTCTCTCTCTAGAAATCACTTCACGCAAATTAGTCAGCCTTTCAGCATTTTTTTCAGCTATCAGCCCCGAGCTCTTTCAAATGAGATCCTATTTAAAGGTAAGGTCGGCTCCTTCTCCAACGGTCATATTTTCCTTAAAGATCGAAGGGACCTGTACACATGTCACTTAGACAACGGTTAGTTTATAACAAAACAGATGACATCGTTTTATAACAAAACAAATGTAATAGAATGTACGACATCGTTTTAAAACCTAACATAAAAGTTCGGAATGAATGCTTCGGAGTAATGATTCGGAGTGTAATGAAAATAATAAGAGTAAAAAAAATTTAGAAGTGTAACCAATATAATATTTCGGAGTCTAACAAATATTTAATTCAGAGTGTATAAAACAAAGATACTCAAATTCTGTTTAATGGGTGAATTCGGAATGAGAATTCGGAATAGGATTTCATCATCAGAAATCGTAATGAGAATTCGTCATCAGAATTCGTAATGAGAATTCGTCATCAGAATTCGTAATAAGAATTCGTCATCAGAAATCATAATGAGAATTCGTCATCAGAATTCGTAATGAGAATTCGTCATCAGAATTTGTAATAAGAATTCATCATCAGAATTCGTAATAAGAATTCGTCATCAGAATTTGTAATGAGAATTCTTCATCAGAATTCGTAATGGGAATTCGGAATGATATTTCATCATTAGAATTCGTAATGATAATTCTTCATTGGAATTCGTAATGAGAATTCTTCTTCAGAATTCGTATCCTAAATATGGAATAGAACTCAGTCAGAGTTCATATCCGGAATTCGGAATGAAAATTCCTTATAATTATTATCCAGAATCCGAATCCTAAAACAGAAGGCTTTATATCAAAGTTTCAACGATTTCGAGAAAATGAATCCGAATCTCATACTTAAGAAAAATATGGATGAAAATATGATAAGGATAATTTTTCTTATAAAATCGATTTTAATTATAAAAGCAATTTTCCTTAAGAAAACAATTTTTCTTATAAAAGCAATTTTCTTTAATATAAGGTGTTTGTGATTTTCAAAATAAGAAGGAATGGAAAAGTCATAAGGAAAACCTTATTGACTCAACAAATATAACCATAGTAAATACTTATGTATAAGCAATCCTAGATAAAAATGAGATTGCAAAATTATCCCTTACCTTATGTACAATTTCTCTCATATGTGTATGAGACTCCTATATAGTGTGTTTAAACATATTATTTAATTATAACTAAACCACAATAATATTTATGATATCATATATGATTCACTTATGACTTTATATTACCTGTTCATTTGACAATTCCATGTAAAAGCAGTGTTTTGGGTGAAATCGTTTCAATTATCGTTCATGTTTTGACATGTAATTATTCATATGATTACATAGATCAGGATTAATTACTTCCATAATATAAAACATGATTTATATATAATATATTTTTAGAATATATATATAATAGATCGATAAATGGAATGAAATACACCATTCATGGAGATGGTAGGTCGTACGTACACATGAACGTTGCATTAGTTTCTTTATTAAATTTAATGGAAGTGAGTAATAACATATAAATAATTAAATTATCATTATTATGTCATATATTTCATGAATATTAATTATATATAATTTATAATCATTCTAGATTATTTAACATGGAGAATTAATTTCATCGCGTCCTGGAGACGGTAATCCGTACGTACGTACAAGTGATAATATTGTTCCCATAATTATGGAATTGAATTGGAGTGGATGATATAATATATAAAAATCTGTATGATGTTATAATAATCATAAAATTTTATTATTTCCACCATTATACCTATCCATGTATGGCGGTGGTGGAAAGACATATTACACTATGGCGTGGAAACGGTAATCCGTACGTATGCACACGCGGTGATTTCATTTTTTGTAGGATGGATCTAAGGTGAAATATGGTTGTTTCATATTTATAATAAAATATCAGTATATTTTCTATACTTATTTTATTACTCTATACTGAAACAACTACAGAAGAGGAAGTAGAAAAAGAAAGAAACGTTAAAGAATCGGTAGAGGAGATTTCTTCTTCCTCGGCATGCCTCTTTTAAAATTCCTCTTTTGACACTAGAGTTGACCATTTAAGAAGACCAGAACCTCTATAATGTAACTAGAGAGGATGAGAAGTGTAATTTTTAGGGTTTGGATGATCTTGAAGGCTCAAAATGATGTTAAGAGGATAGTTAGGAGGTTCCCTTTTTTAAGAGAGGAGAGGGGTACCTTAGGAAACTCTCCAAAATATTAATTTCTAATAAATCCAAACCCCACCTAAAAACATTCAATGTGAATAAAAATAGGATATTAGATAATATATGGTTCTAATATCATCAACCAATAAAATTCATACATGTTTTTATTTTATTTTAAACCATATCATTTTGATTTATCCTTATTTAATCTATTTCATTTTATTTATGGTAATAATGTTATAAATTTTAAATGGTTATAAATACTTACTTATGCCACGAACCAGGCCGGGTCGTCATCCGAACCAACGCCCGACCCGGTCCGCGACATGGCCCGAAGGACGTTCCCGATCCCCACGGGCTGGCAACTAGTGCCGGGCATGAAAACAAACCAATTGGGAACGGTTTGTCCCATGACAAAGATAAGCAAACATAAACTGAGCAAGCAGATAAATAAAGGAAAACAAACTGAATGACGTGGCAACAGAAAAAGGAATAAACAAAAAAACGCGGAATACCTCAGGTGACCCCGTGGATCACCACGGTATGACAACCACTCACTCCCAAAAACGATCCAAGACTAAAACCTGCAACTGAAAAGTAAAGTAGGCGTGAGCACCGAGATGGTCAGTAGGAAATCCAAAAACAACCACGTCCTATGCCTCCGCCTTTATTAAGAAATCCACTATGCCAGTTTGGAAATAAGATATAATAAAATAGTGTTTCTCCTTTTCAAATTCAAGTAACGAGTTTTCATTTTCAGGTAAATACTTTTTACTCCCACTACATTTTCAATATAGGTTTCTAGAATGCATTAGCATTTCAAAATGAAAAGAAACCAATTTGGATTGAAATATGGTTTTCAAAAATAAGGAATCAAGTATGAAACAGCTGAAAGAAAGCTACATTGTTAGCAACATGACAAAAATGAGCACCATGGGTAATCCCTATAGGTAGCTAAAACAAGTGGGAACCTAAAGACCTCGCACCTTAGTGAAACTTGGCTTAGAAGGCCACGACCCTCAGATAAAGTGGCTTAGAAGGCCACGACCTTCAGAAAACGAGGCTTACAAGGCCACGACCCTCAGAAATTCATTTGTTTAGTTAGTGTTGTTGTGTCAATCCTGCTAGACAAACCGGGATGAACCCCTGCCAAGTCATCTAGCGTACTAGTCCTGGTCACCCACATAGATATCGGGGTTTACCATTGTGCTCTATTCCAAAAAGGTGGTGAGATTTTATCAAAAGAAAAGAACTGAACGTCACACTTTCTTTATCTGAAAGACTCGCTGAACCTCTCACCACCGTTCTCCCTCCTTAAGCGCATTCCCCTCTTTCACATTACATAATGACTAATCCCCAACATTAGGCACATATTCGTACACTCAACATAGAAATAATTTTCTAAAACCAAGGGGTTTTCCTTAGGAGGGGTTTTTCCAATTTTACAAACCATTTCAAAAGGGCCAAACAGGCTTTATGGTTTCACAAATAATAATTTTAATTTTTCATCATATAATCATCTAAACTCTTAAAAAAAACCTTTTAAAAATCCCAATTTAACAATCTACATGTTACATATAAATAAAAACAAGCTTGAACTCTTTCATAAAATGATGCAATTAATTTATGAAAGTCCAAATGGCATTTGTAATACATTACATTTTTTTTTCAAAACAAATGCATAACTATTATTAGCGAATGCACCCAGATCTCATAACATGTAAATATAACATATATATACATATAACATATTTTCAAATAAATGAAGAAATTATGAAATTCAAACTAAAGGCATAGGCATAGGAAACCTACCTCATGACACGCAACTTTTGACAAGGCTAACCCGAGACCACTTCACTGCCATACATATACATTTTCATGCATATGCATATACACAGGTCCTTACTACCGACGACCCGAACCCCCGAGGAAGGGACCACTTGCTATGCATACAATTTAATAAAGGAATTAACCAATTAAACAAATTATAAAGCATTTGAAATATCACATTAAAGGTTTATACCAACAATGCACTCAAACAGTCTTCATAATACCAAGCACACCGTGACGCAACACCAAAACTTGATAAAACAGACTTTGCAGCACTTGCGTGACATGATAAACCCACAGAAAGGTTTATAAAACACTACGAAAAGTTTAGCACGGGTTTTCACAAAATTGGAACATTCATATTAAATGAACACACTACGAAACACATCTAAATCGTACTAAACCTTAAGTGAAAATATATTCTCACCAAGAAAAATAATCAATGAGTATACTAAATTAATTAAATAAGAAAATTATTTTTTCAAACAACACATATATGCGGAAACACATACCTTCGGTATCCAAACTTCTCAAACGCGGCACGCAAACTCCTCTGCACGACAACCACACCACAAACAACATAATTAATCCCTAAAACAAGCAATTGGAGCAATTACACCATAATCGGGCCAAACACGAATCCAAAATATCGAAATCAAACCAATTACAACACCAAACATAATCCAATAAACACTCAAACAAATAAAATCAACTAAATGAAGAAAAAAAACCTGCGATGAGGGAGCGGGATGCTGGTTCGAGCTATAGGGGGATGTCGGGGTTGCGGTGCGCCTGAAAAATTCAGTCGGAAGAAGGGAGGTGTGGTCCGGATGGTGCGAGGCAGCAGGTAGAGAGGAGGGCGTCGGTCCGGGTGCACGTCGCTGGAGGAGATTGTGAGTGGCGGTCCAGCGAGGGAGGAGCCGTGACAGGTGAGTGTCGGGGTGACGTTGGATGAGAGATGGAGGGTGGCGTTGGATAGGAGTAGGTCGGGGGAGACCCAACGACAGTCAGCGCGGATGGGTAGAGTGGGAGGGAGACGGCGGCGCAAGGCTGGGCGGCGCTACATCGCGGCTCATCGGGATGGTCCGGCCGAGAGGGAGGTGACACGAGGGAGCAGGAGGGCGGAGGCAGTTCGTGCTGGAGGAGAATGTAAGGGATGGATGTGTGGTGCGCTAGGGTTGCAGGGGGAGGGGGTTCTACGCGGGGAGAGGGGAGAGCAAGGATCGGGGGGAAAATGAAAAAAAAGAGTGAAGGAAAGGGAGGGGGGAATAAATAAAATAAAAAGAAAATATAATAAAGATAAAAGAATAAGAAAAATTCTAATTAATAGTAAAAAAATTAATAATAAAATTAATAATAAAATAAAACCAATATAATAAAACGACCGAATCAAATTATAAACTGAAAAATAATAATTATAATTTTGACCAAGTTAAAATGTTAACTTAATTAATAATAATACTAATAATAAAGCTAAAAGAACAAAACCAACCAAAATAATAACATCGTTCTTAATCGAGGTTGGACATTATGCATGGTCGTGTGCACGGTCACACACCCGGTCACTAGAGCAGTGCGCGCTCGGTTGCATGCGCGGTCGCATGCCTAGTTTCATGGCCATGTAAAAATAAATTTAATAAAATAGAACAGTCTCTTACTAAGAATGGGAACCGGCCACAGTCGCGGGCAAGGTCGCACACCCCAATAATGACACAATTAATAATAAAACATTGTCTAAATGTGATTGGGCGCAACAGACGGTCGCGCGTACGGGCGCACACCCATATGAGATCCCAATTCCATTTTATAATATAACCGATTCAATCCGAAACTCAAAATAAAGACCCAAAATATTTATGTTAAAATAATACATTGGTCAGGGTGTGACAATTCTCCACACCACAAAAACTTTCTGCCCCCAGAAAGTCACCAAGTCAAACGAGGAAACAAACTTGAGTTTGAAACTAAATGTGGCCAACAAAATCACAACACGGCATGACTTCTCACTCCATCAGTCACACCCGACCAATTCTAAGGGGAACTGAAAAGAAAAGAACCATCAGGAAACGGGGAGGGTTCGCCCCACCAAAAGAACCCGACTAGCACAACCGACATTGAGACTCTTAGCATGATCTAACTCTAGAACTGTCAAATTGATCCAAGAGGAAACCTCCACATAGACCAAGCCTTGAAGAAGGCACTTCAAGATTCATGGTGGATCTTCCAACCGTTTAAGGACTGACCAGCTTCAACCAGTGATCACAGACCAGTATGAGAAACCCAGCACAAACCGACCCATGAAGTCTCTACATAAACTAGACCCCCCACCACATGGGGTCATCGACGAAAGACCCCAAACTGAGTTTCGGACCAACCCCTATTCATTATTTCTCAAGACGCAAGGGTCTCCAAAACGAGAACATCCTAAAACAAGAACGGGTCACCAAAGGAGCTAGCCACATGAGAGAGATAATCATCTTGAGACTCACATCCATAAAGAGACAACTCCAAAGCTCATATTTGAGGAGGCGCAACTACTAAAATTACAAGAAAATGATACCACCACACCTCCTTACTGCCAAAGTGGGGTATTCAAGGAACAAAGACTACAATGAGGCAATGAGGCCTCTACGCCACTTACAGTAGGACAGAACCTTCAAAACGGGAGAGCTACGACAAGGAAATTCATACCGTCCCCATTTCAGCATTGGAGACAAAAATTAAACCAAGGTTCCCCACACCCAATGATTCTTGACTACGTGAAAGGCTTCGCTCCGAGACCTGTGGTTGGAGCTCTGATGTCTTGAAGAATCTGCTACCCCGTAGTCAGGAGCTAGCATTCTCTTATCGAGACTCCTCCTGGCGAAGCCGCTAGTAGATACTCTCTAAGTTTCCCAAATAGCCACACCGACAGCAAGTCTTCAATGGATGATGATGACAAGGCGGCTTAAAGTACCCAAACTGAGCACACTAGAAGCAAACAAGGGGGTGGTCCAACTAATAGGAGATGGAATTGACAAGAAGACTTTTCTGAGACAGGTTCCTCCGATTCTCTCTCAAAGAATGGGGAACCATCCCAAACACCAAAGGGAAGCGGTCCTTGAACAATAGACGAAGACCCCACACAAGAGAAACCTTAACTGATTCCGCGACATTATCTTTGGAGAAAAGGAAACCAACATGTTGAGATGCCCAACGTAGGCCTTCACTATTCATTGGCCTTGCTGGAAACTCACGAGCCTTGCCGCTTCCCTTACCTTCACTTCCAAAAATACAAACCATCATACGAGAGTGGTCCTAAACACCTTCCAAGACATACCATCATGCAACGACGCTAGGATTTTATCCTCCACCAATCCCAAGTTGCACCTTCAAACGGACATGAACCAACACAGACTCTCATAGCTTTGGGAGTTTCCAATAACCTAAAAACACCAACGATTTCACCAATCCAGTCCACTACCTTTGATAGATCATGATCACCAAGGAATATGAACAACAACCGGAAAGAATTCAATTCCACCACCCCGCTAAGAGTCTAGGTAGAACCAACAACTTGAAGAGACTCACTAAAAACCTCTGGGACTTTTCTGGGCAGCATACTCAAAAACAAAAGGCACAAATCCAAATCAAAACACATCATAAATCAAAATTCCACAACTCAATCACGAACGAAAGCTCAAACTCAAATCACTATTACAACCACAATTCAGTATGTCAAAACCAAGAACTCACGAAAAAGAATACCCAACACGAAAAGAGACCGCTAAACAATTTCTCACTCAATTTTCTAAACATTTGAAAAACCCTTTTTGAAAACCATTTTTCAGAAACCAAAACCACTTAAATATCCACCATTGATATCCCATGAGGTCTCACACATACATATCCCCGTGCTAGCTCAAGCACCCATCCACTCACATCGCCAATTTACCAACTTGCCACATGCGCACCTCAATGTATGTGATCACTCATAGGAATACCAAGGGTCAATTCAAGACACTTCCCATTTCCAAAACAGATCATTCAGCATAAAGAAAAAATTCCCAACCAATTTCAAAAAGTAACTTTTCACCGAAGCAATACATTTCCAATTTCCAAAACATTTTCCAATTCACATTCCAAAAAGTGTTACTGAGATTACAAAACAACTTCCAAAACACCTCCCACTTTCCCTTTTGAAAACACACATTTGTTAAAAGAAAAAACTTCCATTTGAAAACCACTTTTCCACTCTAACACCACATTCCCATTTGAAACCACCTTCACAAAAATACATTTTCATTTTTGATATCTACTCACATTAACCAAAATGAAGGTCAAACATAAATCACATCAAACTTTCCAGAAATAAGGGACTAGCGGCTATGCCAACCCGGTAACATGGCTTAGCAGACCATGCTCCGAGCGGGCATCCACCACAGGAAGTATCTTGAACCATGCACTCGGTCTATACATGGGTCGCTACTCCATGCAAGTCCTCCACATAACACTGGCTCAATTCCTTGGTCATCCATCATCCACACCTACCAATCCAAAGAAGAAAATTCAAATCCCGAACTACCCCTGGAAACTCGAGTCTCGGGACGGGCAAGGGTTCATGACTTCCTTCCCGCACCTACCTCTAGAGTCCCAACACACCTAATCACCAAGCTACTTGACACCCAAATAACAACCAGCCTCTGATTCCATTTTGTCACAAACCAGGCCGGGTCGTCATCCGACCCAACGCCCGACCCGGTCCGCGACATGGCCCAAAGGGCGTTCCTGATCCCCATGGGCTTGAAACTAGTGCCGGGCATCAAAACAAACCAGTTGGGAATGGTTTGTCCCATGACAAAGATAAGCAAACATAAACTGAGGAAGCAGATAAATAAAGGAAAAAAAATGAACGACGTGGCAGCAGAAAAAGGAATAAACAAAGAAACGCGACATACCTCAGGTGACCCCGTGGATCACCACGGTACGACTACCACTCACTCCCAAAAACGATCCAAGACTAAAACCGGCAACTAAAAAGTAAAGTAAGCATGAGCACCGAGATGCTTAGTAGGAAAGCCAAAAAAACCACGTCCTATGCCTCCGCCTTTATTAAAAAATCCACTATGCCAGTTTGGAAATATGATATAATAAAATAGTGTTTCTCCTTTTCAAATTCAAGTAACGAGTTTGCATTTTTCAGGAAAAACCTTTTTACTCCCACTACATTTTTAAAATAGGTTTCAAGCATGCATTAACATTTCAAAATGAAAAGAAACCAATTTGGATTACAATATGGTTTTCACAAACAAGGCATCAAGTATGAAACAGCTGAAAGAAAGTTACATCGTTAGCAGCATGATAAAAATGAGCACCATGGGTAATCCCTATAGGCAGCTAAAACAAGTGGGAACCTAAATACCTCGTACCTCAGTGAAACGTGGCTTAGAAGGCCATGACCCTCAGATAACGTGGCTTAGAAGGCCACGACCCTCAGAAAACGTGGCTTAGAAGGCCACAACCCTCAGAAATTCATATGTGTAGTTAGTGTTGTTGCGTAAATCCTGCTAGAAAAACCGGGACAAACCCCTGCCATGTCATCTAGCATACTAGTCCTAGTCACCCACCTAGATACCCTTGTTTACCATTGTGCTCTATTCCAAAAAGGTGGTGAGCTTTTATAAAAAAAAGAAATGAACATCACACTTTCTTTATCCGAAAAACTCGCTAAATCTCTCACCACCATTCTCCCTCCTTAAGTGCATTCCCCTAATTCACATTACATAAGGAATAATCCCCAACATTAGGCACATATTCATACACTCAACATACAAGTCATTTTCTAAAACCAAGGGGTTTTCCTTAGGAGTGGGTTTTCCAATTTTACAAACCATTTCAAAAGGGACAAACAAGCTTTATGGTTTGACAAATAATAGTTTTAATTTTTGAACATATAATCATCTAAACTCTTAAAAAACCTTTTAAAATCCCAATTTAACAATCTACATGTTACATATAAATAAAAACAAGCTTGAACTCTTTCTTAAAATGATGCAATTAATTTATGAAAGCCCAAATGGAATTTGTAATACATTACATTTTTTTCCAAAACAAATGCATAACTATTATTAGCGAATGCACCCAGATTTCATAACATGTAAATATAAAATATATATAAATATAACATATGTTCAAAGAAAGCAAGCAATTATGAAATTCAAAATAAAGGCATAGGCATAGGAAACCTACCTCAAGACACGCAACTTTTGACAAGGGTTACCCGAGACCGCTTCACCACCATACATATACATTTTCATGCATATGCATATACACAGGTCCTTACTTACGACGACTAGAACCCCCGAGGAAGGGACCACTCGTTATGCATACAATTTAATAATGGAATTAAACAATTAAACAATTTATAAAGCATTTGAAATATCACATTAAAGGTTTATACCAACAATGCACTCAAACATCCTTCCTAATACCAAGTGCACCATGACGCAACACCATAACATGATAAAACAGACTTTGTAGAACTTGCGCGACATGATAAACCCACAACAAGGTTTATAAAACACTACGAAAAGCTCAGCACATGTTTTCACAAAATCGGAACATTCATATTAAATGAACACAATACGAAACACATCTAAATCGTACTAAACCTTAAGTGAAACTATATTCGCACCAAGAAAAATAATCAACGTGTATACTAAATTAATTAAATAAGAAAATTATTTTGTCAAACCACACATATATGCGGAATCACATACCTTCGGTATCCAAACTTCGCAAACGTGGAACGCAAACTCCGCCACATGACAACCACACCACAAACAACATAATTAATCCCTAAAACAAGAAATCAGAGCAATTACACCATAATCGAACCAAACAAGAATCCAAAATATCAAAATCAAACCAATTACAACACCAAACATAATCCAATAAACTCTCAAATGAATAAAATCAACTAAATGAAGAATAAAAAACCTGTGACGAGGGAGCGGGATGCTGGTTCGAGCTAAAGGGGGATGTCGAGGATACGGCGCGCCTGAAAAATTCAGTTGGAAGAAGGGAGGTGTGGTCCAGATGGTGCGAGGCAGCAGGTAGAGAGGAGGGTGTCGGTCTGTGTGCGCGTCGCCGGAGGGGATTGAGAGTGGCGGTCCAGCGAGGGAGGACCCGCGACGGGTGACTACCGGGGTGACGTCAGACGAGAGAAGGAGGGTGGCGTTGGACTGGATCAGGTCGGGGGAGACCCACCGATAGTCAGCGTGGATGGGTAGGGCGGGAGGGAGACGGCAGCACATGGTTGGGCGGCGCTACATCGCGGCTCATCGGGAGGGTCCGGGCGAGAGGGAGGTGACGCGAGGGAGCAGGAGGGTGGAGGCAGTCTGTGCTGGAGGAGAATGTAAGGGATGGATGTGCGGCACGCTAGGGTTGTAGGGGGAGGGGGTTCCACGCGGGTAGAGGGGAGAGCAAGGAACGGGGGAAAAATGAAAAAAAAGAGTGAAGGAAAAGGAGGGGGGAATAAATAAAATAAAAAGAAAATATAATAAAGATAAAAGAATAAGAAAAATTCTAATTAATAGTAAAAAAAATTATAAAAAAATTAAAAATAAAATAAAACCAATATAATAAAACAACCGAATCAAATTATTAACTGAAAAATAATAATTATAGTTTTAACCAAATTAAAATATTAACTTAATTAATAATAATACTAATAATAAAATTAAAAGAAAAAAACCAACAAAAAAAATAACATCATTCTTAATCGAGGTTGGACACTATGCATGGTCGTGTGCACAGTCACATGCCCGATCACTAGAGTAGTGCGCGCTCGGTTGCGTGCGCGGTCGCACGCCTAGTTTCACAACCATGTGAAAATAAATTTAATAAAATAGAACAGTCTCTTACTAGGAATGGGAACCGGCCACAGTCGCGGGCAAGGTCACGCACCCCAATAATGACACATTTAATAATAAAACATTGTCTAAATGTGATTGGATGCTACAGATGGTCACGCGTATGGGGACACACCCATATAAGATCCAAAATCCATTTTAAAATAGAACTGATTCAAACCGCAACTCAAAATAAAGACCCAACATATTTAAGTTAAAATAATACATTGGTCGGGGTGTGACAACTTATGTGTTGTTAATTGGTCATAATTGGATACATTATGACATGTTAGAACATATACATTTTATTTTATAATTTTTAAATATTTTTGAAATTTTTAAACAATTTAATAATATGCAATTTTTAAAAAATATCAATAGTGTCAATTTTGACACTATTCATTTATTTGAATTTTAAAAAAATCCAGATATAAGATATATTCTAAAAAAATATTTAATAGATTAATAAAATTTCTTATTCATCTATAAAATTCTTGGACCACATTAATTAGTTCATATAAAATTTATTTTAATATTTTTAAAACCATTTTATTGATATTTCTCTTAATAAAATAATTACAACATCATTTTTGTATAATTATTTAATATACATATTTGTTTCATAAAAATTAAAAATAAAATATTCTGAGGATGATAAAAATAATATATTTAATAAGAATACTTTTAATAGAATTTATCTTCTAAAAAACCATCTTTTAAAATTTTATCTTTATTAAACTATGAAGGCGACAACTTTGACATCATTTAAAATAAAATAATATAAATATCATAATCTATTTTCTAAGGCTCAAAATATTACACAACTCGTCCCTTTGATGATTAGGGTATAGATATACTCAACCAAGAAGGTTTTTTCATGTTTCTGATTTTTTTGTTGGGTATTATAATTTTAATAAAAACTATATTATTAATTTTTCACTAAATAAATAATTTCTCCATGATTAATGTATAAGCTATTAAGGTAATTATATATTTCATTAAAATCGAAAATAAATTTTCATGATGAAGAAAAAAAATTATCATTAAAATTAGTAATTATAATTAAATTTATATTTGTTATAAATTTAAATTAAAAATAATTTAATTATTAAAGTTTGAGTGAGACATATTTCACATTCGTTTAAATATAATAAATTAAAGATCTTAATCACATCCATGTGGGTTTCAATAGACACACTTTCGACCCAAGTATGTTTAATAGATAAATATAATCATCCAATTATATTAAAATAAGTGTTAGGGTAATTTTATAATATTATGTTTACCCTTAATTTCCTAATTTACCTTTAACAATGGTAAACAAAACTTACCATCGTTACTATTCATGATGGCCAAAAATAAAAGTATCCTATTAACATAATTTGTACCTAATGATTCCTAATATGAAATCCAATTTTCCTAATTCAAAAAATATAAGTTGCAGTAATTAATTTAAAATTAATTCTGCTGTTGAGAAAACGAGTTCTAAAAGTTAAAACATTACAAAATATTAAAATGTTTTAAAAAATGAATTCACTGTAAAATTAATGATAATGAAATACATAATAGTAAATGGAAAAAATATATTCTATTTATAATTTAAATCCATTCAATATTATAATTTAACCATATAAATTTTCTTAATGAAAAAATTTTTTTTTAATTAAATTTTAGCATATTTTTACTATTCATCAAAATATGAATGTTAACAGAAAAATAATAAAAATTTATACTAATTTAATTTTTATATACTTATATCAATTAATAAGTTAATTTTTTCAAATTTAACTCATAAATGTTCCAAAAACTAGATTTATAGTGGGTGCGCCATAAAAAAGGGGCAAAAGTGCATTTTTTGAAAAATCCTTATTTTACACGAAAATTTTATATTTTTATCATACCAAGTTATAGAAAATGTGTAAGATGAATTATAATGTTATAAAATTCAAAATATGGTTAATACTATACATAACGGCTAGTTCATAAAGATATTATAACAATATATCACTGTTTAGTGAAACTCGGTATTACGTGCAACACACGCTATTGAGGAAGGTCTCTCTTACATAAAAAACAAGCCAGGAATAGTATTTGTGTATAATACAAGATAATATGTTGTTTCAAAGTGTGCAGTCTAATCTTGGTGTAACATTCAATACAAAACATCAAAGAAATTAAAAATAATATTTCATATAAAATCTGAGGGTGTTACATTCTACCGTCCATAAAATGAATTCCGCCCCCAAAATTTATCGAGGTTATAAATGGTTTACTATTTGAAATTTTCATTCATAGAAAACCAAATCGTAAAAATTAATACAAAAAACTAATTTTAAAAACTAATTTATGAAATGTAACGGTTAACCAAATTAACTCATCACTGTGTTTCTATATAAAAGAACATACGTGAAAATATATATATGGAAAATAAATATAACCATCATGTTCTGATGGAGAGTGGTATAGAAAATGGATATAAAAAATCCAGCAATCTCAAAGCCATACATTTTTTATAATCTAATGTAACGCCTCGACCCCAGTTACCCAGAGTCGGTGCATTATTACAGAACATTGGCATGATCACAAGAAAGATCAAATCTCGAAAGTCTGATTGGTTTAGTAGCCTTGGAAACACTAGATATATTCATAAGGTTTACATTACATCATTAAACGAAAAACTACTACAACAACATATTGTCTCCATAATCCACACTCATATCCCCACATAATATCCCTGCAGGTCATTCATAATTTACTTCTTCACTTCCTGGGAAAAATAAAACATAGAAAAGGGGTGATCTCAAATGCCCAGTAAGGATAACAATATAGCGGAAACTTTCATAAATAAGAATAAACATTTAAGGCAATGTATAACTAAAACAAAAGCCTTTAAAACTTGAACTTTCAACATAGTATGGCATAAATGAAATGAAATAATGACATTTACTTATTCACATGGTTATTCTACTAATCGAATAATCACATGAAAAATCAATAACCACTTTCATAATGTTAGAATGCATAATGCTAAATGTTAATTTCTTTGTCTAGGCATCATCCCAAGACCTAGGGGTTACTTCTAACCGGAACCCAACCCGGAGTGCCTCTAATAACCGGACACCAACCCGGAGTGCCTCTAATAACCGGACACCAACCCGGAGTGCCTCTAATAACCGGACACCAACCCGGAGGGCATACTTTTACCAGTCCCTAACCTGGAGGGCTTACTTTAACCAGTCCCCAACCTGGAGGGCTTACTTTTACCAGTCCCCAACCTGGAGGGCTTACTTTTACCGGTCCCCAACCCGGAACATACTTGTTTAGCACATTCATCTGAAGAAAAGTTTGAAATATAACATAAACATTCGGATTAAAACTAGCATACGAAATGTCAATAGTTTCACCATAAACTATGAATGGTATAAAATAGCACATCCACAGTCAAACATATCACAAAACCTTCAATACAATATAGAAGTTTTGTATTATAATAAATCAACTTCAAATAAGCGTAAAATCCATTAAAGGATGTTGACATATATGAAATCAAAACACTTTTTAGAGAAATATCTCTTTCTATTTTTGAAATCATTTAAGAGCCATATAAAATAAAACATTTTCTTGAAAATATTCTTGTAAGCTTGTAAGGAAAGCTTTGACGATTTTATAACGGTGGAAAATAACCGCACCCGCCGTATAAGTAAAAAAAACATTCTTATCTTAATTCTGTCGAAAAGGTCAAAAAGGACCTTGTTTTGAAAACGACGGAAAGATTCCTTTATAAACCTCTTACAAAAAGTCAAAAAAGGGTATAAATGAATTTAACCCAAATTCTTGTAAATAATAAATATGTTTTGAAATACATTTCGAAAAACATGGATGTGGATGATAAAGAAATCCCAGTAGATTATTACGTATAAATAACCTCGGATAATGAAGAGATTGTGAAATAACCCTTACCTTGTACTTTTCCTTGGTTGGGGTAGGTTAACATCCTGTATAATGGTGAAATAGTTGTTATTAAATTATACAAGAATCATATATATTAATATGATATCATATATGATCTTTTAACATTGATTTGTTAATAATATCTTAAAATTATCGTCGTTTCGGGAGTTAACTTACTCATTTTCTTTTATATGTTTTGTTACATAAGCCATGGTTGTTGTATCTTATTCATATCCAGAATGATATCCAGTCCTTAAACATCATTTTTAAATCATCAAATGATAATTATACTTGAATGGATACAATGGAGAATGAATCTCATCGCGTTCGTGGAGACGGTAGTCCGTACGTACGCACGAGCGACAATATCATTATTTTGATATTAAAATAATATATAAATGGATGGTATATCATATATACAGAATCATTAACATGTTATATTTATTATTTACATGAGTTACACATCATTATTATATCCATCCAAATAATATTATATTGAATAACAATTACACCACGACGTCGAGACGGTAAGCCGTACGTACGCACGTATGGTGACATGTTATTCAAAGGGTGGATAGAATACTGAATATGATTGTACCATATTTATAATAACATCACAGTATATGTGAGATACTGGAGTTATTATTTTAGAATGGTAAGAACAAAGGAAGAAGAAGTGGAAGAAGAAATGAACTTGGAGAAGGGTGGTGAAATCATTACCTCTTCTTCGGGTTCTTCCTTTTGATTTGATCAAAAGGGCTCCTTAGGTTGGCTTTCTGATCAAAATAAGGCCTCTAGGTTGTAGTGAGGGATGTTGGGAGAGTATTTGGTCAGAGTTTGGCCGAGCCAAAAGGCTTTGAAGGTGTGAATAAATGAGAAGGAGGAGTGCCCTTTTATAAGAGGGGTGAGGGGCACCTTTGGAAAAGCTAGAAATATTAATTTATAATAAATTCATATTCGGTTCCTAATGGCTCCAAAGTTGATTATTCAAAGGTTAAGGTGGGGATAGGTAGAAAACCACTCAACCAATAGAATTTGGACAGGTTTGGGTACTTATATTAACCTTATCTTTAAGTATTAACTCTAAGTTAATTAGTTTCACTTTTACAATGTCTCTTTGTATTTTTATATAATATGGTTAATAAACTTACTATATACATTCAAGAGACCCCCAAGTGGTCCATTAATGATGAACCTATCCTTATATAAGTCTCTTGGCCGAACCTTAGATTTTTATGAATTTAATATCAATTAATAATATAATAATTGTTTTAAAAACTCTTTTATGTCAATTTTGACACTATTCAATAGTTGATTTTTGTGAAACTCGTAACAGATTGATTACTTCGCAAAAAGTAAATTAAATCAATCCTAATATATCATATTATCCTAAAAAATTAGTTTAATTCATTAAAAGTTTCATATTATATTTTTTTGGGTATTTATAATATCAATTATTTTAATTTTTCACTATTATAGTAATTACTGCATCATCATTGTGTCATAAATAAAATAAATTATTTAATGTCTAAAAATTATAAATAAAATATCATTATGTAGGAAATCTTTTTATCTTTCTAATTAATATTTATAATCTAAAATCCAACTTATATAACCCTATGTAACAATTGTTTTGCTAAAAGATATATGCTTGTGTCATTTTTTGTATTCATTTAAAATAAAGTGTCATTATCACTTACATGTGGATCCATGGGGTCCCAAAATTGACACAAAGATGCCCATGGTCGACCCTGTATCAACCAATAGGGTTAAGACACGTTTTAGGGTAATTTAGTATTATTATAATATTATTTTTTAACCCTTATTTACCGGATTTACCCTTAACAATGGTAAATAAAATATTTACCGCAGTAATTATTCAAAATGTCTAAAAATAAAAGTTACCTATTTACACAATTTGAACATCCTGATTCCAAATATGGAATCCATTTTCATAAATTCAAAACACAGAAGTGGCAGAAATTAATTTAAAATTAATTCCCGCTGTCAAAACAAAAAGAGTGTTTTTAAGAGATAATAGCTATCAAAAGATTGACACTTGTTTATGTTCGGTTTAATTGTAAAATTATGTCCAATGACCAACATTATATTAAATAGTAAAAATATATTCTAAATATACTTTAAAACCACTCAAATTCATAATTTATTACTATTAATTATTTTGATTAAAAAAGTTGTTTTTAATTAAAATTTAGTAATTTTCACTATTCATCAAAATATGAAAGTTATCCGAAAAGTACCAAAATTTCACCTTAGGCTAAATTTGATATTACGAATCCAAAAATGAAGTCCATTTTAAAATATAAAATATATATAACTTCAAAAAGTAGGTATTACTATTCATAACAGCTAGCTTGATTGGTTACGGTGTGTTAGAACTCGAAGTTGCGTACAACACACGCTACTGTTTTATTCAAAGGAAAGCGTACCGTGGAAGCTTGGGATGTTTCATTTTAAATTTTTTGATGTCTCCATTTAGTCAAAAAGTTTAAAATATTGTATTTAAAAAGGTTTCACTATCAAAAGTTGATAAAAGTGCAATACTGAAAATGAATCTGTTCTTGCATTATGACTAAGAAACTCATAATATGGATTCTAAAATTATAAGGATTATATAAAGTTTAAAATTTAGTTAATACTATTCATGACCTCTTTTAATGGCTTTTTTTTGGTAAGTCATGGTGCAATTGAACTCAGTGTTGCGTGTAGTGCAAGTTATTGAATTATTTTGAAGAAATAACACACTATGAAATCTTGGGGTGTTACATTCTCCCCTCCTTCAATAAATTGCGTCCTCGCAATTTGAAATTGTTCTTCAAAAATAAAAGGTTGAAAGTAGAAAATATATTTGTGGGAAAACACACATCAGAAATTGGGTTACTAAAATTTAGTCTTAATATGAGGAAAAGAGAAATCAAAGGGTCACCACCAAATTATGATCTCGATTAGGAGAACATTGGTGGAAATTAGGGACATATAATCGGAGGAAAAACGTAAATATTTATAGGTAGTGATTGAGGTCATCAATCACAAAAAAGTGTATAATTGAGGTCCTTAAATTCATCAATCTATGATGATTTGAAATACCATCGGTTCAACAAAACATAGGGTATTAAGATAACACATTTTTGACGTTTCAAAATATCTTAGTTGAAATCCCACATCGAAAAATGAATTAATGAGGCATCTATTTAAAATAAAGAGTGGAAAGTATGAAGGTTACCGAAAATAACACATACTAGGGTTCCATGTAGGAAAATATGGATATGGAAGAGAAATCTAACCATCAATTATCTGATGGAGAGTGGTAGAGAACATGGCTATGAAAAGTCCAACAATCCCAAAGCCATAAATTAGTGATGATTTAAGGTACCATCTAGGACAACATTTTTGTTCTAAGTTGCTTTTCTTAATATTGAGGAATTTATTTATGAGATTGGCTAAGATCATAAGGAGATATACTTACTTTATAATTAGAGTTTTGTCCATTAATAAATTTATACCATAAACTCATCTTTCACTCGTAAAAAAAATTATATTTATACTATTCGTACAGGGTTCCAAAATAAACGAATTTATAATTCATCTACCAGATCTTTTAAAAAAACTACATTATTTAATCCAGGACATCTCTTGGGCCAGTGGTAGGTGATACACCCTTGTCGCCCTTCGGTTGCGGGTTCAAGTCTCGCAGCCTTGCCGGACGCGATGGGTTGCCGCCCGACCTCCGGGTTGTCCTTTTATGGAAATCCAAAATAATCCAAACTAGAACTATCCAAAATACTTCTATCCAAACTCACAGTCCAACATTTATAAGGAAGGTAAACATAATATAGATCCTTTTTACCCTGTAATAGCTTATGAATACCTTCATCATGTACTACCATATTCCTTATTGATTACATTCATGTTCCCTTATTCCATATAGAATGCTGGATATACATCATTAATCCAAAAATGTTTTAAACCCCAACAATGATGGAATATACAAATCATTAATCAGCTTCAAGGTAGTCAATAATATCCAATATAATTTATCCAAAATAATCACATATTATTCCAAAATCACTACCTCAGTATCAGAACTATATTATGATTTATCATTCTCTCAACCATATATTTTCCAAAAATTTAACCTTCTATTGAGTCACTTTTCTTTGTTCCACACAATCTCAAGTCCTTAATGAAATAGTACTGCAGTACAATCCTTATATACTCCATAATTATTATAACAAGTACATTGTTGATACAACACTCAATTGACATAATCAAAATAAGAACTCTAATCATTCCTCTTCATCTGTGGTAGTATCATAACTTGATTATTATCCAATAGCATCATGTGCGGCATAGTCTGATGACTGGGACATAGGTTCGCGTAGTGTCCAAACTCCTTGCAAATGAAGCATTGTACATTTAAAACAATTTTCTTACCCTTGCAGTCACGTACTTTGTGCCCTTTTCCTCCACACTTATAAAAAAACTCACATTCCTTTCATGCAAGTTCCAGGGTGTTTCTTTCCACAATTACCACATATGAAAAAATTCTTCTTTTCCCTCTTACTTTTATCCATCTTTCTCTCTTCCATCCTTTTCTTCTCTTGCTTCCCTTCAAAGCCATAGGACTCAGTAAACTCTTTACTTATCTTATCAACACATGATATTATTTCTTCATATGATGATAATACATGGGAGACTATTTCTCTTATAAATTATAGCTTAAGACCATAAAAGATATGATCCTTCCTTCTCTTTGGATCATGTGCATTTCTGGAGTTCTCATTCCTTCTACTGGGCGCCATTTCTAAACAATGGCATACACTAGATCAGTTTATGAATAAAAATACATAATCCCATACTTATAAAACACTTAACATAAATTGAACTATTTATGGATATAATCCATAATCATAAGAATGTTTTCTATGAGGATGTATATACTCATAATCCCTTCAAAATGATATGTAAAGAAAATGAGAGTTATCCTAAGCATATCCCCCGGGAGTGTCGTAACCAAGAGTGCAGCAAGGCCCGTTGTCGTGCACCAGTTCCCGTTCGAGTCTAGCTCAAAGCGGTGTTTTCGGGTTTTACCCCTAGGTACATCTGTTCCAGAGCCGCCTCTACCTTCTCGTATCCAGACAGGGATGTATTGCTCGGAAAACTCACAAAATCTCTACAATACCAAAATTCTAGGAAGTTCTTCTATACTAATCCTCAAAGTTCATCTTAGGTCTACGTGCTCTAATCAGAGTTTATCTAAATCTAGCTTCCAAGGTTTGTACTAAACTTCCTCTGATACCAACTGTAATGCCCCGACCCCAGTTACCCAGAGTCGGTGCATTATTACATAACATTGGCATGATCACAAGAAAGATCAAATCTCGAAAGACCGATTGGTTTAGTAGCATTGGAAACACTAGATATATTCATAAGGTTTACATTACATCATTAAACGAAAAAACTACTACAACAACATATTGTCTCCATAATCCACACTCATATCCCCACATAATATCCCTGCAGGTCATTCATAATTTACTTCTTCACTTCCTGGGAAAAATAAAACATAGAAAAGGGGTGATCTGAAATGCCCAGTAAGGATAACAATATAGCGGAAACTTTCATAAATAAGAATAAACATTTAAGGCAATGTATAACTAAAACAAAAGCCTTTAAAACTTGAACTTTCAACATAGTATGGCATAAATGAAATGAAATAATGCCATTTACTTATTCACATGGTTATTCTACTAATCGAATAATCACATGAAAAATCAATAACCACTTTCATAATGTTGGAATGCATAATGCTAAACGTTAATTTCTTTGTCTAGGCCTCATCCCAAGACCTAGGGGTTACTTCTAACCGGAACCCAACCCGGAGTGCCTCTAATAACCGGACACCAACCCGGAGTGCCTCTAATAACCGGACACCAACCCGGAGTGCCTCTAATAACCGGACACCAACCCGGAGGGCATACTTTTACCAGTCCCTAACCTGGAGGGCTTACTTTAACCAGTCCCCAACCTGGAGGGCTTACTTTTACCAGTCCCCAACCTGGAGGGCTTACTTTTACCGGTCCCCAACCCGGAACATACTTGTTTAGCACAATAATCTGAAGAAAAGTTTGAAATATAACATAAACATTCGGATTAAAACTAGCATACGAAATGTCAATAGTTTCACCATAAACTATGAATGGTATAAAATATCACATCCACAGTCAAACATATCACAAAACCTTCAATACAATATAGAAGTTTTGTATTATAATAAATCAACTTCAAATAAGCGTAAAATCCATTAAAGGATGTTGACATAGATGAAATCAAAACACTTTTTAGAGAAATATCTCTTTCTATTTTTGAAATCATTTAAGAGCCATATAAAATAAAACATTTTCTTGAAAATATTCTTGTAAGCTTTTAAGGAAAGCTTTGACGATTTTATAACGGCGGAAAATAACCGCACCCGCCGTATAAGTAAAAAAACATTCTTATCTTAATTCTGTCGAAAAGGTCAAAAAGGACCATGTTTTGAAAACGACAGAAAGATTCCTTTATAAACCTCTTACAAAAAGTCAAACAAGGGTATAAATGAATTTAACCCATATTCTTGTAAATAATAAATATGTTTTGAAATACATTTCGAAAAACATGGATGTGGGTGATAAAGAAATCCCAGTAGATTATTACGTATAAACAACCTCGGATAATGAAGAGATTGTGAAATAACCCTTACCTTGTACTTTTCCTTGGTTGGGGTAGGTTAAAATCCTGTATAATGGTGAAATAGTTGTTATTAAATTATACAATAATCATATATATTAATATGATATCATATATGATCTTTTAACATTGATTTGTTAATAATATCTTAGAATTATCGTCGTTTCGTGAGTTAACTTACTCATTTTCTTTTATATGTTTTGTTACATAAGCCATGGTTGTTGTATCTTATTCATATCCAGAATGATATCCAGTCCTTAAACATCATTTTTAAATCATCAAATGATAATTATACTTGAATGGATACGATGGAGAATGAATCTCATCGCGTTCGTGGAGACGGTAGTCCGTACGTACGCACGAGCGACAATATCATTCTTTTGATATTAAAATAATATATAAATGGATGTTATATCATATATAAAGAATCATTAACATGTTATATTTATTATTTACATGAGTTACACATAATTATTATACCCATCCAAATAATATTATATTGAATAACAATTACACCACGACGTGGAGACGGTAAGCCGTACGTACGCACGTATGGTGACATGTTATTAAAAGGGTGGATAGAATACTGAATATGATTGTACCATATTTATAATAACATCACAGTATATGTGAGATACTGGAGTTATTATTTTAGAATGGTAAGAACAAAGGAAGAAGAAGTGGAATAAGAAATGAACTTGGAGAAGGGTGGTGAAATCATTACCTCTTCTTCGGGTTCTTCCTTTTGATTTGATCAAAAGTGCTCCTTAGGTTGGCTTTCTGATCAAACTAAGGCCTCTAGGTTGTAGTGAGGGATGTTGGGAGAGTATTTGGGCAGAGTTTGGCCGAGCCAAAAGGCTTTGAAGGTGTTAATAAATGAGAAGGAGGAGTGCCCTTTTATAAGAGGGGTGAGGGGCACCTTTGGAAAAGCTAGAAATATTAATTTATAATAAATTCATATTCGGTTCCTAATGGCTCCAAAGTTGATTATTAAAAGGTTAAGGTGGGGATAGGTCGAAAAACACTCAACCAATAGAATTTAGACAGGTTTGGGTACTTATATTAACCTTATCTTTAATTATTAACTCTAAGTTAATTAGTTTCACTTTTACAATGTCTCTTTGTATTTTTATATAATATGGTTAATAAACTTACTATATACATCCAAGAGACCCCCAAGTGGTCCATTAATGATGAACCTATCCTTATATAAGTTTCGTGGCCGAACCTTAGATTTTTAGGAATTTAATATCAATTAATAATATAATAATTGTTTTAAAAACTCTTTTATGTCAATTTTGACACTATTCAATAGTTGATTTTTGTGAAACTCATAACAGATTGATTACTTCGAAAAATGTCAATTAAATCAATCCTAATATATCATATTATCCTAGAAAATTATTTTAATTCATTAAAAGTTTCATATTATATTTTTTTTGGGTATTTATAATATCAATTATTTTAATTTTTCACTATTATAGTAATTACTGCATCATCATTGTGTCATAAATAAAATAAATTATTTAATGTCTAAAAATTATAAATAAAATAGCATTATGTAGGAAATCTTTTTATATTTCTAATGAATATTTATAATCTAAAATACAACTTATATAACCCTATGTAACAATTGTTTTTCTAAAAGATATATGCTTGTGTCATTTTTTGTATTCATTTAAAATAAAGTGTCATTATCACTTACAAGTGGATCCATGGGGTCCCAAAATTGACACAAAGATGCCCATGGTCGACCATGTATCAACCAATAGGGTTAAGACACGTTTTAGGGTAATTTAGTATTATTATAATATTATTTTTTAACCCTTATTTACCGGATTTACCCTTAACCATGGTAAATAAAATATTTACCGCAGTAATTATTCAAAATGTCTAAAAATAAAAGTTACCTATTTACACAATTTGAACATCCTGATTCCAAATATGGAATACATTTTCCTAAATTCAAAACACAGAAGTGGCAGAAATTAATTTAAAATTAATTCCCGCTGTCAAAACAAAAAGCGTGTTTTTAAGAGATAATAACTATCAAAAGATTGACACTTGTTTATGTTCGGTTTAATTGTAAAATTATGTCCAATGACCAACATTATATTAAATAGTAAAAATATATTCTAAATATACTTTAAAACCACTCAAATTCATAATTTATTACTATTAATTATTTTTATTAAAAAAGTTGTTTTTAATTAAAATTTAGTAATTTTCACTATTCATCAAAATATGAAAGTTATCCGAAAAGTACCAAAATTTCACCTTAGGCTAAATTTGATATTCCGAATCCAAAAATGAAGTCCATTTTAAAATATAAAATATATATCTTCAAAAAGTAGGTATTACTATTCATAACAGCTAGTTTGATTGGTTACGGTGTGTTAGAACTCGAAGTTGCGTACAACACACGCTATTGTTTTATTCAAAGGAAAGCGTACCGTGGAAGCTTGGGATGTTTCATTTTAAATTTTTTGATGTCTCCATTTAGTCAAAAAGTTTAAAATATTGTATTTAAAAAGGTTTCACTATCAAAAGTTGATAAAAGTGCAATACTGAAAATGAATCTGTTCTTGCATTATGACTAAGAAACTCATAATATGGATTCTAAAATTATAAGGATTATATAAAGTTTAAAATTTAGTTAATACTATTCATGACCTCTTTTAATGGCTTTTTTTTTGGTTAGTCATGGTGAAATTGAACTCAGTGTTGCGTGTAGTGCAAGTTATTGAATTATTTTGAAGAAATAACACACTATGAAATCTTGGGGTGTTACATCTAAGGTACCATCTGATTCATCAGATATGAGGGTACTAGGAAAACATTTTTTGGTCAAGATCATTTCCCTAAAGTTGATGAATGTTTGCATAAGGATAAATAGTTACTTGATTTTAGTGTAATATCATCATTATTAATTCCATGAACAATTTACTCTTCACCTCTTATTTAAGGAAATGATGTTAAAATTTTCATTCTTGAAGTGCTAGCAGATCATGCGATAGAATGATAGGTAATTCCATCTGTGTTTAAAACAAAAAGGCTAGAACAAATTATTTAATAAACATATGTCCATCTATGGTGAGATTAACAGTATATGATTCCAAAAAATGGACTTATACATCATCTATAATACCTATTAATAAAATAAAACTAATTTATACTAACCAGGGACTTTCCATAGGCCAGTGGTAGGCGATAAAGGCCTGTCGCACTTCATTTGTGTGTTTGATTCCCACAGCCTTGTCCGACGCGATGGGTTGTCGCCCGTCCTATGAGTTTTCTTTTTTTTAAAACTATACAATTATAAAATTTCATAAATCATATCAAAAACTCATAGCCATAAACAATACTATCTGATTTATAACATAACCCATTCCATTCATTAGGATTATCTAAAATACTTCTGTCCAATATTATAGTATAAAGAAAAATATTACAAGAGAGGTAATCTACCAAGCATGTGATTACCATAATTTATCCCCACCTATATCATAAGATACATCTTGTAGGTCACATTCCAGCCATTTGAATACCTTAATCATGCATTCTCTTGAAACATGAATTACCATAGAAGCTTAGAGAAAACGTGAATGCTTTCAAAAGTTAATTATTTCCACATACCAAAATCCCAAAATTTCTAAATACTCAAAACATGATATCAATTTGTACTTATATTTGTCATGAGCTCATTGATACTAACAAATATATTATTTTTTCCTTATCCCTTCATTACGCTCATATCATCTTATTTGCAAAAAATATTTCAATCACTTTTCATGGTTACCTGTACCATATAATTATTGAAAATCACAATAAGAAAATACATATATATTCCAATATTCCACGATACTATAAATGATATTCCACAACACTTTTTTGGAATCCTTTTATATAAAAACATAATCATTCCACCACTTCGTTTTCTTATTCTACATCTCCAAAAGTGATTTCATGTGACTTCCCATTGTCCTTTTTCTTAAGAGGTTGTTGATGTCGATCATCATTACCCTTGGATTAGGGAACTGGGTAGCATAATTCCCCACTTCCTTTCACTTGTAGCATTGAAGTTTTAGTGGTGAGTTCACTGTAATCTTTTCCCATATTCACATCATTAGCTACCATTTTCCCATTACTTTGACACGCAGTTGCTTGATTGACTTGTTTTCTACACATAAAAAATTTTTTAGTCCCTTTAATACAATCTCCACCGTGCTTCTTTCCCCACTTTGAGCATAAAGAAACATCTGTCTTCTTTTAACCATTATTTTGATATTTTTTCTTGAACATCCTCTTTTGTTTCTTGTCAAAACCATGAGATGGATATATAACACCAACATCAAGTTATACCTTGATAACACAACACACAATTTCGCCATAGCTAATAAAGTCTCTTATATCTAATGCCCTTCAAAGACTTGGTTTTAAGCCAATGAACAATTGATCAAATTTACTTTTAGGTTGGATGATAAAGCCCAATGAATACCTTGAAAGCCTTGTAAAACTCTCCTCGTATGTACCAAAAAACTAATCAACCTTTTTCATAAGCTCAAGGAACTCTTTTTCCATATTTTTTTGATGAATATGAGGGAAGTAATTATTGAAAAACATGTTCTTGAACTCGTCTCATTCCCTGGAATCAATTTCATCTTATGGCCTTGTATTCTTAATTTGAGTCCACCACTGGTATGCTTCACCTTCTAAAAGGAAAACAACTAGAATGAATTTTTCATGTTCCAAACAGAAAATTATGAAAAATATCTTTTCAATGGTACTGATTCATTATTCAGCAACAAGTGGATCAAAAGACCCAATAAAAAAGGTGGGTGTTTCCTCATGAAGGACTCAATTGAATATTGTTCCTTTCTATGCTCATTTTGATTTCTAGAATGATTCATAGATTCTGTAATTATAGAAAAAAGATATTTCACCCCATTTCCCGTAACATTTGGTTGTTCAACAGGACAATCATTGGATTTCCCAGTGCATTGATCATTAAAACGGTTCCTTCGGGTTCCAGCCATTATCTAAAACCCAAAAATAATTGTGTGAGAGGCAAAAATCATGCTATGAAAAAAACATAATAAAGGGGGAGTACCTTCAATATCTAACAACATAGGTTTAATCCTAGGTTATTCATGATCGTTATCATAATTCTAGAACTGCAACCTATACTTATACTTAAACTTTGGTACATCCCTAGACATACCATAGAAATATCTCTAGGGATCTCACTAAAGTTATCGCATCCTAGTATCCAAAAGTTAACTAAACCATTCCTCTAATAACAAATATAGATACCCAAAGATCTACATACATAGAAATTACATTACTTTTGAGAAATAGTTAATATATAACAAAAACAAACACCCAAGGACCATAATATTTTAGTGTCATTGGAAAAATGGAACATAATCTTCGATCCAACGAGCCCGAACCAGAGGGGTAAGGGATCCTTATTTTCATCCAATAGGGCTAGGTTTAAAACTGGGTGGAGGTGAATTTTTGGGGGTAATATAGTAGTATTGTAGAAGTTACTATAGAAGTTAGTTTTTTGTAATGTAGGATCCAGAACTATTCACCTGATTTGGGCCTTCGGGCCACCAGTTTGGGCCTACGGGTCTTCAGGGCCTTCGGGTCATCAATGGCCTTTGGGCCACAGGGCCTTTGGGCTATGTAGACCATGGAGTACCCTAGTTCACACAGAATAGGCCCCATAACAGGATCAGAGCAATAAGAGTAGAAGCCACCTGAATTAGAGCTAATTGGATTTGAAGAATGAGAGGGTATGATAGTCGCCATCGAGACCAGGCACCATGCAGATTTGTTTTGAGAAATGATTGATGACCAGAAATGCAAGGTGGGGAGTTAGGTGATCAATTTTGAAGAATATGGGGAGGGGAGTTCAAGTGGGCGGGGCCTATGGGTCATGTATTGGGAATGGTATGCATCTAGGCCATCGGTTCATGTATTGTGGGTCTGTCAGGCCTTGTACGTTGGGCCTACAGGTCATGTACGAGTTCCCTTTCAACCAAAAAAGGGGGATTATCCATAATATAATAAAAATGAAGGACTTCATGTCATTTGAGTATATAATCTTCCAATCATGGTGAAACATCATCGACATATCCCATAAAGATATTCCCCTTTTGATTCCTTACCTAATGTCATTCCTTATATCCTGGGGTAAATAAAACAAATAAAGGGTGAGATCAAATTCTTATTAAGGGTATGAATGAGGAAAATAAAACAATCCATATAAATTTGAACATAAAAACATGAACATAATGTTTAAACATCAAAATCTTGAGTTGTGAATTACATCTTGGCAGTACGTAAGGCAAAGATCATAGAGGAACATTAATCATGATAATATAGCATGGGGATAAACATGTAACTGTGGAAAACCAATAATCACATGATATGATTTCCATAGTATCCAAGGCATTTCTTCCATGACCATCATAGTGGAGAATGTCCATTACTGAAGTGGGTTTACTTATCGTTCCAGCACTTTATTTCTGAACCAAATTTTACTTTTCGTTCCATCCATATCAATATCATGATATATAAATCTTTACATAATGCATTGGAGGGAGATATAGGTCTCACCCATCTAATATTGAAATCAATATTACGTGTTCCTCAAAACAATCATAAATCAGTAATTATAACCCAATAAATAAAATGGGTTTTATAAACATCATCCCTTCATAACATAATCCATATAAAACAAATTGATATCATGTCATCATAAGAAAAATAAAATCATGTAAATAATAGATACATATACATGAAAAATATACATAATAAATAATTTCATCTTAGATGGAAAATTGTTTTGTTAAAACAATTGAAATGAATTCTTGAGGAAAATATCCTTTCTTCTTCAAAAATCATTTCTTTTCCCAAAATGTCGTGCAATATTAAAAGAAGAGAAATTAGTTAAAAATAAACCTGAAAACTTGTAAATGAGACTTTTTGGAAATAATTTTTTATGAATGTTTTAAAAATGCATTCATGCTGTATAAGTTAAAAAACAATTCTTCTCATACTTTTGCTGGAAAAGTCAAAAAGTACCTCGAATGGTAAACAAATGAAATATTTCTTCCATAACACATAGTAAAAGTCAAAAAAGGGGTAAAAATGACTTTAAACATACATGGATGAATAGTAAACACTTAAAGAAAACATTTTTATAAAATATGGACATGGTTGATAAATATATCCCTAGTAAATACATACATATAAGGAATCTCAGATAAAAATTAGATTGCAAAATTATCCCTTTCCTAATGTCCAATTTATTCCATTTGTGTCCGGGACTCATGTATAATGGGTTTAAAAATATTATTAACTTATAAATGAACAATAATAATATTTATGATATCATATATGATTCACTTACGACTTTATATTACCCAGTTAGTTGTAAATTCCATGTCAATCCAGTGTTTTGGATAAAATTGTTTCATTTATCATACGTTTTTTAACTTGTAATTATTCGTAAGATTACTTAGATCATGATTACATCCTTCGATAATGTAAAAAATGATTTATATATAATATATTTTTAGAATATATATATAATAGATCGATAAATGGAATGATATACACCATTCATGGAGACGGTAGGCCGTACGTACGTAGGAATGATGTTTTTGTTTCCTTATTAATTTGAACGGAAGTAAGTAAATAAAAAATACATAAATACAGTATAATTATTATGTCATATATTTCATGATTATTTGATATATATACTTTATAATCATTTTGGAATGGTTAACATGGAAAATTAATCTCATTGCACTGTGGAGACGGTAATCCTTACGTACTCACGAGCGATGATATCGTTCCCATAATTATTGACTTCAATTATAGTGGATGATATAATATCTTAGATTTAGTATGATGTTATAATAATCATATATTGTTATTATGTACACCATTATACCCATCCAAGTATGGTGGTGGTGGAAAAATAGATAACACCACGGCGTGGAGACGGTAAGCCTTACTAATGCACGCATAGTGATTTCATTTTTCATAGGATGGATCAATGGTGAAATATGTTTGTTTCATATTTATAATAACTTATAAGTATATTAGTTATTTTTATGTTATTACTTTATATTGAAACAACTAATGAAGAGAAATTAGAACAAGAAAGAAACTTGAAAGAATCTGTAGAAGAGATTACCTTTTCCTCGATGTGCCTCTTTTAAACTTTCTCTTAGGGCACTAGTGTTGGTCATTTGAGATGATCAGATCCTCTACAATGTAACTAGTTGGTTGAGAATAGTAATTTTCATGGTCTTTACTAGCATCAATGCTCAAAATGATGTGATGAGGAGACGGAGGAGGTTCCCTTTTATAAGAGAGGAGAGGGGAACTTTTGGAAACTCTAAAAAATAATAATTTATAATCAACTCAAACCCCACATAAGAACATCAAAAGTGTCTCAAATTCTGATATGAGAAAATATAGGGTTGTAATCCCATCAAAAAATAAAATTTATACATGTTTTTATTTTATCTTAAACCTTATCATTTTGATTTATCCGTATTTAATCTATTTAATTTTATTTCTGGTAATAATGTTATAAATTTTAAATGGTTATAAATACATACTTATGTGTTGTTAATTGTACATAATTGGATAATTTATGACATGTTAGACAATATAGATTGTAATTTGTAATTTTTAAATATTTTTGAGATTTTTAAACAATTTAAAAAAATTTTATTTTTATAAAATATAAATAGTGTCAATTTTGACACTATTCATTTATTTGATTTTAAATAAAATCCACATAGAAGATATACTGTAAAATATATTTAATAGATTTTTAAAATATATTATTCAAATATTAAATTCGTGGAGTACATTAATTAGTTCATGTAATATTTATTATAATATTTTTAAAACAATTTATTTGATATTTCTCTTAATAAAATAATTACTACATCATTTTAGTATAATTATTTAATATATATATTTGTTTCATAAAAAATAAAAATAAAATACTATGATAAATATAAATTTAATATACTTCATAACAATACTTTTAGTCTAATTTATCAAAAAAACAACCATCTTTGAAATTTTTTTCATTATTAATGTATGAAGGTGACAACTTTGACATCATTTAAAATAAAATAATATAAATGTCATAATATGTTTTATAAGGCTCCAAATGGTCCAAAAGTCGACCCTTGGATTCAAAGGGTATATATATACTCTAAAAATAAGGATTGGTCAAGTTTCATGTTCTTTCGATGGGTATTATAATTTTAATAAATACTATATTATAGATTTTTCCCTAAATAAATAATTTCTGCATCATTAATGTATAAGTTATTAAGGAAATTATATATTTCTTTAAAATCAAAAATAATTTACCATGAAAAAGAAAAAAATTTTATCATTCAAATGAGTATTTATAATTAAATGTATATTCTGTATAACCTTGTATTAAAAATACATTAATTATTAATGTTTGACTGAGACATATTTCACTTTCCTTAAAATAAACTAAATTAATGGTCTAAATCACATCCAAGTGGGTTCCAATAGATTCAATTTAGACCCAATTATGTTTTAAGGATAAATATAATCATATAATTATATTAAAAAATGTTAGGGTAATTTTATAAAATTATTTTAACCCTTAATTACCTAATTTACCTATAACTATGGTAAATAAAATTTATCGTAGATACTATTCATAATGCCCAAAAATAAAAGTATCTTATTAAAATAATTTGGACATAATGATACCAAATATGAAGTACATTTTTCCAAATTCAAAACAAAGAATTTTCAGTAATCAATTTAAAATTAATCCCAATGTTGAGAAAAAGGGTTCTAAAAATTAAAACATTGCAAAAGATTGAAATGTTTTTATCATTGAATTCATTGTAAAATTAATGATAGTGACATACATAATATTAAATGGAAAAAAATATTCTATTTATACTTTAAAACCATTCAATATTAAAATTAACCATATAAATTATCTTGATGAAAAAATATGTTTTTAATTAAATATTACATATTTTTACTATTCATCAAAATATGAATGTAAACAGAAAAATATTAAAAAATTATCCAAAGTAAATATTTATATAATTATTACAATGAATAAGTTTATTTTGTCAAATTGAACTCAAAAATGTGTTAAAAACTATATTTATAGTGGGTGCGCCATTAAAAGTTTCCAAAAATGCATTTTCAGAAAAATACTTATTTTACGCAAAAAATTTAATTTGTTCACATACCATGTTATAGAAAATGTGTAAGATTAATTATAATGTTATAAAATTAAAACTGTGGTTAATAATATTCATAACATCTAGTTCGTAAAAATATTATAACAATATGTCCTTGTTTAGTGAAACTCGGAATTGTGTGCAACACATGCTATTGAGGAAGGTCTCTCTTGCATGCAACACAAGCCAAGAATAATGTTTAAATATAATACAAGCTAATAAGGTGTTGCGTACAGCACAAGAAAATATTGGAGTAGCATAAAACAAAATACATCACATAAATTAAAAAGAATATTTCACATAAAATCTCAGGGTGTTACAACTACTCCTACAAGTCGTTCTGGGCATGAAATGGGGTAACCTGGTACATGATAATAGGCCTTACTGCCCATATGGATTGAAAATCATGGGGGACATGATTATAATATTTCAAATTTTTTATACAATCAATTATGAAGGATTTAAAAGTAAAATTTTCTTTAATGAAACCATGATTATGATTATTATATTAGATATCATTAGTAATTAGTTTTATATTATGTATTTTTTTAGTTGAGATTATATATTTTTATTAATAACCTAATATAGTGTATTATATTATTTAGAAGTGTATCCAAGTGAAAATAATAGAAAATTCATGAATGAACATATCCCTTGTAGGTATTTACATCATATACATGATAGTGATGCTGCAACCATTATTGAGAAACATATAAATATACTAGGAAAAATAAATAAAGTTACGAACAATAAATTTAACCATCTAGAGAATCATGATCCACTTTGTGTATGAGTAATGGTATACTTCTTAATGTGAAAGAACCTCCATTATTTAATGGTGCTTCAAACCCATTCATATTTGAGCAATTGATAAGTAACATAGAAAAGGGATTTCTTCCTTTGGGATGTAAGGAAAGTTAAAACATTGTCCTAGAAGTTTATCATTTTTAGGATATACTAATAAATGGTGGTAATTGATTAAAAAATGGAGGAATAAGATATAGAATATATCTAATTTATGTATTTTAAAGAAATCTCTTCTATGGAAAATAAATCCCCCGTGAACAATGAGTAGATATATGATCCTTTCTTCATGAATCCCAGGAAAATAGAAAATGTGAATGTTGTAATGTATGAAGATAACATGAAAATGTCATCATGAAATGAACAGTCTAAATACATATTCCAAAGAGAAAGTCTAATAAATTCATTGATGGTATAAAACCATTCTTCTAAAGGGAACTAGTCTCCCAAATTTTTTCATCATACGAAGATATAGTCTCATTCACTATAATGAATAAAAAATAACTATCTAAGTATTATGACATTAATTAAATTCAATAGAATAATACAGATGGAAAATAACCTAGTAATAAAAAATAAGGAAAATATAAGAAGGGGATAATTCATTTTACATCATGTGATAATTGTGGGAAGAGACACCTCCGTACAACATGAAGGTTATGGGTGTTAGTTACAAGTGATGAGGAAAAGGAAACAATTAAAATTATTTTAATGGAATGAAATATTCCACCAATGTTTAATTCTATAATTTAAATGACACATAACATTATGTCAATGATTTTAATAAGTGCGAATTAATCAATCCATAGAGAAGACCCTGAGAGCAAGGTGAGTCTTATACGATCACAAAAGTTGAGTTTTATGTTCATAATGATGTGGTGGAAGGTAATTTAACCAATCCCTCAACTATTTACAACGATTTATTATATTCTAAATCATCGTATTCATTTGTATATTTTATTTTTCCAAGAAAATTAGATACTTCCAATTTGATTTAATAATAGAGTTTCTATTCCAGACTCTTAAGGGATGTATCATTGGAAAAAAATATGTATCAATCATCCCCACTTATGAATCGAAAACATATTTTAGTTTCTAATCATATCATCATACCAATCATTTACAATGATATAATTATTTGTATAAATTGGATTTCAAACTATGATGTGGGAATCTATTTTAAGAAGAAATAGGTTACAATTTGTGTGAATGGTGTAGAATCATATATCTATTGAGAAGAAACCTCTTCATTTAAATCTTAACTATATCCACCCCCAGTATGTCTACTGAATTTAATTCTCATGGAGGATGAGAAAAATATATATATCATTGATTAATGAAATATTCAAATTTAAAATTTACCTATTGTGAAATAATTTAATGATCTCATTCCATATGATTTACCTGTACATCTTACAGAGTAGGAATTTGAGTTCACATTTGATTTAATTAATAATTCAAGACATATATCAAAGACTCATTTTATAATGGACACTATGGTGTTTTTAGAACTAAAGAAGCATCTAGAGTAATTTAGTGATAAAGTATTTATCCTCTCTAGCGTTTCACCATGGGGAGCCACTGTTATGTTCATCAAGAAGAATAATAGATCTATGAGTCTATGAACTGACTACATAGATATAATTACTATTATTATAAAGAACAAGTATCATCTTACTCATATTGATTATTTATTTGATCAACATCATGATGCCCAATATTTTTTGAAGAGTTACCTTTGATCTGGATATCATAAGTTTCATGTGAGGAATGAATAAAGTCCAAAAACAACAGTTCAAATCAGGTATGTGAATTTATATTTATAGTAATGAATTTGGGATCGACTAATTATTCATCTATTTCAGGGATCTTATTAATATTTTTTTCATGTTGATAAATTTGTTTTGGTATTTATTGATGGTATCTTAGTATACTCTAAATGATATAAAGATCATGAGAATCACATGCACATTATTATAAAATATCATAGATAAAACGAATTATATGGGATGGTTAGAGAGTGTGCATTATGGATTTAAGATGATACTTTTATAGTTTGTATTATCTCTATGTATTGAATTTTAGTGGATCCTTTGAAGAAAATGGTAGTTAATGAATGTCTAAAACCAATAAACATTACCAAGAAATGTACTTTAATTGTTTCATCAGGTTATTATAACTGTTTGGTTCATAACAACACCCAAATATCTAACCTATTAACCAAGCATACTCATAAATGGGTTATGATTGTATGGAAAAAATATTGTAAAGAATGTTATGAAAAATTAAAGAGTATGATATTTAATGCTCCAATCCTAACCCTACCATCAGAGAATGATTGATTAGTGATCAATACTAATGAATCAAAGAAAGGACTTTGGTGTGTCCTTATGCAGAATGATAGAGTTATTTTCAATGTATCATGGAAGTTAAAAAATATTTACTATAAGTATTCAACTCATGGTCATGAGTTAGTATCTATGATCTTTTCTCTATTGATATGGAGACACTCTCTCTATGGAAAAATATGTGCGATAAAAATACATCACAATAGCTTAAAATATATCCTCTCATAGAAATAACTCAACACGAGTAAAAGGAAATGGCTAAATATAATCATGGATTATGATTTTTCTATTCACTACCACATACGAAAGGTAGATAATGTATATGATGCATTGAGCAGGAAGGATGAATGTTTTTTAAAAAAAATGCTAATTGTCAAGGATCCTATGTAGATAGATCTTGTAAGGACAGATATGGGAATTATTACAAACATTGAAATATCACAACATTTTCAATTGGTTTTCAAGCGATGTTTATTGGAAATAATTAAAAGTTGTCTATCTAATGAGGATAATAATAAAATGAAAATTAAATTTTTCAATGATGGGTAGTTGGATAACTTTGTGGATGAGGATGGAATTCTATAATTTGAGAAGAGTTAATGTCTTCCCTATATCCATGAACTAAAAAGGGAGTTATTGGATGATTCCCATAGTTCATATTTCCCTATAAACAATGGTGGAACTATCATGTATAGATATTTGTAGAAACATTTCTAGTGGGGAACATGAAGCAGGAAATTGATAATTATGTATGAATACATATTTTATGTTGACAAGTGGAGGATAGAAAAAAACATCCAAGAGGATCCATGGAACATCTTACTATTTCCACATGGAAATGGGATGACAACACTATGAAACTATTCACTGGATTGCCATAAACACCCATGGAAGAATGATGTAATATGGGCGATTATTGATCGACTTACCAAATCTGCACATTTCCTCTCTATAAGGGAGGATTTTCCAGTGGATCACCCTGTACCAATATTAATTATGTATTGAGACTTCCTGGAGAACCTATCCCAATTTTTTTTGATTGTGATCCATGATTTGGATCAATATTTTAGAAAATTATTCATAAATATTTGGATAATGAGATTCCATTTTGTTCTACTTATCACCCTCAAACTAAAAGGTAAATAGAAAGGATGATCCAAACATTACAAGACATGTTGAGATAATTCTCACTTGATATTAATAGTACTTGGGATTAGTATATACTCTTGGAAGATTTTTCCAAAAATAAAGGTTTCCATTAAATATGCAAATTCATCATATAAAGCATTGTATGGAATGTGATGTGGTACACTGACATGTTGGGATGAAGTTGGTGAATGAAATATTCTAGGCCTAGAGCTTGTTGATGAAACAAATGAAATGTTAAAGTCTATTCAAACCCATATCAAAGCATCTCATCGATGGAAAAATAGGTATGATTATAATCAACGGTATGATTTTTAATTTCACGTGAAAGTTCACATTTAATTTAATATATCTCCATAGAAGGATGTTATATGATTTGAGAAGACATTGAAATAGATCCCAAGGTACACTTGACCATTTGATATTATAGAATGGATTGGAGATATAGCGTATCAATTGGTATTGTTTTCTAGAAATTCTAAAGTACATAATGTGTTCCACATCACAAATAAAAGAAAGTACATGCCAGACCCAACCCATTTACTCACTATGTTAGGTATAGAATTATAACATGACTTATCAAACCATGAAGAGCCTATCGAGATTCTAGAAATTAAAGAACGGGTGTTGAGGAAATGGATTACTCAGCTGATAATGGTACTTTGGAAAAATAATAAAATTTAAGAGGCAACATGGGAGACAGAGAAGTGTACAATGAATAACTACCCAAATCATTTGATGAGGTAAAATTATGGTAATATTAAGGATGAAATTTTTATAAGGGGAGATGAACGTATCACCCAAAATAATTAGAAATAAATTTAATATAGAATGCATGAAACATCGTGTTTCTACAAAACACAAAAAAATTTATTTTAGAAGTTAGCTATAACCTAGTTGTTAGACATAATCTTTCCACTTTTATGTTTTGAATTTCGAAAAATGGATATACATGGTTTTGATCAATAAGATATTTAGATTCTGATAGGGAACACAAACATTTTTTGCCAATAGTAACATGACCCGTATGAATAGTAATATACCCTTATTAATAGTCATATGACCCTTATGAAGAGTAACACCACCCATGTAGGTAGAAATAAAATGTATGCACCTTATAAATGTGATTGAATATTTTAAAAAGTAGCAATTATGTTTTGATATTTTCTTGAGTAATAAATATTTAATTACAATATTAAATTAATAAAATTATTTAAAGTAAAACTCATTTTCATAAAATGTATTCCAAAATTAATGTATTTCACCCAATGATTTCAGGATAAATTAATGAGACCTCAGTTAAATTTTTACATTATTATAAAATCTATTTTAAATTTCAAATCTGTATATTTGATGTAAATAATGATTTTATTTAATAATTAAATTTTACATATTTATAAAATTATTTTTCTAAAATGTATTCTATTTTTTAATTATACAAGTTAAAAGATGTAATGTTGAATTTTTGCGATTATTGTAAAATTTATGAATTTTCAGTGAATAGTAAAATACCATAATTAAAGATGAATTCTAAATACAAGAATTATTGAGTCATAGGTGATGTATGGATGATGTAAGAAAACAAGGTTAGAACTCAAATTCGGTTATTACTATTTTTGGTCTCAAGAATATACTCTATTACTTATCTTTTGAAAAATAATAAAATAACAAATAAGATATTCAAAAATAACCCTTCATCCACTCTTCTCCTCACTCCTCTAATCCTAAATGATTCCAAAATTTCTACCCACATAATCTTCCCTAGCCTCACCACACATCTAGGAAGATATGGTATTGACAAAAGACCAAAAACCATCCCTTAAAGAGGTTCTCAAGGATGATAGTCAAGAGGTAAACCCTTTTCCTTTTTCTTTAATTTCACTTCATTTTATTTTACTCTATTATTGTATCCTCACTGACTTTGTCAAAATGATAATAATTAATATATAATCATTTATAAAATAAAATTATATCATTTTAAGGGATTAATCACTATAAATATCCTTGATTTGTCCCTCTCTTATAATTTAAAAATGAAATAATCTTCCAAGAACAGATGATTTACATCCTTCATGGAAGACAATGTTTCATGATTAAAGTTCTCCTTAAATGATTTTAATTAAACCGTTGAAATGTTTGAAACAAATTTTAAAATTAAAATTACAAAAAAAATTATGTTCTAGAAAATACCTATTTATGTAATACCATGGAATAACATAAAATGAGTTCGTTATGATCAATAAACACCGTAATAATATATATAATAATCACTAAATGTATTATCTATTGATTCATTCTCATAATATATTTTCAAATGATATATATTACCATTTAAAATAATTTATTCTCAATAATAACATGTTATTACAATTATTGAGAATCATACCAATTTTAATTGAACCCCCTTACTTATAATCAAGCAAACATATCTGGAAATCATGGAAACGGACACATTGGAATGACATAAATAAATTATATAACATATCAATGTGGCCATAAATGAACATAATAAAACTATAATAAATCATATATAGGTAGATATGCCTATTAATAAATTAATTAATGTATTTATTATATTATTCAGGATGTTAAGGTCATGTGAAGAACACGTTCAAACATAAGGTAAGGGTTTTCTACCCAAACCTCCATTGTATTTCGAGTTACTCTAATTCTATACATACCTCAATGAAATTTTTAATTATTATTATATACCCCTCATGAATTCTTCTTGAATGTTCAATATATTTTTCACAAACTGAATCCTTTTTTCTTTCATGGGGAGTTACATGTGTTAACAGGTTCTTTAAATAATTATTCCCAGTAAACAAACCTATTTCAAAGGAACTACTCAAATTATTTCTTACATTCTAATGTAGTATATAATAATTTTTATCCACCATCATATTTATAGGATATCTCATTTCATTATGAAAAAATATATTTAATTCACTTCTGTTTTTTGGAAATATTTTTCTAAAAGAACTCGTCTTTTCAAAGTAGAAGAGCATTTATCTCAAGAATTACATGACGATTTTATATGAGTGTATTAATGTATTTAAACACAATTTTTTATAATTATTTTTAATTAGGATTTATCATTTATGATAACATTGAACATATTTCATTGAATTTTTTATTATTATTTCGATTGTAGATGTGCTATCTTGATACCATACACCATATTACTCAGAATTATTAATGTTTATTTTTAATGATTGGGGAAAGTTAATTACATTTCATATGTTAGTTTAAATATGAATTTATTTTTTATCCCCATTAATATGAGAAATTTAGATTACTTATAATATTATGGGTGGGGATTTCTACAGCCCCTTAATGCATTGGCAGGTCTCATTAGACAATCTAGCATAGGTTTTTACACATTATGTATGGTGTCTTAGCTAGGGAATTGAAAATATTATTATGATTTTAGGAATTATTAATTCCCAAATTATGAAATGGGATATTAATAGTCCTTGGTATAATTTTACAAGTAGAATATCCATATTCATGTATTATGGAATTATTTAATCATATTTTATTCCTTTCATATTATGTTCATGATTATTTTTAAAGGTATGTGTTTTTAGTTTTTCATCATGCATAGTGTTTGTGATTATGATTACTTATATTCTATTATTTGAACTTACTAATAATCGGAGGTCACCCCTTTCTTATTTTTTATATTTCCTCAAGATGAGAGGAATTATATTATGAATGATTAGAAGGGATAATCTTGGAGCTATGAGAGTTACTAATGGATATGCTATATTTTGTTTCGTTTGAAGTCGTAATTTTCAACTTATGTATGTATCTGGTCTTCCAAAACAATAAAACTGTATGATCCTTCAGGATATGACCTTCTTATAAAAATTCCAATGTAATAAAATAATGCACAAGATCTAGGAAGCTGCGGTAAAGGTGTTACACATACTCTATATATTACCAAAACTCAAGGAGGTTTCACTATACATGTATTCAAATTATACCTTACGGTTATGTTCAATATCATATGAACTCTTAAATCTAGTTCTTAAAGTTTATAATAAACTTTTTCTAATACCAACTATAGTGACCTATCCCAATAACCTCAAATCTAGTGTCTGTTATCAATTACATTGGAATGATATCACAGAATCATGCCAAAAATGACCGATCAGTTTAGTCATCTTGGTAAACCAGATACATAAATGATACTTTTATCAAAAAATAACTACACTAATTACAACATAATTTATTCCCAAATTAATTATTTCTATATAAAAAACATCTAAGATTACTCTAATACATCTAGTAAATCCCTACATATATTTGATATTACTCTTCTTGGATTCCTAGAGAATGAAACATAATATATGTGAGCTCAAATGTTCAATAAAGAAAAAATATATCTGAGAAAATAACGATTCAATAGAAATATAAAAATAGTAAGATAAATAAATAAACAACCATTCCATGTAATCAATAAACTGAATGAATGTATATAATGAATATATAAGGGTACTAAATTGAAATACATACCATTCAAATAACTAGATAAGTAAAAATCACTATTTAATGGTATGAAATAAAAACACAAGAAATTTAATAAATGAACCAAAAAAACAATATCCATAAATATGTTGATGAAAAATACATGGATGAATAATTATTGAAACTTATATTAGATAATTTTTAATTGGTATACATCGTGTCTAAGGAACATGGAAACCTATTTCTATCAATACCTGCACCAAACAGTTTAAAATTTTTAATAAGAACCTATTGTTCAATTGTTTGTCTCATAAGAACCTATCGACGCATCGAGGATAAATATAATTTCTGGGCTCCACCCAACATTTCTAGTTCAAAACATTCATCATATTGAATAATCAAAATAACAAATATACATTATAAATTAACCATTTTAAATAGAAATATTGATTTATCAATAAATTCCAATTTAAACACGAAATATAAAGTGGTATATGGTCTAAGAATTTATAATATCCATTGTAAATGTTTTGGATAATTAGAATAATTTCATTTCTCAATGATCATATAAAAATGGAAATTTAAAAGGGAATAATAAATAAACCGAGTAAGTGAATTTGGATAATATACTCCACCAAATCAACCATAAATCATCCAGAGGATGAATAAGGATGATATCAATACTAAAAATTCTATTCGGTGTAAAAATAGAGGGTTGTTGTATTTTATGAGATAAAGGAATAAATTTTGAAAATATTCTTGAGGAAAGTATCCTATTATTTTTAAGAAATGTTGATAGTATTTTTCATTGAAAATCCATTTTTGAAACAATTTTTTTAAAATAAACATTTTAAACATGAAAAAAAAATCCATGTAAATTATTGTGAATAAATCCATACAATCCATATGAGGTAAAAATAATATTCCATTTCTACTACAAAATGATAGAAAATTCCTCATTTGGAAGGTGAAAAAAATATTACCTTGAAAAAAATTGTAAAAAAAGGGGGAAATATAATGTAAATATAAATTTAAATACATTTTTGACAAACATTTTAATAAAACCAATTTTTTATAAGAAAATGGGTTTTTTGACTAAAGAGAGTATTAATTTCAGGATTTTTGAAAAACATTTTACAAATTTTCTTATTACCAATTAAATGATGATTTGGTTCTAATAATGAATATTTTTATGAATCACCAGATAATAGTGAAATTGTTTATTGAATAATGGGTATATAGTTTCATTAAATTTAAATTATATTGCAATATCATTAATGATATAATTGAGGAAAATAATCAATAAACATTCCAAAGTGTCTCATAAAATGTTGAAACATTTTAATTCATAAACATAAAGAAGGAATAATATTAAATGGAATAAATAAATATCATTATGGTAAGAGGAATAATGATAAAATATATCAATAGGGGTAGTAGATACACTGCACAAAAGATATAATTCGTAACATTGACATTTATCCCACAGATATAAAAAGTGAGTGGAGAATCACTTATATATGAATCTAATGAACCAAAAGTAATAATCCCAAATTAAATCATCTAAATGCCATTAAGATAAAATAATTCAGGATATCACAGGTTAATTTGGCATAATGTACACCATATATTATAAATTAGGTGCACAACAATAAATTATGAATTATGAGATGAAAAGTGAGAGAAAAGTCACATATGTTGTTTTTTTTTTGAACGCCCTTTATCCTCCTGTATAATAAAAATATGATAATTTTATACATTATTGAAAACCATTTTCATGTTTATGATTAATTTAATTTCACTTATCAATATATTTTATAAAACTACAGGAACACTTATGTTTTAATATGATATTTTAACAAAATTTGGTTTTCGTGTCAAAGACATATTTAGTAGGTCAACTATGGTCAAAGAGGTAAATATATTTCATATCCAAAAGAATTACCATGACATAATTACCATATATATATTTATTAAGTATTATTTTAAAATTAATCATTGAATATGGTTATGATTAATGAACAACATTACACTCATGGAGATGGTAGGTCGTATGTACACATGGGTAACATTCAAATTTTTCAATAATCATATGGAATGAATATAAGTATAATTTTATCTTTAATTAATGATAATTATATAACATACACCATATTGTTTCATCATAAATACTTATATATACAATTTTTCATAAAAACTAATCACATATTTTTTAGAATGATGTAGTACACACATCCACAAATGATGTTATTTCTTTTAAAGCGTGTGAAAGGGTAATAAAGAAAATGATATCTATATATATATTTCATTAAATGTAATTATTTAATTAATATCATATATATGTTATTTATGTCTCATATTTTCAATTATAATCATCTTTTATACAATTCATGTATCGTGTGAATGAATCACATACCTTCGAGGGGCAGTATTCCACACTTCCTAAAACGATGTGATTGCATGATTGTAAAATGGAAACTATAAAGGTATGTGATGTAAATAAATTAATGAATATTACAGAAATATTAATTATCACACATAATATATAAAATGATTTTTTCCATTATAATTTCCAACCATGAATGTTGGAAATGATAAAATGTACAATCATCATTTCTTTGGGCAGCAGTTCGCCATACACAGGAACAATATGTTCATTACCATTTAAATAGAGGTGTTTGTAAGTTTATGTTGAAATATTAAAATAAAAAAATCCCATTATATTGATAATATTTTTTTTACTTATTCATATAATAAAAAAAGTATATGAGTTGAGAAATGGAAATGAAACTAAAAAAACAGGAGAGAAGATGTTGCATCTTCATTTGGGTAACTCTTCTTTTTTGTGCCAAAATCAATCCTTAGTTTACTTCCATACCAAAGGGAGAAAATAGTTTAACTGGTTAATGTTGAAAATTTTTCAACAGGATTTTAAGTTTTTATGTTCAATTTCAACGTGAAATTGATTATAAAAAAATAAATTATATTAATTTATGTATTGTTTATAAATATTTAATCAAAAAAATTTAAAAAATAGTTCTTTATTAATACTTATGTAAACGAAGTGGTAGTTTTTAACTAATATACATTATTTTTCAATTTTCATAAAAAAAGAAGCTTCTTAGAAAAATATAAAAAATTCTCTCTAATATAATTATGACCTTATTAATTCAACAATGATTTTTATTATATGAAATTAAATTTATAAATGTGTTGAAATCAATATTTAAAATAGGCTATCCATTAAAATGTGGTATATTTGCCTTTATAAACATATAGGCTTTTATGTGTGAAACATGGTTTGTTATAATTTTGTGCATATAAAACTCAATATATTAAAAATAAAAATATTTTTTTGAATATATATCATTTTTTTATTTAAAACATCCAATTAATTTTAATTAATTTTGTTTATTAAGATTAAAATCTCAAAGAATAAAAATACAAATATATCTTCTTTATATCCTATTAGTTGTTATTTTTTGTTCCCATTAATTATTAACCCATTAATTAATTTTATATTTATATAAAGCATAAATGTTTATAATTTAATTAATACTATTAATAAATTATAACGTAACAGTTATTGTATATCATATTATATTAAATAATAATATTTTAATAAGACAATGTTATTTGGTGATACTCAGGCGTGCTTGTAACACATTTTATTAAGGAATGTACCTCTTTCATGTAATGTAAGATAACTCAATTTTTCTAGAATTATAAGATATATCATGTATTTAATTTATTTAAAATAGTAAATATATTTTACAGTATTGATATATTTTTCCCCCTTATGTGATTCATGTCACATTCCATACATGCTATCAAATATAAGTTTCTTACTTTCTAATTTCATGCTATTACACTCCCCCATAGAAATATAGATAGGAGATTGTATTCTTATCTAAAACCTGATTTGTGTATTATGTTTTTTAATTATTCATGAATTATAGTGGGTTCTATTGATTAATTAGGCCAATCCATGCCTTGGAATTGGTGTTCCCTTATAATCATTTATTTCCAGTATACAATTTTAAAAACATATGGACAATAATCAAATACTCACGATTAAAACCAAATATGTTCCATATTATATAGAAAATAAATAAGTTAAGGGGTAAATATATCATAATATGGTAATTGAAAATAATAAAATCAAAACCTATAAAAACCACATAAAAATTGAAAACTAATATTAATATTTTAAACTATATACAAAAAGATGTAGTAATATTTTTTAATTGTAGAAAAAAAACTATAAAAATAACGTAGGTCTATCCTTACCCTTGACTAATAAGATAAATAGCTACCCATCAATGGATATGGTAGGAAAGTAGATTTGGTATAGGGGAGACTTCACAAGAAAGTAATAAATTATAATATGATAGAAAGTAGTAGCACAGTTCATTACTATGATGTCATCTTGATTATCCCACGCCAGTATATCTATCTCAAACTCTGTATCCTCTTATTTATAAAAATTAAGGAGTCTTCAAGGTTTTATAAAAGTATCATTAATAGGCCTTGGGTCATACTGGGTCATCTAGGGTCATTTAAAAGGTGTTTATAAAGAAAATTACATATAAATTAGTGCTTCCAGGCTATTTATGTGGGTTCACATCAAGTATGATATTCATGATGTATACTGTGTGGGGATAATTATGTCCTAGCATGTTTATTTCATCGAATTCACAAACATTATTTCTTAAATTCCCACAACATGAATGAATTTCATAACATATAATTTGTGGTGTCAAACATCTGATTTTTGAATGATTTCAATTTTTTAATTGTGTATTCACGATATGTAATATGTAGGGCTATACATTCCATGGATTATCCACAATATTTTATTCCATCATGACACAAAATGTGAATGACATGCACGATGTGTAAATATTTTCTTCAGATCATTTATCTCTTAATCATCTTGATTATTCATTTTTATGCATTTTGATCAGGAATTGACTCATATATGTATTTGATGTAGCTTTAATAAATTTTCATAAAATATGGTGCCACATATTGTATAACGTCCCAGTTCTGGAAGCCACCCAGAATCACCACGTACCAGGTTGGTCACATGGGCTCAAGTGCATTTCCACGAATGCCAGAGGTTGCCGACAAGCAGTGAGAGCCTTGGGTGTGATAGTGGACAAACTATGACCTCATTGGCAGAGAACACAGTATAAGTAACAATACATACATCATCAGAAGTAGTAAATATCCATCAAAAACAATAGCGGAAGACTGATAAATAAACAACTGGAGAAGATGTATATGTATATGATGCATGGTATATATATGAATATGAAAATATCCAAACAAGTTACAATGATTAATACAGTACTAAAACAAAGTACAAAAAAAAATGAGTAACTCCTCAGCATCGCAGGCCTCATCATGGTCCCATGCTCTCCAGCTCCAGTGCAATCAAGAACCTGAAATAGAAGGGAACTTTCCCTTATCTGTACCCGCAAAAATATAATCTGTTTGGTCCCAAGAGCATGGACCAAATAGTGTGTGAGACAAAGTCCCAGTAGGAAACCACACAAAGATCTTTGCCTAATAGTCAGTGAATATATGGCAGTTAAAAGTATAGAACAGTAAACTGGAAAGTACTAAACAACAAAAAATCTACAGTTTCTAGCATATAATTTACAAACAAGTAAGTAGTCACTCAAACGAGTAGAAAATCAAGTATGTATCCACACAAGCAAATAAAAAAAAGGTAACACTCTTGGTAGTTCTCACAGCGTAACCCCTATAGTTCAACCTACATGCACTAGCAACTCTCTGGGAGGCACACACAGTCTCACCCTTCTGGTTCAGCTAAAGAATAGACTCTCTGGGGAAGCACTCACCATCAGTTCCCCTTATAGTCTCGTATCTTACTAAAGGTGCTCAGGGGAAGCATTCAATGTCTCATTATCCATGTGGCCCACATCGAGGAACTACAGACTCTCTGAGGAAGAACTCAAAATCAATTCCCCATGTGGTCTCGCATCGTAAATTAAAGACACTCTAGAGGAGCCCTTACATCCAATCACCATATGGTCTACTACACTAGGTTCCCATAGCCCTCTATAAAGTCATCAACTATCGCATCACGTAACTGCCAAAGTATCCTCATTAAATAATTGGCTAGCATCTACAACATATCAGCATGTAAGAATAGTCATACCATCCTACAAACTAGGCATGGAACTGGAAATATCATAACAAGAAAAACTAGACCAAACGGTCATAGACAAGAAAAACATGCATGGGAAAGGAATCCAAAGCATAGTAAATTACCCTGTTCAAAAAAAATAACCTCTACTCAAGAATATAAGCAATACAGGAAAACATAAAGCGAAAAACAAGAAACACGCAATACCCCATTCAAGGGTTTTGGTGGAATTTTCACAAATATTCTATGGCATCCCACTGAAAGGCACAAACCACCTAACTCGACACTAGGATATCTATATACTCGAACCTCAAAGCATTAATCTCCTTGAAATGTCATAGATATAAGAAAACCTCCAAAATTATCAACCCACGATAACATGAGAAAGATGAGAAATTGGGAAACGAATCTCCCAGAGAATGAAGAGATTACGACTGCGTTTCCAATGCAATGGACGACGGTCGATTTGGAGAATGGATGTATGCTCGAGAGTTCGTCAAAGATCATCAGCCGTATAGAGTGATCTCATTTGAATAATTTGGAGAAGAAGACGGTTGTGTGGTTAAGACACGACCTCGGTGCATTTAGTGAAAAAAAAAGAAAGTACAAATCATGTATTTTTGGAGTACACTGCGTGTACTAGGTTTTTCCATACTCCACAATAGGCGGCCTCAACAGCACCACTACATAGTCATGTGCATGGTCATAACATGGCCAACACGTGGCCTGAAGTGACATCAATGTATATGGTGTGTACTTATAAAGTACACAACATGTACTTCAAAAATTTCTAGAAACTCCTCTTTTCTCAAAAACTCCAGAAAAAAGGAAAAACATATCTGAAAAAAAGGTTTGGGTTCTTACAAACATCCTCCCTTAATGAAATTCATCCCCAAATTTTCATAGTGCGGCGTAGAAGAAGAAACCCCAAAAAAATTCAGCCACTACGATCGTACATTGCTCTCACTCTCCCAAGTCACGTCCTATACTCCACCGTGCTACCATAGCACCCATACTAGAGGCACAGACCATCCACAGAGAAACATTGTACTGTGATCGAAAATCTGGATAGGATGTTCCTCAAATTATGCATCTCTGTATAGCTCAACCACATCAGGTTGAAGAACATGAGACATGTCTGAAATGTAACGTCGGAGCTTAGAAACTTGGAAGACGTGGTGCATAGCCCGATACCTCTGAGGTAACTGCAACCGATAGCCAACCGGCCCAACTCTCTCCAACACCTCAAATGGCCTGATGTACCATGGTGAAATCATACCCTATCTCTGAACCTTCTTGTGTACCAACCTCGGGGTGACACGCAAGAAGCCCTGATCCCCATCCGTGAACTCCAGAGGTCGTCTCCACTGATCAGTATAGGACTTATGTCGAGACTGCACTGTATCCATCCTCTCTCGAATCAACAATATCTGATCCGAGGTCTCCTGAACAAGACAAAGTCCCAAAAAAGCTGATTTTCATGCCTCTAGCCAACATAAGTGTGATCGGAATGGTCTACCATAAAATGCCCCATAAGGTGTCATCTGAATATTTTCTTGAAAACTATTATTGTATTCACACTCCACAAGTGGTATATGCTTCTCCCAAGAACCTCCAAAGTACAGAATTCATGCTTGGAGCATATCTCGAAGAACCTGAATCGTACGCTCAGACTGGCCATCTTTCTTGGGATGGTACGTTGTAATCAAATGTACCAGTGTACCCAAAGCCTTCTAAATCCCCTACCATACCCAATAAGTAAAACGTGCATCCCTTTCTGAAACAATGGAGTGTGTAACTCCATGTAGACGTAAAATCTCTCTGATGTACAACCTTCCTAGATCATCAACATTGAAGGTCTCCTTGATCGTCAAGAAGTGAGAAACCTTCGTGAGTTTGTCAATGACAACCCATACTGCATCTTTCCCTCAAGGTGATCTCGTAAAACTAGTCACTAAGTCTATCGTGACTTCATTCCACTTCCACTCGAGAATGGGTAACTACTGCAAAATCCCTACTCGTCGTTAATGCTCTGCCTTCACCTACTGACAAGTGGAACTCCTCATGCCAAAACCAGCAACATCTCTCTTCATACCTGGCCACCAATACAAGCAGTGTAGACCACGATACATCTTTCTAATGCCAGGATGAACTGCCCAAATCTAGGAATGAAATTAATTCATCAGCTCCTCGCTTATGTCTATTGGCACCCATACACGTCCCTAGAAATTCAAGATCTCATCCTCACCTACTATAAATCTAGGAATATGGTCGTCTCAAAACACGCTTTCCCGTAAGACTAGTCCTTTAAAATTGGATAGATTACTCATTTGTACCCGATCAAGAAGTATAGAGGTAACAACTACAGAAATAGGAATGTCTACCCTTGTCTGTCGTGCACCTCCAAATGCATCTCAGAGAATAGAGCCATAAGCTGTCCCTCACTACTGGCCTCCTGAAATGCCTGTATCTGAGTCCTCCTACTCAACTCATCCGCCACTGCATTTCCATTTCCAAGCGTATAGGCAGGCTCAAAGTCAAAGGACTGAAGATACTCAACCCACCTATGCTCTATCAGATTCAGATCATGATGGGTGAAGATGTACTTGAGACTCTTTTGTTTGGTGAAACCACATAGTGCTCTCCCAGAAAATAATGTCTCCAACAGTATAAGGAATAAACAACTTCCACCATCTCGAGATCGTGTGTTGGGTAGTTCCTCTCATGTGGCCTCAACAACCGAGACCCATATGCAACAACTCCATCTCCCTGCATAAGTATAGATCCATTCCCAATACCAAAAGCATCATAGTAAACAATGTATCTCTTTCCAGGCTCTGGAAAGACTAGTATCAGTGTTGATGTCAACCTCTATTTCAGCTCATGAAAGGCTGACTCACAAGAATCTGACCATATGAACTTTTCCTCTTTCTTGGTCAAACCTTTCAATGGTGCTGATAAGCGCGAAAAGTCCTGTATGAATCGTATGTAGTGTCCAGTAAGCCCCATAAAACATCCCACCTCAAAGACACTCTTCGGATTCTCCCATGAATATACTGCTCTTACTTTCTCTGGGTCTACTGATACACTTGTCTCTGAGATAACATGACCCAAGAATTGAATCGGATTCATCCAAAAGTGGCATTTCGTGACCTTAGCATATAACGGATGCTCTCTCAGTGTACTCAAAATGATCTCAAGATGGATATCATGTTCGTGTCGAGTGTGAGATTACACCAAGTTATCATCCATGAAGACCACCACGAAAGGGTCCAAGTATGGATGGAACACTGGGTTCATCAGTTCCATGAAAACTACACGCGCGTTAGGGAGGCCGAATAGCATAACGATATACTCATATAGACCATACATTCTCTTGAAGTATGTAAGAGGTATATCTGATGGTCTAACGTGCAACCGATGATAATCGGACCTCAAATCGAACTTCGAGAACACCCATGATCCAAGAAGCTGATAAAAGAGGTTATTAATCCTAGGCAGGGGATATCAGTTCTTGATAGTCAACTGTTTTAGCTTCTGATAATCCACACTAAGCCTAAGGGTGTTGTCTTTCTTCATTTCAAATAGGACAAGCGAACCACAAGGAGAAGTACTGGGTTGGATGAAACCCTTTGCTTGTAACTCCTCCAACTACTTCATGAGCTCCTACAAATCATGTGTATCCATCCTATAGGTAGTAATGGACACCGGTGCTACTACTGGAATGAGCTCAATTGAGAGGTCTACCTCCCACTCTGGAGGAAAACCCGAAAATTCTTTTGAAAATACATCGTTGAAATGATCCACCAATGGAGAAAAGTCTAACTGTGAAGTTCCCTAGTCATCCATATAATGAATAGAAATCTAGGTTGTTACTCCTCCTAGTCCATAATGCTCGGGTCCTGGTCAACTTTCCTAGATATCCCACTCTCCCTGAGGAAGAAAATATCCACCATATAAGGATATGAAACTCCCCCTTCACTGATAACAGTCGACGACTGCCTGGAAGGGAACTAGCCAGTCCATTCCAAGAATGACATCATATCCTGTCATCTTAAGGAAATAATGGCCCAATAAGAAGTGACACCCCACAAACTCATGATTGAACTCTCTGCACAGACGTACACTAATCGTTCTAGTCCCAAACGATGTGTCTTGTTTCAAGGGATCAATATAGGAAAAGAAAGAGAGCCCAAGGATCTCCCCAATAGCAACAGAGATAAAGCTATGGGAATCCCCTGTATCGAAAAGAATATAGGATATAACTGAGGCTACTAAAATCGTACCTCGAACTATAGAGGGTCCGAGATCCTGCTCTGGTTGGGTTTGCTCCACTACAAAATCCCAACCTAGACCACCGCCCTGTGGCCCTTCCTGACTACTTTGAGCCGACCCGCCCTGTTGTCGCTGGTAGACCGGTGACTGACCACCCCGACCATGACCTCCACCTCAGCCTGAATGGTCAGAAGATCTCTAGTTCCCCAACTGGTGAGAATCTGGTGGCACATCACCTGAATGAGGAGTCATGGAGGAACCCCTGTCACCAGCCGCTGGTGAGAAAACCTGAAATAATAGCTAAAGGTGACCCGTCTTACCGCAAGATCGGCACTCCACTGGGGCTCTCTGGCACTGCAACATCATATGCCCAGCCTTTCTACACAGGTAGAATACCACATGGAAACTGGAAGTTGTGCCTTGCGGCCTCGGGTCACCATGCAGAGATTCCCTACGGAACTTCCTACTACCATCTGGTGAAGCACTAACTCTGGAAACAGAACCTCCCTGGCTCTCAACTCTAGAATATATCATATTGCGCTCTACAATCAGTTCCTGGTTGACTATGGAAGCGATGAAAGTCAGCCTGAAGATATTCAGAAGTGAGTGGATCTCCCGTTTGAGGCCATCCTCAAACATCCTTTCCAGGAACAACCCATATACTCTCAGGAGGGGTGTGAAATGTTGAAGATAGGTGAAACAAGAGGAATAATCCATGACAGAAAGAGTAACCTGCTCGAGGCTCATGAACTCCCGGGTTTGGTCAGCCCTCAGGGTCTCTAGATAGAATTATTCATAAATAATGCCCCGAAACTCCTCCCACGCCATAACCTGCTGATGAATCATCTGTGAGATCACGTCCCACCACCTCATGGAAGAGTCTTGAAGCATGTAGGTAGAGAGCTTGACCCTCCTTTTTGGTGTCGTCTCTAGATGCTCAATGATCACCATCAAAACTTCTATCCATGAATTTATAGTATGAGGTCCTCCTTCCCATTAAAAGGATGGAGGATGATCCTACTAGAAAACACACATCAAGTCTGCCATAGTCGAGGAAGGGGGTGGTGCTTTAGGGAAAATCTGCATCATCCTCAAAAATCATTCCCTAATCTATGCATTGGGGGCTATAACCGGTATCACTACTAGTTCCAAGGCTAGCACAATAATATGATCTACAGGATTTCCCTGATAAGCCATATCTGGCATCTGATCATGGCCAGGAAACTGGCATGCAATCAGAGGACGTCTCGGTGCCATGACTCTTCAAGGTTAAAAGAACACCTTAGATCACATCATCAGTGACTGAAAACTAGGAGCGTAAAAAGGTAACAAGGGAAAAAAAGAATTCAAAACATAAAAATCATTACTACTCGGTGTGTATAAAGACAACATGGTGTGTTCCCTTATGTCATTTTCATGGGTGTGTACTCTTTCCAAAACTGGCCATGTAACACCCCAAACACACGACGTGTTATCCTAACACACGGAAGGTACCTGAATCCTCTTCCCCTGCCTGATTCCTTCTAAACGGTTAAGCCACATGGCGCATATAAGAAAAAAATACACACCGTGTTCAGGGTAGACAGGGTGTGTACTAGACATGCCTTACCTGGACCATGTTGTTAGCAACATGGCCTAACATAAGGCTGACACTACACGGTGTGTTCCAGATGGACACGACGTGTACAAGAAAGGGTAACACCGACCCCTATTTTTTGTGACACGGACGAGTACCAAGATCTGGCGACGTAGCGTGTAAAATTCAGACACGGTGTGTATGTGAACAGATAACATGACCTGTGTTGTTCTTCACACAGCTGGGGTGCCAATTTATTAATACAAGACATTCTAATCTAGTTGACGACGTGTTCCTATAAGATTTTTCACAACCTCATGTCCTTGCTCGCACAGTCAACGACACGACTATAGACTACACGGTGTGTAACTATAAATTACACGCCGTGTATTCGGGGTTTTTCCATACAATAGCCTCATAAACTACTCGGGAGCCCAGAAAACACAGAAAACAAGCGTTAAGGTGCCAAATTCCAATCGGTGAGGGCCCATATTCCTTCCAAATCATATTTTGCCATCTTATAGAAGTTACAAACAAGTTAAACCAGTCAATGATCCACCAAATCCCAATCTATGAGGGGCCATAACACTTCAAGACCCAATGTTTTGTTTCCATCTAATCAAAGAACTATAAAAACAAATTCCCTATCAAACAGAATAGATTCAATCAGAGCATCTATCACAACAGCATGCATATTCTACACAACATCTATCACTACAACATGCAATTGCTAATGTATCCTAGATAGCATGGACAGAGTGCGTGGAATGTGATTTCTAACAAGTGCCTATATGATGTGTGATATGGAATACCCTCATCACATCGGGCTTCGACAGAAATAGAACCGCAATAACAACAACGGTAATAGCACAACGCATGTGAATCACCCAACGGTGAAATCAAATCAACTGTAAAACTGAAAACCAGTAAAATTAAAATAAATGAGGTAGTATGGATTTTCCATGTACACTGGTTAGCTAATCCCGGGCACAAATTATTACCAAGTACCTATTCAATCCTATCCCTGGATATAGGCCCCAAACAGTAAGTCAAGTGAAAAGAAACCCTTTGATACCACTTTGTAACATCCCGATTCCAAAAGCCAACCAGAAGAGCCCCGTACTGTGTTGGTCACATGGCCTCAAGTGCATTTCCCCGAATGCCAGAGGCTCCGACTGGAAGAGAGGTCCTTGGTTGTGATATTGGGAAAACTATGCCCTCATTGGAAGAATACACAGTGGAAGTAATAACACATACAATAGCAGATGCAGTAAATATCCAACAACAATAATAGTGGAAGACTAATAAATAAACAAATGGAGCATTAGTAAGTGAATATATGGCATCCAAAAGTAAAAAACAATATAAAAGAAAGTACTAAACAATAGGCAATCCACAGTTTCTAGCACATAATTTACAAACAACTAAGTAGTAACTCTAAAAAGTAGAACAATTGGTAAACAGCTACACAATCAAGTAAAAAAAATATGTAACCCTCTAGTTAGTTCTCATAGCCCAACCCCAATGGTTCGACTTACAAGTACTAGGAACCCTATGGGAGGAACACACAGTCTCACTCCTCTGGTTCAGATAAAGAATATACTCTCTGGCGAAGCACTCGCCATCAATTCCTCTTATAGTCTCATATCGTACTAAAGATTCTATGGGGAAGCACTCAACATCTCATTCCGTCTGTGGCCCTCGTCGTGGAACTATAGACACTCTAAGTAATCACTCAACATCAATTCCCCCTATGGTCTCATATCATAAATTAAAGACACTCTGGAGAAGCCCTTACGTCCATTCTCCCTAAGCACTAATACACTAGGTTCCCACAACCCTATGTAAAGTCATAATGTATCGGATCGCATAACAGCCAAAGTATACTCAAGAACTACTTGGCTAGCATCTAAAACATCTCATAATGGAAGAAAAGTCATTCTATCCTACAAAATAGGCATGGAACTGTCAATAGACTAATAGGAAATACTAGACCAAACGGTCATAAACAGGAAAAACATTGATGTTCAAAGAATCCAATGCACAGTTAATTACCCTATTCACAAACAATGACCTCTACTCAAGCATATAAGTAAAGTAGGAAAACAAAAAGGGAAAAATAGGAAACACGCAATAACCCATTCAAGGGTATTCGTGGAATTTGCACAAATATTCAAATACATCCTATAGAAAGGCACAGATCACCTACCTTGACCTTTGGAGATTGATATACTCGAACCTCGAAGCTTGAATCTCCTTGGAACGTCGTATATCTAAGAAAACATCCAAAATTCTAAACCCATGATAACATGAGAATGAGAAAAAATTGGGAAATGAAGCTCTAGGAGAAGGAAGAGCTTACCGCTACGGTTCCAACGCAATCGGCATCGGTCAATTCAGAGAATGGACGGAGGCTCGGGGGTTCATAAAATATCCATAGCTGTACAGAATGATCTCGGTCAAAGAATCTGGAGAAGAAGATGGTTCTATTGTTAAGATGCAACCCCGGTGTGTTTAGTTAAAAAAAGTACACTGCGTGTACTTTTGGAGTACACAGATCGTACTAGGCTTTTCCTTACTCTTATTTAGGCATCCTTCACATAACCCCTATATGGGGGTTTTCATGGTCATGACACGGCTAGCATGTGGCCTTGAGTGGCCTTAAAGTACACGGCATGTACATAAAAATTTTACAAAAACACCTCTTTTCTAAAAAACTCAAGAAAAAGGAAAAACATACCTGAAAATAAGGTTCAGGTTCTTACATCTTGATGCTTTACAACTCACATTATTTTTCTCTATTTGTTACCTTTTGATCAAACTCTATATCTTGTCAAGAAACATGAATGAAATTAAATATCGATTAGATTAATTATTTAATGTGTATAAATAATAGGTTTTATAATATTAAAAATATGAAAAACATTTATATGTCAACCACTTCTTCTAAATTCATAAATAATTACTTCTATGAAATAATTTAAAATAATATTACATTCCATAATTCTTTTTTTATCATCTCTCAAAGAATCGGTACTATTGTTTCATTAAAATCATTTTACTCTTTCATATACAACTTTTTTTACTTGTGAAACATCATCAACTATGTTTCATTGTAATAAATATTCATATGAGTATAAAGAAACAATAAAATTTTATTGAAAAGAAACTCATTTTTCTTCATATATTTACTTCATTAATTTTTTTAAAATATAATTCAAATTTTAATAATAAAATAACATTATCATTGAGAATATATTCTATTAAACCATTCCATTCATCAATAGAATCTTTTTCTCATGTCAATTAATTAATAATAATCCATGTACTATTTCTACAAGATCATTTTTATTCGGGTATTCTTTTAAATAACCCCTTCATTTAGAATTATAGTGAACTAATGAAACACCTAGTGAATAGTTTAATTGTCTCCCATTTTGAAATCATAATATTTAGACCATAAGATTCTAAATTTTTTTATACCCATAATGAGTAATTTCTATAGTTATCCACATATAAATAGTAGTTTAATAGGTAGAATATGACAAAAACCATTTCATATTATAGAAAAATATATAATATTTTTTTGTAAGAACACGAACCTTCTTTTTAGGTATTTTTTTCATTTTTTGGTAGTTTTTTAGAAAAGATGAGTTTCTAGATATTTTTGAAGTACACGCCGTGTACCTTATAGGTACACGTCATGTACTTTGATGCTGCTCTAGGCCGTGTGCTGGCCATGTTAGGACCATGCACACGCCAATGTAAGGCTGACATGGAGGCCACCTAAAGCGGAGTATGTAAAAGCCTAGTACACACCGTGTACTCTATAAGTACACGCCGTGTACTCCATAAGTACATGTCGTGTACTTTTTTTCATTAAACAGACCCGGGTCGCATATTAACACCAGAACCATCTTCTTCACTAGCTTCTTTTTCTGAGAGCATTCCATACGGATGCGGATCTTCTCTGAGCCCCCCAAGCCTCTATATATTCTCTTAATCGACCGTCGTTAATTGTTTTGGAACTGCAGTGGTAAGATTATCCTTCTCCTAAGGCTTCGTTTTCCAATTCCACCTCTTTATGATGTTATTATGGGTTGATTGTTTTGGAAGTTTTCTTTGATCTAAAACGTTCCAAGGTGTATCAATCTTTGTGGTTCAAGTATATAGATCTATTAACATTGAGGTAGTTGGTTTGTGCCTTTCTGTAGGATGTTTTTGAGTATTTGTGCAAATTCCACCAATACACGTGAACGGTGTATTGCGTGTTTCCTATTTTGGCCTTTTTGTTTTCCTGCTTTACTTATATTCCGGATTAGAGGTTATTGATTTTGAATAGGGTAATTTACTATGATTTGGATTCTTTTCCCATGCATGTTTTTCTCATTTATGACCGTTTGGTCTAGTTTTCCTTGTTAGGAAATTTCCAGTTTCATGCCTAGTTTGTGGGATGGAATGACTGTTTATCCATGCTAAGATGCTGTAGATGCTATCTAAGTAGTTCATGAGGATACTTTGGCCATTATGTGATGCGATACTTGCTGATTATACACAGGGCTATGAGAACCTAGTGTAGTATACCATAGAGAGAATGGACCTAAGGGCTTCTCTAGAGTGTCTTTATATTATGATGTGTGACCATAGGGGGAATTGACGTTGAGTGCTTCCCCAAAGATTCTATAGTTCCACGACGCATGACACATGGGGAATGATTCATTGATTTCTTCCCCAGAGAGCCTTTAGTACGATATGAGACTATAGAGGGAATTGATGGTGAGTGCTTCCCCAGAGAGTCTATTATTTATCTAAACATGAGGTGTGAGACTATGTGTGCCTCCCAGATGGTTTCTAGTGCTAGTAGGTTGAACCATAGGGGTTAGGCTGTGAAAACTACCAAGAAGGTTACCTATTTGTTTTACTCTCTTGTGTGGCTGCTTACCTGTTTGTTCTACTTGCTTGAGTGGTTTCTTCCTTGTTTGTACATTATATGCTAGATATTGTGGATTGTTTGTTGTTTCATATTTTCATGTTTACTATTTTCTGTACTTTTACCATCCACATATTCACTGAATATTAGGCACAGATCAATGGGTGGTTGCCTACTGGGATTTTTTCTCACACCCGGTCTGGGTCCTGCTTTTGGTCCCAATCAAATTATATTGTTGCAGGTATAAATAAGGGCAAGCACCCCTCTACTTCAGGTTCTTGATTGCACAAGATCTGGGGAGCATGAGACCATGCCAAGGCTTGCGATGCTGAAGAGTTTCTCATCTATTTTTCATTTTTACCATGTTTTAGTATTTTATTCATCATTGTGACTTATTTGGCATCTTTCTTAGACACATTTGTATCATGCATCATTTATATATTTTGCTCCAGTTTTTTATCTATCAGTTTTCAGTTGTTACTACAGTTAGGTATTTACTGCATCCGCTATTGTATTATTGTTTATCTTCTGATGTGTTACTCTTCCAATGAGGTAATGTTTTCCCCAATACCACACCCATGGTCCTCACTACTATTCGGCAGCCTCTGGCATTCGAGGAAATGTGCTTGAGGCCATATGACCAACCAGGTATGGGGCCCCTCTAGGAGGCTTCCGGAACTGGGGCATTACAATGTAGTATCAGAGTGTTTCCTTTCTCTTGACTTACTGATTGGAGCCTATAGCCAGGGATAGGAATAAATAGGTACTTGGTAATAAGTTGTGTCCAAGAGTAGCTAAACTGTGTACATGGAAAATCCACACTACCTCGTTTATTGTAATTTACAGGTTCACAATTTTACTATTGATTCGATTTAACCATTGGGTGGTTCAAATGACTTGTGTTGTTACCATTGTTGTTATTACAGTTCTATTTCTATTGCAACCCGATGAGAAGAGGGTATTCCATCTCATGCATCATATAGGATCTTGTTAGAAATCACATTCCATGAATTATTTCCAGGCCATTTAGGATGCATTAACGATTGCATGATGTTTTGATAGACGTTGTGTAGATTATGCATGTGGTTGTGATATGTCCTTTGATAGAAATCATGGTGTTTGATAAAGAATTTTTTTGTAGAGTTCTTTGTTTAGATGAATGCATCCTTGGGTTCTTGAGGGCTTATGGTCCCTCATGGACTGGAATTTGGTGAATCATTGCTTGTTTTCCTTGTTATAACTTGTATAAGATTCCATGCTTTGATTCACAGGGAGTATGGCCCCTCACAGATCGAAATTTGGCACCTTAAGACTGGTTTTATGTGTTTTGTGGGATTTGGTGTAGTTTTTGAGGCTACTATCCAGAAAAACCCAAAATAAATGGCATGTACTTTATGAATACACACTGTGTAGTATTTAATCGTGTCACTGACTATGTGAGAAGGGACACGGGGTTGTGAAAAATCTTGTAGGGACACGTCATGTACGAGTTTAGCATACCATGTAGTATGAAATAGGTACCCCAGTCATGTCACGAACAACACAGGCCATGTTATCTTTTCACTTACACGCCATGTCTGAATCTCACACGCCATATAGTCTAATCTTGGTACCCATCCATGTGACATACAACACGGGTCGGTGTTACCCTTTCTCGTTCATGCCATGTCCGTCTGGAACACACCATGTAGTTTCAGCCATATGTTAGGTCGTGTCGCTAAAAACAGGGGCCTGGTAAGGCATGTCAAATACACGTCGTGTCTGCCTTGAACATATTATGTAGTTTTGTCTTAGAGGAGCCGTGTGGCTTAACCGTGTAAAAGGACTCAGGTAGGGAAGAGGATTCAGGTACACATCATGTGTTAGGATAACATACCATGTGTTTTGGGTGTTACACGACCAGTTTTGGAAAAGTACAAGCCCATGTAAATGGCTTAAGGGAACACATCTTGTAGTCATGTTTTGTAAATTTTGAGTGCTTTCTTTCCCATGTCCCATTCTTACTCTCCTATTTTTAGTCACTGATAATGTGATATAAAGTGTGATTTTGAAATTGCAGAGTCCTGGCACCGAGATGTCCTCCGATTGCATCCCAGTTGCCAGGGGATGATCAGACACCAGATATGGCTGATCAGGGACTTCCCGCAAATCCTCCTATTGTGCTAGCCTTGGCACCATTAGTGATACTAGTTACAGGCACCGATGCACAGTTTATGGAAGGAATTTTGAGGATGATACAGATCATCCTGGGAGCACCGCCTCCTACATCGACTATGGAAGACTTGACACAAGTTTTCCCGTGGGGGCATCCTCCAACCTTCTGAGGTGAAGGAGGACCTCAGGATTCAGAGTATTGGATAGATGTCGTGATGATAATATTTGATCATCTGGAGACGCCTCCAGAAAGGTAGGTCAAGCTTGATACCGACACGATACGAGACTGCTCCAATAGGTGTTGGGATGTTATCTCATAGGTGGATCATCAGCAGGTTATGGCGTGGGAGGTGTTTTAGTGAGTCTTTTACGGCTACTTCTATCTGGATACCCTGAGGGATGACCGAGCCTGGGGGTTAATGAACCTGAATTAGGGTACTCTTATTTTCATGGAGTATTCCTCTCGTTTCATAAAGCGTCAGCATTTCACAACCCTCAAGAGCACAAATTGGATATTCTTGGCAAGGATGGTTGAGGATGATCACAAACAGGAGATCTTCTCACAGGTGAATATCTTTAGGATGACTTCCATCGCTTCCATCGTCAACCAGGCACTGATTGAAGAGCACAATCTAAGAAATTATGGAGCTGAGATCCAGGGCAGTTCCACTTCTAGAGTTAGTGCTTCACCATCTGATAGCAGGAAGCGCCGTAGGGAGTCTATACATGGTGATCTGAGGCAGCGAGACAAATCTTTAGGTAGCCAGGTGGTATGATACCAGTTTGAAAGGGCTAGGAAGATGAGGATGAAGTTCCAAAGAGACCCAGTGGAGTTCCAATATCGTGGTAAGATGGGTCACCTTCAACACTTCTTTGAGGTTTTTTCACAAGTAGCTGGTGACAGGGGTTCATCCATGACTTTTTGTTTAGGGGAAACGCCACTAGTTTCTCACTAGTATGGGAGATGGAGTTCTTTTGGATGTTCATGACTAGGTGGAGGTCATGACCAGGGTGGTCAGTCATTGGTCTATCAGTGATAGTAGGGCGGTTCAGCTCATATTATTCAGGCAGGGCTACAGGACTGTGGTACAGGTAAGGCTTTTACAGTGGAGCAGACCCAACCGAAGCAGGATCCCATACCTTCTACAATTAGAGGTATGATCATAGTAGCCTCGTTTTTATCTTTTGGTCTTTTCAATACAGGGGCTTCCTATAGCATTATCTATGTTGCTGTTGTGGAGAGTCTTGGTCTCAGCATCATTTCCTCTACCAATAATTTGAATTTAGACACACCGTTCAGGACTAGAACGGTTAGTGTACGTTAGTAAAGAGAGTGCCCTCTTAAGGTTGTGGGGTATCACTTCTTATGGGACCTATATTTCCTATATATGATAGGATACGATGTCATTCTATATAATGGATTGGCTAGTTCCTTTCTAGGTAGTTCTCGACTGCTATCGCGGCAGGGTGAGTTTAATATTACCATAGGATGGATCATTTCTTCATCGTGGCGAGTGGAATGTCCAGGCAAGTCGATTAGGACCCTAGAATCATGGACTAATAAGAGTTATAGCCCATATTTCTAGTCTATATCTACATGACTAGGGGACTTCACAGTTAGACTTTCCTCCATTGGTGGAACATTTTAGATATGTCTTTCCAGCGAGCATTTAAGGTTTTCCTCCGGAGTCTAAGGTAGACTTCTCGATTGAGATCATCCCAAGAGCAGCACCGATGTCCATTCCTCCTTATATGATAGTGACACATATGCTACAGGAGATCATGAAACAATTTGAGGAGTTATAGGATAAGGGTTTCATCTGATCCAGTACTTCTCCTTGGAAATCGCAAGTCCTGTTTTCGAAGAAGGAAGACCTCACCCTTAGGCTTTGTGTTGATTATCAGAAGATAAACTAGTTGATGGTCAAGAACCGATATCCCTTACATAAGATTTATGACCACTTTGATCAGCTTCAAGGAAACCAGGTGTTCTCGAAGATCAATTTGAGGTCCATTTATCATCAGTTTCACGTTAGACCATCAGATATACCTATTACAGACTGCAGAGGAGGTATTGTCTATATGATTATATGGTTATGCGGTTCAACCTCTCGAACACACCAGTAGTTTTCATGGCTCTAATGAACTAAGTGTTCCATCCATACTTAGACTCTTTCGTGGTGTTCTTCATGGATGATATATTGGTGTACTCTCACACTATACATGACCATGCTACCCATCTTTAGATCATTTGAGTACACCGAGAGAGCATCAATTATATGCCAAGCTCTCGAAATTCCACTTTTGGATGGATCAGATTCACTTTTTGGGTCATGTTATCTCAGATACAGGAGTATCAGTAGACCTAGAGAAAGTGAGAGCAGTGGTTTCCTAGGAGAAGCTGAAGAACCTCATTGAGGTGAAAAGTTTTCTAGGGCTGTTTGGATACTACAGACGCTTCATAAAGGACTTTTCACGATTAACAGCACCGTTGACAGGTCTGACCAAGAAAGGGGCGATGTTCTTATGGTCAGATTCTTGTGAGTCATCCTTTCAGGATCTGAAGGGGAGGATGAATTTAGCACTGATACTAGTCTTTCCGGAAATGGGAAGATCTACACTATTTATTTTGATGCATCAGGTATCGGTCTGGGATCTGTGCTTATGTAGTGTGATAGAGTCATTGTGTATGGGTCTTGGCAGTTTAGGCCACATGAAAGAAACTACCTGATGCACGATCTCGAGCTAGAGGCATTTGTTCATGACTTATGCTGTTGGGGACATTATCTTCTAGGAGAGCACATTTTGGTTTTCACCGAGCACAAGATTCTGAAGTACATCTTCACCCAGCGTGACCTGAATCTGAGATAGCATAGGTGGGTTGAGTATCTTATGTCCTTTTATTTTAAGCTTGCCTATACGCCGAGATATGGCAACACAGTGGCTGATGCGTTGAGCTGGAGGACTCAGATACAGGTAGTTCATGAGTCCAGCAGTGAGTGGAAGCTTTTGGCTTTGTTCTCTATGATTCATTTGGAGGTGCATGACAGACAGAGGCAGACACTCTTATCTTCTATAGTTTTTACCTCTATACTACATGATCGAGTACGAATGAGGTAGATATTATATTCTGACGGCCTAGTCCTATGGGAAAGTGTGTTAGGAGAGGAGATTATTCCTGGATGGATAGTAGGCGAGGATGAGATCTTTCTTTTCCAGGGACGTGTATGTGTGCCAGTAGAAATATGTGATGAGCTGATGCTGAACATTCATTCCTTGGTTTGGGATGTTCATCTTGTAATCACCAAGATATATCATGATCTACCTTGTATGTATTTGTGTCCAGGTATGAAGAGGGATGTAGCTGGTTTTCTCCTGAGTTGTTCCACTTGTCAGCAGGTGAAAGCAAATCATTAGAATCTAGCTGTTCTTTACAAAAGTTACCCATTCCCGAGAGGAAGTGGAATGACGTCACAATGGACTTCGTGGACGAATTTTTGAGATCTCCTCAAGGGAATGACGTCGTATGGGTTTTCATTGACAGACTCATGATATTTTCTCACTTCTTACTGATAAAGGAGACCTTTAGTGTGGACGAGCTGGGACGGTTGCACATCCATGAGATTGTACGTCTTCATGGAGTTCCAAACTCCATCGTTTCAGACAGGGATGCATGTTTTACTTCTTGGTTCTATAAGGGGCTTCCGAAGGCTTTGGGTATACAGGTAATTTTGAGTACAACTTACCATCTCGAGACAGATGGCTAGTTTGAGCATACAATTCTGGTTCTTAAGGATACGCTCTGAGTTTTCATTCTAGACTTTGGAGGTTCTTGGGAGAAACATATTCCACTTTTGGAGTATTCCTACAATAATAGTTTTCATGAAACAATTCAGATAGACCCTTATGATGGTTTGTACGGTAGGCCATGCCGATCACCCTTATGTTGGCTGGAGGTATGAGAGGAAGCTTTGTTGGGACCTCATCTTGTTCCAGAGACCTCAAAGTAGATAGTGTTGATTAGAAAGAGTATGGCTACTACACAGTCCCATTAGAAGTCTTATGATGATCAGTAGAGATGACCACATGAGTTCGAGGTTGGGGACCAGGTTTCCCTACATGTTGCATTGAGGTTGGGACACAAGTGGATTCCGAGACAAGTTTACCTTTCACCAGGTACGTCGGGCCATTTGAGGTGTTGGAGAGAGTATGGTCGGTTGACTATCGGTTGTAGTTACCTCAGAGGTATCAGGATATGCACGACGTCATCCGTGTTTCTCATCTCTAATGTTACTTTTCAGACTTATCTCATGTCATTCAAACTGATGAGGTTGAGCTCGAAGTGGATGCATTGTTTGAGGAGTATCCTATTCGGATTGTCGATCATAGTACGAAGGTTCTCTGTGGCTGGTATGTTCCTCTAGTATGGGTGATATGGAAACATGGGCGAGTACTGGACGAGACTTGGGAGAGGGAGGCAGATGTACAATTGTAGTGGCTAAAGCTGTTTGGGGTTTCTTCTTATACTCCTCACTAGGAAATTTAAGGAAAGTTTTCTTTAAGGGGTAATGTTTGTAATAACCCTATCCTTTTATTCAGGTATGTTTTTTTCTAGAGATTTCGAGAAAAAAGAAGTTTCTGGATATTTTTGAAGTACATGTCGTGTAATTTTTAAGTACGCGCCATGTAATTTGATGTTTCTCGAGGCCGCGTGCGGTCCATGTCATGACCATGAACACGACCATGTAAGGGTGATTTGTAGGCCATCTAAAGCGGAGTACGGAAAATCCTAGTACACGTCGTGTACTTTCATTTTTTTCATTAAACGGACCGGGGTCACATCATAACCCCAGAACCATATTCTTCTCTATGTTTTTCGACCAAGAGAATTCCTTACGGTTTTATATCTTCTATGACCCCTCTGAGCCTCTGTCTGTTCTCTAAATCGAACGTCGTCTATTGCATTGGAACCGCATCGGCATGCTCTTCCTTCTCATAGGGATTCGTTTTCCAATTCCGTCTTTTTCTGAAGTTATCATGGGTTGAGCATTTTGGATGTTTTCATAGATCTATGACATTTCGAGGAGAATCAAGCTACGAGGTTCATGTATATCAATCTCATAATGTTTAGGTAGGTGGTTTGTGCCTTTCTGTAGGATGAATTTGAGTATCTGTGCAAATTCCACCAATACCCGTGAACGTTGTATTGCATGCTTTTTGTTTTTCCATTGTTGTTTTCCTGAATTTCTTAAATTCCTGAGTAGAGGTTATTGTTTGTGAATAGGGTAATAGACTATGCTTTGGATGATTTTCCCAGGCATGTTTTTCCTGTTTATGACCTTTTGGATTAGTTTTTTCTGTTAGCCTATTGCCAGTTCCATGCCTAGTTTGTAGGTTGGGATGACTCCTCTTCCATTATGAGATGTTGTACATGCTAGCCAAGTAGTCCATGATGATACTTTGTCCACTACGTGATGTGTTAATTGATGATTTTACACAGGGCTGTGAGAACATAGTGTAGTAGACCATAGATATAATGGACGTAAGGGCTTCTCCAGGGTGTCTTTATATTATGATGTAAGACCATAAGGGGAATCAACATTGATTGCTTCCCCAGAGTGTTTGTAGTTCCTCGACGCGGGCCACATGGGGGATGAGACATTGAGTGCTTCCCCAGAGCGCCTTTAGTACGATACAAGACAATAGGGGGAATTGGCGGTGAGTGCTTCCCTAGAGAGTCTATTCATTAGCTGAACTAGAGGGGTGGGACTGTGTGCGCCTCCCAGAGGCTTGCTAGTGCTGGTAGGTTGAACCATAGGGGTTAGGCTGTGAGAACTACCCAGAAGGTTGCCTATTTTTTTACTCACTTGTGTTCCTGCTTACCTGTTTGTTCTACTTCCTTGAGTGGTTGATTCAATGTTTGTACATTCTATGCTAGAGACTATGGATTTCTTGCTGCTGAGTATTTTCTTGTTTGCTATTTTCTATACTATTACTTGCCATATATTCAATGACTGTTAGGAATAGATCTTCATGTGGTTTCCTACTGAGATTTTTATCTCAAACCCTATTTGGGTCATGATTTTGGTCCCAAACAGATTATATTGTAGCAGTTTGATATAAGGGCTAGCGCTCTTCTACTTAAGGTTCTCGATTTCACTGGAGCTGGAGAGCATGGGAGAAAGTCGAGGCTTGTGATGCTGAGGAGTTGCTCATCTATTTTTCTTTTATACCTGGGTTTAGTACTATATTCATCATTGTGACTTGTTTGGTAGATTTCTTAGACACATTTGTATCATGCATCATTTATATATGTTTCTCAAGTTGTTTAGCTATTAGTTTTCCACTGTTACTACTGTTTGGTATTTACTACTTCCGCTATTGTATGATTGTTTATCTACAAATGTGTTACTCTACCAATGAGGGAATAGTTTCCCCAATATCACACCCAAGGCCATTGCTTCTAGTCGGAAACCTTTGGCGTTCGGGGAAATGCGCTTGAGGCCATGTGACTGACCTGGTATGGGGCCCCTCTGGGAGGCTTCCAGAACCGGGTCATTGCATTTTTAAATTTATAGTTTGGAAAATATATTATATCATCAACACGAGTAATAAAAGTAGCATATGTTTTTAAATGCTTTTAGAGGATTTATTTATAGTCAAAAGATCAATACTTATATGAGTATTATAATATGAAATCAATGATTATGAATTTGGATAATCATTTCTATCAAATAACAATGGTCATTGAAGAATCAATCCATTATTAGAACACTTTCTTACCAACTATAATGATCTATTCATTTGATTGTTATGAATCATATGTGGTTTCTAATATATATATATATATATAACACCAAATAATACATTAAAATATATTATTTGATACAATTTTTTTCCATAGATTGTGACATTGTTGAATGTTCAAGAGTGGGGATAATTGACTGATTAATAAAATTTTATATTTAATTCCAGAGCCATAAAAATTATAAATTGAAAATTAAAAACATGAACACAATAATTTATATTTACATTAGATCAAATTGATCATATAACAACTCTTTATTGTCACAACGTGATACTATATTAACCACAATAATGTGACCTATCTTTTGATGGGGGCTCAATCCTATTACAATTTGCTTTTTGAACATTCAAACAGAAAAAAAAACAATATTTTTCTACCTGTATGATATATTCAATTAATTTCCCATTCAACTTGAAAGCTCAACCTAAAAAGTAAAAACATTTCATCCCTAGAGGCACAATCTAGAATAACTCATTAAATATAGTATTCGACAACAGTTCATCTGAATGTAAAATAATATAGTAAATATAATTCTGAAAAATATAGATTGGAATAATTCCACACTCTATAAAATAGTTTTTACAATTATGTTTAAGATATCATGGAAGATTATTATTTTATATCATTGGATGAAAAGGAATTCATAATTGAGTTCATCATAACATAAAAATATTATTATGTACATATTTAAACTAATCAAAATTCAAGAAGGATTATCTCAAAAAATTACATTTTTTAATTGAATTTTTATAGAGTTTCATATTGATTAATAAATTCAAAAAATTCATATTCATAAACAGAGTTTTTGTAGTTTTTTCCCAAACAGTAAGATCAATTATTCTCTCTGTGAAAAAATAACTATCTTAGAGTTGGAAGATAATTTGAAAATCATTAAATATAAGATATGTGTAATACTAGTTTTTTTTAATATTAAAAAATTAATTTAATATTAAATACACATATAAAAGTATATATCATTGTATATGGAAACTCCTATAAACTATGATATCCCTGCACCTCATATTTCAAATAATTTAAATTGGAATCTATTAATTTTCCAAATATAGGGCATAAATATTAAATATTCTTCTTCACACATGATTTTAATTTAATTTAAAAAAACCATTTTCCAATATGCTGTTTATTTTATTGAAATATTTAATTAATACTTATGGAAAAAATAAATAAATAAAAATAATAAAAATAAACCTGATGAATAAAAATACCATGAAATAGAAAAACAGAGTAGATTTTGAAATTATGAAAATTAAAATTTTGAGACATATGAAAAATGTGTAATACATTCAAAAACATAATACATGGAACTTAATAATAATTTATACATCATAGGACTCTATCATTTTATAATACATTTTGTTTTCTATATTACCACTAAATCTTGTATTTCATAGAATCACAAAAAATATTAGGACATGTATTACCTCATTTACCATGAAACCTTGAATATTGTGTTGGGAATTATTTCTAGTAAGACATATAAACCCAATAGGTGTAATAATATAACTCATATGTTTTATAGCCTAATTCTTGAGACTATTCAATAGCATATAAGAGTTTTTTAATCGTATCCAAAAAATCCTTTTATGAGACTCTATAGAACATTTAGACAAAAAGTGAAGAGTATAAGGTTATTCACCTAGGAAAAAATTCAACTCATGATTTAATGAGAATAATTTTGACCACCCGGACACTCTGATTTTAAGCCCTATGAGATTCCAAAAATTTAATTGCAAAGGCTTTTATCATACTTTTTACAACTCCTCTTTTCAGTATATGAGTGATATTGAATCTAATACTGAAATTGGATTTTCTTCAAATTAAATTGGCAAAAAACGACAATAAATAAGAAAAATGAATAAAAAAAAAATATGTAATCAATATTATTATTTTATTTTTAAATAATATTAATCATAAATCACTTTTTTTATTCATGTTAGAGGGAATAAAATTGGATAATAATTTGGTAAATATCAAAACATTAATTTAGTGGCAAGGAGATAGTCAACATCTCCATATAAAGTGTTATCATAGTATTCCATCTTGTATACAATGATCAATATGATTATTTTTTCATCTATTTGGGACATTGAACTCATTTGGTATTTTTTCCAATTTTTATAATTCAGATAGTGTTTGAGTATCAATGATGAAGGTATCTAGTGATGTTGGAGTTTTGATCTAGATTATCCAAATCATTTATTGATAATATCAAATTATTTAATAGAAATGTATTTACCACATTAAATGATATTATTTAACAATTGAGTGAGGATAAGATGATCCCCAAATAACTCCCATTGGTGATAGATGTTCTATACATTTCAATTGATTTTTTTCATCCATTTTTAATGGAGTATTTTCAATGTGGGTTATTCAAAGTATATGGAGTTTTAAGGGAATGTAATAAAATATATTATTTTTTAAATTTTATATATTTTTATTATATATTATTGGGATATATACTATGATTTTTATTTGTGAATATATAAAAAAATATCATTAAATAAAATGAAATATTAAAGGATAAAAATTAGAAATTTTACAATTAATGTATGGAGATATTACGGTTCTTGAATTATATTGTTTTGATCAATTATTTACAATGGATAATGAGATGGTGAGTGATGTTGATGGATTTGGTGAAACATATATAGATTCAAAATATTTCATGAATATACCTTCTATATTACTAGATATATTTGATTCCAATGATATAGATTTAAAAGAATGCTGTGATGAAACACTTCCATTTCATGACAATCACAATATCATTATTTTATATGCGATGATAATGGAATATTATGCAAATAATAACTATTTTTATTTAAATGAAATATCATTTGAATATGGGAAGAATGAAAGGATCCCCAAAAAATATATGAAAAAGACAAAGATTAATTTATAAGATTATATTTATTTGGATCATTTTGATGTCTTGTTTGATTAGGTGAGGTAAATCATTTCAAGAGATTATTTATGTAGAATATGTAAATTTCATGGAATGTAAAATTTTATTTATTTTATATATTTAGGTTTCTTATTCTTCACTCCAAATTATCGAAATATAGTAATAAATAATTGTGATGAAATAGAAGAGTCATCTCTTAATGATTCAATGATGAATGAAATGAACATCCTAAGAGATATTTTGTCACAAATGTGTTGATAAAATAAATATTAATTTACTAAATCTAGGTTTTATTTGATTAATATGTATTAAAATTCATGTTAGGGAGACCCGAGTATCATTTATTCAAATTCTATAGGTGATAAAACATTCAATTCAAAAAATAGATACCATATAATCAATCAATAAAGATAACATAATGAAATAAGAAGGTGTGTCTTCAATGAGTGATGAAAATTTAATAGAATATAATATTTAGTTCAATATAATGGAAAAACTAATGATGATCACCTGTAATGTTATCTTGATTGAGATATAAAATATTATAATTAAGACTTCTTCTAATGTGGTTGAATTTGATTAGATTGAATTATTAAATAATAATGTTAATTTTACCACATGTGATGATGATGTATGAATCATACACGATAAAAAAAAGAGTAAATGTTTACTATTTTAGGATATGTTTATTATGTAAGAGAAATATATTTACTCTCTTTAATTGGACATGTGTAGGAATGAAAAATAAATAAAAAATTAAATATGTGCTTTTTCTTATTCGAAAGATGCAATCAATAATTGATAAAATAAAGAGAATATTGTTTTGAATAATGTCATTCTTGAAGATTGTATTATCAATGTGAATATCAAAGAACGATTTTAAATTATTAGGAATCACTAGTGAAATGGTTGAATCCTAACCAATGAAGAGTAATATGAATATAAGTACAGAAGATATGACTACTCAATTTTTTTCTACTAAAAATTATATCATTGAAATAATATATTTTATTATATGTGATGATAAAAATTATATTTATTTAAGAAAAATTAAGAGAAACATTTTTAGAGTATCCCATTATACTGGTTTCTTAATATAGGTAAAAAATTCACATTGATTAATTTTATTAATGTTTTAATACTTAATATAATGTTTTTTTGGAATAATATTAGCCTTTTTACAGTGACTATAGGTATTATGGTGGGTTTGGATTTTTAATAAATGATTTATTAATTAATGGAACCAAATTTTAGATTATAATGACTGATACAAAGAACAAAAGTTGGTGATGACAACCCTCAAAATCCTATAATTTTGATAAAAAAAATTTTGAACAAAAATGTGTGAAGTTGAAGAATAATAATGGATTAGTGATATAAGTTTTAAAGTGACGTGATTTGTAGGTCCATATAATTTAGGATTATCTATAGATCATACCCGTTCATAATTTTGGATAACAATATCCTAATTTATTTTAGGTTAGATACAAGTGATGATAGTGGGATATAATTATTTTCCTTGTTTGGAAAACAAGGAAGATACTGAAAAGCCATTGTAAACTATTATGTAATAATAGGATGGAAAACATTTCTACTCAAGAAGATGATTTTTCATCTTTTCTTGAATATGTGATAGAAATATTAAAGAATAATTTTTTATTATTTTAGGACGGCAATTTTATTACTAAAAATAATTAATTGACACTACTGAAAATCATTCTTATCATAAAACTTTTCTACCAATGGTTTTTTGAACTTTTGGTATATATGTTACTTACCAATGGTTTACATGAATCATTAGTAAATATTGAGTTTGATGGAGTTTTCCCAGCAGTTTGATGAAAATGTTGGAAAGAAATTATTTCCCAACTATTTTTATTAACTATTGGGAGAATATGCCCCAAATTCAAACTAAGGCAGGCGACCCCCCCCCCCCCCGATTGTAGAAGCATATTGTGTGACTCCCAGAAGCACTACCCGACTCCCAGAAGACCTTGAGAAGCCATAGCACATGTGTACCTCTTCCATCCGATCTGCTGCCAGGTTATACTCCTTCAAACTATTCTCAATGATATCCTTCCACCTATTCTCAAGGATATCTTTCTATTCTCAAGGATATCATAATTCCCAATTTATAGGGATTTTGGAAAATTTTATGATCCACTACTCTACGAATTGTGTAATAAAATAACTACATCCACGAATTGTTTACTCAAATCACTAAACCAGTGTACACACTATCCAATTAATGTTTTTATTACACATATACATTTAGAAGGTCACGATGTCTCTTTCTTGTGTTCTAATTATATATATTCATAGTTTTTCTAATCTCAATGCTTCAAATATTACAACTTCATGTATATGAACTCATAATATTGTTTTTGTAATATTTATTCAAAGTATTTCAAGAAAATCACTCATTTCATTAAGATAATGTCAAACATGAAGATCTTATTCATCCTAATATTTGTACACTATGGGTATTACATAACAAGTATGTATCAAGTTTCTATCAGAATCTATATATATATATAATGACACATTTTTCAATTATCTATGGCATAGTAGAACATATGGAGTATCTTCTTGAACGTTGAAAAATAGTATGTCGTCCCTAATTATTCTTCAATGAAGAAATAATAAATACTTAATCAAACAATCCAATGATCTTTTTGAATAAAATATATAAAAAGGGAACTCTTGGTGGGACCTCTCCTTTTATCATGTAGTACTTCTTCCTTCTTTATGAAACTAATTCAAAGAATGTCAAATTTTCAATATGAGTGAATATTAATTTTCATAATATAACCATTAATCATTCCACCTTCAACATCATACATGAGTTATTCAATCTCCTTTTTAAAACACAATTAACATTTTCACTAATTTGGGGTTCCTCAAAATGCTTTGGAAAATCAGAAAAAAACATGCATCAAATTGTGCTTCTCATATGGTTTCATGGATACATGTTCATCTCTAAAATAATGAATGTGTGGTTCAATATCAAGAGGACCATGGGATTATTATTATTCACACAAATGAAGTTGTTTTGATCTCTTCCTTTTATTGAGCACAATTATCATAATCCAATATATTTCACTCCAAGAAATCATTATTTGTATGTGAGATAAAACACAATAGAACTTGTATGGAATGGAAGTATTTGGTACTTTCTGTGGGATAGGTGGTTTTCCTCTTTTTTAGTGGGGTGATATGGAACTTTATGTGGACTTTAGTGTGGGTTTTATGAAATGTAATAACTTCTAAAAATATTTCAATTTTCAGCATCAATAACTTCTGTAAAAAATATATTTATATGGTTATGGTTGGTAATTTTGGATGTAAGATAGTATGAATTCATTTTACATGATATATCCAATATTATTATTGATTTATGTTCAATTTTATTATCTTTTACAAGTGATGTGGTTTAATAAGTTGTTATTAATGGTTGTAATAATGATGGTATGGTATAAGGGTTCACATGGTGTGTATAACGGTTTCCATGGTGTCTACGATAATCTAATGTCTTGGGAATATACATGGGAATGTACACAAAGTACATGAATTGGATAGCCATGTAAATATACATGGCCATTCCCTTATAGTGAAAAGTATGTTTGTCCAAATGGAGTGCTGAAAATGTCCCATTTACACATGTCGTTGTTTAATAGGTATGACCACATGATGTGTTGGCCATACTATAGAGTAGTTAGTAATTAGCTCAGCCAAAACACTTTCATCCCTAAAATTCTAGACTACATGGTAAAATGGAAGAACACATGTTCTAATGAAATTCCTAACCCGGTTTCTAACTCACCTCACCTAAAAAAACTAGAACACTAGTTAAATCAAATAATTCATCTTAATTTACACTATAATGGACCCCGGACTGCCCCCACCCACCTTTTTCAAACCAGGAAAGCCCCCCTCCTTCCTGGAACCAGGACAGCCCCCCAACCTCATCCCTAGACCCCGGACAGCCCACCACCCTCCTCCCTGGACCCCAGACATCCCAGAATCATTATTCAAATGTGATATAAAACAAAATAAAACTTGAAGATCCCTCTCCAATGAGAGGCCATGTTGGTACAGGTCACTAATGAGTGGAATCCTGGTTTGGGACTTCACAATTATTGGATATCCTTTTTATAGGTGTTTTTAATCAAATCCATACCTTTAACTATTTACGGTACCTCTCCAAAATCAATTGGGACATGATTGAATTAATACACCCTACAAACCTATGATCTATGTCACCAATCCTATGATCCATTAATCCATGGTTAAGGATAAACTTGATGAGGCCATAACTATTTTTGATGTGATCCTCATCCTACTCCTCATCCTGATATCCCTGAAGAAGTTAATGTATAAAATTCATGTACTCCCAATAAGACCCTTAAGGATTTTGTATTCTTTGATCCACATCCAATATCATACTGGGAAATACTTGAATATAGGCATTAGAAATTTTGTATCTTATTTTCTTATACACACTGTATTCTTATTTATTAATTAATATGATTCTCATATAGAGTAATGTGACAGTTATGCTTTTATATAAAGTAAAAAATTTAAATTTACATAAATATTTGTTTGATTGAACTTCAATATTATTGAATTGATTTGAAATGACTTATTGAAATTTTTTACAGAATGGATAGAGGTTAGATGAACGAAACTATTCAGATTTTAATTGATTTTCAAAATAATTTGAACAGTTTTTTAGATTTTTCATTTGATAAGGCTTCAGATAGTGGTCGCATACACTGCCCATGTACTAATTTTGTTGGAAAACCGTGGTTGTGTCCTGAAGCAGATAGATATCATATAACCAAATATGGTTTCCAAACAAACTATTATGTGTGGTATCACAATAGAGAGGAAATGGAATCTCAAAATGTTGATGATCTAAATGATAGGACTGAATTGGAGAGTTTGATATATGATCAGTTTCCATTTCTTCATCATCAAGAGTAGGAAAGGATGTACATCCAACATGATTTCAATACAATCACACATGATGCATCTAATGAAAATGATGATGTTGATATGGTGAAAAAATTGAATGATACTACGACGACTCCAGTATATCGGCAATGTGGTAAAATAAAAAAATTCGAATTTTTAATCCAATTGTTTCATAGGAAAACTAGGTATGGGATTTTAAATACTGCAATCGATTACAGTATTACATTCTTGAAGGACTTACTTCTAGATGATGTAGATATCTGCCCAAACCACTATATGGCATGGAAGTTAGTTGATGAACATGGATTCTCAAAAAATAAATCAACGATTGCCCGAATGATTGCAGCTTATTTTAGAGGAAACATCATAAAGAAATGATTGTATCAAATGTGGAACCTCCCAATGCAAGCCAACAGATGATTTAAAACCATCTCGTGTGCCAAACAAAGTAATGTGGCACTTTCCATTGATGCCCAGATTATAGAACCTTTTCATGTCTGATGAAATATTAGTAAAAAAAGTGATATCATGACACTGGGAGAAAAAAGTATAATGAAGAGTTGGTTCACCCTGAAAATTTATTTTCATGGTAGAGATTTGATGCTCGATATCCTGAATTTGCAGCTGACATGTGTAATGTGAGACTGGGTCTTTCATGTGATGGTTTTAATCCATTTGGGTAGATGCTTACTTCGCACATCACCTGGCCGGTTTTCATACACATTTATAACCTTCCCCCATGGTTGTGTATGAAAAAGCCTTACACTTTCTTGAGTATACTGATATCTGTCCCTTCTGATCCCGACAATGATATAGATGCATACATGACAACATTTATAAAAGAGGTGAATCTTCTTTGGGATGTGGGTGTGCCCACATAATATGCATGTTCAAAAGAAATATTTTAGATGCGTGTTGTGCTTATGTAGATGATCAATGATTTTCCTACTTATGTAATGATGTATTGATGGAGAAAAAAAGGAAAATTGTCCTGTCCTGTTTGTATGAAGAATACTCAATTGAAATGACTAAAATATCATTTTAGTTTTTGTTTTATGGTACAACAATTGTTCTTTCCAATGAACCATCCATATAGAAACAATCGTCGAATATTTGAAAATACCATGGAGACTGACGATCCACCTCAGTGTATGTCTGGAACTATTGTGCTTAATGAATTGAAATATTTCAGTTATTTATTTGGGAAGGGTGTAATGAAATATAGGAAGAGGGAAAATGTTTCCAATGATACCTATTACAATGGGAAGAATAAGGGTATATTCTTTCAGTTGTCGTATTGGTCAACCAACTTGTTATGTCATTGCTTAGAAGTAATGCACATTGAAAAGAATATATGTGAAATGTTCCTTTTTATTCTTCTAAATTTCTAGGGGAAGACATAAGATGATTTATGATCTTGGCGTGACTTGGTAGATTGAGGGATGAGACCAGAATTTTAACTTGTCTATATTAGGGAAAATAAATTTCATGTTCCATGTGCTTATTATTTGATGAAACCTTCTGAATGAAATCAATTTCTAGAATTGATAGACATAATTAAAGATCCATATGGCTATTCAAGCAATATATCAAAACAGGTCAATAAAAAATAGCTGAAGCTGAAATCATTGAAGACTTATGATTATCCTGTCCTTTTTCATGGGTTGATTCCAATAGCAATCTGTCATCTCTTATACAATAATGTAAGAGTCTCAGTTATTCAGTTGTGCTATTTGTTTAGAGATCATTGTGCTAAGAATTTTTCCAAATCCTTCTTGCAAAAACTGTTGGCAGAGACACCTCTAATTTTTTGTGAGTAAGAGAAAATATTACCTCTATCATTTTTTACATGCATATTGCATCTGACTGTCCATATTCCAATCGAAATACTTCTTAGAGGACCTGTTGGTTTCTGTTGGATGCATCCAACTGAAAGAAACATGTACACATTGAAATCATATATTCGGAATAGGAATTAACCCAAAGGTTTTATTGTGAACGGTTACTTGGATCAAGAAAGTAGGGATTTATACTCAATGTTTTGGTCTAATCTTACTACAAGAATAAATAGACCAATGAAAAATAAATAAGAACAGTATGAAAAAATTGAACCCATTTTCCCATCAATTCCTTAGATAGGAGGAATTCCGGGATCATATACATTGTAAAAATTAATCCTTGAAGAGTGAGAGATGGCACATCGCATCGTGTTGTTCAATTGTGATTTGTTCGATAAGTATATCAATTAATTAAATAGTACATGTATATCTTATATTATCTCTTGTAATTTTCAATATTTGTTAAACTATTATTATTTTTATCTACAGGGAACATAAAGAATTGATATATAGAAATCATTTTTCTTTAGCGTTGAAAATAAAAGAGACTTTGCATAATAAAGGGTTTTCTTCTTGTTTGAAATTGATGGTAAAAATATTTCTGTAATAAATAATTAAAAATAATATTTAATTATGTTTAATATTTGTTTATATTTCAGGTATTGAGTATTCTTAAAGACTCTGTTTTTTGAGGAAATAACAGCTTTGGCTTTTGGTCCTAATACCATGGTTCGTTCTTGTAAATCACTTGTGATCAATGGATACAAATTTATTATAACTGAACAAGAAAGATACATGAGAAGACAACATGAGGGTGTTATTATTACTACCACAACAAAACAATAGGCCAGTTCATCGGATAATAGACATTGTTCTGAAAATGTAGCTTATTATGGAGTCGTGTAGAAAATAATAATTTTGGATTATTACTCACATGGTCAAGTCATGATGATATAATGTCAATGGATTGATTCCATGATGAAGAAAGGAAACTTTATTGATGATTGTGGATTTTGAGTTATTGACATGACTCTCACTCTTGCAACTTATGAACCATCTATATTGGAATCAATGGTGAAACATGATTTTTATGTCAAAGATCATTTTCATCCTAAATTAAGTGTAATTATTGAAGTAAATCCCAGATATTTTTTTGATGATGGTGATGATGAAGTTGGCACTATCCCTACTGCAATTGGAAGCAATCCATTTATTACTTATGATGACTCCAAATAATTATAAATATTTTGTTTCTTTATGATTTTTATCATAATGGTTATTATATATGTATTTTTTGGGTTACAAATTAGTTATCTATTTCTAGTTACTTCCATATTTGTTTTCATTACAGGAAATGACACCCATTGAAGAGAGGCGGTGGAAAAAATGACAGAAAATAATCGCTGCATGACACAAATGGGTGTTCCTCCACTCATCCCTGCTGTGAGTATTTTATTTCAAATATATATATTTCAATAACTTATAATATCATGTTTTTACTTTTTTTTAAAACTTTTTTCAGGATCCAGCCCCTAAACGAGATAAATCCGACGAGGAGCCTGATATTTCTCCTAGTACGGAGGCTAGTGGTAGGGGGTGGTGTCAAAGTTAGAAGATCATCTGGTGGTCCCGGTACTGAGGCTGGTGGTACAAGGACACGTGGTGCAAGAGTTAGACGATGCACTAGTCACACCAGATTGGACTATGCCCCTACCCCATATGCATATTTTACATCCCATTTTTATCCTGGTTTGTCTTTAGGGACACATGGGATATTTAGGCCTCCAATGTTTACAATACAAGTTGGCCAGATGCCTATTCCATTATCTTTTTCTTCTGGTTTATTATCTTCGAGATATTATACTACAACTTCTTCGACTGATGCTCCAACACAGTATGTGGTTGTGGAGCATACACTGAGGAACACTCCACCTGTATAGGATATTCCTACAGCTTCTATACATCATATGATGCCCATTGATCGGACTACCACATGCATATTTATATAATTCTATCAAGTTTTTATCCAAAAATTTATTTTTATTTTAACTTGTACTGATATTTGTTTGTTAATAAAATAGTCATATACTAATAGGAGGAGGGGGTGGGGGAATACTCAGTTGTGTGTGGTATGGAACTGCCAGACACAGTTGATGGTTGAGTAAAATGATTATGGACAGATGACTGATAAATGTAGGTAGGAATGTCGGGGTTTTTTGGGCGACGCTGGCCAAATACACCAACATCATTCCGGTCATCCCGCTCTCTCGGAGAAATCTACCACACGAAGTCTAGAATAATGTGTGGGCACAAATATGGGTAAACATATATTGGATTTAATGTAGTATTTTTTTGTATTTATGTGAATTAATCTATTGGGGGTCACCTTCGGTTTAACTTCCCTGATGGAGAAGGTGCATGACCAACACGTTTAAAGGAGCTAGGAGAGCATTGGAGAGCATATAAGCATGATTTGTATGTTGGATGGTGTGATATAGTGGGCACGGAGTTGGAGACATTACCTATCGTGGATGACTTCCTGATAGAGCAATATCTCCAAATTATTACCCATTGGGCGACTTCAAAATTTAAGGTATTAATCCCATTTATGCTATTTAAATGACATTTTTCATATTTCACATTAATGTTATCTTATTTATTATTAAACATTATTTAGTAAACTTCTGAATAAAACTAAAAAAATTGATTCAACGCAATACCTCCACACTTTGGGATGCACTCTATGTCAGATCATTAGAGGCAGCTGGTATGATATAGTTGTTTATAATTTTTCTTTTGGACTTTCCCTTTTTATTGTTTCCTAAATAAATTATGTGATTTATTAAATATTGAATATATGATTATACTTTCACTTTAAATTGTTTAAATTTCATTACAGAAGAAAAAATTGAATATTGAAGGATGTATTCCTCATGTAAATTTTTTTTCTCGAGTAGAAGGAAAAAAATATGGAACTGCGGTTAATGAACCGACATAAGAAAAGATTTTATGTTTTAATTTGATTATTTAAAATTTTAATATCTATTTTGAAATTTAATAATCTATTAATATTTTTAATAGGATACTTTAGAGGCCCTTGATTCCCAGGAGCCTGACAATTTAGGGCCACATGATCATTTATATCAGGTTTTCGGAGATGACCACTTTGGTTGAGTATGCTACCAACATGTTAATAATATATTCATGAAGAGGTATTGGTCATTTCCATATATCCATTCTAGTACCACTATGTTGGAACATGTCAAGGATAATGCAATACAGTTTGATAAAAGGGTCACAGAGTTGGACGAAGCAATTCAAATGAGGGAGAAAGAATTTATGAAACTGATCAAAGCTTTATCTTCATCACATCCACCAGAGACCATAGAGGCTATTCAGACATATATGTCCTAGATGGGTGCCTTATCCAATGGACCAAGTGGAAGTTCTAGTGGCGGTCAAGAAGATGGAATTCCTGGTGATGAAGAGGATGTAGAAGAGGATGAGGGAGAGGATGAGGATGAGGAAGAGGGCGAGGATGGGGCCGAGGGAATTGATGGGGACAAGGATGAGCATGGGAGTGATGATGAGGATGATGATGAGGATATAGGTGGTGGCGATGATGAGGCTGATGATGATAGTGTTGATGGTGATAGTGATTTGGGGTAGATTGATCCATTACATTTTTGAATTCTGTATAACTCTATTTTTTAACCTGGGTTTTCACTCTGGTATGAATATTTTTGAATTCAGTATAAATGGTTTTTCAATATGTTATGAATATTTTGGAATTCAGTATAACCTAGTTTTTCACTTTGTTTTTTCACTCTGGTATGGATATTTTTGAAATGGAAAACATTTTAAGTGAAATCAACAACTGACATACAGAAAACCGACCAAACACATCCATATTCTTTTGATACTTCAGGAAAATGATCCATGGGTCATTTGTAATGAGTAAAAGTGAACCCTAACTCAATCTGAGGCACGGTGTGGCTGGTATAACTCAAAGTGTCTGTCTTTTGTTTAAAATGGACAATGTTTTATGTAAAAACAATAGACATATAGAAAACTAACGAAACGTATTCTAAATGTGTTTATACTTTATCAAAAAATACATGGGTAATTTGTGACATTTACGAGTAAAACGTGCCATAATCCAAGGCACAGTTTGGCTAGTACCACTCAAAGTGTCTCACTTTTATTTTAAATGGACAACATTTTAAGTGAAAATAACAACTACCATACGGAAAGTTGACCAAACACATTTGGATTCTATTGATACTTCATGACAACGATCCATGGGACATTTGTGACGTGTATGAGTCAACTTCGCCTAAATCCAAGCCACGGTGTGGCTGGTACCACTCAAAGTGTCTGCCTTTTTTTAAAAAATGGACATCATTTTAAGGAAAAACAATAACTGGCATACGAAAAACCAACCAAATGCATTCTTATTCTATTGATACTTCAGTAAAACGATCCATGGGTCTTTTTTGATGTGTATGAGTCAACCTTGACTCAATCTGAGGCACGGTGTGGCGGTTATTATTCAAAGTGGTTGTCTTTTGTTTAAAATGTACATTGTTTTATGTAAAAAAAATATCCATACAAAAAACGAAATAAACATACTCTGAATGTGTTGATACATTATAAAATTGATCCATGGGTCACTTTGGACATGTAAGAGTCAATCGTACCTCAATCCGGGGCATAGTTTAGCTGGTACTACTCAAAGTGTCTCACTTTTATTTGGAATGGACAACATTTTAAGTGAATACAACTGGAATACAGAAAATTAACCAAACGCATTTGGATTCTGTTGATACTTCAAGAAACCATTTCATGGGTCATTTTTGACATGTAAAAGTCTACCTTTACTCAATACAAGGAACAATGTGTCCGGTACAACTCGAAGTGTCTCATATTTGTTTGAAATGAACAACATTTTAAGTGAAAACAACATCTGGCATACTGAAAACAGACCAAACACATTTAGATTCTTTTAATACATCAGTAAATCGAACCATGGGTCCTTTGTGACGTGTAAAATTCATCCCTGACTCAATCCAATGAATGGTGTGGTGGGTATCACTTCAAGGGTTTTCATTTGTTTAAAATTGACAGTTTTTTAAGAAAAAACAACAACCATATGGAAAACTAACCAAACATATTCTGATTGTGTTGATACTTCAACACAATGATCCATATGTCAAGTGTGACATGTACAAGTCATCCACACCTCAATCCAAGGCATGGATTGGCCATTACCACTAAAAGTGTCTCACTTTTATTTGAAATGGACAACATTTTAAGTGAAAACAAGAACTGGCATACGGAAAACTGACCAAATGCATTTAGATTCTATTGATACATTAGGAAAAAGATCCATGGGTCATTTGTGACATGTATGAGTCAGCCTCGACTCAATTTGAGGCATGGTGTGGAGGGTATCACTCGATGTTTCTATCTTTTGATTAAAATGGACATTGTTTTAAGTAAAAACAACAAACATATGGAAAACTGACCAAAAATATTATTATTGTGTTTCTACTTTACCACAATGATCCATAAGTCATTTGTGACGTGTTCGAGTCAACGAAGCCTCAATATGAGGCGCAGTTTAGATGGTACCCCTCAAAGTGTCTCAATTTTATTTGAAATGGACAACATTTTATGTGAAAACAACAACTGGCATATGGAAAACCAGCCAAATGTATTCAGATTCTATTGATACATTTGGAAAAGGATCCAAGGGTCATTTTTGATATTTAAGAGTCATCCCTGCCTCAATACAAGTCATGGTGTGGCCGGTACCACTCAAAGACTCTCACCTTTGTTTGAAATGAACAAAATTTTAAGTGAAAACAACAACTGGCATACAGAAAACTGACCAAACGCGTTTGGATTCTATTGATACACCAAGTCAACAATCCATGGGTTATATTTAACTTGTACGATTCAACCCCGACTGTATCTTATGCATGGTGTAATATGTATCACTCGAAGTGTCTTTTTTTTCTAAAATGGACACTGTTTTAAGTAAAAAACAAAATCCATATGAAAAAACAACCAAAAATATTCTGATTGTGTTGATACATTAGAAAAACGATCCATATGTCATTTTGGATGTGTATGACTCAATCGCGCCTCAATCTGAGGCATGGTTTTTCCAGTACCACTCAAAGTGTCTCACTTTTATTTGAAATTGACAACATTTTTTGTGAAGAAAACAACTGGCATATGGAAAACTGACCAAACGCATTTAGATTCTACAGACACTTCATAAAAATATCCATGGGTCATTTGTGACGTGAATGAGTCAACCATGACTCAATCTGAGGCACGGTGTGGCGAGTATCACTCAAAGTGTCTACGCTTTTTTTAAAATGAACATTGTTTTAAGTAAAAATAACAAACATACAGAAAATCGATCGAATATATTCTGATTAAGTTGATACTTTAGAAAAATGATTCATATGTCATTTTTGATGTGTACGAGTCAACCGATCTTCAATTCGAGGCATGGTTTGGCCGGTACCACTCAAAGTGTCTTAATTTTAGTTGAAATGGAAAAATTTTAAGTGAAAACAACAACTGGCATATGGAAAACTAACCAAACATATTTGTATTTTATTGATACTTTATTACAACAATCCATGAGTCATTTGTGACGTGTACGAGTCAACCCCGCCTCAATCCAAGGCACGGTGCAGCTGGTACCATCCAAATGTATCACTATTGTTAGAAATGAACAACATTTTAAGTGAAAAAAAGAACTGGCATAATAAAAACCAACCAAAAGCATTCCGATTCTGTTGATACTTCAAGAAAATGATCCATGCGTCATAGGTGATGTGGAAGAGTCAACCATGACTCAATTTGAGGTACGGTGTAGCTCCTATCACTTGAAGTGTATATCTTCAGTTTAAAATGGAGACTGTTTAAGTAAATACAACAACCAAAAAAGAAAACCAACCAAACGTATAATTATTGTGTTGATACATTAGAACAAAAATACATGGGTCATTTGTGACAAGTAAGAGTCAACTGTGGCTCAATCCGAGGAACGGTTTGGCCAGTACCACTCAAAGTATCTCACTTTTATTTGAAATAGATATCATTTTAACTGAAAACAACAACTGGAATGAGGAAAACTGAACAAATATATTCGGATTATGTTGACACTTCTGGAAAACAATCTATGGGTCATTTGTGACGTGTTCAAGTCAACCCCAACTCAATATGAGGCATAGTGTGGTGGGTATCACTCAAAGTGTCTGTCTTTTGTTTAAAATGTAAATTGTTTTAATTAAAAAAAACATCTATACATAAAACCAACCAAACATATTCTGATTTTGTTGATACTTTAGAAAAACCATCCATAGGTCATTTGTGATGTGTATGAGTCAATTGTGCCTCAATACAAGGCACGATTTGTCCGGTTTCACTCAATGTGTCTCATTTTTATTTGAAATGGATGACATTTTATGTGAAAACAACAACTATCATGTCAAATCCATGACTTATTTTAATGGTAAATTTCATTTAATTTCCATTGATTCCTTGTTTGGGGGGGGGAGGGTTCCCAATATTTTATGGAGGAATGGGAGAGTTTTCATGAATTGGGCCAAACCGTGAGCCCAATTCCAGATTTAAAAACCAATTTTGTTTCTTTTATAACTTTTTCATTTTGTAATATTTTCACCCATTAAACTTCCTAAATGACTTCCCCTGACCTATTAACACCACAATTTAAATTTGGACCCTTTAAGAGTCTATAATAATGGTTGAATTGGTTTTTTATTTTAGGAATTGGGCCAGCCCGAAGGCCCAATTGAAGTTTTAAAACAAATATTTGTTTATTTCATATCTCATTCAATAGTAATGTTATTTCGATGATTCCAAGTGGAGACCAAGACCACTGAACCCAGATGCGCGACCTTCTTATTACCCCCTTCTTTTGAGCTCCTAGAAATTGAGAATATGGGAAGATATTCATAGGGTTTTCAAAACGTCCAGATTTGAAGAGGTAAGATCATTCCTTCATAACTCTTTCAATTATTACTCATTTTCCACCATTAAAATTCCTAAATGATCTCCTTATCCTTGTTCAAAACTCCCTTGAACGTTTGACTATTTTTAAAATCATCTACTGGTATTTTGAGGGATATTTCTACATGACATTTTTAGTAAGTTGCTCTCCTTCTTTCTTCTTTCAATTTGTTTAGGGTTACATTCAATGTACTTAGGGTTTCTTACCTTATCATTGGGGTTCCTAATTTCCAGAAAGTATTGTGTAAAAATTATGGTTTTATCTTGTGTGTCATGGTATGAAATTCTAGTTTTAGGTCTTTTTTACCTTCGTTGAGGTACGGTGGTGGTGCGTTTGAGTTTTCGCACAAAGGATTCAAGGGTTTCCTTGGTTTTGGTAGGTGATTCCATTGTGTATGTAGTTTTTGTGAATTGGATACTGTTTTTATGGTATTTTTATGTTTATTTAATTTTATTATTGCTGAAAAATAGTTTTAGTGGTGTTTGTATTTCAAATGAATCATAAATGACAATTTCATGTGAAATTGGGGTTTTTTTATAGAAATGTTGTATTAGTTAATTTGGGGCTGCCCTATAAGTAATTAGTTGATTTTAATGAACTGTAATATGACTTAAAATATTGTTTTGATGATTTCCCCATGTGTTTTTTGCTGTAAAAGTTGGTTTTAATGGTGTTTGGGAAACACATGAATTTCTAAGAGTCGTGTTGTGTAAAAATGGAGGTTTTACAATGATGTCACTTCTTGATCCATATGAGGCTTCCCTAAAAATGATTTGTTATTTTAATTTAAATATATTGGGATTCCCGTTATGTTTTGGTAACTCAAAAATGTGCACATAGTGTGAAATTGGGGTTCTTAAGGTGTTTTTTTGTACAAAACACTATAGGATTTTGAGCAATTGTTTTATTAAAAATCAAAGTGTTTTATTTTGTGTTTTAAGTGGTATAAAATGTGATAGCTACTGTATTGATTTTTTGTAAATAGTAGTGGTGTTTTATTTGAAAATTGATTTATGTTGCATGCTGAAATTGTTTGAGCACAAAATGGGATGATCGGGTACTTAGGTGGGCGGATTTGTACTAGTACGGCTAGTGGACCGGATGGGTGTTGTCCCTGTTTCACCTAGCATTTAGATAATGAAAAATATAACTAAACTATGTGGATGATGATTGGAAACCACTGTGTTGTGGGTATGTTCCCTACTAGTGGCTCTTGCAAGAGAGTGGATTTTACTATGGTTGCTTTACACCGAGGTACGAGGTATATAGGGCCTGAGACAACCAACTGTCTAGGGGTGTTCCTAGTTTGTTGCTCACTGTATTTTTAGTATTTACCCTTGTATTTGGTTGTGTTTTTCATTACATAATAGTATCTATCATTTCCATTTAGATATGTTGACATTCTGGAAATTCTTTTTTGAAAATGTTTTATTCAAATGAAAGTTGCATTTCATTGAATTTCATCGTTGTTTTTTAAGAATTAAGACTATTTTCTTCTTCAACTTATATTGCATGAACATTGGAATAATTGGGTGGTATCCTATTGGGCTTAGTCTCAAACCCTACTTACACCCCTTGGGTATAAGTAGACTTGGTTATGTTTGACTCAGGTAAAGATAATGCCTCAGGTGAAGTCAGTTCGGGTTGTTATGCCCCCCCTACTGTGTGGTGTTGTGGAGATGGCTCAGGGGTGATGATCCCTTGTCGTGTGGAGTCTTGGTGGTTGTTTTTGATAATGTTTCTATTTATTTATAGAAATATTGTATTGAATCCAAACCAATTTATTCAGTTCTGTTTTTGTGTAAACATCATTTGGTTTAAATTTCTCAGATTCAGTTTAATGATTTTTTTTAATGTTTTATGCCTTCATATTCAGGTAAATCGTTCCCAAACAAAAATAAATGATACTCGGGCACTTTTTGTAGATCGTGGGGATAGGTAACACCCTTTGAGTCATGTCACGGGCTGGGTTTGGTGCCGGTTTTGGCGGCGACAAGATTTGGTTCGTGACAAATTGGTATCAGAAGAGGTTTGCTCCTTAGGTCATGTTATTTGGGAAAGAGTCAGGATAGTCTGGAACTAGGATTTTTAGGACATGAAGTTTTAGTCATGGGTAGTGTGCCTAGATAGCACACCTTATGACGGGATTCAAGTCACCAGGGGAAGTATGGATATATCTGAGTCCTTTGGTTTTCATGGTTTAATGATGACTATGGGAAATGGAAAATATTTGCACAAATAATATTAGTGAAATCGCTGGGCCTGGAAAGCCATGTGGAGCCGTAGATATTTCCATAGAATACTCTCTGTGATGGAAAAGTGATTGGAATATGGATCCCAACCATATTTCCATGTCACCCATAGAAACTAGATTCCTCTCACATTGTCTTGTGTCTCTTTATTTTGGAATCTTGGAAACTTGTTTTTTTAGCAAAAAAAAAGACTTCACTTTAAGGAGTGTGAATTTTTGTGAAGTTATTTTTTAGTAAAGTGAAAATAGTTTAATTTTTTCTAATGTCTATAAATAAATTTTTTGAATTATTTTAAAATTTTACTTTATGTGTTTACACCTCTTTTGAAAGTATGAACTATGTTAATTGTGGTTATGAAAATATGTTTCTAGTGGAAATTTTTTTTAACCATGGAAAAGTGTTTTGGATTGAATTCAGTGTTCTAGAATTTTTTTATGGGGGTTGAAGAAGGTTTTGGGGTTTGGTGGCTACTGAACATTTGAAAAAATAAATTATGAACTTTTAGAACCTTTTCTTGAAATTAGAAGAGTTGAGTTCTTAATTAAACGAAGATTTATGAAATGGTTTTTTTCATAAAATTTGAAGTGTGTTGGAATGGGTTGAAATGTTTTGAAACAATTGTGAAAGGCATGAATATGTGTTTTTTTTTGAATTATAAATTCTTTTCTAAATTGGTTTGTGAGATGAAAAATTGATTTTTGATATTATGGTTAGTGTTTTTGAGAAAGGAAAATTGTGGTTAAAAGTTTGATTTTAAAAAGAGGAAAGATTTGATTTTCAGTATTTGGTGTTCTCAAGGGTGACCACATGCATTGGTTTATTTAGGAATATGGATGGATATGAGGTGGGTTCCCAGTGTGGCATGTAAACATGAATGTGTGAGGCTCATGAGATACCATCGGTAAATGCGCAACCGACCAACACTGTTTTTTTAAATAATGTTTTTCAAGGAAAGTGTTGTGTTTTGATAATGTATGGTTGGGAGGTATGGATTATGTGTTTTCGGGATTATTATTGTGGGATGTTTCAAGTTAAATAACCCCTCTTGTTTTAACGATGTTTTGGTTTGGTGTTTCATTGATAAGTTGGAATGAAGTGTTGGTTAGTGGTCTCTTTTGAGGAAATGTTTGGGAGGCCAATGTGGTGGCTCCCCTCATGTGTTCGGTTTTGGTTTTTGGTCTGTTGTAACAAAATGACCAGATCAGTTGGGTCCTTGGGTTTTCATGTAGGCTAGGTTATGCCCCATAAATTGTTAAATTATGATTCATGTTTGGACTATGGTGATTCACCGTTGGATGATCCTACAGTTGATCAACATAAGGACTTTATTCTTGAGGTTTGGAGACTGAGTTTAACACTCTTCTTTTTCAATTATGTGGATCCCCCTATATTGGGAGAGTGTTTCGGGGAGGTTTAAATAGACCTTATTTTCTTATGTTTCCTATGTTGTTGAAGGTCAATGAAGTTAAGGGTTGTCAATGTAGAATGACAACTTAAAGGGCCTCTGGGTCTTTCGTCAGTCTCATTGAAGCAAGAGATCATGTTAGGCCACCAGTGTGAAAGATCTTGCCAAGTGTCGCTATTATAGACACATGATGGAATCATGTGCTGTTTGGGACTTGGTACAAGGTCCCTCTCCTTTTGTTTTATTTTATCAACAATGGTCATGTTCGGCGATGCCATTCAATTTCATGTGTTCATTTGACTATAAGGGTGAAGATTAAGAAATATTATGAGAGTAACTATTTTGTTGGATGTGTGTCTCCCTATAGGAAATTATAAATCATATGTTATAGAGGAATGTGTTTCTATATGTCTTTTCATTCTAATATTTAGAATCCGAAGAAAAAAAGGGGTGATGTGTGTACATCCTCTATGTTCTTGTTTTGGTAAAATGATGGGTTGGGGAAAAGCGGGTTTGAAGCGTGTCAAGTCTCAATGAGACCATCTCATATTACAGTATTGTTGTTTTTGGAACTGGAGGAAGATGTTCAGTTTAGGGGTTTCCAAATCCTAACCCCAAGTCCAAAGATGCTTGAATCCATTGAGCTCCAGCCATAGGCCTCGGAGAGAAGCTGGCGTATAGTTAGGGGAAATCCTAGAGTCGTTCCCAATTTTGGTCAAGGTCATATCCTCAATATAAAAGATACGAATAGTTTAAACATCTGGTGTCGTTGTGTTATTCCAATTTCTCACATTTGGTGGAAAGAGGTGTGATTACCTTGTTCCCATGTCATACCCTTAGTTGATTTTTCCCCCTTGGGTTCCCTTGTGTTTTTGGAGAAAAGTTTAAAATTTTGGTTAACCAGGTTGAAGTGCCTAGTTTGTGCGTGGTTAGCAGTAACCGTGTGCCAAACTAGGGGACCGTGTGATAAGAGATAGTAGATACCGCATGGTCTTCGCACGTCCATGATCCTTGGCCAAGGAAACTGTGTGAAGTTTCCTCTTTGGACAGAATGATCCGCACAATTAACTCACGGTTTTCTCAAACTGTGTGAACCAACCGTGCAGCCATGCTAGCTCCTTAAACTTCTATTGTTTTTTGTTGTTATCCCATACTAGTTAGTTTATATGGTTGTGTTTTGTTTTTGTTATACCCAAAATTGGTTTCATGTATGTTTCATTGGATTAATTATGATATTAATCTACCCCTAATGCGGGTAAGTCCGTTCGAGGCCCCCTGTTAGTGTCTTGATTTTTTCTTAAGGAAAGTTGTGTTCGTTATTTTGGTGGGGAGACCCATCATGGGTATCATGTATATTCTATTAGAAAAAGAATAATTTTAGTATAACCCTTATGACGGGGAGATCGTTCGTTCCATCCAAAATTGTTATCCTTTTTCTGTCATAGAAATTGAGTTGTCCCTGGTGGTGGGATGTCCAGATTGGGTCACCCCGTACTAGTGACTTAGTTTTCTCCTTGGTGTATTCCAGGTAGGAGGTAGTATCGTTCAAGTCTATCTATCCACAAATTTGTTACTTTGGTAAATTTAGGGTTTGAGAACACCAAATGGCTTTGTTTACGTAATGTTGTGGTAGCATTATTCGAGTTCGTTGTTCGTTTCAAGTGGATTGGTTGAGTGTCGTCTTGTAGTGTTTGAGGTGTTCTATTTTGGGATGTGTTTTGAATGTCTTTCATAATTTTAATTAAGTAGGGTATTTTTGGTTGGTGATAGTATTATCTTCCTTTGTTTGATCAACTGGAGATGTTCGTCCTTTTTGAAGCGGGTGAAAACGTGGCATGGAAGTCTTTCTTGGTCTATCGTTTGGGATTTGCTTTTGCATCTGGTGTTGTTGTGGCATTCCAGGGGAAGAATGCTTTATAGTTGGGAGAATTTTCACATCCATGACTTATTTTAAAGGTAAATTTCATTTATTTTCCATTAAATCTTTGTTTGGGGGGTCCCAATATTTTATGGAGGAATGGGAGTGTTTTCATGAATTGGGCCAAACCGTGAACCCAATAACAGATTTAAAAACCAATTTTGTTTCTTTTCTAAATTTTTCATTTTAAAATATTTTGTACCCATTAAACTTTCTAAATGACCTCCACTGACCTATTAACAGCTCCATTTCAATTTGGACCCTTTAAGAATCCATAATAATGGTGGAATTGGGTTTTTATTTAACATTTTGAGGCAACCCGAAGGCCCATTTCAAGATTTAAAACAAAAATTTGTTTATTTCATATCTCATTCAATAGTAATGTTATTTTGGTGATTCAAAGTGGAGACCAAGACCACTGAACCCAGCCGCGCGACCATTCCCTTACCCTCATCTTTGGAGCTTATAGAAATCGCGAATTTGGACAGATATTCATAGGGTTCTCAAAACGTCCAGATTTGAAGAGGTAATTTCATTCCTTCATAACTTTCTCAATTATTACTCCCTTTTCCCCCATTCAAATTCCTAAATGATATCCTTATCTTTGTTTGAACCTCCCTTTAACTTTTGACTATTTTTAAATGTAGCTACTAGTATATTTGGGGGCGATTTCTACAAGTTATTTTTAGTAAGTTGTTCTCCTTCATTCTTCTTTCAATTTGTTTAGGGTTACATTAAATGTACAGAGGGTTTCTTCCCTTATCATTGAGGTTCCTAATGTCTAGAAAGTAGGGTTTAAAAATTAGGGTTTTATCTTGTGTTTCATGGTATGAAATTCTAGTTTTAGGTCTGTTTTACCTTTGCTGAGGTGCGGCGGTGGTGCGTTTGAGTTTTCGCACAAAGGATTCAAGGGTTTCCTTGGTTTGGGTAGTTGATTCCATTGTGTATGTAGTTTTTGAGAATTGGATACCGTTTTTATGGTATTTTCATGCTTATTGAATTTTAGTATTGCTGAAAATAGTTTTAGTGGCGTTTGTATTTCAAATGAATCTTAAATGCCAATTTCATGTGAAATTGGGTGTTTTTTATAGAAATGTTTTATTAGTTTATTTGGGGATTCCCTATAAGTAATTAGTTGACTTTAATGAACTGTAATATGATGGAAAATACTGTTTTGATTATTGTCCCATGTGTTTGTTTCTGTGAAAGTTGGTTTTAATGGTGTTTGGGAAACACATGAATTTCTAAGAGCTGTGTTCTGTAAAAATGGAGGTTTTACAATGATTTCACTTCTTGAACCGTATGAGGCTTCCCTAAAAATGATTTTTTGTTTTAAAATAAATGTATTTGGATTGCATTTATGTTTTGGTAACTCAAAAATGTGCACATAGTGTGCAATTGGGGTTCTTAAGGTTTTTTTTTGTGCAAAACACTACAGGATTTTGAGGAATCGTTTTATTAAAAATAATAGTGTTTTATTGTGTGTTTTAAGTGGTATAAATTGTGATATCTACTGTATTGATTGTTTGTAACCATTAGTGGTGTTTTACTTGAAAATGTATTTATGTTTCATGTAGAAATTTTTTGAGCACAAAAGGGGAAGCCCAGGTACTTAGGTGGGCGAATTTGTACTAGTATGGTAGTGGACAGGATGGGTGTTGTCTCTATTTCAACTAGCATTTATATAATGACAACTCTAACTAAACAATGCGGATGATGATTGGAAACCACTATGTTGTGGTTATGTTCACTACTAGTGGCTCGTGCACGAGAGTGGATTTTACTATGGTTTCTTTACACCGAGGTACGAGGTACATAGGGCCTGAGACAACCTAGTGCCTAGAGGTGTTCCTTGTTTGTTGCTCACAGGATTTTTAGAATTTACCCTTTTATTTGGTTGTGTTTTTCAGTACATTACAGTATCTATAATTTCCTTTTAGATATGTTAAAAATCTGGAAATTCTAGTTTGAAAACTTCTTTTTCAAATGAAAGTTGTATTTCTTGGAATTTCATCGTCATTTTTTTAAGAATTAAAACTATTTGAATCTTCGCCTTATATTGAATTCACTTTGGAATAATTGGGTGGTTTCCTATTGGGCTTAGGCTCACACCCTACTTACACCCCTTTGGTGTAAGTAGACTTGGTAATGATTGACTCAGGTAATGGTAAGGCCCCAGGTGAAGGTGGTTCGGGTTGTTAGCCCCCTCCTACTGTGCGGTGTTGTGGAGACGGCTCAGGGGTGATGACCCTTTGTCATGTGGAGTCTTGGTGGTTGTTTTGATATTGTTTCCATTTATTTTTAGACATATTGTATTGACTCCAAACCAATGTATTCAGTTCTGGTTTTTGTGTAAACATCGTTTGGTAGATATTTTTCAGATTCAGTTTATTGATTTTTTTAATGTTTTATGCCTTCATATTCTTGTAAATCATTCCCAAAAATAGTACATTATCCCCGCAAACTTGTTCTAGCCCATGTGGATAGGTAACGCCCTTCGGGTCATGTCATGGGCTGTGTTTGGTGCCAGTTTTGGCAGCGACCAGATTCGGTTCGTGACATATCATACGAAAAACCGACCAAACGTATTCATATTCTATTGATACTTTATCACAATGATCCAGGGGTCATTTTTGATGCATATGAGTCAAACCTGACTCAATATGAGGCATGGTGTGGATGGTACCACTCAATGTATCTCACTTTTTTTTTAATTGAACAACATTTTAATTGAAAACAACAACTCATATATGGAAAACTGAGCAAACGCATTCAGATTCTGATGATACTTCAGGAAAACGATCCATAGGTCATTTGTGATGTGTATGAGTCAACCTATACTCAATCTGAGGCATGGTGTGGCCCATATCACTCTAAGTGTCTGTCTTTTGTTTAAAATGGACACTGTTTTATGTAAAAACAACAGCCATATGGAAAACTGGACAAACGTATTCTGATTATGTTTATACTTTAGCACAACGATCCATGGGACATTTTTGATGTGTAAAAGTCAACCATGCCTCAATCTGAGGAACGATTTGGCCGGTACCACTCAATGTGTCTCACTTTTATTTGAAATGGACATCATTTTATATGAAAACAACAACTGGCATACGAAAAACTACCCAAATGCAATCGGATTTTGTTGATACATTAGAAAAACGATCCATGGGTCATTTGTGATTTATACGAGTCAACCTAGACTCATTCTGAGGGACATTGTGGTAGGTATAAATCGAAGTTTCTATCTTTTGTTTTAAATGGACACTATTTTATGTAAAAACAACAGCCATATGGAAATATGACCAAAAGTATTATGATTGTGTTGATACTTTAGCAAAACGATCCATAGGTAATTTTTGACGAGTACGAGTCTACCGCGCCTCAATCCGAGGCATGGTTTGGCCGGTACCACTCATATTGTCTCACTTTTATTTGAAATGGACAACATTTTAAGTTAAAACAATAACTGGCATACGAAAAACTGATCAAACACCTTCGTATTCTTTTGATACCGTAGAAAAATGATCCATGGGTCATTTGTGACATGTACGAGTCAACCTCGCCCAATACAAGGATCGATGTAGCCAGTACCATTCAAAGTGTCTCACTTTTGTTTGAAATGAATAACATTTTAAGTGAAAACAACAACTGGAATACAGAAAACTGACACAACGCATACAGATTCTGTTGATACTTTAGGAAAACGACCCATCAGTCATTTTTGACGTGTACGAGTCAAACCTGACTCAATACGAGGCATGGTGTGTCCCATATCACTCGAAGTGTCTGTCTTTTTTAAAATGGAAACTATTTTAAGTAAAACAACAACAATATTGAAAACTGAACAAACGTATTCTGATTGTGTTGATAATTTATAACAACAATACATGGGTCATTTTTATGTGTATGAGTCAACCACACCTCAATCTGAGGCACAGTTTGGACAATACCACTAAAAGTGTCTCACTTTTATTTGAAATGGACCAAAATTTATGTTAAATCAACAACTGGCATATGAAAAACTGACCAAACACATTCATATTCTGTTGATACATCTGAACAACAATACATTGGTCATTTGTGATGTTTATGAGTCAACCCTGACTCAGTCCTTGGCACAGTGTGGTGGGTATCACTTGATGTGTATGTCGTTTGTTTAAAAAGGGCATTGTTTTAAGTAAAATCAAGATCCATACGGAAAACTGACCAAACATATTCTGATTATTTTTATACTTTAGTACAATGAACCATAGGTCATTTTTTATGGGTACGAGTCAACTGCGCCTCAATCCGAGGAATGGTTTGGCCAGTACCACTCAAAGTGTCTCACTTTTATTTGATATCGACAACATGTTCAGTGAAAACAACAACTGGAATACATAAAACTGACCAAACGCCTTCAGATTCTATTGATACATTAGAACAACAATCCATGGGTCATTTGTGACGTGTAACTACCAACCCACCTCAATTCGAGGAACGGTGTGGCGTGTATCACTCGAATTGTCTATCTTTTGTTTAAAATGGACACTATTTTAAGTAAAAACAACAACTGGTATATGGAAAACCGACCAAACATTTTTTTATTGTGTTGATACATTAGGAAAATGATCTATAACTCATTTGTGATGTTTACAAGTCAATCACTCCTCAATCCGAGGCACGGTTTGGCCGGTACCACTCAAAGTGTCTCACTATTATTTGAAATGGACAACATTTTAAGTGAAGACAACAACTGACATACGGAAAACCGACCAAACGTATTCTGATTGTGTTGATACTTTAGCACAACAGTCCATGGGTCATTTGTGATGTGTAAGATTAAACCACGCCTCAATCTGATGCACGGTTTGGCCGGTACCACTCAATGTGTCTCACTATTTTTTGACATGGACAACATTTTAAGTGAAAACAACAACTGGAATACGGAAAATAGAAAAAACGCATTCAGATTCTATTTATAATTCTAGAAAATGATAAATGGGTCATTTGTGACGTGTAAGAGTCAACCTCGACTCAATTCGAGGTACATTGTTGCGGGTATCACTCAAAGTGTCTGTCATTTGGTTAAAATGGACATCATTTTAAGTAAAAAAACAACCTTATGGAAGACTGACCAAACGTATTCTGATTGTGTTGATACTTTAGAACAATGATCCAGTAGATATTTCTGACGTGTAAGAGTCAACCACGCCTCAATTAAAGGCATGGTGTTTCCGGTACCACGCAAACTGTCTCACTTTTATTTGAAATGGACATCATTTTTAGTGAAAACAACAACTATCATACGGAAAATGGACCAGACTCATTAGGATTCTATTGATACTTCAGGACAATGATCCATGGATCATTTTTTACGTGTACGAGTTAACCCCTACTTAATACGAGACATGGTGTGGTAGGTATCACTTGATGTGTATGTCTTTCTTTTAAAATGGACACTGTTTTAAGTAAAAAAAATAGCAATAATGAAAACCGACCAAACATATTCTGATTGTGTTTTACATTAACACAACGATCCATATGTCATTTTGGATGTGTATGAGTCATCCTCGCCTCATTACGAGTCACAGTGTGGTAGGTACCACTCAAAGTGTCTCACTTTTATTTGAAATGGACATCATTTTAAGAAAAACAACACTTGACATACGGAAAACTGACCAAACGTAATCCGATTCTATTGAAACATTAGAACAACTATCCATGGGTCATTTGTGACGTGTATGAGTCAATCTTGCCTCAATCCGAGTCATGTTATGGATGGTACCACTCAAAGTGTCTCACATTTGTTTGAAATGGAAAACATTTTATCTGAAAACAACAACTGGCATAACTAAAACCAACTAAATGCATTCATATTCTGTTGATACTTCTGAGAAAATGATCCATGGGTCATTTGTGATGTGTATGAGCCAACCCCGCCTCAATCCGAGGCATGGTGTGACCCGTATCACTCAAAGTGGCTATCTTTTGTTTAAAATGGACATCATTTTAAGTTAAAACTACTGGAATATGGAAAAATGACCAAATGTATTCAGATTTTGTTGATACTTGAGCACAAGGATCCATGATCCAGCCTCACACAATCCACTTCTAATGTGAGGAACTCTTTATCCTATTCTAAAACACATTTCATTTATTACTCCAAGGACAACTACATTCCCTAAGTCACACAATCTCATTAATACACACCCATTATCATCATCACTAAGTTCAAAGAAACCCGCCCCAAACCATGATACATTATATTTTTGTTTGGTTTAATTCATTTATCCATTTTCTTTATTTTTCGGTTATTAGTGTCTAGTTTTTTTATTCAATCGTGTATGTGTTATACATAATGCAATTGTGTATGTATTTTTAATTCTGTATAAAACATATAATTACGTATTCAGTTCTTTATGTATTTTATTCATAATTGATAAATAAAATATGTATATAACCAATTAAATATTAAATTATGAATTTAATTTAAGAATACACATTTAATTGTCTCTATGAATTGAATTCTAAATCAATTATGTATTTTTATAATTTTCTTATGAGTTATGTTTCCATTCTATATGAGTATAGTTTCTTGAAGGTGGAAACTAATTGATTTATAATTATGTTTCTCATTGTATATGTTTTAAATTTATGTATGTATTCAATTCAGAACTAGAAATGCAGGCCTGTAAATGACTCAAAGAGGCCTGGACAGACCACTCGCAGTAGCAGCTCATAGCAGCCTGCTGCTACAATTTTTTAGCATGGCCTATGAAAACAGTTGTAAACCGTTGTCATAGGGAGTTTTATAGGAACAGTTCAATAGAACCATTGGTATAAAACAACCAAACATATATCTAGAATAGTCTCTTCACCAACGGTTTCAAACCGTTGATGAAAACATTATACCAACAGTTATGTAAAACCATTGGTATAAGGTAGATATCCTATGATATTCCAACAGTTTCCCACAAACCGTTGGCGTATCTCATTCCCTATTCCTTACTTCCCCATAGTTTGGATAACCATTGGTATAATATATAGCAACAGTTATCCAGCCTTTACCAACGGTTTTGAACCATTGGTAAAGATTTATTTTCTAGTAGTGTTATATAATGAGAAGTAAGATGAAAGAGACATTGGCTTGTCATAAAGTGGATATGAATAAGAATATGGGTTCTAATAATATTAAATGGGATTTAATAATAGAGTTATGTTCAATCAATATTAGATATTAATAAAAATATAATGAGACAAAAATGATATATAAGCCTTCACTTATCAAAGGTTAAGGTATGGTAATTTTCCAACATCCATCACCTATTCATTGGATAATGTTTTTGAATGGTTGATGGAGAAAATATAAATATAAATATAATTATCCTCTAATGTATTTACAAGAGGGGATATATAGAGTGAGTATCCAAATATATGTGTTTAACCAAATTAGGGAGAGGCCTTATGATTAGGGGTAGAATAAATTTAGAGAGAGATTTTAAAAGAATTATACAGGGATGCTAGCATGGTCCTATATATTGTTTACCACTATAACATGTATAGTGAGAATATACATAAAAAATTATTTAATATTGGATCATGGAATATGTTTTCACAAATGAAATAAATTTTTTCCAAGAAATATATCACTATTGGTTTCAAATGTTGTGAAAAATGGATGAAAGACACATTAATGGAAAACAAGAAATTATAAATCAATGTAAATGTTTCATAATTTAATTTATTTAACCTATAATTATTTAATGATGAATCATTTCCTTGTTTATATATTTTTAAATGTGATTTAAATTATGTGTTTTCTAAAAAAATCAAAAGGCTTACTTTATTGCGCCCATAAATGAAGAGGATTGTGAGATTATGAAGGGTTATAATCATGGTATGGTTTTCTATACATAGGGTAGATTGAGGAGGTTTGAATTAAAATATAAAGGATTAGAGATGATAATAATTGGATATGTTTCTTGTGATGGATTTTCATATCAATAAATAAATCATATTCAAACATAAATATAATAATGAATTTAATTTGAACTGGAGAATGTTATGGTGTTTGGTGTTTTTTAAATGATGTAGGGATCTATTTCAATGAAATAAAAAATACTTTTCAAATGAGAATATTTGGATTTGAACATTAAAACATATTCATGGTGATACATAAGGGTAACTTTTCTCATAACATAAATATTATTTTTTAATGATAATTTTGGAAATAAAAATTCGACAATGTATAAAATATTTTAATGTTATATTGGATGATACATAAATATAATTGTACTCAATATATAATGGGACATCAAAAAATGGGAAATACTCTTGTATATAAAAGAAACTTTTCTCAATATTTAGGGGTTTATTTGGAAGAATATAAATGTACTCAATATACTGGGGTATCTTTATACAAAATATGTGTGTCACTTTTAGAGGATAGTTAAAAATTTATCGAACTACTCATTACATAAAAGTAATTTTTTGGAAAATAGTAGTGTGATTTGTAAAAAATATGGTTAATTCCTATTATATATAAAATGTATATAAATATTAAATTTCCACAAACATAAGAGGGGTATATAAGGATTTTTTTGGGGAAAATTGTTATATGAGGGTTAATCTTACAAATATATAACGGTTCAAAAAAATTTCAAATATGGAAATCATGATTCCTAATATTTTCATTTATTACACACACTTATAAAGATAAATCATGATATGACAAGTTCAAGAAGAAGTGAAACAGATTGGAAATGATAAAAACAATGTAATTAATTTAATGATTGAATAGTGGCTTTCTACTTCTTGAATAATGTTATTGAATTTCACATCATGTTGGAAATATCACATTATATGAAATAATTATGTGAGACATATATGAGGAATTATTTCTAGATGTGATGTGTTGAATGTTTTTCTCTATTATAACAACCCCAACCAATACATATTCATGGACTGGACTATATGTTTTACTAAAATTAGGGGAAATTCCCTTAATAGTAAATGAAAAAAAATTCTAATAGTTTAAGAATAAAGCTAAAATGGAGGAATAATTTACTTTATATAGAACAGAAGAAACAATCATAAAATAAAAAGTGAAATCAATAATACCAAATACATCACTATAAATAATTCATAAAACACAAACCAATAGTAATAAAAATAACAATAACTACAATAAACATTAAATCAAATACCATCAATTGAGTACTTGTGGAATAATGTAAAAAACAAAAACAAAACTATGTATGGTTAAAATAAACTTGATACAAGGTGGAACCACCCCAGACCAAAAAAAGAATAACTCTAAGACCCAACTCAACTAACTATGAAATTTTCTATCTTGGTGTTCCACACATGATGAATAAAATCAAACACATTCTAGTATCATGAAAAAAACATCTATAAACACACAAAGGATTACATAAAGGGGCGAGTGAAATTACTAAGTAGGTAACTCTTATATAATTTTCCCACATTATATTAACATCATTAGTAGGCTATCTACTAGGAATTTTGAATATGAATGAAGATTATCATACGCTTAAATTGTTTTCTCGATATAAATTATAATAGGATAATATTTTTTCCAAAAGTGATATAACCAGTGATGTGTTTTTATTTTCATGAAAAAAAGAAGTTCATTAAATTCATTTTTCTATAAAATCTATGTTTTCACACACACACACACATTCATGTCAAGTGACATCCTTATTCTAATGGGTGATGATATATATGCCAATAAACAACTACTTAGGGATTATTCTTATATGTTACTTTATATTCTTCACTATGTACCATGTTTATTTCAATAGAGACATGTAAAATATAAATTGGGAACAAAAACCCTAGCCATGAAACCTTCCAAACGATAACCATAACCAATTATTGTCATGAACACGTTTTTAAGAATATTTTCTTTATGAAAACACATTTAATTAACTTGTAGAACATGTTGTGGATGAAACCCAAAACCCAGTTTCCAAATCCAACTAGTAATATAATTATCAGCAATGATTTAGAAGGAAAAAATAATTTAAAACAAGAATAAAAATCTCTAAAAGAAAACTAAGATCAATTATATTATAATAAAAAGAGATATATAGAAAACCACTAACTTTATATTCATTGGTACGTTGAATTTTCGATTGTTATAGTAATGTGGTCAATTCCATGCATTTTTCTAAAACAAATACCAAAGAAAAACCTACCAATCCTCATCTAATCACAATGAGCAGGATATAGAAACACTGTTATATGGTTTCAATTCAATAGAAACTAAGGATTTTGATGATTAGATGTAATAACGAGGTCTTAATCATTTAGTTACATGATTGAATGCGTGATGAATTGGTGGAATCTACATCCAAATATAGGTAACTAAAAATCCCCTATGTGAAACCATATAATAAAGAAACCAAGTCAATAGAACAATAATTATGCTTTATTGGCCTGTTTTGGGATAAAATGTCATTTTCTCCAATTAAAAACATGTCACATATGTTCGACACACTTTTTATCAAATCTTATGCAAAACGTGAAAATATATTAATTTAAACAAATTTGTCGCATAGTTTATTCAAAAAATATTAAAACTTTGCTCCTCCCTAGCAACTCCCAAAAAAATCACATGGTTTCTATGAGACTTGAACATGGTTTAAAAAAACATGAACAATCCCTAAGCATCCAAATAAAACCATACAAAACTTCCTAAAAACAAAATGAATATTTGCATGAATTGGCCTAAATATTCTATGCATTAAAATTAATAAATAAATAGAAATTAATAAAAAAAATGGGGATGATATATTCTCTCTTACCATTCTAATTTTCATTCTCAAAAAGTTGTATTAAGTTCAACCACTTCTCCCAAAATAACATCACTCATTCCCATGATTCTTTTATGAATGTTACCAGGCTACTATAAAATATTTATTATGGTATAACTGTTCCTCGTGGGATCTTCTCATCCATATTCAATCTCTAAAATAGATGATTGATAAATCATATATATTCCTTATGTTTAACATATACAAAATTTAACGCATTATTGAGATATGGGTGATACTTCTTTAGGTGAGATACAAAAAATTAATTATAAAGTAAACTAAATTTTGGTAGTATGTATATCTAATACAGTACTTATATAATCTATTAAATAATAAAAAATGTTCCATAATACTATACATCTAACATCCCTTAGTTTAACAAACATTGATGACCAATTATTGAAGAATCATCCAAGATAATTTGGTCACAGACATTAAAATATAATGTTGCATGAACGTTTTATAAATATGATTTATATCATTTTTTGATCCATGCATAAATTCATTCAGACCAACAATAACTTTTATATAGTCTCATGGAATGAAATAGTTTTAATTAGTGATATTTCTCCCATTTCCAAACATTATGGTATAGAATAGAATGGACAAAAATATAATTCATCAAATGGGTCTATGTTTATCATCTCTTTGTAACTATTATTATAGGATCAATCCACCAAAGAAATATGATCTTTCAATGAGAATTCAGAGTTCATGAAACGTCCTTGAAGAATATATTCCATTATATAAATTTTTATGTATGATTTCCCATCCATATGAGGATGATATGTTGTAATCATATTTATCAAATTTCTAAGAGACTACTACAACAATATCCAAAATATTGATTTAAATTGAGGATCTCTCTTAGTGATAAAAAACTAGAAATTCTTGCAACTTCACCTATAATCAAAAATATAAATTTGAAAATTCATATGATGTCTTGGACTCTTTACTTTTCTGAAATTGTTCTAACATGGTGATTCAATACAAAACTATCCCACTATCATTTTGATTTCAAGGTATCCTTAGTATACCAAAAATATCTGTAGAAATTTATTAGCACTTCAATAATGGTGTTGACATATATTGTATTATACTAGTTAGTAATTTATATTCATCCTTTATATACTAACAATTTAAACATTTCGTAACATAATATGAAAAGTTATATTTCATACATGACCACCTAAAATGATCTTTCACCTCCTTATACATATTTTGAATAATAATAGAAATACCATTAGGAAATTTCTTACGCAAAATAATGTTGTTCATTTAAATAATAAGTGAATTTAAATTATTAATCAAATAATATGAAAGGGTCTAAATTTTATGTTAATCCATCATAAGATTACTACACATTTAGTATTTTCCTAATGTGATAAAATCAGGATCTGGAATTTGAGCCACTTTCATAAAATCCATCAAGTAAGAAACAAAATTAAATAGAAATTTAATTTCATTATAATTCTTAATTTAATTGTCCAAATGAATTTCATATTTTAACTAAATTTTATAAAATTATTCATGAGCTTCCCTGATTAGTAAATTATATGATTCCCATCTCAAACCATCTTAAACCTAATTTTGATTCCTAGGTGTGTAAAATAAGTTATATTCAATCATCTATATATTCTCCAATTATCATAATTTCCTCATGTTGAAGTCTCACTATGATATTGTATATTTCAATGTCTTATGTTTTTTGAAAACTATGATTTTATCTACAATGTTATAATGACATTTGGTATTAAATGCATGATAAATTGTGGTTGTTTATAGACCATGTTCCGGATAGTTCTTCTATAGATTTTTTTAAAAAAAAATTACCAATAGGACACAACTTTATCTCCCTATATAATAAAAAAACAAATATTTGGATCAAGACATCGAATATTATTCCTCACATATCCAATTTAATTTTTGAATTATTTGGATGGGTTTCGAGGAGAGATGAGCTTTAATCATTGCAAATAATTTTTGGCATCCATTATTACATGTGAATAGAAAACACATTCTATTAAAATCAATTATGGGATAATAAAGGCATGATAAATCTTGAACAATGTGGTTATAATATCATACTAACCCTAGAAATTTTTATATCTCAAAGGTAGTCTTCGGTGGCTACCAAAAGATGATTGCTTCCATTATCCCCAGCTAAGTTGATATTCTCTATTCATAAAAAATGTAACAGATAAAATGGAAATATTGTATCTAGAAGTCACAGATAAAAAAATTATCATAATATCTGTTATCACATAATGTACTCTATAACATTTCCATGTGATATTTTTTGTCCTTGATACTTTAATAATAAGAAAATATCAACATAAAATACCACAGAAAAAGAAACGATGTATCTATAGAAGACATTTTTAATCAAGACCAAGGAGATTATAAAAGAATTTTTCAAACCAACAGGCATTAACACATATTCATTATTTCTATATCAACACTCAAATGTTGAATTTTAAATTTAAATATATTAGACTCTTAGATGATGAAATATTGATTGTAGATCAATTTTAGAAGTCAACTTTGATCCCCTAAATTGATCATATATGTCCTTTATTTGAGTAATTTGGTACCGATTTTTAATTGTATCCTAATTTAGTTAATGATACGTGATACATAATCTAATAAAAACATCAACCTTTTTTTATGAATTCTAATGACCCGAAAATTTCAAGGATCTCTTTTTAAATTCCATGGAATTTTATGAGTATGTGGCTTCTAACGACACTTGATTTAGATTCCCGATGTGCCCGGAATCAATTTATGAAGTTTAGCTCGGGTACTTTTAGTGAACAAACGAGTGGGTTTTTCTATCATTTGAACCGATGCATGGAATTGAAATCTGAGGACACCGATGAACTCAAAACACCGGTAATTGTTTAAGGGGACCTTTACCGTAGTTGCATTTTGATGGGATAAGAGGTTGAATTTCGGTTTGTTTTTAAGGAATAAATAAAAATATGTGTTTAATATTTTTATATGAGGAAGGTGGTTAATATCCTATAAATGGGGTGCTGGAGTTGGGGGACCACACGCACTTATCCTCCCATGGGAGTGTTTAGTGTTGTGGGGCCCACACGAGCCCCTTTATTACCCCTTGAATTAAATTATTCTTCTCTTTATATTGTACCCTATCTACCTTCCACTCATTCATTAATGTTTTCCAACACAAGATAATCAATGTATTCAGACTCTTTAATTATTTAATTTAGTGATTTGAATTTTGAATGTTTGGAAACTGTAATTAAAATAAGGGGTATCCTTATTTTAATTTGTTTGACACTTTTTTTGTTAAGATAAATTCTTGATAGAGAGATCTTGTGAAGAAGAGGGTTCCTACTTCGTTGAAGAACACCATCCTTCCACGAAGAATGACACCCTCCACGAAGAACGGTTCTCCTTCCAGCGGATCTCTAACGAACGAAACTCGAGCTAGAAATGAAGGAATTTGCAGAAGCAACGAACGCCAATGATCATTGCCACCTTCATCTCTTACCTTGCTATGACGTCAACACGCCGACGTCCGCCCATTCGCGACACCATCATCCACGATGCTCGGCTACCCCAGATCACTCTCAAGGTAGGGGTTTTTTTTGTGTTAATGTGATTTATACCCTCATGCATGGGTATTTAATTGCAGGGTGTATATATAATTTATTTTTAATAAATTAATCCCTTTTCATTGATGAATTATGGATTGAGCCTCTTATGCGGAGGGGACGAGCTAACGAACATGTCGGACCCTCCGCTGGTTGTTCTTTTGTGCGCGGATTCATGGGTGATGGTGAAACGGGACCACAACAGTGAATGAAAGCCTTCGCAGTAATGTTTGGGACCCAAGAAGGTTGCTGGTGCAGATGAAAGCTTAAACGGACCACTGAAGCAACTCTGGTGGCCCGTGGAAGCTCTTAGCGGCGCGGCGACGCCGTCGACCGGAGGCGGCGACTAGAGCCGTCCGGGCGCCTGGAGGCGGTGGCGCCCCAGCGTACCTCCGGAGAAGACCCGCCGCGGCATGCCACGGCATTGCCGAGCGGTGGATCTCGTGACCGCACAGGATCCCAAGATGATGACAGGGATGAGCTTTGCGCCACCGGTGTAAATTAGCCCCCCACCGCTCTGCACTTTTCGCTCGGCCAAGCTGGCCGAGCCAGCTCCCCCGGCGAGGTCGGGCCGTGCCGGCCATGCCGGGCAATGCCAAACTGGGCAGGAACCGGGCCTGGGATGGGTCAACCCAGTTTGGGATGACCCATGGGGTGGTGGGCCACATCAGACTGGGCCCAGAACCCCTATTTTCGAACCGTTTTCGGTTAAACGGGCATATCTTGAGTTACGAAATTCTGATCCACACACCGTCAGTTGAGTGGGATTCCTTGGATCGAGGCGGTCGTTTCATTATATTACAATAAAGGTTTATGGGTTTCTTGGGTATGGCCGGGATGGTTCGAACCCAAACCAACCGGGTCGTCGGAGCGAAAACACATATAACTTGAGCTCCAGATGTCCGATTGACATGCCATCAACTATGATGGATTCCTCTTGATGAGAGAGTTCTATTGGAATAATTCACCTCAGTATTGGATTTTGTTGGAGTATGGACGGGTTGTATTGTACCCGAAATCTAACCGGGCCCCTGGAATGGAAAAGCCAATAACTCTCCGACCGAACGTCTATTTGACGAACTGTCAGTGGCATTGGTAATCACTTGGAGAAACAGTTCCTTTTTGTATACCACATGGATATTCGGGGTACATCTGAAATTCGGCTGGGGTGGTTTGTACATGAAACCAACCGGTCCCCCGGAACTGAAAGGCTAATAACTCACAGACAGTGCGTCCGATTAACGCGTCGTCTATTGCATTGAGACCCCTATGATGAGGCGGTCCTTTGAGATACTTCCACATGAGATTACAAGAAACTTGGAAATTTAGACTAGTATCACATGGTGCATATCCTCCTGGAGACGAGCGTTTGGACTACGGAGACCATATAGCTGGCTAAGACCTGATGACTGCTTGTCCGATTCGAGTCGGAGTGACTTGAGTAGCCTAGTGGGGAGAACTGCTGTGTTTGGGTGGAAAACCAACGGTACATGACAGAAGGAGTACCTCTGTAGGCTATTAGAGGGTTCACTACTTTGTGAGGTGCCCATGGCGTAGAAGCACTAATTTATGAGGTGGAAGACTCGTGGTTCTTGACCGGAGGAGTACCTCAGCAGTCTAAGGTTAGTGAGCAGTGCCTGAGAGTCGTGACATGACCCCTTTACTCGACAGAGGAGGAGTTCTCCAGCATTTTTGGTTTCGATAATGAAAATCCGGGTTTTAGATGAGACTTTGACCTTTGTGATTTCTTCATAATTGAGATGGGTTACTTGATAACTTATGTATATGTACGGGCATATACCTATGTAGTGTTTATCTATTGATTTCATATCTGTGTGTTACCTCATAATTGAGATGGGCTACTTGATGACTTAGGTATATGTGTGGGCATATACCTAAGTAAGGGTTATCTTTTGAGATTCTTCTTTGTGGTTATCCTTGTTGGATTAGTGAGACCTTGCGTGTCTCGGTATTCCTACTGAGTATCGTTATACTCGCCACGGAATGGGATATGGTAGCACCTCGTTGTGTTGGATGCAGTCAACGGACAATGATGACGGAGGCCGAGTGTACGAGGACTGGACGAGGGCGCTAAGGATGCAATATGTACCTATCATTTAGGTAGAATATGTGGTGGACAATCTAGGAGCTGTGATATCTATACCTACCCTTCAGGTAGGATCTATGGTGGACGATTCAAGAGCTTCTTGTCACCTTCCAGCTATTTTTTCTATTTCCTTTTAATTTACAGTTGGTCTTGTATTTCTGGCCCCTATACATTTAGCATGACTTTTCTATTCAGTTTTACTTAGTGGTTACTTCTGCTTATACTCTGGTTATGTGTGATTATGTTTTATAAAGGAAATTCATTCCTAGTTATTAGGATTTACGCTTCTGGTGCTAGTCACCAGGCCCTGGCCTATCAAAGGCGGGCTTGGGGGTAGTCATGGCATGGGCCTCGAGGATTGGTCATGTCAAATTGGTATCATAGGAATCGGTTCTACCGCATAACTTAGGACTTTGATCATTCATTTCTATGAAGAAATATTGTTAAGGGTACTGAGTGTAGTCTTCAGTTCAGGGAGTCCAGTGTTGGTGCAATGACCGAAATATCCATACACCAGGACCCTGACTACGGATTTCCAACTTAGTGCACTAAAAAATTGATTGCACGTGTCTTTCCAATGTATTAATGTCAGCTCAAACCAGGTCAGCTAACCAGGTATAATCGTTTGACTGTGTCACATCTTTTCAGGATGTCCCCATGCAGATTGCCAGTTAGAGTATCGAGAGAGTACATGATGACGGCCCACCGAGCGATGAGGCTCTGATGTATGGCCCTTTTACTATGTTGCAACCTTCATGTGGTGTACCAATAGAACCACCACCCATTGGGCAGCTGATGCCACCAGCCATACTAGAGAATGGTGCACACTGGCAGAGCACGTTGCATGAGTTCCAGCAGTAGAGGCCTCCGAGGTTACGAGGCAAGAAATATTTCCAGGCAGTAGAGTGATGGATGGAGGCGATTGCTAGAGTTTTCCACCTACTTGAGACACTAGTAGAGAGGATGGTGGACTTAGATACTAGTGTTTTCTAGTGAGTGACCATGAGGTTCGTCCGTATAGTGATGAGGATTCGGTGCATGGACTGATGCCTGAGATAGTACCTTCGGGTAGTGTGCCTTCTATATCACTAACTGTTGGTCACCAGTTACAACTGGCAGTAACGGTAGGTGAAACATGTAGGCTTAGTGCCTTACACGTGTTTCAGCATCAGATACCTCTCATATTCCGATGCGAGCCTGACTCACAGGCGACTGAGGATTGGCTTGAGGAGGTGGCTGAATGTTTTCTAGAGCTTATACAGCTTTAGTTGGACGACATGTTGGCAGTTGAGTATTCATCGAGGCGTACTGATCATTCCTGTTAATTAATGACTACAATACGATCATTGCTTTCGAGCTCGGACCTCAGAGCGAGGTGTGTTTAATGGAAATCTATGCTAGCACGTTCCTCTAAGTATTCCTACTTATTCTAGGGTGCTAGAGAGAACCTTTGTAGTTGAATGTTCTTTGGCTAAATGGATATAGCTAGTGAATGTTAGCAGTGGGAAAATTGGAAACTAGCACCAGTCTCAAGGACTTGGGTGTGTAATATGATTCAAGAAGAGGAAGTGTTAAGGACAGATGAATCGGCAGAGCAGCAGACGTGGAAGCAGAGCTGGGAGAGCAACATGAGGTGGTGTACATTTCGACATTTTACAACCACCCACCTTGGTAGTTCTTTCTAGGATCAGGGAGCAGGAGGGCAGTGGGAGAGAATAGCTATGTGTGGTAAAGTAGTGTGACCCACGTGATCTAGTAATGATTCATAGTACGGTATGATTCTACTAATAGCAGTCATAACAATAGATGTTTATACGAATCATTTCTTCCTTCCTTTAATCTTGTCCTAGACCTAGAGTTTCTTGTTAAAGGTGTTGACTTGACCCTAATGTATGTAGATACCTTTGGGAGGAGACTCGATAGTCACGCTTATGCAGATGGTGTGATCTAACACTTAAGGTGAGAGTTTCAGTTGGAACCTCTTGGTGGCAGTGTTGAGGCCTTACGACATTAGTTTGGGTATGGACTAAGAAACCGCTCTTCATACACAGATTGACTGTATTAAGAAAAACGGTTATGGTTTACCTACAATGATGGTATGGGTTTTCCTTGGTCGATGAAAAGGAAACCCCACCTAGAATAGGATAAACTCATGCATAGGAGGCTGCAGCCGATAACTCTTGAGTCTACCAACCTTACCCTCATGGCAGTAGGAGTTTTGAGTTTTGAGTTCCAAAAAGGGAAAAGAGGCCTATAGAGATCGAGGATGGTGACCACGTCTTTATACAGGTCTCAGCTCGACATGGTCTACGGAGATGTGGCCGAAGTGGAATGTTATCTCTTAGGTTCATCGGACCCTTTTAGGTCCTCAGCAGGGTAGGCGAGGTGGCTTACCAGTTGACCTTTTCACCACAATTGCATTAATTGCATAACCTCTTCCACATATCTCAGCTGAGGAGATACATGCACGACCCTTCACACATCATCGACCACAGGGAGAAGGACATCGATGATGGGGTGACATTCACAGAGGTTCTAGTGGAGATCAAGGATCGAGAGGAGTGGGTCCTACGAGGATGGTTGATTCCTCTGGTGCGCTTCCGCAATTAGTAGCTGAACCTCCAGAAGATCACAAGGGAGTGGAAGGATTAGATGCGTACTCAATACCTCTTTTTTTTCTCTAGTGTGTGTTTAAGATTTACAGAAACATAAAGCCCTGAGGTGAGAGTAATGTAAAGTCCCATACATTTTATGTAATATTTTAAAAAACCATGGAATTTTATGAGTATGTGGCTTCTGACGGCACTTGATTCCAAGGATCGGTGTGCCAGGAAACAATTTCTCGATTTTAGCTCGGGTACATTCAGTGAACGAACGAGAAGGTTTTTCTATCATTTGAATAGGTGCACAGAATTTAAATCCGAGGGCACTGATGAACTCGTAGCGCTGGTAATTTCTTAAGGGGACCATTACTGTAGTTGTGTTTTGATGGGAGAAGAGGTTGAATTTTGGTTTTTTTAAGATATAAATAAAAATTTTTGTTTAATATTTTTATTTGAGGAAGTTGGTTCATATCCTACAAAGGGGGAGTTTGAGGTGGGGCCCGCACCCACCTAACCTCCCATGGGAGGTTTTAGTTTGGTGGGGCCCACACAAGACCCTAACTCTTCACCTCCCCCTCAACTCTATAAGCCCCCCTTTATTACCCCTTGAATTAATTTATTCTCCTCTTAATATTGTAGCCTCTCTACCTTCCACTAATTCATTAATGTTTTGCAACACAAGATAATCAATGCATTCAAACTATTTAATTATTTAATTAAGGGATTTGAATTTTGAAAGTTTGGAATGTGTAATTTAAATACGGGGTAGCCTTATTTTAATTTGGTTGACACTTGTTCTGTTGATGGAAATTTTTGTGAGAGAGCTCTTGTGATGAAGCGGGTTCCTCCTTCGATGAAGAACACCATCCTTCCATGAAAAATGACACCCTCCACCAAGAACGGTTCTCATTCCGGAAAATATCCAAATAATTACTCTCGAGCCAGAATCGAAGGCCTTTGCAGAAGTGACGAATGCCAACGACCGTCGTCACCTTCATCTCTTACCTTGCGATGACGTCAACGAGCCGACGTCCTCCCTTTTGCGACACCGTCATCCACGATGCTCGGCTACCACAGATCTTTCTCGAGGTAGGGGGTTTTCGTATTTTTTGTTTATGTGATTTATACCCTCGTGCATGGGTATTTAATTGCAGGGTGTATGTATAATTTTTTTTCAATAAATTAAACCCCTTTCGTTGATGAATTATGGATTGAGCCTCTAATGCGAAGCGCAGGGGCTGACGAACAAGACGGACCCTCCGCTTGTTGTTCTTTTCTGCGTGATTGATGGGAGATGGTGAAACAGGATAGTAACGGTGTTTGAAAGCCTTCAAAGTAACGTTTGGGACCCGAGAAGACTATCGGGAGAGACCAAAGCTAAAATGAACCACCAGAGCAACTCCGGTGGCGTGCTAATGCTCCGGGCGGCGCGGGTCGCCAGTGCGGCAATGGCCGTCGCCGTCTGGCAGCTAGGAGGTAGAGGCGCCCCAGCGCGCTGCTGGAGAAGATCCACTGCGGTGGTTCCCGTAGCCACGCGGGATCCCAGGGCGATGTCGGGGCAGTTCTTTGCAACGCCAGTGTCAATTACCGGGGGGCTGCCCTCCTCCCCCCCCCCCCCCCCCCCCCCGATCTGCACTTTCGCTTGGCCAAGTTGGCCGAGAAAGCTCCCCCGGCCGGGCCGGGGTGGGCCATGCGGGCTGTGCTACGAGGTGCCAAACCGGGGCAGGCATGGGCTCGGGACGGGTTGACCCGGTTCGGGCCGACACAAGGGGTGTTGGGCTGGGAAGGACCGGCCCCATACCCCCTATTTTCGGACCGTTTTCGGTTAAACAGACATATCGTGAGCTAATAACGTCTGATCGACCGACCGCCAGTTTTGTTGGATTCCTTGGATCGAGACGGTCGTTTTGATATATGAAAATCAAGGTTTTGGCGATGTTTTGGTATGGCCAGGTTGGTTCGAACCCGAAACCAACCGGGCCCTCAGAGCGGAAACACTTATAACTTGAGCTCTGGACGTCCGATTGACGTGCCGTCAACTATGTTGGATTCCTATTGATGAGAAAGTTCTTTAGGAATAATTCATCTAAGGTTTGGACATTGTTGGAGCATGTACGGGTTGGATTGTATCCAAAATCCAACCGGGCCCCTGGAACGGAAATGCTAATAACTCTCAGACCGGACATCTGTTTGATGAACTTTATGTGGCATTGGTAATCACGTGGAGAAACACATCCTTTTTGTATACCCCTTGTGAATTCGGGGTACAGTTGAGATACGGCCGGGTTGGTTCATAGATGAAACCAACCAGCCCCCCCAGAACTAAAAGGCTAATAACTCATAGACCGGGTGTCCGATTGACACGTCGTCTATTGCATTGAGACCCCTATGATGATGTGGTCCTTTGAGATATATCCACATTAGATTAAGTGAAACATGAAAATATCGACCAGTAGATAGTGGAGCGTATCCTCCCGGAGACAAGTGTATGGAGTACGAAGACCTTGTAGTTGGATGAGACCTGATGACTGCTTGTTCGATAAGAGTCAGGGTGAATTGACTAGCCCAATGGTGACCATTACTGTGTTTGGGTGGTAGACCCACGACGGGGAGAACTACTGTGTTTCGGTGGCAGAATCATCATACTCGACAGATTGAGTACCTCTGTAGGCTATTATAGGGAGCACTACTTTGTGAGGTGGCATAAACATGGAGGAGGATCAATACTTTGTGAGGTGACAGACTCGTGGTACTCGACAGGAGGAGTACATCAGTACTCTAAGGTTACTGAGTAGCACCTCGGAGTCGTGATAGGACCACTGTACTCGATAGAGGAGGAGTTCTTCAGCAGTTGTGGTTTTGATAATGAAAATCATGGTTTGAGCTGAGTCATTGAACTTTGTGATTTCCAATTGATTGAGATAGGTTACTTGATAACTTAGGTATATATATAGTCATATGCCTTAGTATTGGTTATCTGTTTTTTACATATCTGTTTGTTACCTCATAATTGAGATGATTTACTTGATAACTTAGGTATATGTATTGGCATATACCTAAGTAAGGGTTATCTGTTGAGTTCCTTCTTCGTGGTTATCCTTGTTGGATTAGTGATACCTTGAGGGTCTCAGTGTCCCTACTGAGTATCGTTATAGTCACACTTGTAGGGGTTATTCCCTCACCTCGTTGTGTTGGATGCAGACAACAGACAATGTTGAAGGAGGCCGAGTGTACGAGGACTAGATTACACCTAGAGATAGACCTCATGATGAGTCGGTACCTAGATGAGGTTGACAAATGAGGGTGTTGAGGAGGCTATTTGTACCTATCCTTTTGGTAGGATCCATGTTGGAAGATCTAGTAGCTGTGCTATTGTACCTACCCTTCAGGTAGGATCCGTGGTGGACGGTTCAGGAGCTGCTTGTCACCTTCCAGCTGTTTTGTCTATTTCCTTGTACATTAAAGTTGGGATTGTATTTTTGGCCCCATAACATTCAACACGACTTTTTTATTGAGTTTTACTTAGTGTTTACTTAATCTTATACTCTGGTTGGGTGTGTTTATGTTTTATAAAGGAAATTTCTTCCCAGTTATCGGGATTTGTGCCTTTGGTGCTAGTCTCCAGCCCTTGGCCTATGGAAGGTGGGCTTGGGTTTGTAACGGCACGGTCCCCGAGGACGGGTCATGACATGAATATAAATGATACATACCTAGCTCATCTGTTAGGTCTGATATAGACATTACTCTGAAACTCATCAAACTAAACCATTAATTCAGGAAAATGTTTCAGATACCTTATAATAGATAAATGATAAATATATATTTCCCTTATGTGTAGATCAATAAAAAAAATTATACTTAAGTGGTAACCCAAGGAAATAATTAAAAAAGACAACTAGGTATCGATGCCCAATGGAAGAAGAGTGTTATTTCTAGTTTAATCCACATAACCCATTACACTACTACTAACTAACTAGTTATGGTTTATTCCACTGAAACTAAAGGCCATCTATACATGTATTTATATACCCATCCCCCTAAAATAAATAACGAGTTATATCTGGGAACATGAATTTTCCTTCCTTGTTATATTAGTTTATATTTTATTTACATTCCACCAGTAAGTTCATTTCCAATATTATATTAATGGTTTACATATCTGGGAATGAATACTGCATGAGAAATTCTACCATTTCAATGGTAATAGAATAGCCTGGTCATGGGAATCCTTTACACTCCCACTATCTGAGGGTTGTCTTAATACTCAGGGTGTGAGGAATCATTTCTACGTGTAATCCAAATTGATTAATCACATGAAACTAGAAAATAATGTGACATCCCACTACCAAACAAGTTATTCTTAAGAGTTTTTTATTGGAAAAGGGAACCTAAAACTTTATAAGGACCCATTTCCTGAGCCAATATAGACGAATATGATCCATATAACTATTTATTAGTATTAATTGTATTTCAATTTCTTCTCGATTGAGATATTAATCAAACAACTGAAGTGTTCCAGGAATTATCTTGGTTCACCTGTGTCTATAGATGAGAACTTTTCTGATGAGACTTTTTATCCATGTATAAATATCCTAAGTCTTGGTCGATCCATTTATAAATGGTGATTTTAGAATATTATGACAATAGATATTTCGATTCCTTTTCTTACTACATTAGTGGAAATTCACCGTTGGTTTGGTGCATTCTATCATCCTATGTGTTACCAAAAATATGATAGGTTAGATAAGAGGCTAATCTAATGGGTTTATTTTATATTTCATTTAGTCCATTAGAGTAAACCTCACTCCTGTATTTATTTTGAAAGCTAAAATTTTCACCAGCTCACACATTTAATATGGTCTCTGTTTCACATGGATTTCATGAAACATATATTTCCCTATAAATTTCCAAATTTTCCATTTCTCCATAAACCTTAATAAAAATCATTACATCTTTTAATATAACCTTAGGTTTATGAACCACCGAAAATAACTGAGCTTTAAATATTTCTATAAAAGATTATTTTTGTGGAAGGAGAACAAGGTGAGTGAATTTGTCATAATATTTTGTCACTGCACACATATTTTTTGTAATTAAAAAATGTCTACCATTATTTTGATACATAATTATTCTTCTTGAAATTTTTCTTAATAGTTGTACATTAATTTATAAGTAAATGTCAATTAAACATAACATGAATGACAAATTGACACCATTATATCACTATAATCTACAACATATTGGTTTCTTTCTTGAAGAGTATTTTATATGGAGTCCCCATTATGTAATAAATCATGGTCATCATGCTCAATAATACCTCTTCATTATCAAGTCCAAAATCATAATGATATATTGGATGGGTTTGTTCTAAAATTATAATGATTAATTCAGAAAATTAGTTTCAACAATCTTAAGACCATGGTCAGTAGTATGAATTACATGCACAATTTACTGAACCAAAACATAGTTCACTAGAAGTCTAGATAAAACCATTTTATTATTTGATTCATATAAATGGGTTCTAGTTCTCCTTACTAGTGGGAATTACTAATTTATCCCTTTTAATGTCTATATATTTAGAGTTACATATTTTAAACATGGAAAAACAAAAAAAAATATAACAAAATCATTGTCATATTACTATGTGAATCTCTAATACTTGCATGAAGTTTATTTAAAATTTCATTATACATAGAACTCATTAGTTAAACCTAGGATGATGAGTTGAAAAGACATTTAAATGATATTACCAATAGCTTTTTAATAACTGGGTAATCCTTCTAACATAATGTTCAATATAAAAATGATAGTTAAAACATTTTAGACTATAAATTTCAAATCTCAACACAAATGATTTCTTAAAACCATCACAAAATAAAGTATTAGATAAACTGATACTGTTTATAACATCCCTTCCAAACCCATTTCCAAAAATTTGGTCATAGATGCTTTTAATTTACATTAAATTCCCTAAACATCAATGTAAATAAATAAATTCAAAGGATTTAAACAAAAATATAAAATTCGGAATGATCTAAACTATTTAACACAAACACACATCTATTATAAGAAATAATAATTAATCAAAAGAACCAAAAAAATATTTATAAATGATTCAAGAAACCAAACCCAATAGTAATAATAATGAAAAAAACTAACAATAAATACTGAATAAAATGGACACATCTAAGTTATTGGGGAATATTATAATATAGAAACTAGAAATAATAATTGGTAAAATACTCAACAATTGAGGATGCACCACTCCAGACTATTTCATGAATTATTCCAAGCTCAACCTCAACCATCCATGGAAACTTCTATCATAGTGCTACAATATTTAAAAATGAAACACATTCTTTTCCTCTATCACAAACAATAATATCAACATTAAACTTAAGGGAATATGTTTGGCTGGGTATAAAAACATAGTAGAAAACTATCAGTGATCTTTCGAACATGCAGCTAACATAATAAAAATGGTATCTCACTAAAATTTAAAATTTCATTAAAAATTATAAGATAAGTAGTAAATATTCATAATATAAAATATAATAAATGAATATATTTTCAAAAATAAGTAATAATAAATATGAATGGTCCTTTTTTTCAAGAAATTTAGATAGTTTAATTCAATTTTTAATGTCATCTATTTGGTTTCACAAACAAACTCAGAGATTTTAAGTGACATCTATATGCTCACGAATGGTGATATCTCCTCCAATAGGTCATGAAATTGTGAAAATTCATCTAGGTAACCATACAGTTGGATTCATAAACCATTTATATATCCATAATTCCTTACATAATGGAAATTAATAATATACAAAACATCCATTTACCTTTATAATTTCTCCCACAACCCAGTTATTTTGAAAACATATATACGACAATAATCCTTTTATTAATTCTTATTTATCAACATATAGAAAACATTGTGGGTGAGACCCGCACTACGGTTTGATGATCTAACCAATAGTAGATAAATCAATAGTTATTTGGTAGGTTTAAACCATATAAATTAATAATATTTTTCGAAAAAGAAAATAATATATTTCATGTTCTAATAAAAGTGGGAAGAGGGAAAACTAAATATATTCTATTCATCTTCATGATGGATCATGAAGGACTCTACAAATATAATGTATTGAATATATGATTATATAAACCAACAAAAAACTAATTAAACATTATTATATCCAATACGTTTAGGTATAACAACACTGATCTATTTTTTTCATCTAAATCTACGTAGGTCTAATAGATGAAGGAAGAACTGATTCGTAGCCTTTGATTTATATGATTGAACACCAAAATATTCGATGAAATTAAATTTTTGGTTTTTAATACCACTAGATATCACATTATAGAACCCTATAAATTGATATTATCTGTTAGCGGAGGAAGAATGATTATTTTAAAGCATTTTTATTTATAAAAATTAAATTTTATAACATTTAAAATTATGTCACATAGTTAGGCCACAATGTCCTCAAAAATATATACCAACTATGAAAACTACATTTCCATAAAATCTTTAAGTCACATAATTATAATTATTATTTGAAAAAACCATGATTTAATTGTTTTCATACTTTATAACTCCCCAAAACAATCACCCAGTTTTTGGATGATTTGAGTATAGTTTCCATTAATAATGTTCCAACTATGAAAATAAAAAAATAAATAAAAATATCCCCAAAAAACATCTATCATATTCACAAGAAATTTATCAAAAAATAACTGACTTAAAAAAACATAAAAATATTGAAATACATCAAACTACAGTTGTAAAATCATCATTGTTTCGAGGATGATTAATTTTTTTCCATTTAGAAAATTTTCCTTCCAAAATAGAAGATATTTTTTTCCACCATAGTTATAGGGTAAGTGTTTATCATGTCATGTGGTATTTTTTTACATAATGAGGTCCTAAATTTATCCAAATAATGAAAAATATTAAATTAATTAGAATATAATTTAATGATCTTTTGAGGATATTTTTTTTCAAATTTAAATTATAAATTCAATTTTAAGCATGAATGAAGGTCTCTTGTTATTTAGTATATATTTAAATGTGGTATTGAATGATTATCTCAGAGAGAGAGAGATATATATTTTATAATATGAGATATTTAAGTGTTTGCAAAAATATATGTTGGATAAGAAGAACTTGTCGAAGAGTACACAAATGGTTTGTCTATGATCATCACACCCGTTACATGTTTTGTGGACAAAATAATTCCAAAATAAAATATATTAACTAAAATATTTTAATTGACTATACAATGTGGGGTTAAAATGATTATAAATGATAAGGCTCATCGCTACATCAGTGGAGGAAATAAAATTTAAAAAACAAGATTATCCAAAGTTGAATCTTCACTTCTTCTATTAAGAGACTACAATGTTTAATACTATAACATGAGTTCATGTATAAAAAACTAATATTATATATAAATATTTACTCAAGGTTATATAATGGTCCCATGTGATTTTTAGAAATTCAAAGAATTATTTTATCATTTATGTAGTGAACTTTGAACACATAGAATTATTTGATTATTTTCATTTTTTGATGACCATGAGTTTAGCTATCAGTTTGATTTCTCAAAAAATTAGAGTGGTTAATTTTTATATAAATCATATTGGAGGGAAAAATATTATTCTTTAATCCCCCACTAACTCTGTGAATAAACACATTATTTGGGGATATCATATCAAAGTCCTCATATTTTGAAAATATTTACTGTAGGTTTTCTATCTATCCATTTTCACAAAAAGATGAAAATCCATTTTCTTCTAGTTATTATATCATGTAAACATCTTGAAAACTAGGGAAATATAAATAATATTTTATTTTTCTTTTAGTTCCACTGATCAATGATATTTTTATATTGGTAAATCATTTCATGTAACAAATAACAAAAATAACTATATATAATATAATAATAGAGAATAACCATCATATCATCAAAATTTTATAAAAATACCCAATAAGAAATTTAAAATTAATCATTAAAAATGATCCTTCAATTTTTACATCATTAATTAGAATGATTGATCAATGTTTTTTAGAATACAGAATATCATTAACAATTGATGATATCACATAGATCTGAAAGGGTAAAAAAATCAACATGATAACTAAATACCCCACCCCCATATATGAAATAAAATCTGCTCCCAATGATTAATTGAGGTGGATAGTATTAAAAGTAACATTCATTTAGTTTCACAATTAATAACCCAAAAATATTTAATCAATAAAATTTTATTAAATGATTAAAAAAATATTCTTTTTTGATCATTGGACTGAATTTTTATTCTTGAAATAGTTACATGTCATAATTCAGTAGATTAATAAATTCTTAAATAATGTCCAATATATTTATGTATCACAGTTCCACCATGATAAATTCATCAATTTAGGCATTTTCAGGGTAAGAATATCTAATATTCATCTCGTGATAATATTAGTTAATTCCAAATTTCTAAAAAAATTCATGGTTTTGTTGTATCTGAATTAGAGGGTATGGATGGAGGTGTCCATGAGTCATATCCCATCTCAATGATTAAATATGTATTATTGTATAGTTTAATTTTTTTGTATGGATATAAGAAGCATGACATGGTTGTAGTTGATATGGTTTTTATTTTGATTAAATTTAGAATGATTGATTATTAGGACAATTAAAAAGGTGTTTCTTCTTGGGAGTGGAAATATTCTTGTGTAGCATAGCTTGGTAAGGCTATGAATGATATTAGGGTATGGGTTATGTGTATATTAATAGGTTTTTAGGGAAGAGTAGTGAATCATTATGTTAGTAAGGAATGCGATGATAGTAAGATTTGAATCTGTTTAGATAGGGTTTTGAATTTATAATAAGTATGTTTTGTAGTAATACCTGGTCAATTTGTGCATGTATATGAGTAATGAAATAGACTATAATGAGATATAAATAATTAAAATAGATATCCAAATGGATTTCATGATTAATGAAGTTGTTTCTTCCTACAATTTATACTTTTTTAGATGTAGGGGAACAAAATTAATAATATGTTCTATGATTTATTAATATTTAATATAATATTTTTATAAATTTTATTTTATAAGTATGCTATTTAAATACTATGGTCTTATTAAATATATTTTATTGTTGAATTATTTATTTTAACATCAATATTATTTTAATGTTGTGATTTCTTCAACACATTGAAATTTTTGATGTGGGATTATTTCTCATGGCCTTGTGGTATTGTCAAAATATTATATTTCAATTTATATTTCAAATGTACAATGACCCATTAATGTTTCAATTGTGTTGTTTTATAAACCAGTGAACATTTTCTTGACTAATTATACCTTATGATAATATATTGTTAATGTGATTTTCTATTGGAGATTTTGGTTTCCCCCTTCCTTGAGATATTGTCTAACGACATGGATTTGGTGATTTTTATTATCATTTTTTATTCATTACATTTTTTAGCTACACCACTATTTATTTTATGGGTTCATTATGTAATTAGGGATTTCTATCTAGGGTGAATTTTTTTCATGATTGGGACCTCATAAATGTTTTTTGGTTATCCCTTTTCACCTACTGACTACATCACAATTTCATAGTGTGATTGTCCCTTAAATTATTAATATTAATTCCATAGATAGTTTATATCATAATCATTGAAAATTACATTTTTTCTCAACTTTTCATACTTCCAAATAAGTCATGACTTATTTTTTCCCTTATTAATGCAATGAAATCATTGAATGTTTTTTATTAAATATATTAACAGTTTAATAAATGTCCTAAAATCATTATTTTATAAAATTTGTTGAATTTTTTACCCCTCCATAAATGAAGACCAAATCCAGTAATAATTATCAACTATCCATGAATAAAATATTTTTGTGGAGGGATTTGGTGGTGGTTTTGAGGAATTTTATTTGAATTAACTAATATGACACATATTCCAAAAATGTATTAACATACAACCAAAAATGAAATGAATATAATAGGAATGAAATAAAAAATGAATTGTTTTTATCCTAAAAATTACTCTATTTATGTTTTTTATCTCTATTAAAATGGATGTTTTTAATCAATACATAAGGAGAGGATACACTGAAGATAATAATATTTAATGCTGCGTTTAAGGAAATTTGTTGATCCAAAATGTTGGTTCATTATTCTTATTAATAGATACTACTCCATATTGAAAGTTTCTCACCACAATGAATGATCATGACCATATTGAATTAAGATTCCCTAGAATAAAAATCAAACATGAGTAAAAAATGTAAAATCTTATTTCATGGGAGTAGTACCTTTATGTGTTTTTGTTGGATCATTCCACTTTTTTCTCTATGTAATTGGTGAATTTTTTCAATACACATCTGTATATATTTTCATGCTTATCGAGCTCCCAGTCACACTTGTCCCACGATTCATTTTCTCTTCAAATCAATGTATTAATATCCAAGAATGATATATAGGTTATCTTTTCTAGAATATATAATTGTTTCAGACGCAACTTATAGAATAAATATATACCCACGAAATATTTTTATGTTATTCTATATGTGTAAAATATATTGAAATAAAATTATTTACCTCGTGAATATTATATTATTTTAGATAACCTCAAATTCAATATATACCCAAATGAACTAAAAATATTATTTTAAAAGGTATTTATTGATAAACCTATAATAAACAGTGAAATAGAATACCCTTAAAAGTAATTACATTTAGAAGATAAATCATTAAAATTGATTACCAATGAAAAAATTTATTTTAAGTAAATATGGTTTATTTAAACATTTCATTTTTCTACAAAAAATGTATTTAAAAATATTCTAATATAAATTTTACAAATTAAAATGAATTTTTTAATTTCTATAATAAAAATTTACATTGTATAATTGTTTCATGTTTTATGAAGAGATTTATTATTATTTGAAAATAGTGTTTTTGTGAAAATTATTATTTTTAGGATTTTGTCATTATGTAAGGGTGTTATATAAGTTTTTATAAAAAATAAACATTAAAATAATTATTTAATGAATAATGTTATAAATTTTAATATATTTTTGAGTTTTTATATATTATTTCCTTCATTTAAATTTCTAAATTTAACTATTACTTTGATAAATATTGTTTTCAATATATTCATCTAGTTAAGTGATTATATATTATAAATGGGTATTTTTATTATTTTAATGACTCTTATATAATAATATTATTTAAAATTATATCCTAAAAATTAGTAATTATGATAATATTTTCATAGAAAAAATTTCCCAAATAAAAAATTTACTTTTTCAGAAATCGTTTTTATCATAATAAGAATTTATTTTAAAATTAACATTTCAATCCCTTACAAATTTTATTTGGAAGAACTATTTAAAATTTTAAAATAATAATTATCAAATTATATAAAAGGAATAATAATAAATTTTATCATTAAAATTAATGACAAATGTTAAAAAATAATTACTAATGTAAAAGTAAATAAAGGTAAAAGTTAAAATACCAAAAGAAAATCCATAAAAAAACTCAATTTTATCTAATAATTATTTTTTATGTTTTTTAAACTGATAATTACATTAATAATTTATTTTTTTACATTTATTTCCACTTACACTTTAATAGAAAATATATAGTAATGAAAATGTAATCGTTACTTCCAAAAGGACTCTTATCTTCACTAATACAAAGGCTAATCTAACTCCACATCCAGACTATACTCCCATTCAAAATTTTCATGGAATCTTAACTTCTTTAATCTTCCTAAAACACTCTCTAATTTCAATAATATTTCATTAGCTTTTAATTTAGCAAGGAAATCATTTATAAACAATTTTGAAGGAGAGAATGTCGGCTTCCATCATGCGATAACATTCTCTTAGTATTTCCATTTAATATGATACTTACTAAATTATATATTATCAAAAAAATATAGTTAAATTATTATTAATATAAATATTAAATTTCTTTAAAATAATTATAAAACATTTATTCAATCTATTGTACCCTCTAATAAAACAAAATAACATCAACCATGCATACAAGCAGTCTACCACCTTCATGAAGTAATGTTGTTGATTTTTCCTCACCACCTATCATAGATGTTAAAAGGGTAATATTTTATGAATTATATTGTTTTTAATGATATATTTAAAACAATGAACAGAAATTTTTTCAGATACCACTTTTAACCATTCATTGAGAAATGGGATCACTAATCATGCGTGTGTACATACTACTGTATCAATCGTGTTATTAATTCCATTTTCACTAAAAATTTAATGGTTTTTTATAGGTTATATTTGATGAGTTTTTATTATATAATATAATAATATATATCATTTATATAGTTATTCAAGGATACCATAAAAAGTAATTATTGTTATATAGTAATCCATTGATATCTTTAAATAACATAAAACTAGTTCATCACTATTATCCTATTAATGAAATGAAATTAAAAATCCCATGATATATAGTTATAATATTATTCAACTTTGTAAAAATTCATTTCAGTACTATCAATGTATTTGACATGATTATATTTGGGATGAAAAGTTACAGTGACAACTTTCATATGAAAATATTTCAAAATGGTCATGATTATTAACACCCGATGCTAAACAAGAATTATTAAAATCTAATACATTATGAAATTTTTTTAAAATAAGTATGAAAAATTGATATGTAAATGAATAAGATTTTAAAATGGTAATTTTTTTCATTATAAATAGTATAAATCACTTTTATGGTATTGAAGGATAAATGTGAGGGACATGTTGACTCAAAATTTATCTTTTGAGTCATATGATTTCAACTCAATATCATTTCCCCATTACTCATTACATTTTATATTTTTAATATAATGATCACTTGTTTATTTATAGAATAAAATTATTTTTATTCCAACCACTTTCCATGAATGGTTTTCTTTTTCTATTATTTATCTATATTAAATAATAATGGATTTTTTTAAAAGAGACTTTTAACTATAAATTTTACAATCAAGAATAAAAAATGTTTTAAAAAAACACCATTCAATTTTTTTATTTTTTTAATCTTCAAATGATCTATCCCTAATGAACATATATTCCATGTTTTTCCAATATTCTCTTTAATCATGTGATTATTTTTTGTGATACATGTTTTAGTATAAAAAGACTTAATTTAAGATATTCCTTAATTTTTATGTTTTATGAAACCCGATTAATTTCCGTGGATTTTTTAGATATAAAAACATGAATAATTTTATAGAAGAAATTTTAATTATAAATTAATGATGGATGGAGCCTGATATCAACATAAATTTCAGTGGTCATTATTTTATATATCATTAGATAAGTATTCATGAGTACATTTTTGTTTCTTATAAGAGTCCTTATTAATATTGTGGCTCATGAATGTAACATTTCCAAATAATAATTTTTATACCACATTTATGGGTTTTTATTTATTTTGAACTTATAATATCATTATTCATTATTAATATCATATTATTCTAATACATGTTGTATTTTTTAGGTTTCCAGGTTGATAGATTGTTGATTTTATTTTTTATACCTTTTACCTTTATGCTCACTAAAGTTTTATGGTTATCACTCATGAGGTTATAATATTTCTCTTTTCCCTCTTTTTTGTTAATCTTATTAACACATCCTTGATTAATTTTTATTCACCCCATAATGAGGATTTGATAAAATAATTTCATATGTTTTCATTCTCCTTCTTATGAGGATGGGTATTGCTAATGATATGTCTATAATATGTTATATTATAGTACATGTATAGGGAAATCATCATAAATTTTGTAAAATAATCATATGATATTGCTAGTCTCTAAAGGAAATGATCATATCAGTCCTTGGTATATTAATATTTATTAAATATAACGTTTGAAATCATGAAAAACATGTAAAATAAGTGGTTTATTTATCCTTGGTTTATATAGTGGTTATCATATCAACATTTTAACTATTTTTTGATATTATTTTATAGAATCTTACTGAATATAATAGGGATATGTTTGATGAATAATTATAGGTATATGATATCACACTATCATTTTTTAAAGAGTTTTTTATGTTGTTTTCCTATAAAATAAGTCACTATATGGATAATAGAATGTGGATATAGGTTCTATAATAGTTGTATCTTGTCGTAATAACCCCTAAGTGGGTGTTCTAGATTTTAACTCAATAATGAAATAGTGTAAAAATAATAATTCCTAAATACAAATCTTACTAAAATATCATGAGAGGTAAGATTTAGTTAATCTCATACATATTATTTATCATGTTGGAACATTAATTTCATTGTCACATTTAAAAATTTGGTAGAGAAGAATGAGAAAACTAATCCTAAATTTTAATAGAAAATGAAATTGGTTAAATGTAAAGAATTATATACTTACATGATGGTGTTAAAGAATAATAAATATGAAGGTTAAATTACCTTCATTCTCTTTCTCCCTTATGATATAAATTTTTTGTCACGTGTTGTAACTACATTTTTGTTTTAGAAATGTCTAGTAACAAAAAGAAGAAGGTTATAAATGGGTGTGAGGGATAATGCGATGATATACCTAATACACACAATAATCAAATGTGAGTTATAGTACAAGAACTCATAGAAATTATCACTCAAATATATCTTGATATAAATAATAAATCTAATTTCATTGATATATTTAATGTAGTAAGAAATAATAAAAATATTATCTAGTCTTTCATATGGCAGTGTCCACCCTCTTCCAATGAATATCTAATTCCAATTTTCAGAGGGAAATGGATCCGTGTGATGGAAAATATTTTTTCCATTATCAAATACACAAAATATGATATGGTTATTCTGGGTATTTAGAATTTAGATAGGGAGAAAAACCAATGGTGGACTCCTTTAATGAATAAAATGAATAATGAAGATATATAATCATTAGAATTTGAAGAATATAGAAATTTTTTCTTGATAGTGTATTTTCCCCAAACATTTCACCAGAATATGGATATGGAATTATAGGATTTGAAATTAAAAAGAGGATGTATAAATTTTAACAAACATTTAAAATTTCACATTGATCACACAATTATTCCCATGTATTATAAATGATCGAGATAGAAAATTATATCTTCTAATTTTCGGATTAAAACCTATCATTGGAAAGGCATTGGTTATAAATGAAATTGTAAGAACTAAAAAAATATTCAATGTGTTCTAGAGAAAGACATGGAATTTTAGGCTTCTTAGTACTATAGGGAGTGAAAAAAGATTGAGGAATACTAGGGTAACATTGATATGTTGAATGGGGGAATTAAATTTCAACATGTACTTACTATAAGTGTATGAAGAAGCAATAATGTAATATCTATAAACTATTTGAGATGTGCTTTAATTTTAGTAAGGTAGTAAATAAATCCTTAAACTATTATAGTAAATCTAAGAGAATTATTAACTCAAACAAGGTTAAGATGGACATGAAAATTATTTACCCACACCATAATGCTTCATGTAAGAGGATATTGGAAACTATGTGAATCAATTATCTATATCATGGATAATGAAGAATATAATACCTTATAACCTCCCAAATATAGGTTATAAGGAAGGAAATTCACAATCACTATCATAAAGGTAAATCATGGTAACCAAGTGATGTGTAGAACACATACTTTTTTTCTATACGTAAAACTACCACATTTGATGTTGTTTCATCAAATTCTTTCATATCACATATGTTTTCTAATAATTTGGAATCATCAACCTAAGAAATTAATAAGGAACAACATTTGAAAAACCCATGTGGTACATAGTTTTCAATTTTGTTGTATAAGTTATCTTAAATTTATATTTGTGTTATGATTTTTTCAACATATCAAATTCTCTTCCATTGGTTGAATTTGATAGAATATTTTGTATGTATTTGATTTACCTTCATTAATAAAACATGAACAATCAGGACAAGGATATTTTATTTCATATTCCAACCCATATTATTCACATGTATCAACATATAAATGATCACCACTTGGTATGAAATTCTATAATATTGGTTCTAATACCTATTAATTAGGGACTATTAGATAAAATGATCTGGGAGAATGTTAGTATTGAAAATTCCCATTGTATAAGAATATACTAATGTATTCTAGTTAAAACTATATTGTCATACCCTAGAGTTTGAGGTTGAAGTCTTGATTGATCATATACATGGATCCATTTTTATCTTGAGTATCCCATATAGAATAGAACCTTATTAATTTGATGAATTAATGATGTTTCTATATAAAAATAATGATATGTTTTTTCCACTATAGTGCTTCTCCACGGGGAGCACAAGCCCTCTTTGTTAAGAAGGAATATAGATCAATGTAATTTTTCATTGACTATCATAGTCTTAAGAAGATCAAAATTAACAATAGTTATTATTAAACCCATATAGATGGCATATTTGATCAACTCAAATGAGATTGGTAATTTTTTAAGATCTCATCTGATCAAGATATCATTAGCTAAGGATCAAAATGAGTTGATTTCAAAGAAATAATTTAGAATAAGGTATTAAAGCTATGAATTTATAGTGATTAAATATGGATTTAATAATTACAAAATAATTTTTTGGGTATAATAAATAATATATTTAGTTATTACCATGAATAGTTTCTGGTTGTCTTAATGACTGATATTCTTATATAATCAAAGTGAATGGAATAGTATAAAGATCATTTTATGATTACCTTGTTTCATTATATAAGGAGAATATATAATCCAAATTTAGAAAATATGAGTGCTTAATGAAAATGTTAACATTCATAGGCCATGAAACCACCATTAAGGGAAACGATATAGAAAATTACGAAATCACATATTGAAAATTTTCCAAAACTAGTGATAGAAAATATGATCTAATATTTTCTTGGGTTTGTGGGATAATATTGATACATTGTGATAGATTTATCACAACTATCAAATATCAAACCCATCTTAAAATATAATTGAGTGATGCATTATTTTATAGAGGAATTTGGATACTTTTTTCACTATCTAAAGTATATAATTGTAACAAAAACTATACATACATTACCCTAGATTGGGAATGGTTTTTTAAAATATACTGTAGCAATAGAGAAGGTTTTGGGATGTGTCTTAATGTGAAATTTAATGGTAATATCTTATTTATCCCTACAATTAAAAATTTTGTGTAAAATTATTGGATGAATTATTTAGAGATATAAGTAATTACCTTTTCATTAAAAATATGGTGTCATTATCTCTATAGTGAAAAGTGTGATATTTATACGTAACCAAAAAGTGTAAATACATATTAAAATAGAAGTAGTTAAATATAAGCAAAAGGAGATGGTTAGAATTGGTCAAAAATATAAAATAATCAATACATTACCACCCTAGGAATGAAAAAATGTGGTTTATGCTTTAATGAAGAAATATAATGCTACATTATCTATGATGAGGATTAAAAGCTAACAAATTTTCATGGATTTTTAATGGATGATTCTTGAAAACATAAGGAAACTGGTAAATCTTATATTTACCAAGTGACTCACCAACCAAACATTTAGATAAAAATCAATAAAGCCAATCAAGATAGTCTTGAGATAAATAAAAAGGTAGTGAATATATCATATTTCAACGTTGATAAAGATGGAGTTATGAGGTTTTGTATGATTCTATCTGTCCTATCAACAATAAAACACAATATGAGAATTATGAATATTGATCATAATGAAGAACCCACATTATGTGTAAGTTTTATTATTTTTAAATGATTTTATAGAAATGTAATGATTTAAATGATTTTGATATATTTAACACTTTTTAAAGAAGATGATTCTAGAAGAATGGTTGATTAAAATAGGAATCTCATATGCCCTATAATATTAATATAAATAAAAATGGTGTTCTTTCCTTAGTGGAGATCAATATTATTCATCATTTAAATTTTAAATGTTCATTTGAATACTTTTATTTTAGTTTTTATAATTCAATATATGATACTCATTTCAAAATAATGTGATTGATGATTAGAGAATTATGTTTTTAACAAAATCATAATGTGTATGAAGCTTCCATAAGAAATTTTCATAACACGTTTTTGATGCTGAACCGATAGATAGATGTGTGACTAATTATAGGAGGGAATAGAGAATATGTAAACTAGAGGTAGAGGTTATTATATTAAATTAATTTTGTGGAGTTAATCAGATAACGTTAATTTTATGAGGGCTTCTAAGTAGTAACACCATAAGACTATTTTTGAATAATTCCCACAAATATAGTGTCCATACTACATAATTTTTTGAAGAATTTATTACAATTACCCTTATATGAATAATTCCAATGTCATATAACATATAAAATAACATATAATGAGATATAAGGTATAACTTGATATAATACCATTAGGGATACCCCCAATGTAATTTAAAAATAATAGTGGAATGATGTGAATGGATGTAGTCGATCATACAATGTGTGGAAATAATTATCTGTCCAATTAAATTCAACAATTCATTAGAATGAAATTAATCAAAAAAAAATAAAATCTGATGTTTCTAAATGATGTCTTCTTAATTATAAGCATCAAAAACCCTTTTTTATTTTATTCTAGGTGATGTTTAGAATAAGATTAAAATCATTGAAAGAGAGTTAATCCAATTATGATCAAAGGTGAGATTGACGAGCAGTTGTGTAATGTTCAATCCATAAATATAATAATTTTATAACAGAACTGAATGGATATATATTCTATAATATTATGATATGTTAATTTTAATTCAATGAAGATCTATACGAAGTCCATCAGAATGAATTTTAAAAATAATGGAATTTGATGTTACGAAGTTGTGGTTAACGAGAGACTCAACTACAGATGACGGTGTAGCTAATGAAAGGACATATGAAGTCTTTCATACAAACATTATGCTTCATCAAAAACACTATTAGAAAAATTTTCTCTAACGACGAATAATTTTTTTTCTAATGAACTCAATTCCTATAAATTCATTAGGAAAATATGTCATAGTACTGTTATTCATAATGATGCTTCTATGAAATATCATCAGATAGAGGTTTCTAAGGATTATGAATAGTTGAAACAAAGATAATTCTATATGAAATTTCATCAAATAATGTGTTACAAATATATTGGGATTATTATTAAAAATTTATCTGATAGTGTTCTTCAAAGACATTGGAAAAATGGTCTAGAGAGAATCTTAAGTGGTTAATTATACCAAGGAAAACTAACAAACATATGAGAACCCATCAGATTGTGGAATATCTCTAACAAAATATATTTAATATACTTGAGGATGATCAAATAGATTATTTAGACTAATAATTTATTGGATGAATGTATAATGATACATACTATAATATAGAAGATTATCCAATTAATGTGTACCAGAAAGAGATCCCGTGAACGATCAGAAAAATTATTTAGACGAAGGAGTAATAAATATTAGATACTTTATAATATCGAAGATAAGAGAGAATATGGAGAATACTATTGGGTGTACTAACGGATGAAGGACAATTTGATATATATTTACCGTCAAGCATGAGAAGGAACAACCATTGGAATTTCGCAGGAAGAACAACTATAAGGAAGTTATACTGGTTAGATGTTATCAGTGACATTATAAATATTTCAGAAATTTAATAATTATAGTGATATAGAGATGAAAAGTAGATATTTTGATAATCATCAAGGAAGAGTGAATTTTTTGTGAAATTTTAGTAAATTTGAATAATGATTTGGATTTTGATATCTATAATAGTTTATTTTGAATATTGGTTAACTCGTATCATTTATGAAGTTCAAAATTTTAAATATTCTTAAATATTTTGGCAGGATTCTCATGTTTTAAGTAGGGTGTTTTAATTTAATGTATACAAATCGCCATAAAAATTAAAAGAACTACTTCTTATATAAAGTGGTGATGATTTATTAAGTGGAATTTGATGTGATAATATAGAGAGCAGTGAATATACGCATTATACAAAATAATTAATATTTTATAAGGAATTATTAGCCACATAGATTGACAAAAATTCTAATTTGTGTCATAGAATATGATAAGGAGGCACTAAATGGATCATTGGCGACTGAACAGAGTAGAGTAGTCAAATTGAAAAAAATACAGTAGATGAATAGAGGAATGGATTGATACCATATAAGGTTTTCCTATCAATAGTTGATCGAATGAACAAGAGGACGAATTATAAATCACATTAACTCCCACTACACAATTGTTATTTGGAAAATTTATACATACAAAAAAGGTGTCTCAAGAAAAAATAAAATATATATGAGTTAAACAATCAATGAATGAATCTACATCACATTAATAATATCTGAAGTATGGATCAATTTTTTTTTTTGATGAATGAATAAGTGAATAATGGGAAACTATATGTTTACTTTTCTAATGAATAAAGGGAGGTTTGTTCTCATAGATATTAAAGTAACATTAATTGAAAAATGATAAAAATAACATCTTTGTGACATCCATTAAAATCCACGATAGGTTGAAGACTTTATTAGAAAAATAATGTAACTAAGAAAATTTAGATAATTTGTACATTTTAATTCTAAAAAACAATCACGTAGTTTCATATTTGATGGGGCCATCACTAGTCCATGGATTCATGATTATTTCCCCCCTATTATTTTGTATGGAACCAATGTTGGGATGATAATTTTTTTTTCTAACAAACCAACTATAATAGATATCACATTATAGTAGAGAACCCATGTATTGATTTTCCACATTCATGGAAATTACTAGATTGTCACCACCCACGTTCACCGTGATGAGGGTAGGGATAACAGATTGCAAGACAATTCCCTCGTCTAAGTGAATGTGGGTCATGATAGAATTGTATCACTGGAAAATAAAATCTGCAACATCAATTGTCCCAACATCCAATATAATTGGGTCTCGCACGGTCCTTGAAGTCATCCTGGAAACCTAAAAGCTGTTTTATATATGCAGTGTGAGTATACAGGTATACTATGCAGGGAAGACAAAAAGTCCCCGTACACAAGTGGGTAGGCATTCTAAATCCCCATGAGTGAAGAAGATAACGAAATCACCTAGCTCAGAAACAAACCACCCATCCTAACCAAGGAACACTCAAAAAATAATGCATGTCATGTAAAATTATAGTAACAACACATCAATGTTTGGGTAACCCGCACCACTATCCAACTGGTTATTGAATACATCCTATGTGTCATACATCCCCCACCATTCTCACCACAGTCCCACTACTATCCCATCCTTCCCACACACACCTGGGCTACAACAACCACACGTCCTGCCTGCAAACACCTAGGCCACAACAACCCCATGTATCTACGCCCATAGACACATGTTCCAGAACAACTTCTGCCATCCATGAAGACAGTTGGGCTAGAAAAAATACTATCATGTACGAAGAAACTTGGGCCTCATCTCAAAGCCTCTTAGGAAACAAAATGCATGCACACACTTTGGAAAACCACAAAAAATATCCTTCCTGATGAATCATGGGCTATAATGGTCCTCGGGCCATCACATCCCTCCAGAAGAGTCTTGGGATACTCATGAAAATGAGAAAAACGATCAAATAACCTACCACTCATAAGAGTGTTGTGAACCCCACCATTAAATGTGGGTGTTTGGACCGAAGTGATAAAATTTTATGTTGTAAAAATAAAAAAAAATTATAACTAAATTATACATAACTGTAAAAAATAAATCATCCCAACCTAGGGTTTCCAAAACTAGTCCACATATAAGCACACTCATTACTATTCAATCAAAAAACACAACATCCCCAACCAATTTACAAATAATTCTAGGAAAACATTTTCCCATAGAACCCATTCTTGTTATCAAATTAAAGTGATTATATTTAAATAATTCTTCACCACCTAGCGCTTAACAAGCATAGCCACAAGCCATGGAAGGAAAAACAGTCAAGAATCAATTTAAGCATTCACACTAGGTTCTCTTGTAATGTCTAAACAAAAAAAGGGATATGTTAGATCCCTTGATGTAATGGAACCAATATAGGCCCCAACATACATTCCCACATGGCCTCAGATCCACAATCCAAGAACTTCACCACCATAGGGGATCCTATCCTCATCAACATCACCCCACAAGTATCAAGAAGAACAACCATACACATCACCAGAACAGAGCAATGGAGTTTTTATATTCAACCACAAGATTCCTTTATTTCTGTCATTCTGTTTGGTTAACTGGGGTGACCCCACAATGATTCAAATTCATTTGGAATCTATTTAATCAACCGAGTTTTTGTGATTAACCGGTTTCCTTGTTACAACCTTTCAATCATAGAATTATCCAGAAAAAAGATGTTAAATATTACATAATAAATGACCACCAACAACCAAAATTTTTAGTGAATATAATCCCATAAAATTCCCATCATATAATAACTGATAAAAGAGTACAACAACAACATCAATCACACCCATTCATTCTTTACAAACCATTTATTATCTTCATTAAGATGTGGTTTCATCCATCCCCAAAATAACATTATAATACCCACACCGCATGATACATAGTAAAGAGAGACGAATGAAAAACCCTACCTTGATGATCACCAATCAAATTTTTTCTCCTCGCACCAAGAACTGGGGATGCACGAATTGTAGGGGAAGGAATCCGGGGATTCCAAACACAGCAAGGAAATGAATAGGGACCATCCAAGAAGAAGAAATAATTGTCGTGCAATAAAAGCTGAGATCCTGGTGTTATGAGATATGAATTTTGATTGGCTTTAAATGTGTATCGTGGTTTCACTATGCAGTAGGATAGATACACATGATAGAATTAATAGTTATTTAAAAATTCTTCTTGAAGAGGTTCATAACAGGTTGGTTGAGGGTCCCTCCACTCATATGGGATTTTAATCATTTTTTATCGGCTAAAAATTCCTTAAACCACTTTAAAAAGGATAAAAGACAAAAATGTGGTGTTTGCGGGAAACCTGGGGAAGAAAACCCTGATAACCCCCCATGGAACCGATCAGTGAATCACCAGTCAGGGACAAACTGATCGGTGTTACACCGATCTGTGACACCACTGTGACATCCTACCACCGACACGCCGACCTTCGGATACCGCCTTATTAATGGGGTCTCAAGCGTCCCAAACACCAGAATTATCATTGTAATGGACCAAGAGGTTCGAGCCATTACATTAGATACCAATCAAACTATTATTATCACTGAGAATCAAAACTAAGCCCTAATCTATCGAGAGGGGTCCCAAAAACCACCTCGAAAGATAACTACCATGGAGAAACCACCCTATACCTCGGGGAAAAACTCTCCCTCAAGTGAAAACAAAACATATAAGGTTCCCACCATCCAGACTTATGTATTTACAAGTCCCTTCCCCCATTTTGTGATACTATTTTCATTGGGCGGCATTGACTCACCTGAATGGGTTTAATCACATCCACTATAATGTGTCTTGATTAGGGATCGTGTCCTCCCCCTTCCACAGTCAAGAATCATCGTACACACTTAGAGAACAAGGAGAACAACACATTTCAATGTTAAAAGGGTCAACCAGTACATCACAAACAAGTACAAAACAAAACAGAACAAAACCTACAACAGCTCTAGGTACTGGGCCAGCATCTCTACCTCCCATTCTCAGGTACTCTCCTAGATGCCACCATGCCTCAACAAAACCCAAACTATGGGAATTTTTTTGCATGAAGCACCATATCCTCACGATCCTTGATACTCAATAGTTACTCTAAAAATGTCGTCTCGTCCATGATATCCAACTTTCCCATGTCATGGTTGTGTGAATCATCGTGTAAATACCGAAGGATCTGAGACACTTGGAAGAAGTCGTACACCCTCAGTAGCGGTAGTGGTAGTGCCAGCACATAAGCCACTTCACTGACACACCACAACACCTTGAAGGGTCCGATGAACCTGGGATAAATCCTACTCTCCCTACTGATCCATCATTTACCATGTCAAGGGAAGACCCTCATGAAACTGTGGTCCCTGACCTCAAACTCGAAGGGTCTCCACATATGATCGGAATACGACATCGGCCTATCCTTAGTCACCTTCATCCTCTCATGTACAAATATTCGAATGGAGCCATTCCAATCATAGAATGATAGCTCTTGTTATAGGAAAACTCTACTAGAAGAATGCGTCATACCCATGATCACCCAATGTCTAAAACACATGCCCATAGCATATCCTCTAACATATAGATGGTTCACTCTATATACCCATCTGTTTGGGGGTAGAAGGCAGTGATGAGGCATAGTTGGGTAAAAAAATCATGTTAAAATCATTTTCAGACCCACGTGGTAAAGCAAGCATCTCGATCGGAGACTATGGACCCATGAACACCATACAACTGCACCGCCTCGTCCATGTACTAATGTGATAAGGAAACCACCGCACTCAACTCCTTGATTTACTCGAAGTGAGCTGATGTCGTCAGCTGATCTACAGCTACCCAGATAGCATCACAACACCCTCAAAATCTGGGTATTCTCATGAAAAAATCTCTTGATATGTATGCCCACTTCCACTTGGAGAAATCTAAGGTTGTAACATATTTCCTTGAACACTGTGTTCATCTTCACCTGCTGAAACATGAGCCACTTTGCCACAAACTCTATGAATGCCCGCTTCACCCCTGGCCACCAAACTGACCACTCAAGTCCCAGTAAATCATGGAAACTCCAATGTTCAATAACAAGGGTGATTTGGGGAACTCAACAGGAACACTCATGATCATTCCTATAGGGATGAACAACTTTCCCTGAAACAACATCTGATCATGCCCGTCTTTCGACCATCCTTCTAGAGCATCATCACGGATAACATGAACACACACCACTTCAGCCTCTAAGTCCTCCCACTAAGACTCTTCCACATATATCAATAGGGAGGACTGCACTATGATCTAGAATAGACAGACTCTGCCATCCTCCACCCATGCATCTAGGTGTAGGGAATCCAACTCCTCCATCACCTTCCAAGCATCTTCCAATTCTCAAACCACATCCTTGTGAAGGGATTAACCACCATGTTTCCCTTTCCTAAGGTGTAGTAAATTTTAAATTCATAGTCCTTAAGAAACTACATCCACCTCTATTGCTGAATGTTTAAGTCTCACTAAGAGAAGATATACCTAAATATATTGTGATTCGTGAGGACATAAAGCACTCCCTGTTGAGGTAGTACCACCACCAAATTAGTGAAAACATGTCTGACGCATGTTCTTAATCATGGGTGGAATATTTATGCTCATGGGGATATAACTGCCTAGCACTATAAGAGATCTCCCACTACTATTGAATCAGCACACACATGAACCTTGGCCTGAAGCATCAAAAAGTATCACAAAATTCACCCCTTATTCTAGAATCCTCATCACTATGACACTAACTAATATCACCTTCGCATAACTGAATACTACCTCACAATGTTCAATCCACATGATGGCCTAGTCCATTCTTGTCAGTGTTGTGAAAGGAGATTCAACTCGATAGATGTTGGGAACTAACCTGCAATAATGGCCTGCTATACCTAGGAAACTATGATCCTCCGTCACATTCTTAGGTACTTCCCAAGAAACAACCGCTTCAAAAATGGACATATCAACTGTTATTCCCTGATCAAACCCCATGTTTCCAAGGACGTTCACTTCTCATGTCTATAACAGGCACTTAGACTACATACCATATAGAAAGTGATGTCATAGGACCTCTGAAACTTTCCTCAGATGCTCAGTGTGATACTCCTTTGATCTTTAGTATATCAGGATGTTGTCAATAAACAATACTACGAATTGGTCCAGATATTCTCAGAATATGGAGTTCATATGTCCCATGAACCTGGATGGTTCATTAATAATGCCGAACAACATGACCATGAACTCAGAGTTCCAATATCATCACCTGAAGGAAATTTTTGAGATGTCACCCTCCATCACCTTCAACAGGTGATATCCTAACTGAAGGTCGTTATTGGAGAACCATCCTACCCCTTTTAACTATTCAAAAAGTTCATTGATCCTTGAGAGGTGGTAATGTTTCTTGACAATTACCTTGTTTAGACTATGGCAGTCTATGTACAGCCTGAGACCACCATCTATCTTCATTGTGAACAACACTGGAGCACCCCATGGTGATGCGTCTGGTCGAACAAAACCCTTCTTAACATATTCCATTTAATGTATTTTAATTATTAATTTATTTTAAAGTCCACATAGGAATGTCTAGTTGGTGGAAAAACATAAACTAGCTTAATATAACATCAAAATGAATGGGAAAAGTAAAGGCCCTCTTTGGTATGTCAGTAGTAGAGTTCTCATCCAATATCAACTATTGGTTTCACTCAGATCATGAGGAAAATTAAAAATGAAAAAATACATAATAATAGGGAAAATTAAGCATCCTCAAACTATGTTCATTGATATAATTTTAAATAGAGAATGACACAAATGGAATTGAGTACTCCCTGATGTGGACCCAACAAGATGATCGATGCTCAAATCTGAGTTTGGAAGGAAGATTGTGATCAAAAAAATTGGTGATTAAAGAGGTCCACTATATATGATGGATATAACAATAGAGAATAATTTTAAATTAAAATTAGGTTATAAAATTAAGTAAGGGAAAATTTGTAATTTCATCAAAATATTCCAAGGTTGCATGGTTGGGTTGCATGGTTAGAAGAACCATGATCCAACTGTGTAACCACTATGGTAAGAAGGGTATCCATGCACGATTTTCATGTACAACATAACTAACTGTGAGTATTTTTTGTATTAAAGCACTATCTCAATTTCTACATTTTGTTTCACTGATGTGCCCACTAAATTTCTCAGTTTATCAAATATTGTGGGTCATGGAGCCCAATGTCTATCCTTACATAGTTAGATGTAATTTATGAGGCCTACCCCACATGGTTACTCCAAACAATAAAACATATAATTTTCCACAAATATAATGGATTTGGATCAAAATAAGCCCTAAATGCACCTGATTTAATCATGCTTATATTGGGCACTCACAGTAATCGATAACTATGAATTAAAATTGAAAACATATTGATCGGTACCACATATGAAAACTCATGTTATTATATATATAATACCCCTTTTAATATAAAATATCATTAATCTCGTTGCATTCAGGATATTTAATGTTTCATTTGAGGTTCATGGGTCATCCACATAGAGAGTTTCCCATGTGGTAGGGGTTTATTTCATAATGTCACCATATTTCGTGATTTTTTATGTTTAAGTCTCAACTAATGAATATTTCACTTCCATTTCCATGTTTCCTAAAAAAATTTCAAAAATGTTATTACTATTATAAAATTAATTTTTAATACATTTTTCCCCATATTTTAATTTTTTAATAATCTTTTAAAATTAATCTTCATATAATTTTCTAAATGAGGTAATTTTTGATATTTCATACAAAATTCTGAAAATAATGTTTTCAAAATTATTCAACATGAAAAAAAATTCATTCCATTAGGGTTCATCACTAATCTGAATAATCTTTTATGTTTTTAAAATGTTATTTTAAATGGAAATTATTTCTTTATTTTCTGTGAAATAATTATATTTTAAAAATTATTTACAATGTAAAAGTATATATTCTTCAACAAATATTCCAGTAATATATTTAATGTATTCCCACTTTTGTTAACATTTTTGGTTGAATCTTATATTGAGGTATACTATAATGATACCATTTATCGTATTTGTTTCGGTGTTTAATAATTATTTTGAATTTGGATGGAATTCATATTATGTATTACTAGTTGTTCCAAAATGGGCTGTTATTGATTCTAATAAGTAATGTTGATTATGTTTTGTAATTTACTCATATGAATAATATAATGATTGGTAAGAGGGGTCTGCTATATCTTTATAATTCATCTGCAGGATTCATGAGTCAAAACATCTTGGGTTTTGACTGAGGAATCACCCTTTTATATAGATTTTACGACACATAGATTTGATGTTATTTTTAGATGTATTGCACGAGGCCTCAGTAGTATGTTTCCGATGTCTATAATTATGCAATCCATTATAATGAAATTTGTTATTGATGTCATTGTGATTATTTTAATAGTAATAATATCCATTTGTTTTTTCTAAATATTATTTATATTTAATTATTTAATCATCATTGATTATGGCCATATAACACTTCATGTTTAACTTATTGATTAAATTACATGTGTTTTTGTCATTTTCCATTCCATATTAATTATTACTTGTAAAGTTATGATATTTTACCATGAAAATATCCACATATTGAGAATTATTGATCATCCCTTTCTTATATTTTCATTTCTTTATAATTACAAGAAGTGTATTATGATTGGTATATAGGGATATGCTAATGGGAATAATGGTGTAATCAAAGACAATACTATGTTTAATTCTATGCATTCAATTTTAATATGAATGTCATGTGTGTTTCTAATTTACCATGGCTACTAAAATATTATCCCCATCAAGATGTGATTCATTGTATCTAGTCCAAATGTAATAATGTAACTAAAAAAACTAGAAAAATGGAGTTGGTGAGTTTACATGTTTCCTTTCAATTGATGATGTGATGAACTTGATGAAGTAGAACGAATCATAATAACTATCACTAAACATGAATCAGATGGTTTATACATGATGAAAAAGTTTCACAATAAGAATGAGAAGATGGATTGGTCGAAAAATATCCAGATGAATCAACATTAGATTATATAGGACTAGATGAATGCACTAGAAAGAAAATATTTGAATAAAGAAGAGAATAATGTGAAACCCTCAATTTACTCCTATGAAGAATAATGAGTTTTTATTGCTCAATATTGTGTATGTAACAATGATATAAGATGGAGAACAACATAGCACTGTCAAATCCTTTATATGTCTCAATAGGTGGAATTCATTATTGGTGATACAAAGTATCTGATAATCAAAATAGAGAATAACCAAATAAGAACTATAAAAATCAATTATTGAGATGAATTTGGATGAATTCATCACTAGTATTTGGATTAATCATTATATCCCCCCAAAATGGTAAGGGCCATACATTATCTATGGATTATATTGCAGTCAACCCTATATAACCGGTATCTCATTATTGTTATGAATTCATTTAATAGCCATCACCATGAACATAATAGACTAACTACACTCATTTATTAGTGAGCCATGTAAAAATATTTCCTTCCGTCACTTATATACATAAATATAATTGAATATAATAAGTCTAATAGAGTAATATAATTGATATCCTAATAGGTCTAAGATGTAAAGGGGATTTTGTTATAACTTTTATAAAAATTATTGACAAGGATTCACCCCATCTCATTGATGATTATATTCCAATGTTGTCCCATAATATAGATTATCCACCTCTATTCATCTAGGAACCATGAAGATTTATAAATAATTGAATAAAATATTTTAGAGGGCTAATATCAATTGGGAAATTATAGAATACAAATATCTATTCTTGGAATGAAACCCTGTTAAGCTTGAAGGATTAATATGTATGGATATGACACAACCATTACCAATACTATTATTGAAATTTTACAACATCACCATGGATTACATCATATAACTTAATAAAATATTTAAATTACCTAAATTTGTTACTAGTTTATTTTATCTCTTTAGATATGTGGCATATTTTATTACCATCAATGAATAATTCAACTTTGATCATCTCCCCAGTACATAAAAAGGGAAGTGGTATGGTTTTCATAGATTACCACTCTCTATTGTATATATTTGGGATCCCATCATTACTAAAAGTTTTTTGAGAAGTATTAATATATTTATAGATAAAACAATATTTCAATAATACATATAATTCTCTGGAAAATTGTTTGTGTGTGATGATCCTTCAAACTCTAGAGGATATATAGAGTTATTTTTTTTTATCTCCAATGTTGATGGAACAAAACCTCCCACAAATAGAATTATCATATAAAAAATGTTTCCATTAAATAATTCATAAGTAACCTTAAGAGGATTTTTGTGTGAAGAGATTTAAGATTCTAATATTACGGGATGTTGTTTGATAGTGGAAGAATATTATTCCCAACCATTTTCATGTAATGAGAGAGAAGGATCAAACAATTCAATTGAACATGAAATAAACAAAAAATTGATGGTTTTTTTATATAGATATGCATTAATGGGAAATATATAGAATCAATTTGATGATAATGTGTTCCTCTAAATCTATCGTTGGATGTGTGTTATGATATTCAGGAAGAAAGCAAAGATAACTCTTTGGTATATCAATCGCTTCAGGATCCTAGATCGTGTCAGGTTCTAGTGATAATTTGAAATTACATATTCATATTGGATAAATTTATTTAATGCAATTCAGGATTTATTAAATAATTCACTAGGCTCTTGTTTATTTTGTAGGAATTCAGAATTTTTTACTCAAAGGATGAAGTGCTAAAATTTAAAAAAAAACATGCCATACATGAATTGTATCACACACACAACGTGTATACCTCATTAGTAGAATTACTATTGAGACACAGACCATCCCATGAAAAATTTACATGAAATTAAAACAATATATGGTGTGTACAATCATTACATAATTTGAGTAATTTAAATAACCTAATCCTTCCAAAAATAAATCATATACATGATGTGGAAAGACTTCCTTATGTTAAAAGTTAGAAGTCTAACCTAGTCAATGATATAAAATAATTATTTGGTGGTAAATTTGGATCTCTAATACATGACATGAAGATATTTTTCATGTCATTATCATAACATTACTAAATTTTCTTATTCTGGTACATAAAATTAATTTTTTACCTGTTGGGTACATATGAAGAAAATTAACTTTTTTACTGCCCTTTCATAAAAAAAATTCAACATGGGATTATTTTCATTCATTTTCGCTCCAAATATTATTCCTTTTTAAATTTATTATTAAAAATATATGTTAATTATTTCATTTAATTTTTTATGAAAATCCATTTGAGTTTTCAAGCATTCTACACATGTTCTACATCTGTTGGAATTCTAGTTCCATTTTCAACTCGTTTTCATCACCACATGCTGTTATTCATCAATGCACAGGTTTTTATTCATCATTCCTTCATTTTTTAGTGTTATTTTGATTTGATTCACATCGAATAAAATTTTTTAGTCTAGATTATTAAATTTTTTAATCCTGGATTCTACTTTAAAAAATCTGTCATGATTTTTGAAAGCATGATTATCGTTTCTTTACATTTGATTATAACCACCATGAATGGTTAATCTATATAGAGTTAAGGGTTGGGATTAGGCCTATGTTTATGAATAATGAATCCATATATAGAAAATTGGTAAACCTTTTGGTAATAATTATGTGAATAATAAATTTTCATAATTTTTTAATCAAAAACTTATCCAAAGTAAGAAAAATTGAATGAACCAAACATAAATATGGTTCTGAAGGACTTTGAACATTATCCTATAATTATGTAAATAATAATTTATCATTATATTTATTTATGAAAATCTTGAACAATGTAAGAGAAATTAAATGAACCAAACATAAATAGATTTCAAATGAACTGTGACCATTTGCTTGTGATGATTTCTACAAAGAAATTATGTCTAATGAACATAGTTTTTCACATATACTCTAAAAATTCAATAATTATTGCATGGGTAGATCCAATTGTATTGAAAAAGTCTAATTGGTGAACCATTCAGTGTTTCGTATCATAATTCATTGGAATATCATAGGACATTTATAGGATTATCTACTATCAAGAGCCCTAAAACGCACCCCAATCACATCCTTTTTATATATAAAAAATCCAAGCTATGAAGCATTTGTAAAAACAAAAACTGGAGAGTAAATGTGATGAAACCATTCCATGGAGTTTTTTTGATTTCCTTTTAGCCTACTAGTGATCATCGTGGGTTTGACCCCACACTACCACTTTACTATGCCCATGTTGAAATAGTATTTTTGGACTGTATTTTTCTATTCTAATCACCACCCGAACAAATTCAATGATACATTTTATCACATCAAATATTGTAATAATTAATATTAATTTTTTTATATTACGAATAGTGGGTATCCGATTAGTGAAATTATTATCGAAATATTCCCCTTTAATAATTTTCCTTTCTGATTTCCTTGTTAATTTTTCTTCTTTAGAGGAACCTACATTCACTCCCTAACTCTCTTTTAATCATTCATAGTGCATGTGATTGGGGCTATTGACACTCTCATGAATCATAAAAGAAAATGGAAATATCTTTTTCAATATTTAGGTAGAAGGAACAATAGTGGCATGCCAATTCCTTACAACAGTTTGTAGTAATGATATTGCACCACCACACCCAAAAAACATGCAATATGCGCCACATAAAAATCAGTTTGGTCGATCAGTAATGGAGGATAACACCATAATGAACAATAATATTCCATCCCATAATGTTTCCAGAACCAGAAATTTGGGAAAACCAATTCAGGAAGACACATTTGTGGTATTTCATGGACTCAATCACATGATCTAGAATACAGGTTAATTCAGTGGAATTTAATGAAAAGCCCCCATGAGCATATCCCCAATTTCATTTGGGTTACAAAAAACTTTCTCTACTAGGTAATATAATCATATTAAATAAGAATTCATGTTTTCCCCTTACCCTTATACTACTGGCCCTTATATGGGCTAAAAATTCATCATCCTGATCTTATAATGACTTGTGACGGATTTGAAAATAAAATTATAGATAAATACTACCTACCAATCTGGATGTGTGAGATTCATAATGTAACTAAAAATATCACACAGGTATATGGAGAATCATCCTATGTGGCATGGGGTAGATTTAAGGGGTTTACCCACATGTTCCCACAACATGGACTATATGTGTAGCTTTAATTACATACATTTAAACAAATACTTCAATCAGATTCCCATTATTTGGTAGATGCTTCTACTGATGGAGGGATAATGATTAAAACACTGAATTTCATCCAATCTATTGTTGATTATGTTTCACACAATTAAAGCACATGGAAAATGTTATAGGATTTCCAATAGTTGGAATCCAATAGGTGAAAGTGACCACCCACCAAGAAGACCCCATAGAGGATTTTACAAGGAAGATGAATTCATATCAATTAACCACTATTCCACCACCCCTTTTTCTCAAGTAATTGAAATTCAATTATATGTGATTTGTATAGGATTTCACCCATACCAAGACTACATGGAATGTATAGAAAAATCTAAAAATCTTGATTATTATTATGTCAATTACAATCTATAGTGAAATGTATTAGAGAAACCTCAACATTATAAAAAACTGTAAGTTTACACAAAAAGACTAGTTTAGAAGTCGTAATAGAAAAACCATGTCATTTTTACTAAAAGAGAGGACTTGGGCCACCAAGGAATTAGGGACCAGCTTTATGCACACCAGAGTGTCCAACATCTTTGAAATCAGTTTAAATTTAAAAAACATTTTCCAAGAATTCAATAGTTCCCACCTTCATGACAATAGTTGTTTCCAAAGTGTCCACTTATACAACCAAAACATTACCTTCATCTCTAATCTTGAATAAATTTATACTTTATTTATGAAAAAATAATATCAATCTATGAAAACAAAATTTATGGACATGATAACCCAAAATGTCTAACTACAAAACATGGAGAATCTAATGGGGAAGATCTATGATACTTTATTATATAGGCTACCATGTACTTTCCTAGTAATAAAAATTATCATCATAGGTATCATGTTAAATATTTAATAATAAAAGTGGAAATTTTAATAACTTTCAACATCCATACTGATAGGAGAAAATCCAGTTTGAAGAATCCCTAATAGCTACTGAAGGGAAAAATTTATAAATAGAACCAACTATGAAATCAAAAAAATAGTATCCTAAAAATGTAAATTCCCAAATTGCAGTACAACTATATTATTCACCTCCCCATTCTCTTGAATAGATACATCATGGAGAAAAGGTTTAACAATATAAAAAGTAAATGGTATATTTAAATAATTTCATATCAACATTATATATTGTGAACAAATTGGCCAAGTTCCCACATATGAAATCTTCTTTAATGACATGTTTTCTAAAAAAAATAAAATGGAACACTTAAGAGTCAAATATCTAAATAAATAATTCACTTAAATTTTCCAACAAATCCAACCACTAAAAAATGAGGGACTCAAGATGGTTCTCAATAAATTTAAATATCTGTACAGATTTTTTGGTAAATCCTCAGGCAATATAGGAGAATGTATTAATCTAATTCCCATGAGTGTTTACAAAAAGATCAGGAACAATGATCTAAAACCAACAAGTGTGGCACTCTAACATGCATGGTGCTCAGTCAAGAAACCTAAGGGAATAATCAAGGACATATTAGTAATGGTTTTAAAATTCATTTTCCCCATTGATTTTCTTATTTAATATATGGAAGAGGAAGCAAAAGTTTGATTAATTATATGAAATCATTTTCACAAAATTAAAGGTTCTGATTAATGTTAACCAAAAAATATTAATATTTATATTTGATGAAGACCATACTTCTTTATTCAAAGAATGCATCTAATAGAAGAAACATTTTTTTGAATTTTCTAATAATCTCTCTTACTAGTAAGACAACTGATCCCATGACTGGGGAAGAAGATAATAAAAACTTCCACCAGTTGAAAAGGGATCCATTGTTTGAAGGAATTAATATATAACTACACATCTGAAAATGGGTGTTGCCCCAACATTCATCCCATCTTTCTTTAAAAACTATTCCACAAATGGTATTAACCCAATATTAATTTATTATTCTAAAAAAGCTGTATATATCTATAAAATAAAAAAAATTATGATTGGAAAATATACTAGAGTAGGTTCAATGAGATAGGATATGGAAATATAATATTTTTGATATTTTTGATCAACTAGATGCTTGTTTTGAGGAAATGGCCTAAAAAGGAAAAAAATAGAAAAATACATGTTTTGTGAAACGTATACATAGTGAAATTTTCAAGAGACTATAAAAAAAAGAAAAACTATGATTTGTATGTTGTGTATAAATTACATGAGATGTAATTGAATGGGATAGTTACAAATCCCATGAACATAGGGTTCCCTTCGACCCCCCATGTTGCTCCACCTCTCCCATGAACCCCCACTCGTGATGACTCCCCTCCTATCAGCTCCCTATCCCAAAAGAACACACCCTAATTAGCCTACCTCCCTCCCTCACCAAAATCAAACCTTATACTATCCTCTTCGACAACTTCTCTACCCCTTGCACGTTCACCTCTATCTGTAATTTCCAGAACAAATAGCATTTTCTCCCCACCCACTGATAGCATGACTGAGCATAAGGACACACCTCCTCCACCAAAATGAGATAAGTCTTCTAATGTTCCACCACCCGATTATACAACTAGATCATCATTTTATTCCACCTCACCCTTTGGATATTCCAATGACGACTCTTAACTAACATCATATGGGTCACATGGCCCGACCCATCCTCATTTTCATATATGCACCAACTTTTTCAACATTAGACAATAGATTTGGATGTTCGATATCTAGGAAAAGATGATGTAGACCAAAAATAGGTTTGTCCTCATAGTACTAGAGTGAATCCACAATCATTAAAATGTTAATAATCTATTAAGCATGTTGCATCTTACCATAATTACCTATGTGCGTGAGGAGAAAATTAGAGATATCTTACTTGATTTCTTCAATATATTTGAGTTCTCCATTGAATTTGTACAAATTATACACTGAGGATGTTCTCAAGATACTTTCTTGGGTGTTTTAGCTATCAGACTCAACATTTACTTAGCTAAGTTCATCATCTCTCCTATCATCCCAACACTACAACTAAAGCATAACAAGGTCGATGTTGCACGAATCTTGGCTAGGATCGAAAAGTATCATGATAGTTTATATGATCCTCACAGCCTGAAGTGAACCCATATTTAAGGTTATTCCCTCAAAAAACATCATAGGGACCTTGATCATGCCTGGTAGGACTAAGGGGATTCTCATGTAGGTTTCAGACAGATCGATGTTCTCATTATCAGACTAGCCATGGGATGCCTTGGTATATACAAGGAAAATCATTTCAGATAGTTCTACAATAGCATTATGATGATTACTAATCATACATTATTAATATGATCTGTTATTACTCACATGTATTGGAATATAAAGGTCATTACGGTCTTCCAATCAAAAATCACCCTCATAACTGTGGAATAAATCATCCTACTACTTCTTCATAAGATGCCACTTCCCATGAAGTATATAAGCATCTACCAATGAGAATTAGTGTGTTTGAGGGATGCTAATGAGGCCCATACTCAACTTGTAGTTGAACTAGACACAACATCATTCGCTTATCATTCCCCGGAATCCAACACCACCACCCCTCCACCATAGCATTCCCCCCTTCTACCTCCACTATCTGCTCTTCATCCATTCACCGTATCTCTATTTTTACCATAATAAACACTGTGATACCATATTCTCACCCACCCCATACCTTCCAGCAAACGTTTGGCCAACTATATAGTCTATGATAGAGAACCCGATCTAGGTCTACCTACACCTTTAAATTACTTCCATAGAGATTTTACATTTTACCATACATCTAATTACACCATCCACTATAGCCTCCAACCCCCCATAGTCAGTAATCCCTTCATCCTCATCCATAATCTCTTGATATTCATTCCACACCATTCTTCTTTCTGAACAGATAGACCATGTGGCCTAGTATGATTTTTTAGTAGAGAAATCCCAAAAAGGTAAGGGCCCACCTATCACAACATCTACCGTGGTTCAATTCGTTTAACTTGTATGATGAAAAATGAAAACCATCGGGATCAGCATATCCCCTCCACCATCAACTGATATGACTACCAACAACATGACACACATTGTGGTAATTAATCCTTAATACCATTCCACCATCATAGATATCAATAAGGACTGTGATCTGTAAGAATCTAATATTTTGGAAGGGATAAATTTTATAGACCTCTACGACATGGAGTTTATTTTATAGTTTTTCCCATTACAATTCCGTATTTTTTAATCTATTTGTGTGCCATTTTTTATACATATTTAATTCTATTTTCCATTGATGAATAATTTTTATATATATAAAATGGGCACATAATTATTATTCATAAATAATTGGATTATTTCCATTTCATTACTATATTAATATTTCTATTTCTCACTCTTTTACATCCTCAATAGTTGTTGACAAACCTTTCTCTCCACTATCCTCCCACCTACTTCAGATGACTCATCATCTGGATATTGTTGTGATTCTTCTTGGGGAAAATAACTTGGGATACCTTATCAGTAAGGATCACCACATGATAAGACCAAATTATGTTATTTCCCCATGGGATACATACTTGGTATTGTCCTTAGGTTGTAAAATCAGAAAAGAATCCCCCAAAATGTGATGAAACAACCAACAAATCTTATAGTTGGTAGCCGAATTTTGGGAAGATGGGAAACATTGTGTGATCCTTTTGTCAATAATTATAGTTGGAGACATCATTGATATGAATTTTAAGAGGAAAAACATATTGTATTTTCTATATTATCAGTTCTGATCTTAGAATATTTATTTTCCTTTTAGTATAATTCTTGTTTATAGATCATTGTTGAACATCATTATTGGAACCACAATCTATCCATAAAAAAGGATGATGTTCTCCACTACAAAAAAATATTTTTGATGATTATATTAATGATATCTAGTCATGTATATCCACATATTAAATTTCACCCAAATGACCCTTTCTCATGCGCTGATGAAGAAGATGAGTAATCAATATCAATTTAATAAAACATGAAACCCTATCCTGCGCATAGATCATTTTCAATGAATCTAAATATTCAAATTGGTCATCCACTAAGTGGGAATGTGAATTCATACTATGGAAATCATCCAACAAAATTCCCTTCCTTGTTTATAGACTATCACTATGTCGCAATCCAATTGGAATCCCATCCAATTATTCTATTAAATGTAAATATATCCATGAGTGAATATTTACATGAGACTCTAGTTTTTTAGTAAAAAAAATTCAACCTAAAAAATTACCTTTATATATTCATATCAACTACTTCTTATACCAAATCCATGTCATGAGTTATATAGTTCTTATCATGGGGTGTCAACTACATTGACCAATAATAAATTAATACCTACCTCTATATCAATACTCAATTGATCCCATATACAGAGGAATAACAAGGCACTATGTATTGGACACCCTCCTCTGGTGTTCTCAACAAAGGATTGCTAGTAAATATCAACCTAAACTCCTAGAAGGATCCCAAAAATATCAAGGCCTAGTTAAATGACTACCCTTCATATTAAAAAAACCAATGGCGATGTAGTCATGTATATATCTTGAAAACCTCATATTGTATCCCAATAGGCCTAGAAAACGTTGCACCTCTTTAATTATATTTGGTGGATCCAAAGAAAGAAACAAATATATATTTTCAAAGTACACAGCTAAACCCTAATAAAAAATCATATTCCATATAAATTAATCTTCAAGGATCCAAAATTAGCACTCCGAGATCTTACCATAAAGATAGCTCTACCATAGTATATCTAGGACTATCCTAAAATTCTTTTCATACTTATCCTCTTATACAGAGTAAATGAGTATAACATTGATGAAGAGAACTATGAACATATCTCATAACATATTAAATATTTGGTTCATAGGATCCATGGACATAGTTATGAATCCATCACACTAAAAGGAAACACCAAGAACTCAATAGGTCTCTAACGATATCAAAATTATTTCTTCCAAATATGATACTCACGAACCACAAGCCACTAGTATCCAAATCCGACACCAAACCCTGAGAACCAAATAATGCCTTTCAACTATTCAAATTGTTCATCGGTCCTTGTAAATTGATTGAATTTTTTTTTTCACAAATGCTTATGTTTATTTATTATTAGTTGAAATTTTCAACAACCTCATTGAGGTATTGGGCATTCCCATGGAGGACTCCATATAAAGGGAGGTATAAGGATAATATCATTTTAATAGAATCATAAAAGAGTAAAATATGAATAAAGGGTAAAGATTTATGGTATAATTTCTAAAATAAAAATAATTTTCATTTTATGTTGAATGATTGGGGAAATAATCTTTTTATAATTGTTGAAAATATATTTCCTGTAAATATTTCAGCAAAATATAATGATAAAACATGTTACACATATAAATTTTCTCAAAAAATGGTCAATAATTAACATGTGGATGAGATAAGGTTTTACATCCCTCAACCATTCATTTTCACAGATTCTTTAACCATGATTTTATATCTTTTACAATATGAAATTTTTCTTTTAAGATGTTTCGTTTCACCATGGAAAGTACTTTTTACCATGGTAAATACCATTATTGACTAAAAATAAAATAGGCCTAATTAAATTATTTTTACCAAATTACTCCAAATATGAAATCCATTTCATCATATAAAATTCAAGAATATTTGAAAAATAATAAAATTAATGCATGAAATGTATAAAAAATATTTTTAGAAAATGTGTGTGGTATAATGAAAATTCAGGTATGATTAAATTATCGATATTTTTTTCATGATAAAAATGGTTTTATTATAAAAAAATTATATTTATTTTTTAGTGATCCATGACATAAATTTATAAAATATATATTTAATTTAATGAAAAAATCCCAAACCATAATTTCAATTTGAAAATACTACTTAAGATTATAAAATTAAATACATAGGATTATAAATTTAGAATGTTATTTAATGTTTTCTAATTTTACACCTTAAATAAACCATCAATCAATTGGATGGTTTTATAAGAATCTATATATTTACTATATAAAGATTATGTGATAAAATTTACAATTTCATTAAAAACACTATCATACACTTTTCACCTAAAATATAGTATTTTTGAAAAATTTTAAAAAAATACACCAATGGTAATATTGACATGATTATTTTTAAATTCTGTTATATTTAATATAATAAATAAAATTGTTTTAATAAATTTAACTTTTAAATAACCAATATGAAAAATAAATGTTTTTACAGAAAAGCAAACATTAAATTTGATTAAAATTCAAAATTAGAAATATGTAACATAAATCTGATAAATAATATATTAAAATAAAAATTTCTGATTTATTTCATCTTATTTTCTAGTTAAATAACCTCAAAATCTATACTTTTGATCTAAATAGAAGCTTTGGTCTACTTTCGACTGAGGGTACTGATTTCACTAGAAAATATCTCCTAGAAACTTCCATGGGTATGATTCTTCTCATTTATGATTTATATCATACTATAATTATTTGATTTCAACATGGGATTGTTTAATGTAAAAAAAATTAAGCTAATTCCATACAAATATTGGAAGATTTTTCTTCATAATAAAGAGTGCCTCTACACGATTCCAGGTTATTAATTTTTCTTCCAATGATTTTCATTACGGTTAATTATTTTTATAAAAGATAATTTAATGGATATATTATAATGGTAATTTTTTTTTTTCATATCATGGTTCCATAAAATTTCATTGTTTCCAATAAAAAATATATTCACCATATTATGTTCAAATAATAATTTAATTTCAGATCATGGGGTGTTACAATTAGTTTGGGGGTGATATGATGTAATGAAATTCAACCTTGTTTTTAGTGAATATTCTCTAAATTAATAGAATATGGAGGTAAACCTCATATCTCAATCAAATAAAATTTATAACTATGTTATTTTTATCCATTCCAATTCTATGATTTATATCATTGTAAATAGATCTAATGATAATTTCCCTCAAATTTAAATAATATTTTAGATCTTTCAATGATAATATACTAAAACCCTTATTAGATTATTTCCACTATATGATTCCAAAGACATGTGAAAAATTCAATGGTTATGTTTTTCCAATTTCAGGTCAGTATGGATAATGATTACATAGTTCCTTTTGAATTTTTCCTCTCTTCCTTCAGATGATTATATAATAGTAATGTTGATGTTTAATCTGAAATATCCTTCTTCATATTGGCCCACCAATAGTGATTTAAAAGATATTGATACACCTTCATACTCTATGGGTGCATGGAGATTTTTGATATTTGTGCATCATTAAATAGCTCATTCTTTATGTCATTCTTTTATAGTATACATAGTTTAAACCAAAATCACAGAAATCCCTTTTTGTAAAGATTGAAATATATGGTTTTTTATTTTCATACATATTACATCAAATTTTTTATTTCCACATTATCTCTTTTAGAAAAACATTATATTCACCAAAATGGATGGTTGAGAAATATTTTGGAATATTTAAGATGTTTTTCATCATTTTTTAGAATCATTTCCCTCATTTATAAGTCAAAAAAGAGTAGATAATTCAAAAATATCATTAATGATAAGGATTTATGATCTTTAATACATTAATCACCTACAACATTAATAACCTTTCTTAGATAGAATCAGATTGTGAATTTATAGTCCTTCATATGTTATAACTATCTTTATCAGTTCATTTCCACATCCATCTTTGTGAATATGTACATGTTCAACTTATGACCCATATATATTTCATACTTCTCCCCATATAGATAATGAATAGAAATATTCAATGTAAATATTACTATATATAAATCAAAATAATTAATTATATTGTTTTTTATTTAAAATTAATTACCTTGTAGCATACATAATTAATTTTTCTTTTTTCATTTGCACACATCCAAACTATTTCATTGAATTATCCCAATATACCAAGAAAAGATTCCCACCCATGTATAGTGACTACACTTCTTTAATGATAAGCCACTATTTCAAATCCATGAAGATATCTTCAAATTCATTTTCCTAGAAATAATACATTCCCTTCATATTTTGATTGGCCAGTGTGTTTGGAAATCATGAAATATTTCCTAAAAATTATCTATAATACCCTTGTAGTCCATGTAAAATATAGATATCAATCAATGATGTTGGTATATTCCACACCTTAGTCAGATCTTTCTTCAATGAATCCTATATTTTCCCATTTTTTTTTGATAACATGTCCCTAGAATGTAACTTTCTCCATAAAAAATTCATAATTACTATACACTGTATCTGGATTTTCCTTCCACAATTTCATTAGCATAATACTAAAATGTTCCTCATGCTTCTCAAATATTTTGGAGTATATCAGAATATCATCTTTAAATACTAGTAAATTTTTTCAATGAGATACATAAAGACAACATTCATTTTTTCCATGAATATTATTAGAGAATTACAGTGTCTGAAGGACACCACTATGAACCCCTAGTCTCTATACAATATTAGAAATGAGTTCTCAAGAATATCATCATTATAATAATTTAATTGTTGAAATTAAGACATGTAGTAAACATTGGATTTGTACTTGGTCATATTAGATATTAAAAATTTCAACATTCCATGTTTGGGGATATATTATTTTGACACGAACTGGTTCAATTCTGGATAATCAATGAAAATTTGTAGTGACCCATTATACATCTTATTGAATATTCCCAAGATGACCCATAGTGATTCCCCCAAGAATATAAAAACATTGAAAATATTATAGTGTAATTTATTATTTAGTTTTTACAACCCAATGATGACCATTATATAGGTATTCATGTATATGTGCATAGAAATATGTATAAGCTCAATTGGGAACTCAATAACTCAATCATAAGGAAGACCACATAACTATTTTGTGAGTTCATCAACAAATACTCTCAGAATGGTCATGTATTCAAGCATTCATATCTGATTTTCCTCAAAAGGTTTATCAATATATGATTTCCCATAAGGAGAAATTCTGAATTCATGATAAGATGACTGTAAAGGAGATTAGTCCCCCTCTTTGAACATGTAAAGAATTTGAGGATGACTCAGGATATAGAGGGTGATTTACCCCTCCCAAAATTCGATGTGGGTTTTTATATTTATAGTCAATACATACTAATTAAATAATTATATAAAACTAAAGGAATCATTAAAATATTTTGAAGGAGATTTAGTCCAAAAAAATTAAAAGAAGAGGATTTATATAATGTGGATGCAATAATTCCCCCATTTGATGATCACACATATTACTCAACCGACCTATTTTAGGGTGGTATATGTATAGTTATATTAAAAATTCATGATTTAAATGATGTTTAGAAACAAAATCAAATAACAAGTATTCTATTATTTACTAAAAATCTAGAGTAAATATACCCAATTCATTTTCTTGATCCATTTTTCAATTTTATTATACAACTCCTCAAGGCCACTGTGATTGCACATTATCTAACTCAACTTTAAGGGAACAACGAAAAATACCTTCATTTATTTCAACGTCACAGATCTAAGAATATTTTCAAAGACTCAACCTTTGTCAACTAAAGATGCATCCCACATAACATTCATTATTGATGATAATTATAGAGGTGTATAATGAAATCTGTGGGATGTTTTCCTATAATGACTGAAGAGACTCGTATTCGACTTTTTATTACAAGGAAATTCCTCTCCACATTATGAAATACTATTAAAAGTGAATTATTTTATGAAAATATTTTCTTAATCGTTCCAATTCAATGGATTTTATTTCCACCTTATGATTCATGTTCTTGATCACTATCCATCAATAGTTTCTTTCTACCTCTTAGTGATAAATATCTAGTATAAATTTCTCATGTTGAGAGCATTAGAGGGTAGATAATTTCATATCCAAAGATTTAATACATTATTAATTAAAGATTGTATTAAAATATCCACTAAAAGTATGTTATTATTCATAACATTATTAAATTAATATAGTACTCATATGAAGTTCCCGACTCCCACAACTATCAGGTTAGACATAAAATTTTGTAAATCATCACAATACCCATCACGTTGGTAGTTGGCATGATTACTCATATATCCCAACATTAAGTAAAATAATAAAAAAGTTTCTATGATAACACTTCAAGTGATAAGAATATAAAATAGAAAGTGTGATATTATAATCAATTATATAGAAATTAAATGCATATCCTCACTTAAGACTCTATTGTTTATCTATGGTAATTTTCATATTATGTTTTCTAAAATAATAATATATTAATGTCATTCACTCTATGTTATAAATTGTATTTTAATTTTCCTTGTTATATCACTTGGGCGTTTGCAACCAGGTGTGCAACAAGGATCATTATTGTGCACTAGGTACATGTTGACTTAACACCCACTGATACCTTTCTATGGTATTAAATATAGTTAAATTAATACCCTAGCCACATCCAAATTTAGTATCCTTATAGGGATTTAATTTCAATGAAACTAATCTCAATGTAATTTATAAAACATTCAATGTATTTTCCTATACATTGACTTATCATCATAACTTTTCCAAATGTATTCATGTATTGATCACAAAAAATAAACAGACCTTCCTCTAATGACAACTATAGAGACCAAATCCTTTTACACATATTTTAACATGATTTTTAATAAAAATATCCAGCAAAAGATACCCAAGGATTAATAATCATAGTGTATTTGGTAGAATAGGTTCATATAATATCAACATGATCTTAAAAACATTATTTTATCTTCCTAGTGTTCTCACAAAGTCCTTTGATATTTTAAAAAATCATAGGATAACCTATTGAATACATAAATAATAGTGGTGATCTATAATTCCCATTATGGAAATGATCTTGATATTATATAATAACATATTTTCCAATATGAATCATGTTATATCATAAATTTCAAGGTTCATAAATAATTATTTTGAATAATGACATAAATATTATCAAATCATAAGATCATGGAAATATAGGAATATGAAGAAACATAAAACATTATATTCGATTGTTTCAAGACACATTGCCATGAAAACATAAAATTTCGTATAGTGTCCAAACATATATTAGGTCTAAACCCTAACAATATACATAAAATTCATGAGATATAAAAATTTACCAATGTGTAAGAGTTCATTATAATAACACCCATCATATCATATAAATCCATATGTGTCCCACAAAAAACAATGAAAAATATTTAACTAGAATATGTAATACCCATAGAATGTAAAGTATGGAATATTGAAATGAATCTTATAAAACATAGGTCTTAATAAATCATTAAATTATATTTAAAAAATAGTAGGATAAGAAATTTTCACTGAAAAAAAGAGGTAAGCCAAAATTGTTAAACATTAATATGTTCCCATACTATGTAATCAATTTTGGGTGAAATACATTAAAAGGGAATTATAAGAAATGATTAATTAATGGAAAATTTCACCTTAACCCGGTTTGATTTTGAAAAGGGTATTAATAAATGATAGAAAGGGATGTTTCAAACCTTCAATGAAAGGTAAAATATGATATTCCCATATTTATGTGATATATATATATATAGTTTATCGAAATTGCATAATTTTAATTAGAGAGATAAATTTAGGTTGAGAGAAAATATATATAACCCAATGAAAGATGGTGTTTCAAAGTGTTCCATCACATTATGTCCACTTTCTCTACAAACATTCACATAAATTCTTAAATAATAAAATTACATTTATTAAATAAATTATGAAGAAAGTTTTTTAATATACATTATTTGTTTTAAAAAATTATATTATATTAGAGTGATTTAATTGAGATATTATTTTTCTTTATACAATAAAAAAGTAATTATTTTCATGCTTCCAAGGTTGCATCACCTACAGGTAATTATGGATGTTATTTTTGAATTTATTTAACATATTAAAATTGTTATGAAATAATTTCAAGTTATATTATGAGTTAAATTTTTATAAAAGAAAAATACTATTATAACTCCACAAATATCATAGTGTTTAATTGTATTCTTTATATGGTAAATTAACATAATCAGTTTTTCTATCCACAACGAACATATATGGTTTTATTTATTATTAAGGATATATATCCACTATATAAGGTAGAGGAATCATAAATTACTTATTTAAGTAATTTTAAAACATAAAAAATGAATTTAAATTATCCATAAATGTGGTAGTGTAAAATGAAATTAATTATTTATGGGGGATTTGATCTTACCATATTATGAATAGTCATTTTTATATTAAAATAACTTTTGGGAAGGGTTTAAAATTTCATTGCACAATAATAATGAAATATAAATACGTTTAGGATAGTGATGTTATTATTTCAAGGAATGTGGAAATAATATGGGCATGGTAGAAGATTAGAGAAATTGGAATATGTTCAGTTGAGAATTTACCTTTTTATTGTGGGTGTCCTTTATTAGGATACCCTTTAAGGCTCATTTGAGTGATATTTATATAGTGTGTAAAATAGAGGACAATTATGTGAATTTTTAATACATTTGATAAGAACCATGTCTTAGAAGGTGTGATATTAAGAGTTGGTGACATGTCATATTTATAAAGGAATGAGAGGGGTGTCTTTGAATATAATATTACGTGGTTATTTTCTCCACAATACTAATTATTTTGTAGAATAATGTGACTAAATAATATAATTTGTTAATGTGGGTCTCATATAATGGTTTCATACATCATCTATTCTGCATTAATTCTACTATTTGGCTTATAAGGATATGTATTATAGTATGTCATTTTCACTATTCACCAAAAACTAATTTTTTTACAAAAATTAAAAATAATTCAACAATTCCTTTTTCAAATGTGTAGATTATAAAATATAGATATATATTTTTTACAATAATTATATAATTGGAGAAAATACATTTTTAAATAAAATCATTATATATTTGAAAAAAGTAAATTTTAATATTGTGATAAATTTTATGAACCTCTATAATCTTATTTATGGTCTCATAATATTATATTACAATTATAAATTTATGGTATATATTGTAGTTTATAATATAGATAAATTTTATTTTATAATTTCATATGTGAGGTTGTTATTCAAACAACCACATTACAATTCATAAATTTCATAGGACTATTCCAAAGGTCCTAATACTATTCCAATGGTCATATTACTAGTTATACAGTCTTATTTGTCACATTAATAGGGGTTCCCTTTATTATAAAAAGACATCACATTTCATTCATTTTTCATTTACATATATTTCCACTCAATGTAAAATATATATTGAATTCAATAATGAATATTTCATTAAAAATTTCAAGTTTCATATCTAAAATTGTGTTCATGATTGTGTTCATTTTATAAGAATGAGAAAAATAATATTTTTATATTATACATAAAATATTTTCTATGTTTCATATTGTAACACATTAAAATCAAATTTCTATATTTTTTTTATAAATTAAATTTTTATGATAATATAATAAAATGTTTTTGGTTTTATTTTTTTCATGTTCATTATATAATATAAAAAATTTATATAATCATAAATAAATTTATTATAAAATACAGTTTGGGCCAATAGATGGCCATATAAAAGAAGTTAATGTCCATGGGAATCACCTTAGAGGATGGGAGTGAAGTGAGGAAATCTCATATGGATTAACCATTAACATCTAATTAAATAATGAACCTAGTGTTTAATTATTAGTGTGTCACTACACACCATTATAATATTCTAGTACTCAAAATATGGTTCAGGAAGTATTTTAGGAATTTAATAGGGTAGATTAGTTATACCTTATGATATATAAGATAGTGATAGAGATTCTAGACAACTAAGACCAAGATAATCCATTTTTCTGAAGAGGATATTATTAGGTCAAGGTGTTTAGAAACATGGGAATTATATTATACTGAATATTATATATACCTTTATTTTTTAATGTCTATGAGGGTGTTGTAAGAACATTATAGGGTAGTCACATAGAAGAAAAAGGATTCCCATTGATAGGTGGAATATAAAAAAAGACATTGATGACACTACTTGATGTTATTGAACATAGTCTATAATTATTTATCGTACTAATAGGGTATTCCCTTATTTATCATCATGGAAAAGGACATGAATTTACCCCCATATTAAAAAATATTCCATATATAATCCATATATCATTGGTGGGATCAAAAAAATCATACATTCTATATAAGGGGAATTCCAATGGTGGCATTGATCATATTTGGGTTGATATCAATACCAAAATTTTCAATAAATAATCTGTGAAATTTCCTAGAGGTAACTATGAATTCACACTTCAATGGGTCCATCACTATATAGTGGTATCCATACAATATAAAAAATCCCTCAAAATCATTAAGATGTTCCTGATGATAGTGTGATTTTACCACAAAGTCATCCACATAGGAATCCACTGTCAATGGAAGTTGTGGCATGAATATGTGGTGAACAGATTTATAATAGGATTATCTGACATTATTCAAGACATAAGGAATCACTAGGTAAAAATAGGTTCTATATGGTTACATAAACATAATTTTATTATCCTTTTTGGGATCCAATAATATTTCATATTACCAAGAATATATTTCCATGAAGGAGATGGCCTAAAAATTGACCATTGTATAAAAAATATAAAATTAATGAGATTTTTTCCTTTCGATAAGTTGAGTATAATATAATGGTCAATATGGTTCAGAACTATCTAAGGATAAGACCTCAGTGTCTCCTTATTTTCCAATAAAATTATTTCATTGATCTTTTAAAGAATGAAAGTTACTAATTTTTTCTGGGGGTGATATAAATAATATTATCTATATTGTACATGGACCATTCTCAGTGCCGATGATCACCTTTATCATGTCATTGATATTTTCGGAGACACCCCCTTCAATAAAAGTAAGATATTCATCCACGCACACTTAATTTGGGCAATGAATACTAGAGGTAGGATATAAATATTCTATGACATGTGACTATAAAATGAAATTGTATAGATGAGTGGGTTTGAAATTTTCAAAAGTAGATTCCAAAATTTCTAGTTCCATGGAGATCAAGGGAAAAAATTTCAATGGTCATATATTTCAATGGTTTTGAAAACGTTTTATTCCCATTATATAATAGAAATGAGGCTTGGTCATCTACTGGTAGTTCAATTGCACTTCTTATATAGATGTTTATGTCCCGAATTTTCCAGTGTATGTTGTACATCTCATTATGCAATAAAAACTTATTCTTGGGCCTTAAGGGAACCTCCATTTTATAGGTGTTATTTATTATCTTTTAATTCATTATGAATGAAAAAATGGTGACATATTTATAGAGTGCATTCTTCTATATGGAGACAAGGAAAGATAAAATTACTCTTCAGGTCATCATAGGGATCTTATGGGGTGAGTGTCAAATCATTAAGAGAAATAAAATTGTGAGGCTCTTCAATATGAATGTACATTTATTATTTGTATGATACCTGAAATCTAGGAAATGGGTTTCACATGTGTCAAAGGAAAATATAACATAATAAAGTAACCCTACTCACCTAATGAGGATGTATTTGCCGCACTGGCCATACGATAATGGGATGGATGTAATCTTGTGGAGCCAAGGCCTTCGTAATAAGGTTTTGAATGTTTTGAATTTTGAGATATCCATTAATATATAATTTTATACCAAATAAAGATACTATGTCATTATCTGGATCATTCCACATTAATTCAACCTTCTCTATCTATAACAATGAATTTTTATGTTGTAGAAGGCAAATTTAGTTCCTATGTACCCAAAATTTTACAGTATTGAAGTTAGGATGAGATTGATTACAAATTCAAATTCAAACAAAGAAATATTAAATTATATTCCATTGATGTTTCTTAATACATATACAGGGTATATATTTTTATGGATGATTACACCTTCATCTCATATAGTAAAGTAGATAAAGGTCCAATGGTCCATGTGATCATCCCCTTACACCTGATAAATTCTATATTATAAGCCCTATCATAAACGTGTGTTTTTTCTTCAAAGAACCAGTTAGGTAATTAAGAAGATACATTAAACTATTGGGGAAGTTGTGGATTGATAATCATATTAGGATTTTTGTCAAGATCTCAAAAAGGTTATTATTCTAAGATAGTTTCATGTGTTAACCACTAAATGGTCTCTACATGATAGGAAGTGTTGAGGGTATAACTACATAAATTGGTGTTTCCTTGTTATAATATAATGCACTCATATATTTAAATTTGGGTGAAAGATAAAAAACATATACCACTATGATCTGGATAGATGTTAAACCTAAAATATGGGGCATATGATCATATATGAGGATATAGTAATAGAAGAATTTTATTAAAACGACAATAGAAATGATTTCCTATTATAATTTTTAGGAAAGAAGAAAATTTCATCTATAGGACCTTAGTCATTGTGCATACAAACGGGGAACATTACCATTCTTTGAGAAAGTCAATTGGAGATTATGGTAGTAAACTATTTTTCATCATCCAAATTTTCTACACAAAATTCACTAACCAGATGTGATTTTCCAAGTCATACATTACCTGTTTAGTAGAGGATCCATGTTGTGCTTGATTAATTATAGATATTCCTCCAAATATGTATGGAAATATTTACATCATGGTGAATAGAATCTTTATAATGGGAGGGGATTTTTAGTTTTCCTTGTGAGGATTTGGGTTACTCTTTCAACCATTAGAGTGAATTATGATATATTCCATCACTAGAGTGGATGAGAAAACCTCAATGGTTGTTAGGTGATTTAATCATCCACAAATAGTCTCATGGGATAAATAATTTATTTTCAAGATTTCCAACCATTGAACATTTATCCCAAATGTTGGATTTATTGGATCATTCTCTATAATCCCTAGTAACATTAGGGATTCCTAAGATAGTAATTACATACACTAAATTTTCACGAAATTCAACTAGATGAAAATATAACTTCTCCTAGATCATCTATTTTAAGTAAAAACATTATTTGATGGTGTGTTCATGGAACCAATTGTAGGGTAATTATTGGGAGGATTTATCAATTGAATATCATAGGTATTCATGAACTCTCGGATCAAAAAAATGTATTTTTTATGTCATAGATGTGGAAGCCATGGAAATTCACATCTATTATAGAGTAGAACCTATTCTTCTACACATAGTGTAAGAACCTGGATCTCTTTTTAGGTATTTTTTTCCTTTTTTCTGGAGTTTTTGAGAAAAATGAATTTTCTAGAAATTTCAGAAGTACACACTGTGTACATTCTTAGTACACTCCGTGTACTCTTTCCCCGGATCGAAGCCGTGTTTTGGCTGTGTCTGGGCCACAGACATGGTGTGTAAGGCTAAGGTGGAGGATGCTTATTTCGGAGTACGGAAAAATTGAAGTACACGTCGTGTACTCAATAAGTACATGCAGTGTACATTCTTTTTTTTCATAAAATGGACCGGGGTCGCGTCTAACCCCAAAAATCATCATCTTCTTCAGTTTTCGTCCGTCCGAAGCGACCCGTATGAACGAATCTTCGATGAACTTCTACCTTTCCATCCATTCTCTGATTCGATCATGGTTATTTGCATTGGAATCGCAGCAGTGAGTTCTTCCTTCTGTTGTTGCCTTGTTTCTTGTTTCCCCCTCGTTTCCAAGTTATCGTGGGATGAACATATTGTGTGTTTTCTCAGATCTACGTCATTATAAGGGGAATCTGTCGTCGAGGTTCACATATATCGATCTCCTCGGATCGAGGTAGGTGGTTTGTGCCTTTCCTTGGAAAGTTGATGAATATTTTGTGCAATTTCCAATAATACCCTTGAACGGGGTATTGCGTGTTTCCTGTTTTTTCCTTGTTACTTTTCTGCTTTTCTTGATTGCTTTAGTAGAGGTAATTTCTTGTGATTAGAGTTATTCGTTGTGCTCAGATTTCTTTTCAATGCTTGTTTTTCCTGTTTGTCAAATTTACAGTTTCCATGCCTAGTTGTAGGACAGTGGAACTGTTGTTTTATTATTGTTGTTGAACCTTATTTGTTATCCAAGTAGTTCTTGAGGTTTACATGGACGATACACACACGCTGAGCATGTTTAATTATACTCAAAACAATGAGAACCTAGAGTAGTATACCAAAGGGAGAATTGACGGAAGGGCTTCTCCAGAGAGTCCTTTAATCACGATGTGAGACCAAAGGGTGAATTGACAGAATGGCTTCTCCAGAGTGTCTTTAAATACGACGCGGGCCATAGGGGGAATTGATGTTGACTGCTTCCCCAGAGATCCTTTAGCACGATACGAGACTATAAGGGGAATTGACGGTGAGTGCTTCCCTAGAGAGTCTGCTTATTTACGTAGCTGAACCAGAGGGGTGAGACTATGTGGGCCTCCTAGAGGGTTTCTAGTACTTAGAGGTTGAACCATATGGGTTAGACTGTGAGAGCTACCCAGAGAGTTACCTGTTTTTTTCTTGTGGTTGACTGCTTACTTGTGTGCTTTACTTGTTAGAGCTGTGGATTGTAGCTACTTGTGTTTTCCTGTTTATTGCTTCTTGTTTATTACTTACATGTATTCATTGACTATTAGTCACAAATATTTGGCTTATTGCCTACGGGGATTGTATCTCACACCCTGTTTGGGCCATGCTTTTGGGCCCAAGCAGACTATGTTGTTGCAGGTATAGACAAGGGCAAGCGCCCTTCAACCTCAGGATCTTGACTGCACAAGGAGCTGGGGAGCATGGGACTGAGCCATGGCTCGTGATGCTGAGGAGCTTACTGTGTTTTTCTTTTGCACATGGTTTTAGCTGTATTTTAGCATGTTGTTGTGTTTGCTGTTTTCCTTAGATACTTCGTTTTCATCAAAGTTATAGATATACATTTCTTCCGCTGTTTGGTTTCTGTTGTTATGCCTGTTGTTTATTACTTACACTGTTTATTATTGTTTTCTTACCTTATATACCTTACCGAATGAGGGCATAGTTTCCCCACTGACTCCCCAAGGCCCTCGCTGCTAGTCGGAAGCCTCTGGTGTTCAGGTAAACGTGCTTGAGGTCATGTGGCAAACCAGGTACGGGGCACCAGTGGAGGGGCTTCGGGCTCGGGTTGTTACAAAGGGGTATCAGATGAGTTCTTGTCTCTTTCTTTACTGTTTGGAGACGTTATCCAGGGATAGGATGGATTCAGTTATTGGTATTAAGCTGTGCTTGGTAGTAGCTAACCTGTGTACAGGGAAAGGCCATACTACCTCATTAATTGTAGTTTGCTATTTTTGAGTTTTATGGTTGATATGTTTTCACCTAGAGTGATTCACATGACTTGTGCAGTTATTGTTTTGATATTTTGGTTCTTTTTCTGTCACAACCCGATGATATGCAGGTATTCCATCTCATGCATCATATAGAAACTTGTAGAAATCACATTTCATGGATTCTTTCCATGCCATATTGGGTGACTTAGAGATTTATTGCTGTTGTGATAGGCTCTGTGTAGATTATGCATGCTATTGTGAAATATTCTTGATAGATTCTCTGCTATTGTGTTAGAAAACTGCTGTTTTGTTCCTTGCTTAAAATGAATGCCAAATTTTGGTTTTTGAGGTGTTATGGGCCTCACGGATCGGAAATTGGCATATATTCCAATGTTTTTTGTGTTTCTGTAATTCTGCGTAGTTTCTGAGCTACTGCCCAGAAAAACCCAGAATATACGATGTATACTTTTTGGATACACACCGTGTAGTTTTCAGGCCGTGTCACTGACCGTGTGAGCCGGACACGATGTCGTGGGTGTCACTTTAGTAACATGTCGTGTACCATTGGTACACGCCGTGTGAGTTCAGAGTCGTGCACCCGGATGTGTCCCTAACAACACGGGTCCGGGGAAGCTCGGGTAGAACACATCGTGTCCATAGGGAGCACGCTGTGTAGTCTTGTCCGGGTACCCGTCCATGTCACGAACAGCACGGGCCGGCGTGACCTTCTTTTCCACACTCCGTGTTTGTTCATAACACATCATGTAGTTTTGTCCCGGTACCCAGCCGGGTCATGGAAAACACGGGATGGTGTCGCCATCGCCTTTACACGTCGTGTTTGTTCGGAGCACGCTGTGTAAGATCCAGCCATGTAGATGGTCGTGTACTAAACAACACGGACCGCCAAAGCCTTTTCTAGTTCATGTCGTGTCTGTTTCGAACACGTCGTGTAGTCTCGGGTTGGGTCGGACCGTGTGGGTTAGCTGTGTTAGGAGACTCGGGAAGGGGAATAGATTTCAAGTACACGCTGTGTGTTGGGGTCAACACACCATGTAGTTTGAAGTGTACACGACTTGTAGGGCAGGGGTACATGCCCATGTCTGTAGATTTAGAAGACACGCCGTGTATTTTTATACACGCCATGTAGTAGTGTTTGGAAAACTTGTTTGTTTTTATGCCCGTGTTCCCATTTTGTGCTCTTGTGTTCTCTGTCCTTGTTTTTTTTTGATCTGAGGTGTGCTTTTGATCTTTCAGAGCTATTCCTCCAAGACGCCCTCCGATCGTACGTCTGTCGTCAGGCAGCGATCAGACACCAGACAGGGCTGATCAAGGACTTCTTGTCAATCCCCCATCCGAGCTAGCCTGGGCACCGGTTGTCGTACCAGTTGCAGGCGCTGATGCGCAGTTCAGGGAAGGTTTCATGAGGATGATGCAGGCTTTCCGGGGAGCACCGCCTCCTGCCTCGTCTTGGGAAGACATGACGAGGGTTTTCCAGCAGCAGCATCCTCCCACGTTCTCGGGGGAGGGAGGACCTCAGGCTGCAGAGTCATGGCTGGAATCCATGCTGACTATATTCGAGCAGCTGGAGACGCCTCCAAGGAGGTTGGTCATTCTCACCACCTACATGCTCTGAGACTCCGACATAAGGTGGTGGGACGTGATCTCACAGGCGAGTCAGCAGCAGGCTATGACTTGGGAGGAGTTCCAGCGCGTGTTCTACGACTACTTCTACCCGGAGACCCTGAGGGCCGATCGAGCCTGGGATTTCATGAGATTAGAGAAGGTTACTCTATCTTTCATGGAGTATTACTCTCGTTTCACTAACCTGCAGAGTTTTACACCCCTTCGGGATGGGAGTGGGGTGTTTTTAGCGAGGAAGTTTGAGGATGGGCTCAGGCGGGAGATCTGCTCGCAGGTGAACATCTTCCAGCTGACATAAATTACTTCCATTTTCAACCAGGCATTTATTGTGGAACGCAATATGAGAGACTCTGGAGCTGCGAGCCAGGGCGGTTCTGCTTCTAGAGCTAGATTTCCTTTGGATGACAGCAAGAAGCACTGTAGGGAGCATACGCGGGGTGATTTGAGGAAGCGAGACGCATCATCAGGAAGCTATGTGATATGCTATCAGTGTGGCCGGACATGGCACATGAGGCCGCATTGCCAGAGAGACCCCGTGGAGTGTCGATCATGCAGCAAGATGGGTCACCTTCAGTATTTCTTCCAGGTTTTCTCACCACCAGCAGGTGGATGTGGTTCTTCTATAACTCCTCATTCTGGAGCATCACCGCCAGTTTTTCACCAGTCGGGGAACTGGAGTTCTTCCGGCTATTCGGGCTAAGGTTGAGGTTGAGGCCGTGGCGTTCAGCCACCAGTTCCTTAGAACCAGCAGGGCGGTTCATCTTAGAGTGGTCAGCCAAGGGCACATGGCCGTAGTACATGCCAGTCTTTCGCCGTGGAGCAGACTTATCAAGATCAAGATCATGACCCTTATACCATTCGAGGTATGATTTTAGTATCCTTAGTTTTATCTTCATCCCTTTTCTATACTCGTGCTACGCATAACTTTATCTATGTAGCTGTTGTGGAGAGACTTGGACTCTGCATCCTTTCTTCTGCCGACTCATTGACACTAGACACACCTTTGGGAACGAGGACATCTACTGTGCGCTAGTGTGGAGAGTGCCCTCTCGAGATTGCAGGGTATCGCTTCTTATGGGATCTCTATGTCCTAGAGATGACAAGCTATGATGTCATCCTTGGCATGAGCTGGTTGATTCCCATCCGGGTAGTCATCGTCTTCTATCACTGCAGAGTGAGTTTCGATTCACCAGAAGGTGAATCTTTCCTTCACAGAGGCGAATTGGACCTTCAGGTGAGTCGGGCAGAACTCGAGCATCTTGGCCTAGGAGGGGTGACAGCCCAGATTGCTAGTCTTTATTTAGATGACCAGGGGACTCCACAGTTGGATTTTCCTCTAGTGGTGGATCGCTTCAGGGATGTCTTTCCAGAAGACTTTTCGGGTTTTCCTCCAGAGCGTCAGGTGGAATTCTCTATTGAGCTCATGCTAGGAGCGGCACCGTTGTCCATTAATCCTGATAGGATGGCCACACCTGAGTTTCAGGAGCTCAAGAAGCAGTTGGAGGAGATATAGGCTAAGGGTTTCATTCGACCCAGTACTTCTCCTTGGGCTTCTCATGTTCTGTTCGCGAAGAAGGCAGACGGTACCCTTCGGATTTTTGTGTATTATAGGAAGATGAACCAGTTGACGGTCAAGAACCAATATCCCTTGCCGCAGATTGATGACATTTTCGATCGGCTTCGAGGAGACTGGGTGTTATCGAAGATCGACTCGAGGTCCGATTATCATCAGTTGCACGTTAGACCATCGAATATACCTCTGACAGCCTTCAGGAGTAGGTATTGTCTATACGAGTATATAGTCATGCCTTTCGGACGCATGAACGCACCTGCAGTTTTCAGGGCACTGATGAACCAAGTGTTCCATCCTTACTTGGATTCCTTCGTCGTGGTCTTCGTGGACGATATCTTGGTGTACTCTCTCACTCGACAAGACCATGCCACCCATCTTGAGATTTTTCTGAGTACACTGAGAGAGCAATGGATTTATGCTAAACTCTCGAAGTGCCACTTCTGGATGGATCAGATTCACTTCTTGGGTCACCTAATCTCAGAGGTAGGAGTATCTGTGGACCCAGAGAAAGTGAGAGGTGTAGTTTCCTGGGAGAATCCGAAGAACGTTTTTGAGGCATGGAACTTCCTAGGGATGGCTGGATACTACAGACACTTCATTCGGGACTTTTCTCATTTAGCAACACCTTTGACAGGTCTGACCAAGAAGGGGGTGAAGTTCTTATGGTCGGAATCTTGTGATTCATCCTTTCAGGAGTAGAAAGGGTGGTTGACGTCAGCACCGATACTAGTCTTGCCAGAGCCAGGCAAGAGATACACTATTTACTGTGATGATTCAGGTGTTGTACTAGGAGCTATGCTTATGCAGGTAGATGGAGTCGTTGCATATGGGTCTTGGCAGTTGAGACCACATGAGAAGAACTAACCTACGCAAGACCTGGAGTTGGCAGCTGTTGTTCATGCCTTGCGCTGTTGGAGACACTATCTTCTGGGAGAGCACTTTGTGGTCTTCACTGACCATAAGAGTCTCAAGTATATCTTCACTCAGCATGATTTGAATCTGAGGCAGCATAGGTGGGTTGAGTATCTACAGTCTTTCGACATTGAACTCACATATACGCCAGGAAAGGGAAAAGCCGTGGCTGATGCGTTGAGAAGGAGAACTCAGATTCAGGCAGTTCAGGAGGCCAGTAGTGAGTGGCAGCTGATGGCTCTGTTCTCTGAGATGCATCTAGATGTGAACGAAAGATAGGGATATACTTTTCTATCTTCTTTAGATGTTACCTCCATGCTACTTGATCGGGTACGGATGAGATAGCTATCAAACTCAGAAGACTTAGTCCTGCGGGAGAGTGTGTCAAGAGAGGACCCTCTTCCTAGATGGACAGTGGGTGAGGATGAGATCTTGTGTTTCCAAGGATGTGTATGGGTGACAGCAGACATACGTGAGGAGCTGATGTGGGATTTCCACTCCTCTGTTTGGGCAGTTCATCCTAGTGTCACCAAGATGTATCGGGACCTTCATCGCCAATACTATTGGCCAGGTATGAAGAAGGATGTTACTAGTTTTGTCATGAGATGTTCTACTTGTCAGCAGGTGAAAGCAGAGCATCAGTGACCAGCAGGGCTTTTACAGTAGTTACCCATTCCGGTGTGGAAGTGGAATGATGTTGCAATAGACTTCATGACTGGGTTGCTGAGGTCACCTCGGGGAAACGACGCTATTTGGGTTATCGTTGACAGACTTACGAAGGTTTCTCACTTAATGCTGATCAAGGAGACCTTCATTGTCGATGATCTGGGACGACTTTACATCAGAGATATCGTTCGTCTGCGTGGAGTTACGCGCTCTATTGTTTCAGTCAAAGATTCATGCATTACCTCCTGGTTCTGGCAGGGACTTCATAAGGCCTTGGGTACATAGGTACTTTTGAGTACAGCTTATCATCCCCAGAATGACGGCCAGTCTGAGCGCACAATCCAGGTGCTTGAGGATATGCTCCGAGCTTGCATCCTTGACTTTGGAGGTTCTTGAGAGAAGCATATTCATTTGGTGGAGTTCGCCTACAACAACAGTTTTTAGGTGACCATTCAGATGGATCCATACGAGGATTTGTACGGTAGGTCGTGCTGATCACCATTATGCTAGCTGGAGGCAGGAGAGGCAGCTTTTCTGGGACCTCGTCTTGTAAAAGAGACTTCAGAGCAGATAGAGATGATTCGGAAGAGGATGGCTATAGTGCAGTCTCGACAGAAGTCTTATGCTGATTAGCGGAGACGACCTCAAGAGTTCGAGGTCAGTGATTAGGTTTTCCTACGTGTAAAACTGAGGTTGGGACACAAGAGGATTCAGAGACAGGGTATGCTTTTAATGTGGTACTTAAGGCCGTTTGATGTCTGGGAGAGAGTGGGGTTGGTCGCCTATTGGTTGCAGCTACCTCTGGGGTATCGGGCCACGCACGACGTCTTCTACGTCTCTTAGCTTAGACACTACTTTTTAGACCCGTCTCACGTCTTTCATCCCAAGGAAGTCGAGCTCGAAGAGGATGCGTCATTCGAGGAGCATCCAATCCGGATTGTCGATCATAGTATGAAGGTTCTCCGCGGGTGGTCTGTTCCTCTGGTACGAGTCCTACGGCAGCACGGGCGAGTACAGGACGAGACCTGGGAGAGGGAGACCGATGAACGATTGCAGTGGCCGGAGCTGTTCGAGGGTTTCTCCTTCTCCGCCTCGTTAGGGAATTTTGGGGATGAATTTCTTTAAGGGGGGAAGTTTTTAAGATCCCATATCTTTTTTAAGGTATGTTTTTCCTTTTTTCTGGATTTTTTGAGAAAAATGAATTTTCTAGAAATTTCAGAAGTACACGCCGTGTACTCTTTCCTCCGCTTGAAGCTGTGTGATGGCCGTGTCTAGGCCACACATATGGTGTGTAAGGCTAAGGTGAAGGCCGATTATTTCAGAGTACCGAAAAATTGAAGTACACGCCGTGTACTCAAAAAGTACACACCGTGTACTTTCTTTTTTTCATGAAATAGACCGGGGTCGCGTCTAACCCCCAAAATCTTCTTATTCTTCAGTTTTTGTCTGTCCGAAGCAGCCCGTACGACCGAATCCTTGACGAACTTCCGCCTTGCCATCCGTTCTCTGATTCGAGCACGGTCAGTTGTGTTGGAATCGAAGCGGTTAGTTCTTCCTTCTGATTTAGCCTTGTTTCTTGTTTCCCCCTCGTTTCCATGTTATCTTGGGATGAATGTTTTGTGCATTTTCTTAGATCGACGTCATTCTATGTGGAATCTGTCGTCGAGGTTCACATATATTGATCTCCTTGGATCAAATTAGGTGGTCTGTTCCTTTCCGTGGAAATTTGATGAATATTTTGTGCAATTTCCACAAATACCCTTGAACGTGGTATTGTGTGTTTCCAGTTTTTCCCTTGATACTTCCTTCATTGCTTGATTGCTTTAGTAGAGGTTATTGCTTGTGATTAGAGTAATTTGTTGTGCTCGGATTGCTTTGCGATGCTTTTTCTGCCTATTTGACGTTTTTCCAGTTTCCATGCCTAGTTGTAGGATAGTGGAACTGTTGTTTTATTATTACTATTGAACCTTAGTTGTTAGCCAAGTAGTTCTGGAGGTTTACTTGGATGATACACATGCGTTGAGCATGTTTAGTTATACTCAGGACTTTGACAACCTAGAGTAGTAGAACAAAGGGAGAATTGATGGAAGGGCTTCTCCAGAGTGTCATTTAATCACGATGCGAGACCAAAGGGAGAATTGACGGAAGGGCCTCTCCAGAGTGTCTTTAACTATGTCACGGGCCATAGAGATAATTGATGTTTAGTGATTCTCTAGAGATCCTTTAGCACGATACGAGACTATAGGGGGAATTGATGGTGAGTGCTTCCCCAGAGAGTCATCTTAATTACGTAGTTGAACCAGAGGGGTGAGACTGTGTGTGCATCCCAGAGGGTTACTAGTACTTAGTGGTTGAACCACATGGGTTAGACTGTATGAGCTACCCAGAGGGTTACCTATTTTTTTCTTGTGGTTGAATTCTTACTTGTGTGCTTTACTTTTTAGAGCATTGGATTGTAGCTGCTTGTGTTTTCCTGTTTACTACTTCTTGTTTATTACTGCCATGTATTCATTGACTGTTAGGCACAAATCATTGGGTGATTGCCTAATGGGATTGTATCTCCCACCTTGTTTGGGCCATGCTTTTGGGACCAAGAATACTATGTTGCTACAGGTATAGACAAGGTCAAGCGCCCTTCTACCTCAGGATCTTGACTGCACGGGGAGATGGGGAGCATGGGACCGAGCCGTGGCTCACGATGTTGAGGAGCTTACTTTGTTTTTGTTTTGCACTTGGTTTCAGTTGTATTTCAGCACGTTATTGTGTCTGCTGTTTTCCTTAAATACTTGTACCTACTGCATCATTGTCATCGTAATTATAGATATGCATTGCTTCAACTTTTTGGTTTCTATTGTAATGCATGTTGTTTATTGCTTCTGTTGTTTATTATTGTTTTCTTACCTTGTATACCTTACCGAATGAGGGCATAGTTTCCTCATCGACTCACCAAGGCCCTCGCTACTAGTCGGCATCTTCTGGCGTTAGGGGAAACATGCTTGGGGTCATGTGGCGAACCAGGTACGGGGCACCAGTGGAGGGGCTCCGGGCTCGGGTCGTTACACATATAGGGGTAACTTTGATGATATTCATAGACCAGGTTCCAAATATACATTCTTTAAAGGAGTTTATACACAGAAGGTATAACTGGAAAAGGTACTAGATTCAACATAGCATTAGTTGTTTCTTTGCAATTAGGATTTCATGCTGGGAAGTGAGTTAATGGGTTAGGCCTTTTCGTGGACCAATAAATGGGATCCATGATTTTTTCATTCCGTTATATGGATTAATATAATCCTCTAAAATATATCAAAGATACAATATTTGAAATTATATCATCCTAGATATTCTCAACCTATATCCCCAAACTCTGTTTCTATTCAATTTTTCTATTGATTGAGTTGGTTATCCTCTTTCATTAAATAAAAAAGTATAAAACACATTTATTATCTGAATTAATTCACATGGATAGGTTTGTGAAACTCAACTTGTGTGATATTGAGAAAACTATAAGATATAATTTTATAAAAAATAATCCAATCAAGTGATGGACACCTATGAAAAATGGTTAGACTAGACAATGGAAGGGCCATCAATAGTCTTGATGAGTTATTAGAGAATAGATAATTTTTAATATTATGGGGTTCCTACCATCGGTTAACACCTAGAGGAAATGTTGTGATGGTGTTTAACTATAACACATATGTAATTGAAAGTGGAAAATGTGGTATTCCCAAAATCTTGTGGTTGAGAATCATTTTCTACCAACTCTGGTTCCATATTCTTTTTAGACATCATTGTAGCTCTCAATATCTTTAGAGCCACCTAAAATTTAGAGAGAGCACCGATTTGGAAATCACAGGGGGGGGGCATTAATATTTGACAGTCCATTGATATGTTAACTAGATTTTTAAGTGAAGTGGACTGAATAAACAAGTGGGGTGTCCCATTGATTCAACAGAATGAGACTCTTATGATATTTCTATTTTTGTCTCAGAAATGAATAGGTATAAAAATCAATAGTAGTGTGATATGTAGAACTCTATGAATCTTTCCAAGTAGATTGAATTTGGAATAACATGTTACATGATCTCATAGGGACCATGATGATATCATCATGACCATCCCTCGCATAGGATTATATCTGTGAAGGATATAAAAATTGAGTTTCTTGTAGGTCATATGATCTTTGAGAAAATAACTAATTTTCACATCTTATTTATTTATGCATTCCACCTTGGGGTGATATAAAATTTTGTAATTCCTTTTCATTTGTTTAGAATTTGGAAATATATTTTTAGATGTAATGTCTCATGTGATTATCTTAGACATAGGTATTGCCTTTGGTGATGAGTGTTAGAACCTACAAGATGGTTCTCAATTCATTGGCAGCATTATTTTGGAATATATTCCACGAATGTCGCATCACTGGAAATTTTCCCCATTTATGTTAGGGTATTGACTATGAAAACATTAATCATGGAAGAATTAATTGTTGATGTGTTAATAGAATCATCAGGTTGATAATATGGAGGGACCATCCATCACCCTAATAGGGTATTGGACTGCAGAGAAACATACCACCCTAACTAATGATTTTTAAATGGAGATATTCATCTTCGATGATATTATGTATGGAAATAAGTATTTAATTATAGGAATATTGTATTATCTTGATGTTCTAATATGATTCAAGATACAAATACACTAGTAATGTAGTAAGATCAAATTTTAAAAACTATTATTTAAGGTCCTAATCATTATTAAAGATTCCCAGATATGTTATATATATACTTATAAAGTCTTAAAATTTTTATCATACATATTCAATCAAAGTAATGAGATGTGATTTTCAATAAGAAGTGTTGGAATGGAGATGTGTGGTGTCATAGGTGTCCTGAATAAAACATGTAACTTATTATTGGTATGATTTCCCACAATATATAATCGTTTTATTAATGATAGAGAGGGATGCCACACTCCTGATCACCAAAAGCCAATTTATGTGTTATTTAGAAAGATAGAAACCTGATCAAATTCTATTTCTCATATTTGGGTTTCAATCATACCTTGACATATCTTTAACATCAATTGTTGAGTTGGAAAAAAGAAAGGATGATAGTGATAGGGATGAATACACATTTAGTCCTATAATAGAATCCAAGAAATATCCCACAATTATTTTTCATGATGATACCTTGGGAATTACTGGGGCTTGGATTAAATATTGTTAATCCTCAACATATTGGTTCCAATATATAACTACATTGGATGAAGAAATAAAAATTCCCTTGAAATATTGATCATCTTAGATCCTTAAGGATAAAGTTTTCCTGATGGTGTTTTGAACACTCCCATATTTAGTCCATATGTGGGGGTACCACCAATATTAGCTTATGAGGGTCAAAAGAATATTTACCATAAGAATTTATATTAGTAAAATGAAGAGGATTTCAACATTATAATCTATCCCTTTTACATTAGGGATAAAATTTAGGGAACTAGACTTATTTAGAATGTGGAGAACCTATTTTATGGTTAGTGACATGGGATGAGGATAGAATTTTTAAAGAAGTGGTTTGAGTGGGATTCGTGGTTTTTGATCCAGTATATAGATTATTTTACCCTACACAATAGTGGGGATGGAAAGGTATTAATTAACAATGGGAGAATCCTTTATATAGATTGGATTATAGGTCTATGGATCTAGATTAACGTCCTTCCCCACGTGCTGACATCAAATTTTTTGATTTGGTAAAAGGAATCAGGGAATGGATCAAAAACAATTCCACTATTGATTATGTTTCCAAATAATTTTATGTAATTTGAGTTTTGGGATCTATTCCAAGATAATATCAATAGGAAGTTGGGGATTCCACAACTTTTCGGTACCATACCTCCTTGGAAAAGGGAAATTTGGCATTTAATCGATTTGGTTAATGATTCTTCTTATAGTTGGAAATTTTAATGGGGGAAATTATTCCCCCCAAAAGATCTCTATAAGAGGAGCCTTCATGGTGTTATGAACTCCAGATCCACCAAATACATTTTCTAGATTTGAATCACCCCTTCATCTTTATACCAAAGAAAAAGGGAGTAGTTTAAAATCATATATATAAGCTCTATTGTGGAAATAGTGTGAGAAAATTTAAAAGACATAGGATATTGGGTTTTTTCTGGTACATAAGATTCCATGATTTTAATATGAGTATTTATCCTTTCCTAATAAAAATTGGGGGTGTGTATGGTAGTTCATTAATCAGGGAGAGTGGATAGAATTATATTTAAATCATTTAAATTAAACTATTTGTATAACATGGATGATATTTATTCCTTTCATGAACAATTTCAGTGATGTATATCTATTGTGAATACCCAAAATTTCCAATCCTATCACTGTTGAAGAATAATTGATTCAGATTAGGTTCACCACTATGTTTTACAACACATTATACTAGGACTATAATTGTTTGGATATACTCGGGATGTTCCTGATCATGTACCAATTTTCACACATTCCAAAGGTGGGTGGGTCTTCAACAATAGGGTTGATAGTGGCAGTTCCTTAAACAGAAAGTGATGATGGGATATGAATGATTATTTCTAATCATACTTCCTTGAATCTAAATACAATTTTTATATATCCCACAAATATTTAATATATCCTAATGAACCCCACCCTTGTTATCTTCTTCATATTAAATACAGTTTATTAATTTATTAACATATTTTAAATAGTGGAGACATTTATTATAGATTATGATTCACCACACATCATCAATAATCATTGTTTACATGATTAATTTGTTTATAGATTCATTGGGATGCACCTTGAGGGAATCATATATTTACCTTGTTGTGTATCCTTGTTTCATGACCCTTGGAATCTTATGTTTCTCACATAATTTATCTTCATATCACATAATGTATATTAGTGTAGTTTTAATATGAAACCTATGATATTATAACAATGAAATGAAATCTCATCACATGAGGCATCCAATAATCATCACACATAGAAAAATAATATCAATTATTAAGGTATCTCGTGCTCATTGTCGATGAATGTTGTGTTTGTCACATAATTCATCTCAGTCTAAACCCCTATGAAATCCCTGTAACATCACCCAATCAACATTATTATCACTACACATGGAATACTATACTCATCACATATGGAAGGTATAATCATAGGCTCTTCCCTAAAAGGTAGAATGTGGATATATTATACTCATCATATAGGATTCTTGTACATGTCTCCTATGTAATAATATTCTCATCACCTAATGCAACCATTTATCACCATAAAGAGAATGAATCATAGTATTTTCCACCTATGGAAGTGGATAAAATATTCTATACTCATTACATAAGTTTCATAAAATCACTAAATAAAGGATAAAAGGCTCATTTCTTATGTTTTCATAGTCACATATCTAAGGGAATGATTTATGAGGCATCGGGTTGGGGTTGTGTGATGATTGTATTATAGAATTCCTAATGCTCAAGACATGATAGTTCAATCTAAATCGTCTCATTTCCTAAGATCAGGAACACATAAATGTCCAATTTAGAGAGATCCACATATTTTTTTCAGGAAATGTTAGTCACATATATTCCTTAAATGCGGGGATTTATATTATTTTAATGTTCTATGGTGACTTGTAAATGGTTTGGTGAGGGGTTTGGTAAACTCTATAATGAAACTATAAATTTGGAGATACTTCCCCCAAAAAGCGGAGATGGATTTATAATTATGATGATAATTACCATCATATTTATGTCTTTTATATCCTAAAGGAAAATAATAATCGAAACCCAGGTTTCTTGGGTTAAAATTTTATAATCGGGTGGCCAAAAAGTACTTTTTAATTTGACATCATGTTTTATGGATGAATTTTTAGTGAATAGAGTAATAAAAATGAATTATGGATGGCTTATGCATTTAGGTACCCATAGAGAGAAAGCCTTTTTTTGAATAGAAAATGGTGGTATCTAATGATGAGGCCATGATTGAGGTTTACACCTAATAAAAATACCCAGGTTCTGCTCATTATTTGGGATATCATGTGTTTGGGTTATAAAATTATTTTGATGTATTTTTATACTATAATCCAATACACATGTATTCCTTCAAGAACATGATTTATGTAAAGGCATGTTAGTGAGAGTGTTTTTTCTATAGATTAAATTGTAAAGAGATTAAACAATCCAATATCGATGCGAAGGGATTGGGAATGATAGTAAAGCATACCAAATGTGTGTATGGATTTTTCTAGAGTAACCTCGGTTCAAGTGGATCTATAACCCATAGGCCCTAAAATATAGTTTTAATATTTATCATAAAAGTTGTGAATCAAGCCACCATGGGATATGGATCACACAACATGGGATTTTTACAATACATGATATTGTAAATGACATATATTGTTAGAATGGATGGTATTCATGGAAACCATGGTATGTGATTCATGCATTGTGGATGTTTCATGATGCATATTGTTTCTTAACACATTTGAATCTTGCACAAGTTGTATTCTTGAAGGAAGAAAGTTTCATGAAAGAAACTAATACATAATAAAATGGATTAAATGAATCATGTGGGGTATTTTGCCTAATATTTTTACCTATGGGAGTCCATGGAGATCTTTGGACTTGGGTGATTGATGAATGTCCATGGTGAATGAGCTGAGAGAATGAAAATTTATGTCTTATGATTAGACCCCTATAATAGAAAGAAGATGGGTATATTTAGTAATCTAAATAATGAATTAGAGTTATCCATGTATTATTTGAATGAAAATGTATGCTAGGAGGTGAACTGTGCTATGAAATTGGTTATCATGACAACTTATATTACAAAAAATATTGAGTTGTGTAGTGATCTAGTGATCATCTCACAATTCTACTAGTTTCCAAAACCATATGAATTTTTCTAGAAAGTTTTTTTTCCATATTGTGTCTCACATTCTTCTTTGATGTGTTTTTTCATACCCAAAAATGGGTTTATATGAACATCAATTTTTTCATCATATTCTATTGATAAATAAAAATTTAATGTAAATGACATGGTTGCATGATACATTATAATGTGGGATGGTTTTATAGAACCAACACCATTGGAGACATACTATGTTTCCAACCAACCATATAGCAAAATTGGTTAAACCGCCTGCTTTCAAACCTAGTCATACATTACGTCTATCCAGGTAAAATTCCATGTGTCTCTAATCAAATACCTACTATGTCAAATAATTTGTTTCTATGAGTTAACTTATAGTAATATTTGTTTCTATCTGAATGAAATTTCATCAATTTAACAATTTTCGCGAGAGGAAGAGTAAATTAAATATTGTATTCTGTAGAAATAATGGAAATTATTTAACATTCATCTATTTCCAATGGTTTATGATCCCATAGAGATGAATTTGAAATCCTAGATTAATTTCATCGTCCATGTATTTGGATGAGTAAATAATGTTAAAAGAATTGTGTTTTGAATTCTCTTTTATGTACAATATTAGTTTATAATGACACACATACATGGATTTATATGTGAAACCAAGGTCTTCAGTCAAATTGTATGCTTAGTAGTACAACTCTAAAATCATTAGTACAATTGGGAGTACCATCCATAAAAGATTCAACGACATTTTGAACGACATTTCAATAAACTAATTCCTAGACTTAAAGTACAACAATTAGATGATAAATGAAGATTTACTGAATATAGTTCATCAATGAAATAATTAAGTATATAAAATATCCTCATCATTGAATAATAACAGTTCTTATCCATATACACTAGATTGTGGATTACACCCTCTAATGTCATCACTCATGATGTTACTCTCTTTATGTAGAATTTAAAGTATAATGTCACTCATAGTTACACTGATTAAATCAAATTTTATTGGATAAACATCCATATAATACTTTTTTATTGGTTAAAAAGAATATATCATCCTAATGATGTGTCCATGTATTATAGTTTTTCAAAATTTCATTCAGAAACAAATATTCCCAAATGAAATCTTATTTTATAGATCCTTTTTCAAATTTTCAGGATGGAAAGCTAAATGAAATACATTAAAATCCAATAGTGAAATAAGTAAATCTATTAATATCTTCAAAATATCAATATAAATGTTTTGGATATATTTTTCCATTTCTTCTCCATTTTTGTATATATTAAAAAATTAATAATTGAAATTGAGATTATATAAATATTAATTTTTATCAAAAATAAAAAAAAAAGTAAATGTCATGACATTCACAAAAAAATTATTAATATAAAAGAAAACAATTATAGAGGAATGTATTGTAATAAATAATCATTATCACAATTAACCTAAAAATATCTTATTTTAACACAACAATATTGATATTTTTCACTCAACTAATATCTATTACCAATATTTGTCCCATATTATGAAGGTTTTTTATGATCATGTTGGTTTTCATCTATATATTTTTTATTTTCTTAAAAATAATTTATATAAATTTATTTTTTTATGAGATTATTTAATTTACAATATTTATTTATGAGAAGTAAAATTTCCCTTATATTTTTTATTTAGTTTTTCATAAAATCATGTGGAAATTTTATATTAACTTAATATAAAATGTTAATAGAAATTTATAAATAATAATAGTGCTCTATGAAATTCAAAATATGAATAAGGATGATGATAAAATAAATTAAATATTATATATAATAATTAAAAAACCAATTAAGGTTTTAATATGAATCAAGAAATATAATCAAATAAATATTTTCATAACATAACAAAGTATCAATAAATATATTCACAAAAATAACTATATTTAAATATATATATTTATACTAAGAAAAAATTCCTACACAATTTTCAAAATACTATAATTAATATAATTTCTTATATATATAATCAATAAAATTAATAAATTATATCATAAATTTTCTTATTCATTAGTCAATAATAAATAAAATGAATTAATATTTAATTCTCATATATATATATATTTATATATATATATTTATATGTTTCTCAAATAATAAAAATGATTAATTTAATTTTTAAATCAAATAAGATGTATATAATGGTTATTGAAAATAATATGAAAATTGACATGGTAATATAATTAAATAGAAAAATTATATAAACATTGGAAGAAAAATAATTATAGATTTTAATATGTTTCACGCAATATGAAAAGCAATTAAATGAAAATTTCAAACCAAATAATTTTTTAAAATTTAGGGATAAAATTTAAGTAAAATCAATTTATAAATTTGAATAAAAAATAACATAAAAACATTATTATTAATAAATAAATAAATCGAACTATAATGTTTGGGTGATATTTAGTTTGTATGAAAATTTCATAAATGACATTTGGGTTGGTGATATGAATATCATTCAATAATATCAACAATTTACTTAATATCTTACTTACAATAAGATAGTGTTGAGAAGTATAGAGCCCCATGATGAATTATATATTAAAATCCTAGAAAATGACCTAAACAAAGTGAAAATAATAGAATTCAACAGAAAAATACAATTTCAAATAGTTATTGGAACAAAAGAATAAAAATAAAAGATATTAAAAATGTGGAAAATGATATATTTAATGCGAAAAAAGAAACCCCAATGATAGTTGAATGGTGAAAAGATTATTTCTTGGAAAAAATGATTAATTTTATTTTTAAAATTTATTTTTATTCATGATATAATGTCAAACCGAATAATCCACAACCTATGGGAGAATGAAATTGATCGTCCACAATATCAATTAGTGATTAATATTGTTCCATTATCGACTCTATAAAATATTTTTTCCGCAAATATTTATATATAAAGTGTGACTTGGTCTTGAAAAAATACGGTGATTCAATCATGAAAAACTTAAATAAAAAACATTTCCACTACTTCATGTCCACTCACTATCTTATTAAACTAATAAAAACTCACTAATAAAATATATTAAATACCATATCTAATTTTTTTTTCTTCTTTGTTGTAATAACCATTTGATTGATGGAGGCTCCCTTCTAATCTTCCAATGAGTACACGTTAGTGATAAAAAACCAACAATTCAAATATCATCATCTTTAATCGAATTTGTGGGGGCCACTCCCAAGTAGGGGAGAGATAAGTGGAGGAAATTTCATGATAGAAAAAACCTTTGCGAATGTAATCCTTTGGTGGGTGTTTAACAAGGTTTAATGTAGTCATTGGTGGGATATATTTCAAGGGTTGATGAACTAACCCTCAACATCAATTATTATCCCAATTAGGTAAAATTCTCTAGGAGGGTGGGGGTGATTCAGGGTATGATAGATTAAAACAAATTTTCATTTGGATATTATTCCTAAATTAAACAAAACAATACCCTCCCTTATTGTTATGGAAATATATTAATAGAAATGAAATCATGCACAAGACACATTTATTTTTTACATGGATCACCCTTAATGGGATATATACAAGGAGAATACAATGCCAGTGTTCCGATTGGAGAAAATTCACTATGGATCAATACCAATAATAATGTTCATGATATATCACTTCTATAGCCTGGTTCACTGCATTTAAAATGTATAGGATCCAATCAGTTATTTCTAAAGGGTCTCTCCCTATGTCTGTTTATCTTGATCACTACCATTGGAAAGGATCAACGCCTTCTTATTCCTTTGGTTATAGCTCTAGAAAGGACCAAAACTCAGTTTATGGGAATGTAGTTCACACAAAGTTTATGTAAATATAGTTCCATTAATTATTTCTAATTAATGAATCCAAAAAATAGGTAAATGCTCGGTTGAAGAACTTTATAGGTTTTTATTTCTCTCCTATGAAAACGCATGGATGAAACACTTCCACATTACATATAACTTCCACTGACTTATCTTTACTATAGACACACTAATTACATATCCTTTAGAAATAAATTTATGTTATTCCAAGTCTCACATTGAGTATGTTGAATTTACCAGTGAATAACTTACTTCTGAAAGTATTGTTTAATGTTGCAGATCCTATATCATTTTCTTATCCTTTAAAATTTAGTTATGAAAATGATACTTCTCATTTGATAATTTAGGTGTGTATCTCCATAAACAATACTCTCATGTGCTACACCTATGATAGAATATAGTTCATAACTCTTTTCATGAGATCCTGGCATATACCCTTGGGTGATATCCTTGCACGAACCCCTGAATCCTTGAATGAGCCCCACCTTGTGTGAGTTCCCTAACATTAAGCCTTGGTGCCACTCTCAAGTATCACCTTGATTGAGTGCACTGGAATGAACCCATGGTTCTTAGTCTAAGTCTCACCTGGTGTGATCCCCCTATCATGAACCTCTTTCACTCTTTGCACAAGAATACATTCGGATCAAGTGCAATACTTACGCAATGTCATTCAGTTATTCTCTATTTCTACAAACCACTATCATGATATCTAACCGTGATTCTCTTATCTGGATGAGATTCAGATAAATATTTTATGAAAAACCCTGTCAATCATTAAGTATGTGTCTTAGGGTATTTATTGTTGAGTATCTACCGCCTTAATTCAACTAATATCAAACAACTACCTTCCTATATAAGATCATGCACTCCGCAAAGATATGGGTGCAAGATCTTCTCTTTCTTTTTCACAAGATATTGGTGGGATTCCTTGATGACATGAACACATTGTCTCATGAATTTCCTCCCACTTATAGGCCACACCATAAGGAATCCCTCAAGAATGTATAAAAAACTATATAGTTCTTTAGGGACTCACAGATAGATTTTTCATGACATGCATGCAAACTATCCATATCACCCATATTGGTCACATGAGGCATCATAAAAAAATAGAATAAATATTCTAGATATTACTTATCCCATATTTAATGACCCCTGATATTTGAAATATAAAACCTCTAGGATACTAAAGATTGAGGATAAAGGTGATTGTGTTGTCTAAATGACATGTGACAGAACCCTAACGATACACAAGACACTGAGAGTCCTTTTCCAGTATTTGATCTTTGCATGAGTCTATGGTGAGAGTCTTCAATCACACTTTGCATGAGTCCCTGGTTAGAATTCATGCTTTTCACAATTCTTGATGGTGAGTCTTATTCGTTATTTTCATAAGATGATGGGATGAGATCTATAAACAATAATGAATACAACAAAAGACCCCTCTGTTAGCTCTAACGTTAATAATGACTTCTATGCAAGACCTCCCCCTGATATCCAATTATAATCATGTGAATTGGTAGAGATCTCACCATGAAACTGAAATTAAATTATGAGACATCATGTGATTTTATAAATTAATTTCTTCCAATGATTTTTATAACCCATGACATATTTAAAAGAAAAATATGAGTGACACACATGATCACATTATGAGAATAGTTCAGCACTAGTGCTTCACAACATTTAATCACTATATCAAAATTCAATTTTGTGATTGTCAATGTTGTTATATAGAAATGTTATTTTGGACCCATCATGAGTTTCAAATACATGCTGTCTTTTTCAAAAACCACAAACCTTGTCAACAAACACAATCAACCCAAAATATCCTTCATGATATATTTTTTGCAAAATATTTCCCATATTATGTTTTCTCACAAATCTTCACCTTTTGATTCCATATTAAAGTTTCTTCCATCAACTTCCAAAAATTTTATTTTTGTGTTTACTATAAAGATAAAATATCTAATCAGCACATAATATTAGACCATGTGAACCATGACCAGTTTGAGGAGAAAGGCTATAATGAATATTTAATCAATGAAATAATTAATTTCCATACAAACCCACTCTTCAAATTTCTTGATGATCCTTATATATTGTGATATATAATATCTTTTCAATCATATCTTGCATCATTAGATTTAAAACTCCCCCAATATCACTATTACCCCTATAATCTACTCACCCTCACATTATTAAAACATTTTCTCCCTTTTGTAGAACAATTTCTTCCCATTTTTCAACAAACATGAATGATACATTATTATGTCCTAATATAGTAAAGAAAAAATATCACCATATCAGTGAAAAAAATCACACCTCTAGGAGAGGGTGTCTCTCATCTACACTTTTTCATGTGTGGGGAGTCAACTAGACTCCATGAGCCCGTCAATCTTATTCGAATAATTATTTGGGTAAATCCTTTGTCAAACTGTTGGAAACCTATAGTTCGGAGGAACCTACTCCAATTTCATAATCCTTTGATCGACTTTCCCCTTGATAAAATGATACATGATTTCAATTTGTTTTATCCTTGAGTGATTGACTATATTTTTTCTCATATTTATACTACAAGAATTATCATAATGATCTTTGGCAATAAATATCACTTCAACTCCCATATCATCAATATTTTACATTATCTATAATTTTTTTTTTTCATGTTTGATTTGATTCAATGTATTATAATTATATAGTACATGATTAAATGATTTATTGTTTCATGATTAACCCAAAATTACGCAACCTCCTATTATATAATACATTTCCAGACCATGATTTTCAAACATCTACTAACTCGTCCTAATCTATATTTGTATAGCCCAATAATTCATGTAGATATTTTTCATTATACAAAAAACCAAAATCTATCATGCCTTTTATATACCTATGGATTTTTTTTTCTAAAATCATGAGGGTTTCTTTGGGATTACATCGATATTATGCTTTTTAATATGTTTCAACAATAATATTGGGTAATATAGATACTCTATACAATAGGATTCCAATGGTCGACCAGTATTTAGTGTCATTAATCATTTTTCATTTATCATCTCATGAAAACATCATTCATGTAGCCACTAGAGTCATAATTTAATTGTATTTATCCATTCCAAATCATTAAAAAACTACCATGGTATTTTAGGATGATAAATTAATGTTCTATTATTACCATATATCACATCTAAACCAAGTAAATATATTAGTTCTCCAATAATTGACATTTCAAACTCATTTTTCAATAAAATATTGAATTAAGTGCACTAAGATTCGTCTGATCCACCAAATATCATTTCATCAAAATATTCCAATACCATCATTCATTGATTTTTGCAATTATTGACATATATATTTTAATGAACCCACTATTCTCAAAACTAAGATTATCGAAAAATTTATCTAGTCTTTAATATCATGCTCTTGGTTATTTCTTTAACAAAGATTTAACCTTCTATAGTCGATGGGCTCTGTTCTCATCTTCTTGAATAAAAAATCATCTCAGTAATCAATATAAATATCTACTTTTAGAAGAACATTTATAAATGTAGACTTGACATTCGTCTATAAAATATTGAACTTTCTTTGAACTACTAGGGAAAAGAATAATCTTATTACATATAGCCTTGAAACTGGATAAAATATTTCTTCAACATCGATACCCTCTATCTATTAATACCATTTTCAACCCAACACTACTGGAATACCAACCTATACCAACGGTTTGGAACCGTTGGCATAGGCCTCCAAACCGTTGGTATAGCCTATACCAACGGTTTGGAGAACCGTGGCGAAGTAAGTCGTTGTGATAGGTCTATACCAACGGTTCTGGAAAAACCGTTGGTATAGACCTATACTAAAGGTTTTGAAAACCGTTGGTACATGTAATATGAAATATATATACCAACGGTTATAAAACCGTTGGTATATGTATTTCAAAAAAAAACCATTTGGTGGGATTTGATCCCGGGAACCCCGTTTATAATTGAACGACTTAACCACTAACCTAACATTACTTTTGTAAATATAATTTCATAAATATATATATTTATTATCATGATTATTTAAAATTTTGATTTATATAATGTTCTCGGGTAGTAGATCTGGAAAAAAATCAAAGTCACCTATCCCAACGGTTTTGAGAACCGTTGGGATAGGTGACTTTGATTTCGGGTGAATGTTGATTTTGGGGACACCCTTTCCCAACGGTTTGGGCAAACTGTTGGGAAAGAGGATCAAAACAACCGTTGGGAAAGAGGATCAAAACACACCCTTTCCCAACGGTTTGGCCAAAAAGTTGGGAAAGGGTGTGTCTTTCCCAACGGTTTTCCCAAACCGTTGGGAAAGATCCCTCAAAACACAACCTTTCCCAACGGTTTTCCCAAACCGTTGGGAAAAGTTTGGAAATCCATGGCTTTCCCAACGGTTTGGGCAAACCGTTTGGAAAAGGTACCTATACCAACGGTTTTTACAAACCGTTGGTATAGAAGTGTTGGGAAAGGTCCAATTTCCAGTAGTGCAATCATGATTTGTTTTTAAATATTGTTTCCTCTTTATACATCTTATTTTTAATGACCCATTTGGAACAAATATCATTCTTATTTTTTGTCCTTGAATTAATATCCCATGTATGATTATTCTCAATTCAGTGGAGCTAATCATTCATATTTTGAACCTAGTTTTAATCTACATATATTTCATTAAAAAAAGTATGCTCCACCTATGATAAGAAAAATGCCTGATGTAGATTCTCCATACTCCATGTTTTTACTATCGTTGTCTAATAACCAATTATATTATGTTTATAAATTTCAGTTATTATCTTTAACTTTGTGAAGAAAATAATTTGTTCTCATCCTTTTCAATATATTAATCTTTTTATGATACAACCTTTGGAACTGGAACAACCCATGGTCTACTTGTTTCTTCATCACTTTCCTCCTGAGAGTAATCATGAATTTCAAAGATTCTGCTCCTTCTCTGCTATAATTTCAGCATGGATTTTATCTAATTTTCCGAACCACTTATTGAAGCATTAATATCAATTTCATTGCATTGAGTATCCATGAAATATCCACTCCTCTCTGTGGGATTAATTCATTAAATGTTTCTCTTTACTAATAATGAAACACATACTTCTGAAGACTTTAATGTATAATAAGGTTTGATTCATTCAATGCCATTGATCATATGGAGTATTCTCATCTTTTTCACATATTAATGATTCATTTTATGTTTATAATGATGTCATCACTATTTATTTCTAAAACTTCTCTAGACGATCTATCTCAATTAAAATTATTCCAACCATTTTGTTGATAATTAAATTTCCACTATCAACTAGTCTAATTTTCTTGTGGAGTTATTATTGATGAAATATGGCAACTTATAACATATTTCATGAGTTAATACCCCAAAATTCTATTTGTGATTCTTTTTACATTATATTTTAAGATTATTTTTTGATTATTTAACCTAACATGTTTTCAACTTCCCTTTAATAAGATCCTATACAACTGAACAACTCGGTTTTATAGGTGATGATTGAAACCCAAGCCATTTTACTAAAATAATTAATGAAGACAACATTATACGGCCTTCCATCAATTCTCTAAGTGATGTAGGTCTTTAAATTTCAATATACACATTCTCAATAACTATTATTGAACTTTTATCTTTTCCCTTATATGACTTTGAATGATCATACCTTTTTGAAAAGCATCGAACATATGATTTTGGTCAAATGATAACATAGGGACATCTTGAGTAGAACATATTTCACCCAATCATCCAGGTACATTTGAACTAAGTGACCAATATGTTTATGAAATAACTTGTTTTCTTATTCCTTGGATAGAAAAAATGAATATTCTTCTCCACACATATGGTATAAATTCTTTTTGGTACACATTACTAACAATACCAGTACAATGAATGTTTCCGTTATGACACATAATTTATTGGGAAATATTACTGATTGTCTTGAGTCAAATTGTTTACTGACACCAAGAATGTTGTGACTCATACAATCAATAATTAATAAATCAGCACGTCTCATGTATTTTCCCCAAAAATTGGATTTTGCTAAGCAATTAGTCTTCCAGCCTTCTTAATTTTCATATATTACAATATGTTCATTATCATAAATGATTCCAGTCACCAGATCCTTATTTCTTATCATATGATAGTTTCACCCACTTTCAATCATCTATATTCTAGTGAGATCTAATGATTTTAAAGAAATAACGTGTACCACTGCTCGTTCTTATCTCTTCTTTTTGATCTATGTTTTTTACATCATACCTAGTATGGATCCATGAAATGGATCCTTCTTGAATTATGATTCACAAGCTTCATATTGTTAAAGTGAATATTTATTTTTCATTTTTATATCATTTGATGATTCAATTGTCTTTTTCTTATAATTAAATTTAGTTATATTCAACACAATTCTTTACATGGATAATGAAAAATATCATTCCATGTGTTTGAATCCTCCAGAGCTAAAATTGTGACCATAAAATGATGGCCTAGAATATTGAGATCTATTTGGATAGCTTAATTGGTTTTGATCCCTTTGGTACTTCTTCTCAAAGGAACATACAATTTTTGAGTGTCACATTTTCCCACGAGAGCAATATCTAATGTGGGGTGCATTCCAATAATGAATTTTTTTTTGAAATGTTCTAACTTGGGTTATTTGAATCATCATATTTTGATTTATAGACAAATAAGTCTTCAATAATGGATTTTGAAATTGTTCTCTAACTTCACCCAACACTTATTTAAATTTTTTATCATGCCCCATACAATTTGTAACATTCTGATAAATCATTTTCCATTCCTAACACATATTTGTCTTCTTTATTGTAACTTAGAATTTGACTTTTACATTTTCTTTTTTGTATTCATAACTTGATTTTCTAGAATCAAGAGTTTCTCCAATTATTTCACTTTCATTTTCATAATTAAAAATTCCTCTTTATGTTCTTCAATAATCTTTATTCAATATTTTTGAGTGATTTTAAAAATATTGACTTCTCTTTTTTGGTTCTTAAATTTTTATCTTGTACTCGTGAATAATTTCTGAGCTTTCTCACATTAAAGACATTAGTTTTTCAATTTATTTATTCAGCTCAAACATCCCTTCTTCATGTTGCTTCATATAATTTTTTGCATCCAAAACCACTTTTTTGGATTGCTTAATTTTTTTTCTCTCATTAAATCTTTTTCATTATCTATCGCTTCTAATTCATCAGGCATATCAACTCTTCCTTTTTACTTCTTCTTCATGACTGTCTCTTTCTTCCCTTCTTTATTAACTATTAAAAACATCCACCATAGTATTTTTTTCATGATCATTATAGTCCTCTAACTCTTTATACTTATAATATTATGAACATTAATCTTTTTCTGAATGATGATTCTTTGTTTTAGAATATTTATTAACCAATTACTTACCATTCAGAAAGTTTGATGATTTATTCTTTGAAATTTCTACATCATCGTTGTCATTGTTTTGAAACATCCTATGGAACATTACTACGAGATCCCCAACCGTTACACATTGAAAGAACATAAGTGGGAGTTTCTCTTTGAATTTTCCTTTTCCCATTCATAAATTTAATGAAAGTAATGACATGATTTTATCTGCATCTTCTTCTTAATTACCATATTCAATAGTGAGATCCATCACAGACTTGAATTCCACTTCACTATAATCCCCGTTTTACAGAGAATTGTTATCATCATTTCTCATAACATATAAATAATGTGTATTATGCAGGATTTCCAATGTCAATTATTTTAGATCATTATCTTCAAAAATAGAAACATTCTGATTGAACTAAGGTTGAAGTAATCCAAATATGCATTTGAAAATATTTACATCTTAAATAATTTCTCCAATACCATGTAGGTATTCCAAAACAACATTCACTTGATCAAATAAAGCATCAACATACTCATTTAGACGCATTCAAATAACTTCATAACTTTTCCGTAGAACTTGTATCTTCGTGTCTATGATTTTTGATTCTCCCTCATAAATATTTAACATATTTTATCACATATAATGTGATGAAATACATGAAATGATATTCATATAGATAGAATAAAATATGGTTCTCCCTAAAGCACTTATTTCGTTGGCATCAACTTCTAATTCTGTTTTGTGGTCTTCTAATAAAGTAGCATCATCGATACTGGCTGAAATTCAATGCATTACATCCATTAAGACATCAATTCATATTGATTATAAGTAATTATTTATCCAATTCTTCCATAATTGATAATTCATTCCATAAAATATATGAATAAATTTGTGATCGAAAATATATATGTATTTTATTGAGGGGAAACCATTGAATATCAACATTTTCCTCTAATACCAATTATTAGTTGAATTACGTTAAATACATTGAGAGGGGGTTGAATCAGGTTTTTAAATGTTAAAAAACTCCCCCTTTGGATATTTTTTTTTCTTTTTAAAAAAACTATTATATATTCTACAAGAAAAATATATGAAATAAATGAAGTAATTCACAATACATAGTTATTTCTACTTGTTTCACCCTCATGTGGATACATACAAGGAGCATACAATGGTTGTGTTCCAATAGTAGGAAATTCACTAGAACTCACTTCCTATAATTTTTTTTGGGAGATCACTTCTATACCCAAGCTCACTTCCATTACAACGTTTAGGGTCATCACACTATTTTACCAATGTTCACTACTCGTGTCTTGTTATCTAGCTCACTACTAGTGGAAAGGATCACCTTATTCCAATTCTTTTCTCACAGCTCTGGAAAGTGTCCAACCATAGTTTATCAACATGTACATACCATAGGGTTTTTGGACATATAGGTCCATTAAATTTTGATAATTAATGAATCCTCAACTATAAATAGATGCTTTGACAAATCACATTCTAGGTTCCTCCTTCAATGCTATGAGAACAACTAGATGAAACACTTCCACTTTCCAAAAAACTAGAATAGAATTATCATTACTATAGACATAGATATTACCACTGCATTGAAAAAATATTCTTGTCATTCCATGTGTCACATTCATTGACATGATTTTATCATGAAAAAAACACATTATCTATGAATTTTTGAATGATTCATTACCTCTATCTATTTTTATCCATTCGAATTCAGATATCATAATGATTCTTCTCATAGGGTGATGTTGGTGTGTTTCTCTTTATGAAACACTCAAAAACGATATCTTGGTTTGAGACCCTATTTCATTACTCATTGTGTGAGATACTTTGGTATACCCGTTCATGAGATCCCAACATGATCCCCTCGTGCCTTGCATGTGTGACACCTTGCACGAGTCCCCCATCACAAACCCCTAGTGCCATGCACCAGTCTCATATTTTTTTGTCCTCTTTCATGGTCCCCTAGTGCTTTCAGCATGTCTCACCTTGCATGATTCTCCTAATGCAAACAACTTCATCTCTTTTTTAAAGTCCTTGCACATATCTTGAGCAACAATTACATGATGAAAATCACATATTCTCCTTCTCCACGAACCTCTGTCAAAAGATCTCATCATGAGTCCCTTATTTGGAAGATATTTAGTTTAATCTTTTAATAAAAACATCTTCAATAATTAAGGAGTAGTCTTGGGGTATTTATAACTGAGTTTCCACCACTATAATTCCACAAATCATAGAAAACCATCCACCTAATTCGGATCATATACTACCCATGATCCAGCTGTAAGATCTACTCATTTTTTGTGTGATTTGAGTGCGATTCCTCCGCAACATGTATTCATCGCCTTGGGAAATTACTCCCAATTTCCATCCTAGTAGTATGGAATCCCACATGGATTCCCAAACAACTCAATAATTATTTAGAGACAGATGGATTGATTTTTATAACATGATTTCACCCATTCCATATGTCCCATATTTGTTATGTGCGGTATCGTCTAAAAATAGATAAATATCATAGATATTAATTATTTCATCATGCATGTTCTATAACCTTTGAAAAATAACACAATAGTTAAAACAAAGGAAGAGGTAAGAGGTGTTTACGGTTGTGGAAAGACATGTGATGCACCACTAGCAATCCACAAGATTCCACAAGTCCTCAATCATAGTTTGCGCTTTAAGCATGTCCAGTGTACAATTGCACATTATCACTTTTCATGATTCCTTTGTCAGCATTTGTGATTTATTTTCATTATAATGATGATTCCTATTCATGCTTTGATCATAATCATGGAGTGATCTCTAGAAAAAATCATGAGTGTCGCACAGGACCCCTCTGTGAGTTCCAAAGTTCTTTTTGAGTGTTGCGCAAGACCTCTACATGAGATCTAAAGACAATAATGTTCATTTTGCGAGATCCCAAAATGTGAATTAAGGTCAATCACGTGGAATAGTTTTTATTTTTATGTTCTTGACTTCCAATTATTTTTTATGACCCATTATGTTTCCCAATGACATCAGTGAGTACCACGCGTGATTGCATTACAAGATCAGTTCAGCACTATCACTTCACTATATTCCACAACGATATCAAAATATAATTTTTTTGATTGAAAATGTACTTTTATTTCAATGTTTTTATTGACCCATCTTGATTTCTAGAGAGAACTCCCCTTTTTTAGCAACCTTAAACATTTTGAACAAACACAATCAACCCAAAACCAACATCATGAGGTATTTTCGGATAACATCATTTAATACATTCATCTATATAATGGAATTATATACCGTGAATATGTAATTAGAATCAAAATATATGATGTAACATTGTAATCCCATTATGCTTTATCTAGAGAGGAATAATATATTTGACCCCCTTATCCCATGGACTTACAAACTCTTTTAGAACCACATAAATCCTATGTGTTATTCTAATTTCTCCATCTATTTTTTCTTTTTAATTTCTATAAAAATCCATGACTAAAAATATTGGTTTTAGAATCACCAGGTATGAAATGATGATGATGAGGAATGGAATCCCTATGACCAGAAAATTGAATGTGGATAGAACATTTTTTTAAGGCTAGAAGAATGAAGATAATGGTGAGATAATTTAAATGGTGCCACAACCATAAAAAATTAGCTGAAAAAAACCTATGGAGGAAGTAAATGTTTTAGTTATATCATGGGTGCTAATATAACTACCTAATAGAGAAGATGGTACTATGAACAACAATGGAGGCATTCTAATGGGGTTTGTTGGGACTATTCTAGTGATCCACATCATCGCCACACCATTGGTTACTCCAGTTCATTGAAATTATTGCGGAAATATAATGGCCAACTGAATTTCATTTTTATAAATAAATGAGTTGATTCCTTCTATTTCTACAATTTAAGATGCATATATAAGGTAATGTTTTCTAAATTATCACTACAAAAATTGAATATAACACCAAAACATGATTAACCATTCCAATTTTAATTATTTCATATTGAAACCCTAAATGTAGGATATTGTGTATATTAATGATTTAAGGAATCCAATTATGGAGACCACAAAGGCCATAACAGTTCTTGTCTTTATGTCTTAAATATGTGGTAAATATGGTAAAATTATGTCAACTAATACCCCACTAATTGATATATATTGGGTTGTAGAATACAAGATGTTTTTTTTACCTGGATCTGAAAATGGATTGAAAAAATTAAATTCAATAATTTTTCATGTGAACATGATGCTTTCATTATTTAGAAAAAATTGGAAATAATGTATGTGAGTAAAATACTAAAGAACAATGAAAACTGAACATGCAGACCTATTAACATGATGTAAAAATACGAGATAAAGGTATCACATGACATGAGCGAGTTAAAAGGTACCATTGATTAGTTTAATTCCATGAAAATTATTATTGATAACAAGTGGATGATATTATTGATGTTAAGTTCAATAGAAAAGATATGAGACTCTTTAGTTATGTCTATCAAAAATTCAATAGCAAATTGAACACCATCTGTATAGATGGTAAAAGATAAAATTATAAATAAATAATCTAGAATAAATGATGAGAGATATTCACCTAAATCAGAGGATCTTGTAACTAAAAGTCAATGGATGTAGAAATGAAAGGGAATATGTAGATGAACTGAATTCCATGGTATATTTCCTTAAAAGATTAAGAGATTGAAATATCAATTAAGATATGAAATGATGTTCCATGTCTATGTAAATAATGATCACTTCATATAGGAGTTTTGGTTGTTGGTGGAATAATATAAGAATTCATATGGTAAGACCGAAAATAATGATGGAGTAGCTTCCAAATAAGAGATCATCAATTTTTTGGAAGATAATAAGTGCAGTCTTATAAGACATGATTTAACAAGGGTTATTAATTTTGGAACCTCCAACCATGTATTTGGTGGATGATATTTCTTCTCATATTACACTTTAGAGAGTGTTGGACATGTGATTATAGGAAATTATAGTGCATAAAAAACCACAAGCATTGGTAATATTTTTCTAGAAGCTAATACTGGATAAAATTTACTGTTAAAGGATGTGAGGCATGTTTATAATGTTCTCCTTAATCAAATATCTAATGAAATTATTAATGATGATTGATATGTGTGTTCTTTTGGTAATGGTAAATGGATTCATACCAAATGTGACATGGTAATTTCTAATGTATAAATACTAATTCTCATTATCTTAGAAATTCCAGGACATTGGGGGGAATCCAATATAGAAAAATATGAGGTTCATGTCGAAGATTTACATAGGCCTCTTGGTCAAATGAGATAAGAGAGAGGAATTAGAATTATTTATTGGATGGATAACTTTCTAGGACTAAAAGGTACACATTTGGATACATGTACTGATCGCATCCTAGGAAAACAACAGAGAGTAGAATTTCTAGATTTTTTCCTATCCAAAAAAAATAATATTTTAAATTTTATTCTCATTGATGTTTCCATGTTGATCAGTAAGTTGACGGGATGTGCTATTTATTTTTTTAACTAAATATATCATCATTTTTGAAAAAAATTAGACATTTCATTTAAAATTAGAGATCAATAGCATGATGCATTCAAGTAGTTTAATAAGAATGTGGAACGATAGAGGAATATATTTAAAGTGTGAATTAGAAGAAAATAGAGGAGAGTACCACTGTTTATTTGAAGAGTATTTAAGGATTTTATGAATCAGGTTGGAGAAATTAATAACAAATATGCCTTAGGAAATGATGTTGTTGAGAAGATGAACATGATAATTTGAGAGAGAGTTAAGGGAATTCTCAAAAATGTAAAAATGCCAAACACCTTATGGGGGGAGGATAAATTGGGAACATAGTTGATCATATAAACCTTTCTATATCAGTTTCAATAAACTATAATGTTCTAGAAAGAGTTTTAATAGGTAATGAAGTTTCATATGAAAAATTATGAGTACTTGGATGAAGGGAATTTTTTCAAATCCCGAATGAGTAGCGATACAAGTAGGATGGACAATTAAATATGTGAATCTTTTTAAGATAAACTATTCAAAAGTTTAGGGACCAAATCTAGTAACCTATAGACAAGATACTCATATGTAGAGTTTTTGTATTTATTAAGGATCAGACGATTATTTTTTGAGAAGAAAAAAATGCAGAGAAGTTGTAGTGTGAAGAAAATACAGTCAATTTGGATCCATTTCCACCACCATAAATTCTAGGTAGTGAGATAGATATAAATGGAACAAATGACACATCATTACTAGGAAAAATGTCTCCATATGATGATATGTCTTAATAATATGATATTTTATAAAATAATTACAACAATGTGAAGTTGTGGGTGTCTTGTAGAGATGAAAAATTGTTTTTCTGATACTCACTACATGAGTATGTGATTCTCACTAATAGGGTAGAGCAAGAACATTAAGATGATGCAATAAAGAGTAATAAAAATGTTGAAGAGAAGAATGAGAAGTAAGAGGAGTTTTTATCCCTTCACTTGAACTGTATATTTGATTTATTGGATTTACCAAAATAGAAAGAAGACACTAAATAATATGTTTGTTTACATAATCAAAGGAGAAGATTAAAACTCTCAACCATGACATAGAGAAAGAATGGATGTGAGGGGATTTAGTGAGAATAAAGGTTTTTATTTTGATAAAAGAATTCTTATATGGGACAAATTTCAGTTTTAGAGTTGTTCTTGGACTAACTGATAGTATGAATATAGAGGATCAACTATAGGATGTAATGAAAAAGTTATTATATAGTGATATTGATTAGGATACATACATGAAACATTAAAATGTATATTAGTTAAATGTTAAAGAATTTGTTTTTGTAAATTTTTGAATGATAGTTATGTTTTAGAATTGGAATTGAGGAAACCGTAAATGATATTTGACAAATTCAGAGTTAAATTAGTATATTATGACAACTGTTGATCAATATGTTTTCATAAAAAGGTTTTCAGATAGTGATGTCATTATCCTATATGTTTATGTTGATATATATTGACTATTATAAGATATATCTTCTAGATTTATATGTTGATGAAGGATTTGAAAACATGTTTTGAAATGAAGGATATTGGAGATGATACTCAGATTAATGGAATGGTGACTACTCATGACAAGTGGAAACAAAATATTTGGCAATCTTAGGAGTGTAAAATTGATAACATTCATGAAATATTGTAAATGAAAATGGAGAAACTAGATAAAACACCACATCTGAGTCCTTTATGGATTAACAAAGGATATAGTCCTTCAAATGCGAAGGATAATGAATATATCAAAAAAGTTCCTTATCAGTAATCAATTTGAATTCTTTTGTATTCCATAGTGTGCACTAAGAAATTTATTTCTCATGATGTTGGTGTTGTGAGAATATTATTTTCAAATCATGGAATGGATCACTAGATAGTTTTCAAATGGATATTTAGGTATCTCCAAGGTATATCTAGTAATGTTTTAGTTTTTTTAAGTGACGAAACTATTCAAGATAGATACATAGATGTAGAAATGGAAGGATAATTACACATGAGTAAATCAATATCCTTGTAACTATTATCTTTATAAAGGAGATTAGTCTTATGGAATTCATGAATTTTTATGTTTTCACCCCAGTCTACCACATAATAAAAATATATTGCGGTATCTAAAGTTTGAAAGGGTTTGCGGTGGATGATTTGGTTTTTAAAGAATCTAAGACTGAGTCAGGATAATTATATTCTCTATTTTGATAGTCATAACACTATTCATCTCATTAAGAATAAGAAATTTCATTCCATGTACAAATACATTAACATTTTGTGCCACTAAATTCGAAATGAGTTAGGATATTTGTTTTTGGAATGTTTCTAAAATCAAAAAAATATTAATGGGGTCCTAAATGATGAAAAACAAACAACCTAAAGAGAAGAAAGATTATTTGAAGAATATTGAAGTTAAAAAATATTCCCAAATTGGTCGTGATGGGGGATTTAATGGTTTCACTTCATAATTAAAATGTGAAATTATTGTAGAAATTTTATTTCCAAAAACAACCCTTCTACAGGGTCTCCTTTGGTGTGTAGCTGACATGACAGGAAATACGCAACATCCATACATTTTTCAAGGGTTTATAAACCAACCATTAACAAAATTAAATTGATTTATCAATATAACATGATTTTAACCCATGAATATTTAATGGGAAGAAAACCCCAACATTAACATTGAAATCTGCTTAATCATCTTTCTGGGAGGAATAATAGTTTCGGCCACCTTATCTCATGGGAGTAGGAACTCTTGCTGAAAAACATAAATGATTAATGTAATTCCGATTTGTTTGGTTTTTTGTGTGTTTTTCATTTCCACAAATCTCTTCTTCCACATCAAAATTAAAAGCATCGGTGCTGATAATCCGTGTACTTGACAATCATGAATTCACATTGTAGGCATCAAACAAAAAATCCTTGACATGGTAAAATAGACTCTATATATTTAAATCCTTCAACACTGCAACACTAAAACATTGATTTTAGATGGAATTAAACATAATTGGTTTTACTTGTTCATTATTCTATTTCATTGATCAATTTTAAGGGATTCAACCAATGAAAATAATACTTAAAAACCCATTTTGTTTTGTCACAATTGTCCATGTTTCGATGCTTCATCAACATAAGATGTTTTAATATATTTGATATTGCCAAATACTTATTATTTTTCTGATTCAATGGATCTCATTTCATATACATCAATTTTTAACCATGGTGGGATCTAATTCTTTAAATTAGAAGGAAAAATTAAAAAATAAATTTAACTATATTCCCAAAATATATTATAGTAAAAAAAGGTTTCCCCATAAGGGTATAAAAATATAACAACATTGGAACATATTTTGTCATGAATTAAGTGATATTGGCTGATTTAAAAAATATATCCCATAATTACCCCAAAATTACTACAGAATGGTGGAAAAATATGGCTACATGGGGAAATAGTTTTTTCAAGGAATAAGAAATGTTGTGTACATTAGGAAATATTTTCCATGATCTCGTGTTTTGATAACAAGAATTTTAGGTTATTAAATGAGAATAATTTCCCATTTTTTGAACTTTCATAACTCAAGATATGGTTTTTATACTAATGGTTACCTAAATTTTTGTTGTTTATTAATCCACCATATCAGTAATGGATGTTAAGTGTAGGCCATATGGTTTCCATGGAATGGCATATGAGAGATTATTGTGGGCTCCAAAGTCATGAAATATTCTGAAAATTATGATGAAAAAAAACTAATGGAAAAGTATTATTCCAATAAGAATTCTTATGATCTACTTAATAATTCCACATTCATGATTGGATGAACTCATATGATGTATCTTCTAAATGTGAAACGATATATAAACATATAAAAAATCTATAAAGATATTAAATCAAATTGAAAAATAATAAATTCAATATATGGTATTAAAAAAATAAATTGAATTTAAATAAATTATAGTTTCAGAAATATTAATTGAAAATGACACCCAATATTTTTTCTTAATGTAAAAAATTAAAAACAAGGAATCTCGAAATTTAATACTCCAAAATTACAAAAATTAAAATTTTAAACAAAAATATTATTCTCTTATATTAACCAATTACATGGTAAAATAAAATATCATTTAATTATGAATCACCAAAATCAATGAATATACTATTTTTTAAAAATACACGACATGTTAAGACAATAACAGATAATCAATTTAGAATGAAAAGTCATGAATTTCATAAAAATAATATACAAATTACAAATTTGATTAAAAATGATCAAGATTTAATGTATTGATGAATAAATAGAAAAATCCATGATAATTTTTATATTTTCATAGATAAGATGGGAAAATGTTTTCAAAATGACGACACATAAAATTCATATACAACTACATCGTTGTTTATCCTAACTAAATCAATTCAACAAATTTAGTATAAGTACACTCATATCTAAAATTACATATTTGTAAGCCCAATTAAGATATAATTTATATTGTTTCCCCCCTATGGAGTTTCTTATATAAAAATGGATTATTTATCTCTTAAAATAAAATGGGGTGGTTAAAATTTATATTCATGTTTTATATACATGATTTAAATTGATTTTTTATGGAATTCAGAATAATACAATTTGTATTCAATTATTAATTTATATTTACCTTTTTATCCATGACGTGTAAACTCAGGTAAACATCAGATTATCATAATTATAAACAACTATTTTGATAAGTGAGAAATAATAAATGAACTATACCATATAACTAACTCATAAAATAGGTTATAAATTTTAACAGAAAAATAATCATGTGGATCAAAAGTTATATTAAACCTATTTAAATGTCATTACTAACTAAAATAGAGAAGTTACAATTTAACAATTATTGTAAAATGTACTCATAAAAATATCTAGAATAATTTTTTTAATATTACCAGTTAAATGATATTACAAAATTGAATCAATTATTGAAAATAAATGATAACACCTCCGAGTATAAAAATAATCCTTAATTTCATGATATATTTTTAACCTCTAAAAATGAAAAATGAACATTTTAAATAGTCATAATAAATAAAATTTTATGGCAATTTTTGAAATTTATTTAATGAAATAATGTTTAGCATAATGATAAATGCAATAAAAGTAAAACTAAAAATTATCTCAAAGGAAGAAATTTCAAGGGAGTGATATAAATAAAAACTTTTATGCTAAAAAGTATATTTACTTTAGCAGTTATGTAACATGTGTAAGAATCAAAATATGGCTCATGAAACTTGTAGAAAAAATTTATTAATAATTTCCTTATTATATTTTAAAAAGTAAATTACTTTTTCATAAAGATTGAATGAAAATAATTTCAATTATGATTATAAAAAATTGAATTTTAATAAATTATTGTAGTAGTATGAAATATTATGAAATTTAATTATATAAATATTAGTAGTTCAATATATTTTTAGGGTGGATATAGTAGATTTCAAAAGAGATTCAAAATGACTTCCAATTAAAAGAAATTTAAAATCTTAAATCCCTTTAGAGAAAATGAAGATTCATTATACAGACATCAAAATTCAATTTAATCCTCTATTGGTAACATGTTTAAAAAATATATCTCCAATACACTTTACTTTTAACATAATTATTTTTTAACAATGTGAAATAATAATCCATAACTGATCTACGTATTGATCCAGGATGAAATATTTTAAAAGTAACATTGAATTTAAATGATCAATAAATGAACAAGAATAATAATAACTTTAATGTTACTAGTTTTTTACTCATTTTGAATACTAAAGATTAATCTCATGAGTATAAATTCATCGTAACATGGTTTGTCATGTTAAAGGGCCAAGAAATAAATACATGTCCAATGTTTGATGCAACTACTAAAAAGGATAAATAAAATATGAAATATATAATATGATTTGGAAATAAATCATATAGTAGGAGAAATACTAGCATTTGTGGTTATGAAAAACAAAGGTGAATGATATACATATTTAAAGGAAAATAAAACAAATAATTCTTTTATTAACCATTGGTTTGAATCCTGTTCAACCCTATGTTTTTTTGTTCCCACCATAGAATTCCCCCAAAATTTATACCATATTAACTCTGTATAGTAATTATATTATTTATTTAAATTGTATGATTTTATATGAAATAAAAAATATAATTTCTTATTTATTATATAACTATAAATGTAAATACATGTTTTCTGAAAGTTCCCACTACTATAGGAAATACCATGTTATCCAATGTTAATAGATTTCTCAAAACATTTTCATTTACTATAAAAAATGTTGGAAACAACCTATATATATTCCTTAAATGATTATTAATACTTTAAAGCAAACCCCCTAACATTGAGGTATGAAATTAATGAAAAACATGAGAAAAAGAAACTACAACATACTTACTATTTTTATAATGTGAACCTAAAACTACGAGAATGTCAAGAAGTACAACAGACAACATGCTAATGAAACCCAATTCTATATTAATTATATACATTTCTAGAGTCTTCAATTGAATTTAAATAAGTAAAAATTTCAAAAATAGGTATTTAATCCTTATTCATAGTTTCAATACTTTCTAGTGAGATAATTTATATAACACTTATCCATTCATGAATAATTTGATTTGACCAAGAATATGGAAAAAAATTTAAGACATTCATACAACTGATTTAGGATGAGAAATAAAATAGAATATTTAATTTAATTATAGCTAAATTAGTTTTTCTACTAAATCATTACTTATATTAGGGAAACTTTTTTCTTAAAAAATGATTATTTTGGTTAAGGTTCAAAATCCTGGGATAAACTGTTGATGAATGATCATATTACATGTTGAAACACATCATGGTTAATTGAATTAATATTTTTAATAATGATATCAACCATAAATATATATTCATGTTCATTTTTTGAATCAAATTACAAAAAATTGTATTAAATGTGTTCATAATCTGAACATCGAGTTATCTTGTGAAAATGGCCATGAGTTCCCATATATATACATATTTAAAAAAATTCATCAACATTAGTCAACATGAAACTAATCTATTGTATGAAATTGGAAAAATATGAATCTTTTATGGCCCATCACATTCTTTAAAAACCCAACATCCCTTTCAAAGGCATCAATATTTTTCCCATATATAAATATGAGTATCTATCCCAAATTGAATGGAAATTTTTTTCAAATTCCATTTCGTTCACCATAAGATCAATTAGAAATGTGAGATTCCTTATATTGACTAAAATATCATCCACCCTTCCAATGGGATGAGTAATCATCCTATCATCCAAATATAGAGATCTAGAAAATTATATTATTTACCCTATACCAGTTAAGAAATAAAGTTGTAAGGAATAAGTTTGAAAATGAAATTTTGGTCATACAGTTTATTTTTCTCCATGCATTATCCTATTTCAAAATTAAATAAAAAAATTTGAGGTTTTTCTAATTTTGTAGGCATCTTCCTTCGTATGACCATAGTATATTCTATGGATAAATAGATTTTGGCCATGTAATCCAATATTTAATTATTTTCATATAATTTTTTATGTAAATTTAACATTTTATAGTTGTATGTTTAAGGATTTAACAAATGTAATGTTTATGTTAAAAGTTATAAACCAATAAAAAAATTTCAAATGGTTTAGATCATCATTTGTGTTCATAATTTTTTTGGAAAAAGAAAGGTGTGGTAAAAAAGTGGGAAAATAATTTTTTTCCTTCTTGGTATCCTCAAAAACAATTTTGAATCATTTTTTAATTAATTCCCACTTAATATTCATTTTTTACTTATATATTTCATTTGGATAATCAATAATAAGTTATTTATGGACCATACTATAATGATTTCCATGTTATGTTTTTCAAATTGTTTTCAAAAATATGTTTGATATTATATCCCATATTCCAAAAGTTTTACCACAAATCCATATTATCTTTTAATACTAAGTAATGTGGTGACATTTAACACATAATATTTGACATTAGTTTCTAATGTGATGGGAATCTTTCATTTATATCTCCCCCAAAGTGGAATACCATTGGGTCTATTTGAAACCAAATGTTATGAATTCATGATTGTTGAAAATGTTTCAAATAAATCAATTTATTAACAAAACATTAAAAATGTATTTTTTTAATTGAATGGTATGTCCTTGTTTTGAAATTGATTCTATCAAGGATTTGATTATCTAGTTCTCATAAATTATTTCAATACCCCTTAGTCTCCCGCTAATATTTTTGTGATGATCTAAATACTTGTTTTTGATTGATTCAAAATGGGTCATCATTATCTTTCATTAAATGTCCATACCCAATGGTGTTGTAATTTTCATCAAACAATTAAAGTATGTTTGTGATTGAACATGATGATATAAAGATCCCCAATGTTTTAGTTTTTTAATTTCTTCCTAAGTGAATTTTAATTAAAAAATTTAGCATCGTTTGGATCATCTTGAAGGAAAAAATGTGTTTCCTTCATGTGAATGGTCCTTATTAAATAATATTATTTCAAAATTTTAGTTTAATATTATTATTAATTTCAATCTTCACCTCATTTTCCATAGTTTAGAAAACACAAGTGGAAGACTGGAATTATATAAAATCTTCTTGGGAGTGCCACTATTATCAATAGTTTCAATAGGGATGTTCATAACTAGTTGGTGATTTGGAAACTACATAATATGTTATATAATTTTATCCCCGGATTCATAAACAATTATTATCTTATAGGATATTAACAATGATTTTTCTATCTCATCTTGGTGGTCATATTATAAGGATTCAATTTTTTTGGTTCCCTTGTAGACTATATGGTTCTAATGAGGAATTTTTTATTTTGTACAGTAATGAAGAATGAATTCTTCATTGTGTGGTATAAAAATTATGGGATATGGATTAGAGTATCTACCCATTACAATTATATTGATGGTTCTTCCATGATTTGGGTAAATAATGAAATTTGAACTGTTGTTGGAGTTTCATATAACTCTTTCAAAAGAGGGAAAATTAGTGTTGATGCGTTGTCTACCATGAAATTACACACTTGTCATGTTCTAAGTGAAGATAATTAAATAAGATGATTGTTTGTGTTATATCAAATATAATATAACAAAAAGTGCTAAATAATGATTTTGTGTTCTATTTGTTGTAATTATGAAAAGTTGAAGTATTGGTTATAGTGATAAACTATAAAGAATTATATAAAAAGTGTTAATATTATATCATATTAATGATTTCAAACCAATTATATAATAGAAAACCATCATAGATTGTAATTGTTTGTATATTTTTTAATATAAGTGTAAACCACTTTGGTGATGTTTTTATAATAAATGGATTTTACAATCAGTTAGTTTTCTTAGATATACTCATGGGTGAGTATATACATTGTAAGTCCTTAGGAAGAGAGATGAAGTGTTCGATGAATTATCAAAATGTCCAAATGATGACTTAAAGTATTTATAAATGATTGACAATGACTACAATTAGTTTGAATAATCCCCAAAATTTAATTAAAAACTTATGGTTTAGCAAAAATACATAATTTATTACTAATCATATGTAATAAATTAATTTTAAGTGTTTATGTTCGATCTAAATACTACTATAAATTCAGGTGGATGATTTTCATACTGGAAAATGATCCAATTATTAAACAGTTGTTCATATTGTTGATACATCCATGATTAGTCATTAGATCTTAGAATCAATTATATTCCTTTGAATCATGTTTAATCTATGTGTACATGATATCTATGCACCTAAATATTTCTTATTTTACTAATAAAAAATTTTATCTACTGCATAAAATTATTTTGGAAAGCAATTGACAAAAATGAAGATTTATATATTTTATATCTTATGGTGAAATTAAAATTGGATGATGGAATCATTGTTCCTCATTGATTCAAATATAAAATAACTCATAATTTTTTGTCATTCAAGCTATAAAATCCTGTTAATCTGATCCTAAATCATGGATAAAATGATCGAAGAACTAGAAACTTTCAAGAACATTTAATTGAAAGATAAATGATGATATTTCATATTGATGTAGAGTTTATTACTATTGATTTAAGAATGGTTTTAACATGATCCAAAATTCATGATACTTCTACAATTCAAAATGTTATCCTTTTTTATAATGACTAAAGGAAAAAAATATGATAATATCACTACACAAAATGTTTAATTATTTTCAATTAAAACCTTTAAAATTAGTCATTCTCTAATTAACGATGATGACTAATATAATAATTATTGTGTTGTGCTATAATGTTCTAATTATCATCACATAAGTTCATCCATAAATATTTTGTTGATGAGTTTAGTCAATATAATTTATTATAAATAATATCAAGCTACATGAATTTACAGTCTTGTATTTTATTATTCTCTTATACTAAATGATGATGAATCACAATGAATATAAAATGAGATATAATTTTTATATAGAAGATATGATTTATTTTTTTCCTAAAAAAATATTGTATAAAAGTTGTGTATAATGATTAAAGAAAAAATATGTCTGTAGAGCCATACATTTGTTTTTAGGAGCCGTTATGTTGTGACTTCTGGTTGATTAATATTGAGATAGTATTCAAATAATGAAAATGATGACAATTAATAATCATTGAGGCGAATTAAATTAACATATATAAATCTTGATGACTCTTGAATACTATATTTGGTCATCCGAAAAATGAAAATGAAATTGAACAGAAAAAGGTAATAGTACTCTAGTATTATCCTAGGAGATAACTATTTTAAAGACAAAGAGATTATGAAGATCGAGGGAGAATTCCAAAAATGGAAATGATGAGAAACTAATTAATGACTATAGATACATATTTTATTGAGTTTATATTATATTACAAAAAAATAAACATTCTATAAAAATAATTCATAATATAATAATAAGGTGATAATTATAGTGTTCATGAGTTTATTCAAAAATAAAGAGAATAAATTTAAATAATACAACCCTCATAAAAGAAAAAAAATTAAAAGAACACATGAATGTGAAAAGAAGGTTGATTAGTTTGGTATCAATGTAAAACAAAGATAAAAGAGTTTATTTTAAATCCTCTAATGAAGAAGATAGAGATTATAGATAACCAAGGGGTGTTTGTCATTCAACGGACAACATTGTTAAATATGATTGAGCCTTTCATATTATGAATAGATAAATGGTTTGATGAACATATGAGGTCATTGTGTTGAGATAAGTATTGATTAATATCTATGAAATACCTAGGATACTGATCAACAAGAACTTTTTGATTGGAATGTTGTTCTCCTTATGATTTAGTAGAATTATAATCCATTAATATGTATATAAGGTGATTTTATCTTGTGGTTTTTGTGGTATAATATATAGAATAAGTGATCTTATTCAAATATTAGTTAAAATAAACACATTCATTTAAATTTTGGGATGTTATGGAACATTATGGATTCATGGTATATAGGGAGATCATTATTTGATGCTATTACAGTCACGTGAAGCAATAAATATTACATGTGGGAAATGGTATGTATTTAATAGTATGAGATGTTTTCATGGTGTAGGATATACTATTTGGATAGGTTTAGACTAACTAAACACCATAAAAATTTATGAGTAGACTATAAAGGAGAATATATGCCTTTAAAATTTTATGTACGGAAAGGATTATGTGTTTTTACTAAAACTTGTTATACCTATTTACAAATATTAATTTAAATACACATTAGATAAATGATTTAATTTCCTAGTTAAATATCTAAAATATCTATTTGCACTAACCATCAATATAGGTTAAAATCAAATAGGGGTTTGTATTTCAAATAATATTCTGATTTTTTAAATACTAGGCCACATATGAATCCATCCCCACTATGGTTTTACTATAGTCTTGTGAGGTATTAAAATTAACATAAAATATCAATTCAAAAAAATTCTCCATGTTTCTGAAGTACATTCATCATAGTGTTAGAAGAAACTTTTTTCCTTTCCATTCAAAAATGGGAACAATATCAATATAAACTCCCCTTTTCTAGTCATATGAAAATTTATTTATTGAACTATAATGTTAAAATATCTAATAAAAAATAATAAATAAACAATGTGATAACCATTAAATGATGATATCATGTAGAGTTATGATTGATTTATATAATATATCCTAGACAAAAGGTTCAATTGTATTCATGATAGGGTGTATAAAACTATAGTATGTTTTCAATCCCTAATACTTGTTCAATAAATAATCTAATTTTTATATTAAGATGGAATAGTTTTTTATTGTGGTTATAATTTCATTCAATATTATGGTTTTTCATTTTATTTTAAATTTTATTCTTCCTATGGGAACAATATATTGGATGTTTATTTTAAATTTTTTATTCTTCCTATGGGAACAATTTTATTCTAAACATACTACATTATATACTGATGTTTTAATATGTTACAATCATGTTACCACACATTATATTCAATTAACCATGAATTATAATAATTTAGTGTATGTTGTGATGAAACAATAATTAAATCAACCACATATTATACAAATTGACAAAAGGATATGATTTCATGACATCAAACTCATACACTAAAATCTTATATTAGATACAATGCATCTACTGATCTGAACATGAAATATTACACTTTGAACATATAGTCTTAATATTGGAACTTGGAGTCTTACTCTTATAACCATAAATCATACAATCATCACTAAAAGTATTAAACTCAATTGGTGAATGATTGTGTTTAGAATCTGAAGAATTATGTCTGGTACTAGAACTCTTACACTTTGCAGATGATGTCATATAATATGTACCTAATGTACTAACCATAGAACATGAATTAGTATACTCTTCACAAAAATAATTATGTTCAAAAAAATATTACGATCAATGTAGTAATATTCATACTCTTATGAAAAAAAATTTAGTACAACACTTTATTTATTTTTCCTAATATTTAGAATTTTTAATAATACTTATTTTTATGAATTTTTAGATAATTTTTTTTACTTTCTTCTTATAAAAATTGTTTTATGTATTTTATTGATTTAGAATATATATGATATATAAATCATGTGAAAAAAATTAGTGTGTCCTAGACAATGTTAAAATGGGAGAAAATTTGTTCTTTGTTTGCATATACACATATGAAACCTAGATAATAATAAATCAATTTATTATTGATCCAATTTATTTAAGATATTTTTTCTCTAAATTAATATATAGTTAGATATATATTATTAATTATTTTATTATAATATTTAATTCACCATTATTAAGTTCTTACTAATTATCTAACTCAATAAATATGGATTAAAAAAAAAGATTTTTTTTGAAAATAAACAATGAAATATTTATTGGATTACATTGTAATATTATTAAAGAGATATTATGGAAGTTTAATTATCATAATAAACTTATTTAAATTATTATTTTTTATTTTTAATTAAAAATATATTTTTTATAATTCTGTAATGATTTTTTATCCTCATTTTATAATAATTATTTGAATTTGAATTATTTTACCTTATTAGATATTGTCTTTATACTTTTTTATATATCATATTTAAAGATAATATTTTCATTCAATGGATAATATATATCACAGGACTATGATTATGATATATGAATCCCTTTTATGATAACATTCAACATTCATATTTCATGTGTTGTGAAAATATTTGATGTTGTATTCCATCTTTGCTACATCTTCTAGATGACCTCCCAAAGATCCTAGTCTACTTTAAATATTAAATCCTAGATGAAACATTATCCTCCACTACTCAATGTAATGTTCATAAGTTTCATTAATATTTTATGACTTATTTTATTATCACTTTGAGTATGTGGAAATTATTTCAATATATCTGTCTAATACATTAATATTTGATTTATGTGTTCCCCAAAAAACAATTCTTTCTCGTTGGGTTGTGAGTCCTGGATTCTAATGAATTGACCATTATGTTTGTGACTCAAAGAGTATAATATTATTTCCATCATGGATGTTAATCCCATTGTATAATGTTAAGATGTATGGGTTATGACGCCACACACAAAAATATTGTGTCTTCATTAAAATTACATTCAAAAAATAGTTCCTAAATTGATTATGAATCCCTAATAATATATAAGGTAATTAATAATGCATCTCTCAAATAGTAACAATGTGTAAGATTTTATTATTTCCAATTTGGACTAAACTAAAATAATAAATGATTGTGTTTATTATTTATTTTCCATTTCATATTAACTCTTCTTATGATAGATACTTAATCATTTATAAAAAATTTAAATACCAACTTAAAAATATTAAAATTTATACTTTTTCTATCCACAATGCCTTCTAGTACATCATTAATCAATATCATTGTGCAAAAAAATGGTAACAAATATGTTTCATTGAATGTATAGTTTAGTTATACTGTTAATGTTTCTTGATATTAAGCATTTCTATATTAAAAAATTGAACATCGTATGAATAGTTCATATCCACAATTTTTAATACTTTATTAAAAATGATGAATCATGAAACCATTACTCCAGGATATAGATTCCATTGTTGATGTTTTATTATGGTAACATGATTAACTTAGACCTTATAATATATGGAAAAATATAAATATATTACGGAAAGAATGAACCCAAATGAATCATGGATTCCTTAGACCACACCTCACATTGATGGATATGACTATGGATATTGAGATTCCACAATGGACGCATACCTAAAAAGTTTATTAAAAAAATATTGGTTAGTCATGGTAGAACCAAAAACACTACTAGAACCTAACCTGAATACTCTTATTGAAAATGATACTATCAAAAAAATTAACAATTTAGAAACAAATATTTTATATTTTCTTGTTTATATAAGTGTGTTTAGTCATTTTTCTAAATTTAAGATAACCCATGAGATCTATAAGAACAAAAAGTTTCCACATATGCTCAGATAAGTTGACTAAAATAAAATATGCAATGTTGTGGGCTCAGTTCCATGAATGCTTGATTTATAATGATGAAACTGTTGACCAAATTTTCCAACGATTCACATCTACATAAAATAGATTTAATTAAAATAGAGAATAGTTAGACATACATTACCATTATGAATGAGTACAGGATTTATAACAAATATGATGAGTAGTAAATAATGAAGAAATTGAATAATGTAAACACATAAAGAAATGAATTTCAGTTGAACTCGTTAGTTTGTTACATTAATATAAAATATATTTCCAGAACATCATTGAATAATAGACATATAAGAATAATACTTGCACATTTAAATCGAATATTATTATTTACATGATATTTTATATTTCTAAATAATGGGGATGTGATAAAGAAATAGAAAAATTTTAAAATTGGGGTTATAAAATGATTCAATGAATTAGTGGATTCATGAAATGTTGTAATAATTATAACAATGTGAATGTTTGAAAGAAGAATGGTAAAACTGATTATAATTTTATTTCGAAAATCACATGTTATGTGTATAGAAAAAATGATACATATATCAAATTTTTTTAAAGACGACTTATTTGAGAAATGATATGAAATATGAAAAACAAAACAAGGGCATAGATTGATGAATGAATTTGAATGGAATAATATGATTCATGTGACGAAATAAGAAGTGAAAAAGAAACAATTGTCATTTTCATAAGGTGTCAAAATACTCATGAAGTTTCCAATTAATATTAATATATATCTATTTTAATGAAATATGATAAAACTAAAGATAGAATAATTGATTTTTAAAAATTAAAAATTACCAAAATTTGTTTTGGGAACTCTGAATTTATATTAAAATTAAAAAAGAGAATTAATGGAGTTTATAAAATAAAATAAGAAATTATCTAAATAAAATGAATTGATTAATAATAATTTTTCAAAATAAAATATTTTTTTCTATGTGGTTTTTATATTTAGAAAAAGTAGAATAAAAATTTGATGATTTAATTTTTAAATTTAAATCATATATATCTACTCTTATTTGAGGAAAATTGGGGTATTATTAAATTTCGTCAATTATGAAACCAAATAAAGAAAAAATTGGATTTGGGTGTTATAATAATATAAATAATATATAAAAGACATTATTTTTTATAGTTTTAAACAATGTATATCAAATGTTACTTTATTTAAGTTCATCATCTAAGGGAATTATAATAATGAATATTTGTAATTGATTCCAAAATATATTGGTCAATGTAAAAAAAATTATATCAAAGAATTTACCTCTTATATTACACAAAAAAAATTATTTTAAATTATCATGGGTACCATAGTATTCTTATAAAATCCTAGTTGGACCCATTCTAGCATGTCTACCAAGATTATTTTCTGCCTAATTAATATTATCTAGAAACATTACTTTAGAGTGTCAAAGATACATGGTACAAGGAAAACAAGAAATACATATATTTAATGATTTTTCTGTTGAACTTTTTGTCATATAATAAATTAATGGGTGGCTCTATTACATTTGGTAATAACTCATAAGGGGATTTTTAGGGATTTACTACTGTAGGTATGTTATTATTTAATTAAATTAAAAATAATTACATATTGAAGGTTTCAATTGTTAAATAATTAGTATTTCAAAATTTTGAAATAATGGAATGTGTGTCATATTTTATCATAATAACAAATTAATTTTCATAAATGAAAATGTTTAATTTTATGATAACATAAAAGAAAATTTCTGTTATATTTATTTTTTAAAATTATATAACCATAATTTCTTGTTTATTAATGTTATAGAAAAATATTATATCTTATTTCATCACATTCTAGGACATGTGAACTTTTTTACCTTACATAAACTATCAAATAGAGTATTTTTACAACAAATACAAAATATTAAAATTAGTTATAAATTTTCATGTGATAATTATCAAAAGGCTAAATATCATGCGGTTGAAAATGATTTTATAACAAATATAAAATTGGAAATTATTCAATTTGATTTATTTTTTTATGACATGTTTCTATTTTTAAAGGTATTAAATGTGTTTTTTTATTTTGTTAATGATTCTGATAGACTTATAGGGATTTATTTTATGCCTAATAGAAGTGAAATTTTATCTATATTTATGGATATTTTATATTACATAAAAAATGTTTATTTAATTATTTTTATTAGTAGTGAAAATATTATTTAATTTTTTTAATTTTTATTTTGAATAGTTTTGCGAAGAATGTTTTTTACATAAAATTTCTTCTCTTAAAACACCATTAAAAATGGTTTTCTATTCAGTAAAAATAGAACTATTATTTAAATGGGTATAACTATATTTATTAAAAAAATACATGAATAATTTAGGGGTGAATCATTTCATAAAACTTTTTACTCTTTTAATAATGTTTTTATTGTTCCATTTTAAATAAAACCCCAATGAATTGATTAAATGTAAAAACCTAATATTTTTTATTATAATGATTTTTCATGAATTTAATTTTAAATGATATAGATAACATGGATAATTTATATTCTATGTGTGTTGAAGGAAATTTTTTCACTATTATATTTAATGAAAATTAATTTTAGTTTAAAATAAAATATTATGGTTATAGAAGAAAATTTTCATGATAATTTTTCTAAAGTTGTTTTGAAAAAGGATACAAGTATAGAATATTTTGAAGAATATTTTCAAGATGATTTAAATGATATTAATTTTTGGGAAGAAAGAAGTCATGTTAATGTAATTTATAAGAGGTATTTTACTCTTGCTGTATTTTTTCTAATCCCCAAAAAAATATTAGATACCATAATTTTCATAATTTTTTTAATATTTATTCTAGTGTTAAAACTATATGTTAATTTTGGAATTTTTATACAAAATTTTATATTGATTATAATTATTTGAACAAATGATCTTTTTAATGATTAAAAAACAAATTATATTATTTCTCTACAACTAAATCTTAATATATTTTCTACAAATAATTTTTAGATGTTATTTGGACCCCATGTTGATAAGAATGTTATTAGAACTATATAAAATAGAGGAAACTACTCAAATTCTTATAAGAAATATATTCTTATAGATCTTGATTATTTTCACAAATAAGGTATATATTTTGATTAATAACATTTCAAATTGATTAGATTAAATCAATAAAAGTTTTTTAATCTTTTTCAACATTTAATGGTTTTGTGTTATTTCAAATGCATGCTGAAAGTACATATTCAACTGTATTTATTTTTGTAGAATTTTTTTCTTCTCAACCAACGTGTTTTGAAAACAAATTTTTTTTATATCATGATATTGATTTATAAGGCCTTAAATCCTCCTAAACAAACACATCATGTTTTATATGATAGGAGTTTCTTAAAATATTTATATCTAATGTTTTTATATATCCTTCATATTTATTCAAATAATTTTGAACGATATATTAATAGTTCCAATTTATATTGAATATATGTTCATTATCTATTAAAATGAATTATATTGAAGATATTTTTATAATTTAATAACTAGTTTTTTTACATGTGTTTGATGGGAGAACATAAAGTCATTTTAGATCTTCAAAATAATCAATGAAATGATGGTATAATTTTAAATTAATATAAATATTCTAATGATATAATTAATTTTTTTTGGATTATATTCATGTAAAACGAAATAAATACATATGTGTAAAAATTTTAAATTAGATTTATATAAATCAATTTAAATAATAGCATATAAAAATATTAAATGAATGATTTAATGATAGTTGTATTTGACTAATTGTATACCAAATATTATGTTTACTGTTTTTTATGTCAATAATTTCAATATTACCCTGTGTAATCTAACATCAATGTTGTAAAATGTACAAATATATATAAAAGATACTATTAATATTGGATTATTTAATGGTTGATATATTTGGTTTGATATAATTAGTTATTATGATTCTGGTTTTAGAGGAATCATATGTGATAAAAAAATTACATTTGGGGGTGTCATGTTATAGTAAAATAATATTTTATTGGTGTTCAAGGAAACAAATTAAATTACATTATATATGATTGAATGTAAATATATAAAGGGAAAATAATTTTTTTTCAAAATTAAGGATTAAACAAACAATGTTTGAAAGAATTTTTATTTTTTAAAGTATTCCTATTTGTTTTGATAATTCTTCTACGATTTCAATATTATCAAATATTTTAGATCATTATAAACGAATATATATGGGCATTTTTTTCTTTTTTTTAGATTTTCTTAGTAATGGTTATAATATATATGAATATTTTTAGTAAAATATAAAATTATAAATACTTTTACCAAACAATTAGATTATTCAACGTTTGATAAAATAACGTTTGATTTTGAATGATAGAAAATTTCTATGGAAATCAAATTTTAATTTTTATTTCACCTGATATAACATATAATTGTTTAGGGTGTCTTTCTATTATTGTTTAAAATATTTTTTTCAATGTATGTTTCCAATATTCTTTTATATATATTTATATATATTATATTTTTCAAAAAATTTATAATGGGGGAGAATTATAAGAAACAATTTATGAGTTTGGTAATTTTTAAAAAAGGGGACATTGATTTTTGTTTTTTGATTATTTTATTATTTATGAATCATATTTTTTATATCATGTTTATATAAATAGATTTTCATTAGTGATTTTCCAATATAACAAGTGACACTTTTTTAAACCTACTATATGTCTCTTTTTGAACATACCATAATGATATTTTTTTGAATATACCACATGACTATTTTTAAACCAACCATAATATAATTTTCTAAATAACCATACAATTATTTTAAGAACATGTCATATACTATATTCATGGGACCATAACATATAATCTAGTGAACACACCATACAACATGTGGCCTCATGTTGTGATTATATAACAATTCAACCAAAATTACATTATGCCAACTGAATGAACATTACAATGTCATGAACATAGAGACATAAAATGAATTCTTATTTATTATTTCCAAAATATTTTTGTGTATATATTGATTTCTTGTGCTTGACGACTAAAATATTATGCTTGAAACCAGAAGTCTTTCACAAAATAACATAATCTTACTCCCAACACCTATATCATTACAAAAGGTAAAAAAATTCATATCCTTAATACCTTAAGTAGAAATCATGGCACATGATGACATTCTCTTAGATCTTGATGTCTTTTTCTCGAACTTTAAGTCTTATAGTTGACACCTAGACTCTTATGATCGACAACTAAAATATTAAGAATTGAACATATAGTCACACTCTCATAATGTAAATAATTAAATTAGATAGAATATTTATGACTGTAGTTAGGAATTTTTTATTCTCCAGACTCAAGACTAACAGTTAGTACAATAGTTCACATATTTTTCAAAAACATTCGAGATTATAATAATACTACATTTTTTGATTCTTTTGATAATTTTGTCTATTATATTATTATGATAATATTTAATATATTATGATGATTTATAAGATATTGATATATAAAGATAATATTTATTCGACATGAATAATATTTATTTTCTTAAAACATTTTTGAAAAAGTGATTAATGTTGTTCATAATTTATTTATAAACCTACATTATATATTTCTAAATATTAAAAATTAATTTTAAATGATCTATTTATTTTATAAATTCAAAACATTATATTTGGTGACATAAATTTTTTTCAAATTGCTTTTAATATTTAATGTACTTTTAAAAATTTATGAATAATTATTTCTATGTATAAATATGCATTTTTTTTTTCAAAATTCAAAATTGATTTTTTAGGAAATATATTGTTTAATATTTTGTGTATTTTTTTTACTCCTATTATAGTTATATTATGTTATTTTTAATGACCAATTCTATATAATTTTATTTATTCATTTGGTTATTGAATTCAAGTGATATTTTATTTAAAATTTTTCTTGAATGATTTTTCACTATCTATGATAACTCTTGTTTGAATTTGAATTTTTCCACCCAATTGATCATTAAAATGTTACTTTATTAAAGATAATATTTAATTTTCTTATAGAAACATTCAAATTCAATATATATGAATTGAAACTAGTTACGAGATAGTAAATCTTTTGATGATAACTTCTTTTTTTCATATTCTACTCTGTTATATAATGTTGTGATGTTCTATGCCATCATTGTTTTATGTTTTGGGTGAGCTATCAAGGTACCCAATATTTTTTAACAACTACTAGAATAATGAGACATATTATTCCACTACTCAATATACTATAATTTTAATTGAAAACTCTTCTATGTCTTCAACAACAAAAAATTCATTGATTTAGTTTTAAATATTTCAATCTATCTCACTTGTACTCTAATATTCATTTTATGATATTTCGAAAAAATAATTTTCTCATTGGGTTGTGAATTTCAGAATCCAAATTCAGAACCATTTAGGATATGACTCCTATATTATAAAATCATGACAATTTGGGCAATAATTACCAATATCTAATGTAAATTTGAAGGGTTTTTACTCCCCACACAAAAGATAGTTTCTTTAGTTATAATTAATCTTGAGAAATTCGGTTATAATTGCGTTATGATTCCCCCAGAAAAACTATGTTGTGCATTTCACATATCTCAATTGGTATATATATGTTAGAGTAGATTAGATCCACATTGGACCTAACTTTTTAAAATATAATCTATGTTCATTTATAATTTTACACATAATATTATGTCATACTTTCATATATAAATAGAATATTTAATTAATTTATATTATTAATTTAAATTTTTTAAATTTTAATAATGTCTTTTTGACCCCTCTCTAAAATATATTTCATCGTCATATATTTCTTAATAATATAAGGTTATTAAATTTCATATATTATATATTTAACCATAAATTAAAAATATTACCTAGTTTCAATGTAAATTCAAGTGAAAACAATTAATTTTTAGAACACAATAATGGAAAAAATATAATTTATCATTTTCATGAAAAATATATATTTAATATATTTAATGATTTTTTTAAATTGATGCTCCATCCCTTAAAAATAATTATTCCAATTTCTTATAGGGCTATTTTTCATTAATATAACAAAAAAATTCCTATCTAAAACTAGATAGTGTTGAGTAGGGCTAAACCACAAATAAAGAAATATTATTTGACCATGAAAAAAAACAATCATCAAAAAAATGAACAAACTATTTAAACACTGAATAATAATCTCAAATTATGGATGGAATGGAAGTATAGAAATTGATGAAAAAAAATTGTGATAATTATAAAAAATGAAATGAACAAAACTAAAAAACATTCAGATGATAAATATCAACATATTTTTACAAGGGAAACCATAAGTAATATTAGTTGTTAAATTTAATTTGTTTTATTTGTTTAATGTGAAAAATAAATGTACAAAATTTATGGAATAAAGATATTCATCCATCTCACTATCACATATTTTACAGAAATATTACATTAAATAACTCTAAGAAATTATTTTTCCATCAATTATAAGAAAAAAAGTGTTCCTCAATATTGGAGAAAATATGTAACAATATTTTCATATTTAATTACGTAATATTTTTATTAAATGAAAACAATCCATTATCATCACTTTTTATTATATAAAATTGTATTGAGATAATTATTAATAATAATAAAATTGATAATCAAAATTTAAATGATCAGTCTTTAATCCTTATAATAAAAATCACATAAATCTATCAATTTTTGATGACCAATATTTTTATTTTTCAATTTAATAAAATATATATCTTTTAATATTATTTTGGTGATTGATCATTACATAATAGAAAAATAAAATTATAAAAACATATCAAAAAATAATGAAAAAAAAGAATATTGAACATATGAATGAACATGTAAGAATCTACACACCCTAACAAAATTTCTATAAAAAATTGTTTAGTCATGTAGGTTCATGATAATTTTGAAAAAAATAAATGAATACAACATGAAGATAGTAATTATAAACCAAATGAATTAAAATGGATTAATAACATCTCTATTGATCACAATATGATCTATAACTTATTTTTATCTAATATTTAGGATGCAGAGCTTCCCTATTGCCACTATTCTATGTTCCCCATACTCCAGTATTTTTTTAATTATATCCATCATAAACATTCTTTATATTGAAATCACATCCCCCATATTTCTTCATTGTAACTCTACCTTAATGAAAATTAAACGAATTTAATCATTGAATCTCTCAACTAAATCAGCAATACTTATATAGTTAAAAGTAATCTTATCTTGTGTTTTCCTATCAACATTTTGAAAAAAAATAATCGAATAATTCTTCAACATTAATCTTGGAGATAATATTTTTAATTATCTTTTTATGGGTTTATCCATATCATATTTTTTCTAATTTAGTTTAAATAATGTTCTCCCTTATTTTATAAATAAAAAATTATAATATATTTTCTCTTTCTCAAAATAATGTGTAAAAATAATCAAGTGAATAGATCTAGAAACAATAACTATAATTACTTGATTGAAATATTTAATGTGACTATATTTCATATCCATTTATTCAAACCCATTGATAGGTAATTTTCAATGATTATCATGGATATTATTCCAATATATTCAGTGATTAGTTGATCAACATTTTAATCAATTCCAATAGAATTATTTTTTTCCTCTGACATTCATTAGTGAATAAATTTATTTTTAATTAATGGACATTCTATGAAAAGAAATCAAAGCAGTCATAATTAATAATGGTCACAACGTGTTACTCTAGGATCATTAGCAGAAATAGTTCTCATCCTTAATAAGAAACAATGTTAGAGTAGATTACAAATATTCCAATACCCAATGTACATATGCCAAATATATTTTTTATTCTAATGAAAGTCAATGATTTAATAAATTTATAACCATCCTTTAAGGTTCTTAGTCCCAACAGTTGTATACTTTGGAATGATAGTGGCCCAATTCCCACCATCATGTGATGTAATAAAAAACTGATAAGAAAAATATATTCAGTATTAATCATATTCCCTGCATTAAGATCAATCATCCCTATACATGATTGTTTATTATTCAACTGACACTTGTAGACCAATATATCATTGGTCATGGTGAAATTATTTCCATATATTCAATAATTTTCCAAAACATAAACATTAATTTAACAATGATTTTACATACTGTGGTTGTCATAATTTTTCACACAGATTCATCGATCAAGTCTGTTTGAGTTAACCAAAAAAAAATTTATTCGAAATTAGTACGTTCATATGTGATTAACTATAATTCAATTCATCTTCTTTGTTTGATGTCTTAATATCCTTATCATACCCAAATACTAACTAGGATTTGATTATATAACAATAAAAATTATTCTCTCTTATTCAAGACTTCGTCAAGTTGAATTTTTAATATTGATTCATTGGACTGTTTTTTCATCACTGTGTTTAGACTCAGTCATCACCTACAATAATCCACTAATTTATGATTCAGCCTTGATTCCATCGATAATGGGTTTCAAGAAAATTCATACTTTATTGTCAATATTTCATGTTCATAAGTTATATGATATTATAAAAGTCATGTGATGACATTATAACCATTGGATAAGTCTTAAAAATTTATCAAGTCTTATGGAATACATAATAATGTATTGCGTGTAACACAAAAAAGTAATGTAGTGTATACTAAAAATGTATAATTATGAAATAAAAGATTCGGTGACTGGTGATCAAGGATTCCAAAAGGGCATTTTGTGCTTCAAAATGATTTTTTAAGATGTTGTTATGTGATAGATATATAGTGAATTACTCATGTTATGAGATGAATTTATTTTGTCAAAACATTTGACATATAATATTGATTCCAGTTATTCAATGCAAATAGATAAAATATTCGACATGAACTATCATATATTATGGATGGATGGGGAAATCTATTTGCTAAGAAGAGTCACATGAATCAGAAACAATTAATAAGTATAATCTATATTAGTTAAACTAATACCCTCACCTTTTTTAATCATAGTGAGAAGAAATTTCATAGAAATAATTATTCATGTTCGAGAAGGGATAATTTTGAACAAAAAAATCTATAAGTGGATCTGAAAATCCTATTTATAATTATATAAGTGGTATTTTTTATGTTCCACTAGTCCACTTGATTTATGTATTATAATCCCTTATGATTCTACTCACTATATATTTGAGAAGTGTATGTATATTATATATATGTAAGTTAGGGAAGTATACCCCTTATGGGAAATGAATCTATCAATATTATGGGAAGTGGTGAGGATTCAATGTTGACACAATATGAAATATTACTACAATTGAAATGATTGAAACCCAAACTAATGTTATGGAGAAAATTCATTTTTTTGGGTAGATAATTGATGAATATTTTTCTACAACTATTTTCAACGGATCCTGGAATGATACATATAGATCAACAGTGGTGGAAAAATGAGTGAAGGATATAACATTATTGATGAATGGAGTATATAAAGGATTACTGAATCTAGATAAATTAAATTAAAAAAATTATGATATTAAAGTCTAAGTAAATTAAGTGGGGATTTTAGGAATTTTATTGATTCTAAATGAATTATAATGATTATAATAATTGGTTAAATATTATGTAAATATTACTTTATTTGGATGAAGTGGAATGTGTCACTGTACATCAAAGGTATGATGATTATGTGTTGAAAGTTAGAGTTATCTCATATGGGTCTATGGGGTCCATACTCTATTTTTTCCAATATATTATCACAATATTTCATTGTAGTCATGGTTGATGCAAGATTGAATATGGGGTGTGTCCTTTGCTAATCATAATTCCAATTTTTATTTAAAAATTAATTTTTTAGAGATCCTTGTTTGAAATCCTAGTTAAATGTAAACTAAATTTTTTTGAAGACTAAAAATATTGGGGAATATTAATATAGGTAATCAAAATGGTTTTACTATTAGAAAATAATAGTGATTAGGAAGTATATACTAGGAACCCTAAAAAATGTAGTTATAATAGATTTGAATCAATTATTATAGGAGAAGGTATTGAAACTGAGGATTCAAATTGGTTTTCCATAGAGTTTTATGAAGAGATAGTGAATTCTATTAACTTATTAGTAAATATAATTCTATAAAATATATTAGTGTCAAAGCTTCTATAAAATTGATAGTCTTAACTAAATATTTAGGTTTATAATATGAAAGTATTTGGTTTACTCCCTACATCCAAGTTGATTCAAAATAATGGTATATGATAATAGTTATGTTCTGAACATGATTTTTTAGTGTATGGAAATTAATACATTGGATTTTAGATCTGGGATTACAAATTATGGATTGTTTTCAAGAGAAATTGTGTTATATAATATTCAATGATATTTAGAAGCATTTGAATAAAGTGGACGTTGTATATGAGAACTAGGTAAAATTATAAAATGAGATTTGAAAGGATGGATATATATATATATGTCATAGAAATTCCAAAAAATTTGTATGTTTGACAATTTTAGAAATACCAGATCATCCAGACGAAATTTTGGAATTAATTAAAGTTTTCATTGTTTTTACAATCCTTTTTGTATAAAAAATCTCAAGGGTTGTGAAATTTATATATAGTGATGTAAAAGGTAACATTAAATAAGTAATATATCTTGAAGGATAAGATCCACAGATTCTGTTATAGAGGTCTACTAGGACTTGGTGCACAAAGTTGAGATTATTAAGTGACATGAACTTCTTTCTTCTAAAATTTGATGGATAACTTGAATTTCCAATTTGGGATACTAGTATAAGTGACTGAAATATGTGGGAGTTATCTTTCATGGATTTTTTGGATTTCATACACATTTAATAGAATTGGGAGCTACCATTATGGCCTATAGGAGGGGGGGGGGGTACTTCATATTAAATTGTTTTATTAGATAAAAGAGGAAGTGAATGATGAAAATTTGTATCAGTAAATAATTTTCATCAATATCATTGAAAAAATTAAATGTATATATTTTTTAGATATTTTTATCTAGTTTTTTAGCACATGGCCATTTGATCTATTCTTGGTATATTTTCATTGAATGATTACAACTAGATTAGTATTACACTAAGACAAAATTTTTACATAGAGTTATTGATGGGATTATTTACATGTAGTAACCAATGTGTTTCATGGAAATGTGATACAATAATCTATTATTCTAGATACAATTGGTAACTTATTAAATTAATTATGCATCCAAGTAATTTAGGTGGATTTTTAATGATCTTGTGGAATAAAATAAGTATTTATAAATGATGGAAAATAATTTCTATTATCGAAATGTGTAATATGTTTTGGGTGTCATAAAATATGTGGATAATGTTATCACTTCTAAACCATTAAAGAAAAGGTTGAATGACTGGATGCATACATTATTCCATGTTTTTGTATGATAAATTTGGATCTAGATAAATGGATTTAGTGGATATGGATTATATAGAAATTAATATGAAAAAAATTCTTTATGACATATTCCAACTACATCAAAAATAATATATAAAAATTCATAATGAGTTAGTTTAAATCATTTATCACCCTATTCATAAGAAAATGTTTGGTAAAAAATGAAAATAAACATAGAATGCATCGATTTTATATGTACAAGTAAGGGTTTATTTATCAACATTATTTGAGGGCTTCATATAGGCTATGGTTTTTAAATTAACAATAAATAAACATATAGTGGGAGTTGTTTATAGGTTCGTGGATAATCCTAGAAGATAAAACGTTAAAGCTGAATAGTGAATCCCCTTGTATCCTAAAGGATCTAAAAATTTAAAATTTAGTTTAAAAATATAAATCATTTCAAGGGTTTTCTAATATTAAATTTTGTTAATGGACATACAATTAAAGGATCACCAATAGTGATGTGTTTTCTAACACAAGAAAAACAATTTTCTAGCTGTAAATGAAGAAACTAGTAGATTATATTTAAATAACAAAAAAAGATTATATTTTATTGAAATAATATAAGAAGGTGTTATTTGTTTGATGTTGTTGGTGGATGATCTCAACACAATTCATGTGGTTGGAAGATTTTACCGGATTTCCAAATTACTCTAAACTTTTCCAACAGTTTACTATTTTACTAGAGGATGAATCCAATTTATTTACAGAATCACTTCATATAATTCGATTAGTAAATCATAGTTATGTTTCTATGGATGGTGGATGGGTTTTTTATTTTTGTTGATATACTAAAAAATGTTATAGTCTAGGATATAATGTTCTAGTGTTGTGCCATAGGCAGTCTCCGATGACCAGAAGCATGTTAGGTGAACTATATATCTGAAAAGTAATATTAATAGTGAAATGGTATTATATATGATGATAGAGGAAATAATGATGAATAATGATAATTATTTTCAAGGTTGATATTGTTAGGTGTGTATATTTATATTTTTTTCAATATATATTGGATCTTATAGAATTAGTGATTATAAAATTCTAAATTCTAAAACTAAATAGTGAAAGAGGAACAACTATAAAAATATTCATATATTATAATGAAGATAGACCAAAATTAATGAAATTTTAATAAAATAAAAATATTATATAAGTATATAATGTCGATGAACAATATACATTCATAATGATCAATTATGATGTTACATAAGCCAATATCAGAGTTCACGTAGGTTATATAGATTTTATTTAAGATGATACAATTTCTGACATACAATGTGTCTGTGCAGGAAATGTGGAGTATCACTCCTTATATTACCCAACCATTTTTTGTAAGTGGATTTCAGGTCATGTTGACGTTTATATTTCAATATTAGATGATATAATGTAATTTATGTTAGTGGGGACCTCTTTTTTAAAGGAAACACTCACTGGATCTTTACTAGAGATTCATGGGATGCACATTAGTGGAGCAGATGGAAGGTCATGCTAATGTAACCATTTAGGGGAGAATTTTTTCATACTATAGGGATTTATTATTATTTTAAAATATTTAAAATATTACTAATTCTGAGTAATATTATTTCTAAAATTTACGACCATTATAGTGATTAATTGAAACAATGATTCGATGTGAAAGTATGTGTGTATATTATGTTCTTTGTATTTATATTACATGGTGATTACACTAGATTTACTCAAAACATCTAGGTGCGGTATAATTTATCATCATCATGAGTGGTAGTTGGTTTTTGGGATATTAGGATTGGGAACATGAAATGGGAGTGGAATTTGTCATTATAAAGGGAATAAACAAACATGTAGTTTGATACCAAGAACATAATAAGATTACATGGTCATATTATAAGGAGATTTTATTTACATTTAATATCATCCAACCATGATAATATGATATTCCTTTCATGTTTATTGGACACAGTTGTATTAATGAACATTATATGGCCATGAAACCAATACCTATAATAAAAAGTTTATATCAATCCTTCCAGGATATATGAAGTATTGATATTGAACCCCAAATACGAATTGTATACATTCTGGGTAATATAAATAATGGCCTATATATTTTGAGTTTCACTATTTAAGGTCCTGTTATAAGACCAGTCTATAAAAAAATTCCATATGTTTAAGAAGTAGGTTATCCAGTTTATTATTATAAAACATTGAGTAATATAAAAATAGATACATAAAATGAATGGTTTAAGAAATTTATTCAGAAAAAACTTTTTGGTTCATCCTGATTATGAGTAATTAAATTGATGGTCATTATTGGGATCACATTGAATATCTCTCTTAATTAATGAATACTCATAGGGAATATAGTGTGTTTAGGAATGATAACTCTTATATAATATGGATCATTGAATAACGATTACTCATAAATAATATGAATCAATGGGGAAATATTTATTTAATATGAATTGGTGTCCTATAGGGGTAACAATTCACCATTTATGAAAGGTAAAAAAAAATTATTAAGGATGATAAGAGTCATATAGATTATGACCCAATTAGGTGGGAGTTATTTATTAGATCAAAATAGAGGTCCATATCCTTATTAAGAGTATAAATAATAAATGTGGGGATTATGCATATTCTACCAAAATATGCAAAAAATAGTTAGAGATTCAAATGAATATAGGGTATCAGGGAGCTAGTTGATAACCCATGCCTTACTTCATAGTAAGGAGGATACATATGGAGCTTATTCATATTCTTCCCAAATAATCCTCACATTGGGTGTGAATTTTGTGAAGTCATATTTTTTTTATTGCACCAATTAGTAGGTAATTTTTGAAAAGATTTCCTATTGAGTAAAAAAAATAGGTCCATTGGGTTCTTGAGCTAATTAGATATTGGATGTGGATCAGTCAGTATCAAAAACATGATCTTGTAGAATATTCACCAATATCCTCATCATAGGGATCCAGATTATCATGAAAATTCATGGTTATTACAACACTAAAGGTTCTATAATTAATGTAAAAAAATTGTGGAATAAATCATTATCAAGGTAAAAAATTATTGAATAGACTGAATACCAATGTGAACTTGCTGATCATGCATTTCCCAAAGCTATTTAGGGGGACTTGTTATATAGTCACCCGAATGGGAGACCCAATAATGAGTGGTTCCCAGGTAACAAAAAAAAATATATAGTGTTCCCTGGTAGGATCCCTATTCAAATTCACACATAAAAATGGAGTTAGTGTCTATACCATGAACTAGTATACGAGATAAGATGAATTGGTTTTATAGAGAGTGACCAGAAAGAATTATTATAGTAGTTAGGGGATTAGGTAAAGTTTCTCTCTAATATTTTGTAGAGTGAATATTATACCTTATATGGGGTAGGGATAAGTGTTGCCATAGAATGGGTTATGTTAATGTTTTATCCTAGTATGGATGATAGAGAATAGACTTATGAGTATGGGGTAGCGGTATGTTTCATCCATATTGTAGGTTAGTGAAATGTTTCACACAAGTATGGAAGTCTCAAGGCTACTTGAGAAATGTGGTGCCATAATACTTCATTGTAAGGGAGTTTTGGGGAATATGGAATTTTGTTGTAGTTCATGTTAGATGGGGTTACTTTCCAATGTTTATATAACCCATATGGTATGGGATATTTCTAATTGGTTTTTATTTTAAAATCACCCATGAATGAAATAACCATAGATTCCCATTAATTCCATTAGGTATTGATTTAAAAAGTCACCTAATGGTTGGAGGGATGTTCTTGTCATGTAGATATTTTTCATCAATTCATAATTGAAATTTATTAGAAATAGTGGGAAGTGGTATTATTTAGAGTCCATTGGGGAGTTTGTTATGCTCCCTTATTTTGGACACCCACACATAAAGTCCAGTAGTGAAAACATTCTACATGATAGAGTGTTCCCTACATGATCTAAAAAAACTGGATACCAGAGAATGTAATATTCCATGGAACACACTAGGAATATTGGATGATTCCACTTTGTGATGTACTACAAGGACATTTTGAAGTGACCTGAATGTGCATGTTTTCCTGGGAAATATTGTTGGTCCCCTTCATTGGGAATTTTCATATTCAATATACATCTCTATCCTTTAAATAATGGATCAATGGAAGCCATATAAAAATTATACTATGTTTTTTAAATCTGTCAATATTTATTATAAGGATATGTTAGAATGTTTCATGGATATGAAAATTTTAAGATATTCCTATAAATAACATCTTCATGGGGTAATTGAGATGGCCACAAATATCATAAAAAATATTAGATTTGATTGAAGAATATTCATTACATATCTTTTTGATACACATCACAACCATAAATGTTTATTTACCTTGGAAACATGGATAAAAAATGGGTACATAAAATATCTAAATAATTAACAACTAATATTTTATTAACTAGTATACTTTTAGACATATCATTCATAAATTCAATATTTATATCATCTGGAAAATAAAATATATTAAAGGGTGAGCTCAAAATTCCCAGTATGGGTAAACAAGGGAGATATCAAGAATCATTTAAGAAAAACATGATAATATGGGAAAGAAAACATGATATTGACATTTGGAAACAAAATCCATCTATTCATACCACGTAGTTGTCAGTGGGATCATAAATCTAGTATGATCACAAGACCTAGATCATAATGAAATCACTTAACATGATTCTCGATAGTATAAACTTTTCCTAGGATCATCTCATAAAAGAGTTCTATAAAGTGTGGAATAATTTTAATTATAAAAATTAATATGTCATGTATATCCATTAAGATATTCATTAAATGTTGGTCCTAGGATAACAACTTTTGTACCTGCTTTGGGCTTGGGATAACATCAAATGTACCATATTTTTGAGCATCAGATAACCTAAAAAACCACATTTGATATAAAAAATACGTTTATTTTCCCATATATTTGGAAGGATAGACTAGACCCACTTATCGCATTTTCGTAATCCAATCTCATATTTTTCACTTAATAAGAAAATTATTATTTTATAACAACATAACTTGTGGAAAAGAAAGAACGTTTCATTAATTATTAATAATCAAAATTTTGAACCATTAGAGAAAGAACAAGGAAATAATATTAGGATAATATCCCCAATAAATAATAAGTTACATAAAATCAAATTATCATTAATACAAATACCTTTTAAAATATCACTAGAATATTTTCAATAATAAAATACGCTTTTTATTTTAAAATATTTTTTTTAAATCAAAAAAGTTCATAAATATTTAGAAGAAACACTTTATTTGAAAAAATATATGGATGAATATAAATTCAAATTCAAATTATTGTGTATACATGATGGAACAAAAATCTATTATTGTCTTAATTATTAAAATAATAATTTTGATATCATATTTAGTAAAAAGTACCTCGTTTTGAAAATGAAACGAATTTTTTTTAAAGAAAATAATAAAATTAAAACATTTTTAACAATAATTTTAATAAATAATTAGAGTATATTAAAAATATTAATTAGATTATTTGGATAAAAATATGGAATATTATAAGAAGTATCTCTAACTAAAGGGAATAATAATATTGGTTTTTCATAAAAATAATATTTCTATATCTTTAGTACATAAAGAAAAAAATAAGGAAAGGAAAGTTTTTTGTCATTATAAATAACCATAGTATAAGAAAATAGCTATGATTTCTGATCACATATCATAAAATTTAATATCATTAATTTAACTACAAACATTCCTAATTGAATTGTGAATTTAAAATAAAATGATTTACACTTTGATAAATTTTAAATCATAACCACCTTGAATGAAATAACATCAAATGAAACATTAAATAAGTTTAGTATAAAATGATACATGTTACATAATACTATGTTGGAATAAGATACACTTAATAAAATAAGATAGGTTTATTATATAATATATTCCATAAAGAAGACAATTTGAGATTATAACCCATAAACACCTTGGTTAGTTTAGAATAAAAACTACTTAGATGAAATAATTTTAATTTTAATGTTAAATACCATATATTTAAATGGATACATGTTAAAAAAAGTAAAATAGATCAATATATACCACTTATAAACAATAATAGGTTCATAACATTTAACATTTATGAACGTAACATTATTGAGAAGAAGAGAACTCATCTCTAATCAGTATTTATTCATAATAACTCCAAAAAACATATAATGAATGTAAATATATTTTTATTATATAAAATAAACATATTTATCACTATATAACTATATATGGTTAAATTATATTATTTCAACACCCATGTATTAATAATTTAATATTAAAAGGGTTATTTTCAAGTGGTAATTGTATCGTTTTTTCATGAATTGTTTAGTTCATCAGTTCCTATCTTTGTACATTGATAAAGGATCCATTATATAAATAATGTCAATTATTATATATATTTAATATATATATATATATACATTCATTATATATATATATAATCATCCATACAAGGTAAAGATAGCCAAGTGAATTACACCGTTAATGTTGATGGTAATCCGTAAGTATGCATGAACAACATTTTCATCTTCTGAGGAAAACATGAAAATAAAGATAAAGAAAATATTATAATTAATTTATTAATATTAATTATTATATATGAAATAAATTTTATTACAAATATTATAATAAAACAATAAATATGGCGAGGGATAATTAATCACATCACTATGTGGTGACGGCAGTCCTTGCTTACGCATAAGCGATACATTAGATTCTTTTTTGATGTGATGTAGGTCAAAAATGGTTTTAAAATAATCATAATAAAATATAATAATATATATATTATTCTATTAAACATTTTATGATAGATAAAAGAATTTATGTAATTTTTAAGGATAAGTAAAATTGAAAGTATTCAATCAAAAGGTATTCCTCTATATTGAGAATCCTCCTTTAGCATACACATTAATCTTTGAAACAATGATATTATGATGAAAAATGAACTCTAGGACATGGTACGAAATTTTAGGAAAATATTTATTTTATTATTTTTTAATATGAGAGGAACTTCATGTGTGTATAATATAAGGGAGTGTGATACATTTTATAAGTGGAGGAGAGGACAAACATAGAACGTTTCAAAAGAATAAATATATATATTAATGATTAATAGATTCTAAAAGGATCATAAATTAATTTCAATCAAATAAGACATGATATAAGGTCTAAATATGTCCATATAATAGTCTTTATACAATTTTATGCGCTAATATTATTCTTATCCCTTAGTTTAACCCCCAATAAACTTGATTGAACCTTTACAGTGGTTAATAAATTTTACTATTTTTACTTTACGTTATGAAACAAGTGAATGTGGCATCATTTCCATGTTTGTAAATATTGATTCAAAATATGTAATATATTTTATAATATTTAATTTCATAAATTTTTATAAATCAACTTTAAAATAAATCTGAAAGACATGATTCAAATGGATTTCCCAAAAAAATCATTTTTCAATAAGAAAATTATTTTATACCAAAATTAACCACATTAAAAATTTAATTTAAAATATTTATATTTTATCAAATCCAAATAAAATAATGAAAATTTAAAATTAAATTTAATACAAAATTTCACTTCGTAAACACTATAATGGAAAAGAAAATTTTCTAAAAAATTAGTATTTTTTAACTATTCTGTGAAAATAAAATTTTGATAAAAATCTTAAAATTTACCATTGTGATAAATTTTATATATTAATATGATAAATTATTTTTTTTATAAAATTAAGTTTCTAAAATTTTTAAAAACTAATTATAATATCCAAAAAAATTCCAAAATTACTGTTTTTCGTAAACTTATTTTTGAAGCATAAAATGATTATATTATTAATTGAATAAATATTTATTATAAACTAATAAATTTATTTTCATTATTTAAAAAGAATTAAATATTTTTCATATTGTGATTATTATTATTCATAACCCAAATTTAACATTTATATTATAATGGTCAAATTTAAATAACTATAATTCAATTGTATATTATGGTTCACTGAAAGTCAATGTCGGGTGTAAAAAAATGTATCAATCACTTCAAGGATATTTTAAATGAAATAAATATAAAATCGCATGGTGTTAAATTTCACAATAGTTAAAATTATTTTTCCCTTAAAATATAATAACGGTGGTACAAAAAAGTGGATATCTGGGTTTCATCACATCCTCAAGTTCTTATGTAGCATTATTGAACTTATGATTGCCCTAGAGAACTAAAACGTGGTATGTATTCTTGTTCTATAGAACTAAATCTCTATGATAGAATATTTATAATATGTTTTCATCATAGGATATTTCACTCTATAGTGATAAAACCTATGAGTACATTACATGTGAAGAATCAATAATGAACTTCCTTGGGAGAGATATATAGAGTATATCATGAACTTAAGGGATGATTAGTTGAAACTCCTTGTGATAAGATATAATACCTACTCGATCAAGAATATAAAATGGAAGAATATAAATATGTCTCATAATTACTTTGTTTTTCAATATCACATCCTTATTTCATAGATAATTTTATTGGAATACATTTTTCCAAATTTTGAATTCTAGATCTCACCAATTATTATCAACATAATTTTTCCAACAATTCTAAGAATTTATGGTGCACTACTGAATGGATTTGAATTTATCTTCAATTTTCACAGCAGTAACTTTTCCAAATTGTTTTTACATAAAATCATACTAATATTCCATAGTTATACACTTCATTACACATACTACTTCATAAGGATCCATATAATTTCTCGATTGATTGAAACTTCTGTAAAAAAACAACTAGAGGAAGGTGTTGATCCCAACCACATTTGAAACCAATGGAAAAAAAACACAACATACCGACCATGTATTGAATGGTTATCAAAAAATGATCATCTATCTTAGGGTTGTTGGTATCTTTAATCATTACTATGTTAGTAGAGGTAGCTAAATAATTCACATCAACATTGTGATAAACCATGGATCTCAATTAGATACCGAAGAATGGGGTACACCATGAATTCATAAAAATTTCTTTATGAATATCCTATAATGTAAAATGAGATAGAATTATTATATAATAATAAATGTAGAAGCCCAATAATTTCCTAAGTAATTATTAAATATTATTGGATTCTTATTAATTACATTTTATTACTATACATCCCATATCCATAATGGTTTTTTTATTTGGAAACAAGGATACATAAAATTACTAAAACATAGAATATATTGAAAATCTCTCAATATGTTCTTTATAAATAACCCCCTTCTTAAAAATATCATACATAAATTCATTATTCATATCTTGGGGAAAATTAACCATAATAAAAGGTAATATCTGTATGAACACATACCTTCTTTTCATGTATGTTGTTCTTTTTTCGGGAGTTTTTGAGAAAAGAAGAGTTTCTGAAAAAAATTTAAGTACACCCCATGTATTCTATAAGTAAACGTCGTTTACATTGATGTTGCTCGAGGCTGCGTGTTGGCTATGTCATGACTATGCACATAGCCATGTAGGGGTGATGTGGAGGCCACCTAAAGAGGAGAACGAAAAAGGAGAGTACACACTATGTACTTCAAAAGTACACGCCGCGTACTTTGTTTTTTCATTAAACACCCTTGGGTCACATCTAATCACCAGAACATGCTTCTTCTCTAGCTTCTTCGATCGATAGCATCCTATATGGACACAAATCTCCTCCAAGCCCCAATGTGTTTGTTCGTTCTCTGAATCTACAGTCGTCGATTTCATTGGAACCATAGAAGTAAGCTATTCCTTCTCCCAGATCTTTGTTTCCCAATTCCTTCTCTTTTATAGGATATCATGGGTTGAACATTTTAGACTTTTTTTATATCCTTGATGTTCTAATGTGATTCAAGCCTTGTGGTTCATGTATATTGATCTCCTAACATCAAGGTAGATGGTTTGTTCCTTTCTGTAAATAGTCTTTGATTATTATGTGCAAATTCCACCAATACCCTTGAATGGGGTATTGTGTGTTTCCTATTTTTCCCTTGTTGTTTGCCTTATTTTCTTATATCCCTGAGTAGAGGTTATTATTTGTGAATAGGGTAAGTTACTATGCTTCGGATGTTTTTCCTAGGCATGTTCAACCTATTTATGACCATTTTTCCTAGTTCTGCCTGTTAGGCTATTACCGGTTCCATGCCTATTCGTAGGATGGTGTGTCTGATGTTCTTCCATGCTGAGATGCTATATAATGCTAGCCAAGTAGTTAATTAGGTTACTTTGGTCTCTATGGGATGCGATACTTGCTGACTTTACACAGTGCTGTGAGAACCTAGTGTAGTGGACCATAGGGAGAATGAACATAAGGGCTTCTCCAGAGTGTCTTAAATTTACGATGTGAGACCACATGGGGAATTGACGTTGAGTGTTTCCTTAGAGATTATGTAGTTCCTTGACTTGGGCCATATGGGATATGAGACGTTGTGTGCTTCCCAGAGCACCTTTAGTATGATACGATACTATAGGGGGAATTGATGGTGAGTGCTTCCCCCGAGAGTCTATTATTTTGCTGAACAAGATGGATGAAACTGTGGGTGCCTCTTAGAGGGTTTCTAGTACATGTAGGTTGAACCATAGGGGTCAGGATGTCAGAACTACCCAAAGGGTTACCAGTTTGTTCTTTTTGATTGAGTAGATGCTTACTTGTTTGTAAATTATTTTCTAGAAACTATGGATTATTTGATGCTGAGTAATTTTCTGTTTACAGCTTTATGTACTTTTACCGACCATATATTCACTGACTGTTAGGCACATATCATAGGGTGTTTTCCTATTAGGATTTTTTCTCACATCCTGTTTCGGTCATGCTTTTGGGCCCAAATAGAATATATTGTTGTAGGTATTGATAATGGAAAGCGTCATTTGAATTCAGGTTCTTGACTATTGTCGAGCTGGAGAACATGGGACCAAGACACGACTTGTGATTCTTGGTGTTTATCATCTTTTTTTCACATTGGGTTAGCAATATTTTATTTCAGTATTGTGACTTGTTTAGCTATTTTCCAATACATATAGGTATCATGCATCATTTATATATATGTATGCTCCAGTTGTTTCTTTAAATCAGACTTCTGATGTTACTATTGTTTTGTATTTAATACTTCCTCTATTGTATGTATTTGTGTACTTATATTGTGAACTCTTCCAATAAGTACAATGTTTTCCCACTATCACACCCAAGGCCCTCAATGCTAGTCGTTAGCCTCTCACGTTCGGGTAAATGCACTTGAGGTCATGCGACTAACCGAGTATGGGGAGCCTCTAGGTGGATTCCAGAACCAGGATGTTACAAAGTGGTACCAGAGAAATTCTTTTCTCTTGACATACTATTTATAGCCTATAGCCAGGGATATGAAGGAATATGTACTTGGTAATAAGCTATGCCTGAGAGTAGCTAACCCGTGTACAGGAAAATTCCATACTACCAAATTTATTTTAATTTTATCGTTTTCAATTTTATAGTTGAATTGATTTCACCGTTGGGTGATACACATTCTTTGTGTTGTTATCATTGTTGTTATTATGGTTCTATCTCTGTCACAAACCATGATATGACGGTATTCCATCTCATGCATCATATAGTAACTTGCTAGAAATCACATTCCATGCATTCATACCATGCCATTATGGGTGAATGAGCAATTTCATGTTGTTGTGATAGATGTTGCGTAGATTATGCATGCTATTGTGATAGATTCTTTGATAGAATCCCTACTGTTTGATAGGAAATTTTATTGGGTAAGTGCATTGCTTAGAAGGATGATAAACATTGGTTCTTGAGATTTTATGGGCCCTCATAGACCGGAATTTGGTGGAAGTGTTTGTTTTCCTTGTTATAACTTTTATAAGATTACAAACATTGATTCGCAGGGATTATGGGCCCTCACAGATCAGAATTTGGCACCTTAACTTTTGTTTTACGTGTTTTTTAGGATTCAGAGAAGTTTCTACGGCTACTTCCTGAAAAAACCCAGAAAACACGACTTGAACTTTATGAATACACATCGTTTAGTTCTTAAACCATGTCACTAACTGTGTGGGCAGAGACATGGGATAGGGAAAACCTTGTTGGAACACGCTGTGTACAGGTTTTGCACGCCATGTAGTGTAATCCTGGGATTCTGGGCACGTAGTTAACAACCCGGGTCCGTGGAGTCTGTTCCGATACATGTCGTGTCCACCTTGAACACGCTTTGTAGTCTAACCCAGGTACCCGGGTGTGTCACGAATAACACGAGTCGATGTTATCCTTTCTCACACACGCAGTGTCCGCCTTGAACCCGCCGTGTAGTGTCATCTAGGTAGAAGGCAGTGTAGCTAACCACACGGCCAGTTGGGACTTCTTATTACACGTCGTATGCTTATTGAACATGTCGTGTAGTTTTTTCTTAGGAAATCCATGTGTCTTAATCATGTATAATAACTCGGGTAGGGGAAGAGAATTCAGGTACACATCGTGTGTTAGGATAACAAGCTGTGTGTTCGGGGTGTTACATGACCAGTTTTAGCAGAAGTGAACACCCATGTAAATGACAGAAGGAAACACGACGTGTAGTCTTTATACAAGCCATGTAGTCATTGTAACGACCCAACATATTTCAATGGAAAATGCCCTTCTTATATTTATTTCATAAAAACACAAAATAATGAACTACTAGATGATAAGTGACCTTTAAACATAATTTTTTCACCCCTATGTTTGGAATTTTAAAAATCCGACATACACGGTTGTGTTCAAGATAGTTTTTGGAGTCTAATGAAACAAAAATAATATTTGGTGAATAGTAACCTACCCTTATGAATAGTAACATACCCATATGAATAGTAATATGACCCTTATGAATAGTAAATAAGAGTAAAATTACCTATGAATAATAAAATAATATTTAGACATCTTAGAAAGTGACAATTTGACCTTAATAAACGTTTTTGGTATTTTATGAGTCATAAATAATTAATTATAATTAATTAATTAATTTAAAAGAATATTTATTACCCTGGAATTTATTCATAAATTATTGAATCAATGTATAATATTTTTTAGATAATTTTATAAAACCCTACGAAATTTTTGAAAGAACTAAAAATCAGTTTTAATCTTAAAAACTGTGTTTTATGTAAATTATGATTTTAAATAAATATTAAATAAATAAAATTTAAAAAATTATTTTTTAAAAATGGAAATCATTTTGGGATTCTACAGGTCGAAAAAAGTTTGGGGTAAATTTTTGGGATTTTTCTGAGAGACATGAATTTTTGGTGAATAGTAGAATACATTAATTTACCATATAAATACATTTTAATCAAAACCCACTATTCCTGACATCACAAGTGATGTTAGCACCCAAATCCCAAACTCACATGTCTTATTTACTATTTTTGGTCATCCAATACTCACTATTCCTTGTCTTAGGTGAAATTAATAAACTAATCAATTTTATATTAAGGAAACCCCTCTCCCCTCCACTATAAAATCCACCCTTCACTCCCTTTTTTCCTCACACCTCTCAAGCTAAAAGACTTCTATAAACTATGCCCAAACACCTTCCCTAGCCTCTACACCACGTCTAAAATCTGCTGGTCTCATCAAAAGACCAATCCTAGCTTCCTTAAAGAGGATCTCAAGAGGAAGATTCTAATAGTAATTTCTCTCCCTCTTCTCCTTTAATTTTCCTTTCAAGTTCACGTTCCTTTCTTTATCTCTCCCTACCTATCTTCATCCAAATTGTTTTGTAACTCCACTATTATACATATACTATAATATTATGATTCTAATGGTATATTATATCCCCCCACACCCTTTCCCACTTCCTTTTATTTTATTAAAGAGAACGTTGTTCATGAGGTGTTAAATTTATCACCTTCAAAAACGACATGTTCTCTTCATCCATTTCTACCTTCAATATGGTCATGAAACCATTTTTATGTTTGAAAAAGAATATTTTATATGTATTATGTTCTATTTTAGGTTCTGTAAATAAACTATGTCCATATTACTAAGTGAAAAGTTAAAACGAGTTCGTTGTGATCCAAAAACCGCTCAAATTAACCCAAATAATCTTCATTTAATTATTATCTAATGATTTGTCCACATGGATCTAATATAAATCATTATAAAATCATTATAGAGTCTATAATATCATTAATAACATGTAATATCAGTTCTGGATGTTTACCCATGATCTACCCAAACATCAATTTAAAAATACAAGGGGACCACTCAAGAAAACCATGAAAACGAACATCCCCGATCAATGTTTTTAAACACTATAAGTCATCCAAAGGAACATAATATGAAATAATGAAACAATAATGAGCCCTATTAATATATAAAAGGTTCTATAATTTCTAATTAATGAATATAATGTCATTATACAGGACATTAGAGAGAAGGAGGCATTCGAGTACAAGGTATTGGTAAATCATGAACCCAATTTTTTCTTCCTTCGGGTTATCCCTCTTTCACTCCATTTTTGATATGGTTACTCCTCAAAGATCATTTGTTCATCATTTACAATACTGTTCTGGGATATACATGTTTTTCACTGGGTTTTATGTCCATCAAAATGTTTTCCAAAAGAACTCTTCTTTCAAGATCTCACCTTTTACCCCTCATTCAAGGTTGATGGTTCTTGTATCAAGTATGTTGTTCCCTCTTTCTTTTGGGAACCCAAAGCTTATGAATGTGTTATTATGAGAAGAAACCCATTCCATTCCATGGGGTATTTATGTACATGTTTTATATGTGTTCTATGTGTCAATCATGATAATGATAATGTTATGATGTGACGGGTGCACCAAGAATTATATAACGCAATATGAATGTTTAAATGTGACAGGTGCGCCCGGAAATATATAACGCTCCAATGCATTGGGTAAAGTGATTAATCTCATGAGTAAATGTGAAATGATTTTTTAACAAGATTCTATCTTTGTTCACAAGTATGTGTGGTAGTTAACCACTAAGAGATGATGTTTCATTTTTATGCTTTTCCACATTTCAAGTTTATTATTTATACCCCTCTCATGTTCATGATCTTTTGCATATGTCATGATTATGCTCACCCCATGATATATTGTTCTAATCTATCCTCTTACTAGGCTTCTAGCTCTCCCATTTTGATGTATATCCTCAGGTGGCTACATGTACTAAGGAGAGGAAAAGTGTCAATAAGAAGGTAGAGAAGATGAAATTAAATAAATGGTTATGGTTGATGTTGTATTTGTTATGTGTGGTAATAGTTTTCCCAAGACACTAAACCTTTGCATCCTCCACGTGTAATACTATTATGTTGTTTATCTTTGAAATGATGTAATAGTGATGAAGGAAAAGGACAGGTCGTTATAGTTGGTATCAGATGGAGGGTTTAGTTAATTTGGGAATTATGATTAGTAAACCCTAGAGAAAACCTCTAGCATGAGAATAATTACAAATATGTACACAAGAATATTTACCTAAGGATCCCATATGTTATGATTTTGGTATAATTGTTTAAATGAATAAGTTATTCATGACTTCTTTACTTATGTTTTATTCTAACCTTTTCTATTTTAGAAAATGTTGGGAACCAGGAGAAATCAGGCCAACAACTCTTGGAAGGGCCAATGCAACGATTGACTGAACAACATCCCCAATGATTTTGGAGGTGGAGTTCAAAACTTCATGGTTATGATTACCCAATTATCTCGGGTTATGAATAATAACCATAATAATGGGGAACGTCATCCTTCACCAAAGAGGGAGCATTAGCTATCGATTGTTTTATGCGACAACGACCACCGACGTTTTGTGGAGCTTCTGATCAACTAGTTGTTGAACAGTGGGTCAACTCCATGGAGATGATCTTTTCTATTCTTCACTGTTCCGAGATGGAGAAGGTGACTCTAGTCGTTTATCGTCTAGATGGAGAAGCTGATCAATGGTGGCATTTGATTAAGAACACCAAGCCAAGGGAGGAAATTGAAGAGATGGAATGGGAAGACTTTACGATATTGTTTCTTAATAAGTACATCCCATGAACTATTCACACGAAGATGGAGAGAGAATTCATAGAGATCAAGCAAAAAGAAGTAGAATCTGTCACAACCTATGAAGCAAATTTCACAAGGCTCGCAAGGTATGATTCAGGTTTTGTAATCAACAATGATAGCAAAATTGATAGATTCATTAGTGGATTAAAACCACATCTATGAAAGGCTCTTCCAATTCGAGAATTTGGGAGTTATGAAGAATTTTTTTAGTGTGCTATCAAATTGGAGATGGAGTTTGGAGAATGGTCTCATGGCTATGGTGATAATAAAAGATAGATGGAGTTTCAAGCTAGTGGATCTAGTGACAAAGGTTGGAAGAAAAATCAACAACCCACATGCCAAAAATGTGAGAAGTTGCACCATGGGAACTGCCTCAAATGTACTGGGAAATGATTTAAGTGTGGGAAAGAAGGACACCAAGCCCAAGAGTGTCGAAAAGACATGAAAAGGAAGGATAATGTATCCGATGAAAGGAGAGAACCACTCGTGGTTCAATGCTACAATTGTAGGGAGATAGAGCACTATTCAAACCAGTGCACTAAACCTCGAGCTCTCGAGGGTAATCAGCGCCAACAACCACCAAAGCCAAAGGAACAAGGGAAGGCTTATGCCATCACTACTATAGAGGTGGAACATGATAATTAATTCATACAAGGTACACTTACTATTCACTCAAGAATGGAAAATGTATTATTTGATTCTGGTTCTACACATTCCTTTAAATCTTGAAAGTTTTCTAGAACTATAGAATCGAAGCCCCGAAACATTGATATAGAGATATCTTTAAAAACACCAAGTGGTGAAATCATTGCAACCCAAGTGTTTGACTCTTCTACTGTTGATGTATGTGGGAAGATTCTTCTGGAAAATATCATAATACTTCCCTTGGTGGAATTCGACGCTATAATGTGAATGGATTGGCTTTTGTTATATAGAGAACATATCAACTGTCGGGAAAAAGAAATATATTTTCATATTCCGAACCATCCCATGCTCCTCTACAAATTCAAGGAATATCATGAATATCCTTTGAAAAAAACTTCAATGTTGTGGGTGTTTATTCCCTATCAAGAAGAATTCCTCACCCAAATGGTTGAGTCAAAGGAAAGTGCCAACCTTGAGGAAATTCCCATCGTGAGGGAATACAGCGATGTATTTCCCGAAGAGTTACCCATAATTCCCCCAGATCGTGAGGTAGAGTTCTCAATTGAACTCATACCTGGAGCTACTCCTATCTCGAAGTGCCCCTATTGGATGGCTCCTATCGAACTGGAGGAGTTAAAGAAGCATCTGCAAGAGCATCTAGACAAAGGGTTCATACGCCCTAGTGCTTCACCGTGGGGTGCGCCAGTGCTCTTTGTAAAGAAGAAGGATCGAACCATGCAGCAGTGTATCGATTATCGGGAACTCAACAAGATCACCATAAATAACAAGTATCCTCTCCCAAGGATTGATGACTTGTTCGACCAGTTAAGAGGAGCTCAATACTTCTCAAAGGTGGATCTTCGTTCTGGATATCATCAAGTAAAGGTGAAGAAGGATGATATTCAGAAGACTGCCTTCCGTACAAGGTATGGGCACTATGAGTTTTTGGTGATGCCATTCGGACTTACTAATTCCCCTACAATCTTCATGGATTTGATGAATAGATTATTTAGACATTACCTTGAAAAATTTGTGGTAGTGTTTATCAATGATATTCTCATCTAATCCAAGAGCAAGGAGGAACATGAAGAACATCTAAGACTTGTGTTGGTGACATTGAGAAAGCAGAAGTTGTACCCTATGTTCAGCAAGTGTGACTTTTGGATGAATCAAGTCACGTTCATGGGACATGTGATCACAAGCGAGGGAATTTCTGTGGACCCTTCAAAGACAAAGGCGATTGAGTAATGGCCCATGCCCTCTAGTGTCACAGAAATCCATAGTTTTCAAGGAATAGTTGGGTACTATCGACGTTTTGTGAGAAACTTCTCATGATTGTCAAGCCCGCTAACTAAGTTAACAAGGAAAGGGGTAAAGTATGTATGGACGGAAGAATGTGAGGGAAGCTTCAAGGAGAAAAAGAGAAGGCTGATCACTGCACTTGTACTCACACTATTGAAAAGTGGAGAAAGTTTTGTGATATACAGTGATGCTTCAAATAAAGTCTTGGTTTGTGTACTCATGAAAAATGATAATGTGATAGACTACACCTCACGACAGTTGAAGATCCCTGAGCAGAACTACCTGACGCATGATCTAGAGCTGGCGGCCGTGATTTTTCCCTGGAAAATCTGGCGGCACGACATTTATGGCGATAAGTGTGACATATACACCGACCACAAGAGCCTAAAGTATATATTCACACAAAATGAGATCAACATGCGTCAAAGGAGATGGTTAGAGCTAATCAAGGATTAAGATTGATCTATTCACTAAAATCATAGAAAGGCGAACAAGGTAGCTGATGCTCTAAGTAGAAAAGAACCTGCTACTCTATCCATGTTGAGGATTGAGAAAGACCCTATCTTCTTGGATGTGCAAAATATGGATTTGGAAATCATAAGGGCAGGGGATACATCATACCTTGCCCAAATGATTGCGCAATGATCCATATAAGAGAAGATTAAGGAAGCACACATGGATGATGTGGAGATACGAAAGAGGGTGAATGCAGTAAAGGGAGGGATGCTGCAAGAGTTCCATATCGACGATGATGGTGTGATTCGGTTTGGAACACGGATTTGTGTGCCTTCATCACCCGGGATAAAAAAGGATTATTGGATAATTCACATAGCTCAACTTTCTCTATCCATCCTGGAAGTACCAAGATGTATCGTGATCTCCGAGAGCACTTCTGGTGGGAGAACATGAAGAAGGAGATTGCGGAATATATATCAAGGTTCTTGGTATGTCAGCAAATTAAATCTGAGCGAAAAAAAGTCCAAAGGTATGATGCATCCATTGCCTATACCCATGTGGAAATGGGAAAATGTTACTATGGACTTTGTCACGGGTCTCCCGAAGACGTCAAAGGGAAATAATGTGATATGGGTTGTGGTTGATCGACTCACCAAGACTGCCCATTTTATCACTATTCGGGAAGACCTCTCAACTGAAAAATTTGCAAGGATATATGTGAAGGAAGCAGTGACATTGCACGGTGTTCCACTCTCGATTTTCTCTGACCGTGATCCAAGGTTCACATCTATGTTCTGGAGGAGCCTTCAACATGCTTTGAGAACTGAATTAAATCTCACCACGGCCTATCACCCCCAAACTGATAACCAGTCTGAAAGGACTATTCAAACACTTGAAGATATTCCAAGAGCCTGCTCTCTTGAATTCCAAGGTGGTTGGGATCAGCATCTCACATTGGTTGAGTTCTCTTACAACAATAGATTCCACTCGAGTATTCAGATGGCTCTGTATGAAGCTCTTTATGGAAAGCGATGTAGAACTCCAATCTATTGGGATGAAGTTGGAGAAAGAAAGCTACTTGGTCCCGATCATGTTCAAAAGATGATAGAGAAGGATCAAGTCATCCAAAAACACATCAAATCTGCTCAATGTCAGCAAAAGATCTGTGATGAAAACCATCGAAGGGACTTGGAGTTCGACGTTGGAGATAAAGTCTTCCTTCGAATATCTCCATGGAAGAGAGTCATGATATTTGGGAAGAAAGGGAAGCTAAGCCCAAGGTACATTGGCCCCTTTGAGATCCTTGACCGTATAAGAGCCATGGCCTATCGTCTGGAACTTCCACCGAATATGGCTCAAGTTCATGATGTGTTTCATGTATCACTACTGAGGAAGTATATACTAGACCCCTCACATGTACTAAACTCAGAGGTGGTGCAGCTGAAAGATGATCTCTCTTATGAGGAACAGCTGGTAAAAATTTTGGACCGAATTGATAAGGTTATATGAAACAAGACAAACTGCCTTGTCAAAGTGTTGTGGAGGAACCATAAGTTTGAGGAAGCAACTTGGGAACCAGAAGAGGCAATGAAAAAGAAGTACCCTCACTTGTTTGTGTAAAGTGAAATTTTGGGGGGAAAATTTCATAAGGGGGGAAGAATGTAACGACCCAAAGTATTTCAATGGAATATTCCCTTTTTATATTTATGTCATAAAAACACAAAATAATGAACTACTAGATGATAAGTGACCATTAAACATAATTTTGTCACCCTTATGTTTGGAATTTTAAAAATCCCACATACACGGTTGTGTTCAAGATAGTTTTTGGAGTCTAATGAAACAAAAATAATTTTTAGTGAATAGTAAACTACCCTTATGATTAGTAACCTACCATTATGAATAGTAATATGACCCTTTTGAATAGTAAATTAGAGTAACATTACCTATTAACAATAAAATAAAATTTAGACATCTTAGAAAGTGACAATTTGACCTTAATAAACGTTTTTGGTATTTTATAAGTCATAAATAAATAATTATAATTAATTAATTAATATAAAAGAATATTTATTACCCTGGAATGTATTCATAATGTATTTAATCAATGTATAATAGTTTTTAGATAATTTTATAAAACCCTACATAATTTTTGAAAGAACTATAAAATCAGTTTTAATCTTAAAAACTGTATTTTAATGTAAATTATGATTTTAATTAAATTTTAAATTAATAATATATAGAAAATTATATTTGAAAAATGGATATCATTTTTTTATTATACACATAGAAAAATGGTTGGGGTAATGTTTTGGGGTTTTTCTGAGAAACTTGAATTTTTGGTGAATAGTAGAATACATTAATTTACCATATAAATACATTTTAATTAAAACCCACTATTTTGGACATCACAAGGGATTTAAGAACCCGAATACCAAAGTCACATGCCTAATTTACTATTATTGGTCATCCAAGACTCACTATTCCTTGTCATAGGTGAAATTAATAAACTAATCAATTTTATATTAAGGAAACCCCTCTCCCCTCCACTATAAAAGCCACCCTTCACTCCCTCTTTTCCTCACACCTATCAAGCTCCATTTCCTTCTCTAAACTCTGCCCAAAAACCTTCCCTAGCCCCTCCCCCACGTACAAATGCTTCTGGTCTCATCAAAAGACCAATCCGAGCTTCCTTAAAGAGGATCTCAAGAAGAAGATTCTAAAGGTAATTTCTCTCCCTCTTCTCCTTTAATTTTCCTTTCAAGTTCAAGTTCCTTTCTTGATCTCTCCCTACCTATCATCATCCAAATTGTGTTGTAACTCCATTATTATACATATAATTTAATATTATGATTCTAATGGTATATTATATCACCCCACACCCTTTCCTTCTTCCTTTTATTTTATTAAAGAGAACGTTGTTCATGAGGTGTTAAATTTATCACCTTCAAAAACGACATGTTCTCTTCTTCCATTTATACCTTCCATCTGTTCATGAAACCATTTTTATGGTTGAACCAGAATATTTTATATGTATTATGTTGTATTTTAGGTTCTGTAAATAACCTATGGCCGTATTACAAAGTGAAATTTTAAAACGAGTTCGTTGTGATCCAAAAACAACTCAAATTAACCCAAATAATCTTCATCTAATTCTTATCTAATGATTTTTCCACATGGATTTAATATAACTCATTATAAAATCATTCAAGCTTCTGTAATATCATTAATAACATGTAATATTAGTTCTGGATGTTTACCCATGATCTACCCAAACATCAATTTAAGAATACAAGTGGACCGCTCAAGAAAACCATGAAAACGAACATCCCTGATCAATGTTTTTAAACTCTATAAGTCATCCAAAGGAACATAATATGAAATAATGAAACCATAATGAACCCTATTAATGTATAAAAGGTTCTGGAATTTCTAATTAATTAATATAATGTCATTATACAGGACATTAAAGAGAAGGAGGCATTCGAGTACAAGGTAGGGAGAAATCTCGAACCCAGTTTTTTCTTCCTTCGGGTTCTCCCTCTTTCACTCCATTTTTGATATGGTTACTCTTCAAAGATCATTTGTTAATCATTTCCTTTAATGTTTTGGGATATACATGTTTGTCACTGGTTTTTATGTCATCAAAAAGTTTTCCAAAAGAAGTCTTCTTTCAAGATCTCACCTTTTACCTCTCATTAAAGGTTGATGGTTCTTGTATCAAGTATGTTGTTCCCTCTTTATTTTGGGAACCCAAAAGATAATGAATGTGTTATTATGAGATGAAACCCATTCCATTCAATGGGTTATTTATGTACATGTTAGATATGTATTCTATGTGGGAATCATGATAATGATAATGTTATGATGTGACGGGTGCACCAGGAATTATATAGCGCAATATGAATGTTTAAATTTTACGGGTGCGCCCGAAATTATATAGCACTCCAATGCATTGGGTAAAGTGATGAATCTCATTAGTAAATGTGAAATGATGTGTGAAATAGATTCTAGCTTTGTTCACAAGTATGTGTGGTAGTTAAACACTAAGACATGATGTTTCATTTTTATGAATTGCCACATTTCAAATTTATTATTTATGCTCCTCTCATGTTCATGATCTTTTTCCTATGTCATGATTATGCTCACCCCATGATATATTTTTCTTATCTATCTGCTTACTAGGCTTCTATATCACCCCATTTGATGTATATCCTCAGGCGGCTACATGTACTAAGGAGAGGACTAGTGCCAATAAGAAGCTAGAGAAGATGAAATTAAATAAATGTTTATGGTTGATGTTGTATTTGTTATGTGTGGTCCTAGTTTTCCCAATACACTAAACGTTTAGATCCCCCATATGTAATACTATTATGTTTTTTTATCATTGAAATGATGAAATAGTAATGAATGAAAAGGATGGGTCGCTATAGTTGGTATCAGTGGGATGGTTTAGTTATTTTGGAAATTAGGATAAGTAAACCCTAGAAAAAACCTCTACCATGAGAATACATAAAAATATGTAAACAATAATATTTACCTAGGGATCCCATATGTTATGTTTTTGGTATAATTTTTTAAATTCATAAGTTATTTATGACTTGTTTACTTATGTTTTGTTCTTACCTTTTCTATTTTAGAAAATGGTGGGAACCAGAAGAAATCAGGCCAACATCTCTTGCGAGGGCCAATGCAACGATTGCCTGAACGACATCCTCATTGATTTTGGAGGTGTAGTTGAAAACTTCATGGCAATGCTTACCAAATTATCTCAGGTTATGAATAATAACCATAATAATGGGGAACTTCCTCCTTCACTGTAGAGGGAGCAACTAGCTATCGAATGTTTTATGCGGCAACAACCACCGAAGTTTTGTGGATCTTCCTATCCACCAGTTACAGAACAGTGGGCCAACTCCATGGAGAAGATCCTTTCTATTCTCCACTGTTCTGAGATGGAGAAGGTGACTTTAGACGTTTATCATCTAGATGGATAAGCTGATCAATGGTGGGAATTGATTAAGAACACCAAGCCAAGGTAGTAAATTTAAGAGATGGAATGGGAAGACTTTAAGATAATGTTTCTTAATATGTACTTCCCATTAATTCTTCACACGAAGATGGAGAGGGAATTCATAGATCTCAAGAAAAAATAAGGAGAATTTTTCACAACCTATGAAGAAAATTTCACAAGGCTCGAAAGGTATGCTTCAGGTTTTGTTATCAACAATGATAGAAAAATTGATAGATTATTTAGTGGATTAAAACCACATCATCGAAATGATCTTGGAATTTGAGACTTTGGGAGTTATGAAGAAGTTTTTCGGTGTGCTCTCAAAGTGGAGATGGAGTTTGGAAAATGGTCCCATGGCTATGGTGATAAGAAAAGAAAGATAGAGTTTCAAGATGATGGATCTAGTGACAATGGTTGGGAAGAAAAATCAACGACCCACATGCCAAAAATGTGGGATGTTTCACCATGGGAAATGCCTTAAAGGTACGGGGAAATTGTTTAAGTGTAACACCCCAAGCTTCTACGGTACGTTTCCCTTTGAATAATGCGATAGCGTGTGTTGTACGCAACCTCGAGTTCTAACACACACCACAACTAATTAAACTAGCCGTTGTGAATAGTAATACCTAATTTTTGAAATCATATATATTCTATATTTCAAAATGGACTTCATTTTTGGATTCGGAATATCAAAATTAGCCTAGGGTGAAATTTTGGTACATTTCGGATAACTTTCATATTTTGATGAATAGTGAAAATTACTAAATTTTAATTAAAAACAACTTTTTTAATCAAAATAATTAATAGTGATAAATTATGAATTTGAGTGGTTTTAAAGTATATTTAGAATATATTTTTACCATTCAATTTAATGTTTATCATTGGACATAATTTTACAATTAAACCGAACATAAACAAGTGTCAATCTTTTGATAGTTATTATCTCTTAAAAACACGCTTTTTGTTTTAACAGCGGGAATTAATTTTAAATTAATTTCTGCCACTTCTGTGTTTTGAATTTAGGAAAATGGATTCCATATTTGGAATCAGTATGTCCAAATTATGTAAATAGGTAACTTTTATTTTTAGACATTTTGAATAATTACTGCGGTAAATATTTTATTTACCATGGTTAAAGGGTAAATCCGGTAAATAAGGGTTAAAAAAATAATATTATAATAATACAAAATTACCCTAAAACGTGTCTTAACCATATTGGTTGATACATGGTCGACCATGGGCATCTTTGTGTCAATTTTGGGACCCCATGGATCCACTTGTAAGTGATAATGACACTTTATTTTAATTAAGTTAAAATGAATACAAAAATGACACAAGCATATATCTTTTAGAAGAACAATTTTTACATAGGGTTATACATGTTGGATTTGCGATTATAAATATTCATTAGAAAGATAAAAAGTTTTCCTACATAATGATATTTTATTTATAATTTTTAGACAATAAATAAGTTATTGTATTTATGACACAATGATGATGCAGTAATTACTATAATAGTGAAAAATTAAAATAATTGATATTATAAATACCCAAATAAATATAATATGAAACTTTCAATGAATTAAACTAATTTTCTAGGCTAATATGATATATTAGGATTGATTTAATTGACTTTGTTCGAAGTAATAAATCTTTTATGAGTTTCAAAAAAATCAACTAATGAATAGTGTCAAAATTGACATAAAAGAATTCTTAAAAAAATATTATATTATTAATTGATATTAAATTCCTAAAAATCTAAGGTTCGGCCAAGAGACTTATATCATGATAGGTTAATCATTAATGGACCACTGGGGGGTCTCTTGGATGTATATAGTAAGTTTATTAACCATAATATATAAAATACAAAGAGACATTGTAAAAGTGAAACTAATTAACTTAGAGTTAATACTTAAAGATAAGGTTAATATAAGTACCCAAACCTGTCTAAATTCTATTGGATGAGTTTCTTTCGACCTATCCCCACCTCATCATTTGAATAGTCAACTTTGGATCCTTTAGAAACCGAATATAAATTTATTATAAATTAATATTTCTAGCTTTTCCAAAGGTGCCCCTCACCCCTCTTATAAAAGGGCACTCCTCCTTCTCATTTCTTCACACCTTCAAAGCCTTTTGGTTCGGCCAAACTCTGCCCAAATACTCTCCCAACATCCCTCAATACAACCTAGATGCCTTATTTTGATCAGAAAGCCAACCTAAGGAGCCCTTTTGATCAAATCAAAAGGAAGAACCCGAAGAAGAGGTAATGATTTCACCACCCTTTTCTAAGTTCATTTCTTCTTCCACTTCTTCTTCCTTTGTTCTTACCATTCTGAAATAATAACTCCAGTATCTCACATATACTGTGATGTTATTATAAATATGGTACAATCATATTCAGTATTCTATCCACCCTTTGAATAACATGTCACCATACGTGCGTACGTACGGCTTACCGTCTCCACGTCGTGGTGTAATTGTTATTCAATATAATATTATTTGGATGGGTATAATAATGATGTGTAACTCATGTAAATAATAAATATAACATGTTAATGATTCTGTATATATGATATACCATCCATTTATATATTATTTTAATATCAAAAGAATGATATTGTCGCTCGTGCATACGTACGGACTACCGTCTCCACGAACGCGATGAGATTCATTCTCCATCGTAACCATTAAAGCGTAATTATCATTTTATGATTTAAAAATGATGTTTAAGGACTTGATATCATTCTGGATATGAATAATATACAACCTATCCTTTACAAACATGTCTTACGTAACAAAACATATGAAAGAAAACAAGTAAGTTAACACCCGAAACAACGATAATACTAAGATATTATTATCAAATCAATATTAAAAGATCATATATGATATCATATTAATGTATATGATTCTTGTATAATTTAATAACAATTATTTCACCATTATACAGGAGGTTAACCTACCACAACCAAGGAAAAGTACAAGGTAAGGGTTATTTCACAATCTCTTCATTATCCGAGGTTGTTTATATGTAATAATCTACTGGGATCTCTTTATCATCCACATCCATGTTTCTTAAAAATGTATTTCAAAACATTTTTACTATTTACAGGAATATGGGTTAAAGTCATTTATACCCTTGTTTGAATTTTTATAAGAGTTTTATAAAGGAATCTCTCCGTCGTTTTCAAAACAAGGTCCTTTTTAACCTTTTCGACAGAATTGAGGTAAGAATGTTTTTTTTAACTTATACGGCGGGTGCGGTTATTTTACGCCGTTATAAAATCTTCAAATCTTTCCTTACAAGCTTATAAGAATATTTTCAAAGAAAATGTTTTATTTTATAAATATATGACTTTTAAATGATTTCAAAAAAGAGATATTTCTCTCACATATATGAAAATCCAGTGCAAATGTATACGTATTTAACGCAAGCTTAAAAATGTTTTTAGAAAATCTGACTCTCGAGTATGGTAGACAGGAAGGGATTGGGCGTGGACCCATCATGGCCTGTAATTAGTCGAGCAGTCTCAGAATTAGTTATTTTGTTTTCAGAAGCTTGCATAATGTTTTCAGAAAAACACTGGAGTATATTTGAGCAATTTTAAATGTAAGTATCTTCTAAAAAATTGCATCGGTAGGTCTCATGAGACAAACTAGTGTCTTGGCACAAGGCCTTGACAAAATCTTATTTGTAGTCTTGGCACGAGGCCTTGGCTATGTGGTTATGATAGTCTGGCATTATGCATTCCAACATTATGAAAGTGGTTATTGATTTTTGCATGTGATTATTCGATTAGTAGAATATCCATGTGAATAAGTAAATGGTATTATTTCATTTTACTTTTTCCATACCATGTTGAAGTTCAAATTTAAAAGGCTTTTGTTTTAGTAATGCATTGCCTTAAATGTTTATTCTTATTTATGAAAGTTTCCGCTATATTGTTATCCTTACTGGGCATTTGAGCTCACCCCTTTTCTATGTTTTATTTTTTCCAGGATGTGAAGAAGTAAATTATGAATGACCTGCAGGGATATTATGAGGGGATAGTAGTGTGGATTATGGAGACATTATGTTGTTGTAGTAGTTTTTCATTTTATGATGTAATGTAAAACTTATGAATATATCTAGTGTTTCCAAGGCTACTAAACCAATCCGTCTTTCGAGATTTGATCTTTCTTGTGATCATGCCAATGTTACGAAGTAATGCACCGACTCTGGGCAACTGGGGTCGGGGTGTTACAGTTGGTATCAGAGGAAGTTTAGTACAAACCTTGGAAGCTAGATTTAGATAAACTCTGATTAGAGCACGTAGACTTAAGATGAACTTTGAGGATTAGTATAGAAGAACTTCCTAGAATTTTGGTATTGTAGAGATTTTGTGAGTTTTCCGAGCAATACATCCCTGTCTGGATACGAGCAGGTAGAGGCGGCTCTGGCACAGATGTACCTAGAGGTAAAACCCGAAAACACCGCTTTGAGCTAGACTCGAACGGGAACTGGTGCACGACAACGGGCCTTGCTGCACTCTTGGTTACGACACTCCCGGGGGATATGCTTAGGATAACTCTCACTATCTTTACAAATCATTATGAAGGGTTTATGAGTATATACTTCCTCAAAGAAAACATTTTTATGATTATGGATTATATCCATAAATAGTTCAATTTATGTTTAGTGTTTTATAAGTATGGGATTATGTATTTTGATTCATAAACTGATCTAGTTTATGACATTGTTTAGAAATGGCGCCTAGTGGAAGAAATGGAAACCGTATCAATGCACGCACTCCATGTAGGGATTGCCCTCCTGCTCAAGATAATTATAGTGGGGCTGGTGATGCAACTGGTGCTGATCAGCTAATCACCGTACTGGGACAACTTACTCAGGTTATGAATAATAACCTTACCCGTATGGAGCACCCTGATCCGCAGCATGGAGGATCAATGTTAGATCGATTCATGAGACAACAACCACCAACGTTCAATGGGAGTACAAATCCCTTAGTAGCTGAGCAATGGATATTTTCCCTAGAGAAAATATTTCAGGCTTTGGGGAGTAGTGAAAGGGAAAAAGTTACCATGGCAGTTTACCGCCTCACTGGAGATGCTGATCAATGGTGGTCATTGATTCAAAACATGAAGGAAGATGATGAAGTATCAAACATGGAATGGAGGGAGTTCAAAGATCTGTTTTTAGAAAAATACTTTCCTCGCGACCATCGAGCAGATATGGAAAGACAATTTCTGAGTCTGAGACAAAAGGAGGATGAGAATGTCACAAAGTATGAGGCTAACTTTACAAGGTTAGCGAGGTACGCTGGTGATTATATTCGCAACCCAAGAAGTAAGATTGATCGTTTCTTTGATGGGTTAAAACCATTTCTCCGTCGAGCATTAGTCTCACAATCCTTTTCATCGTACGAAGACATTGTCTCATGTGCTATCAAGACCGAAAAGGAATTCTCTAAGTCTTATGACTTTAAAGCAAAGCAAGAGAAGAAGAGACCTGCTGATCAATCTGGGAATGGAAATAAGGGGAAGAAGGGAAAGGTTGAATATCCATCTTGTGGTAAATGCGGGAAGAAACACCCCAGTGCTTGCCTGAAGGGAATGGGAGTCTGTTACAAGTGTGGTGAAAAAGGCCACCAAGCTCATGATTGCAAGGGGAAGAAGGAAGCTACCAACGTTCAGTGCTACAATTGCAGGGAGATGGGGCATTATGCAAATGCATGTCCTAAGCGTCAGGAGAACTTACCTCAGAAAAGGCCAAGGGATCAAGGCCAGGCTTATGCTATCACTACTGCTGAGGTAGAAGCTCCGAAAGACGTGGTGGCAGGTAATTTAATGGTTTCCTAAAGTTTAGAAAATGCATTATTTGATTCTGGATCATCGCATTGTTTCATATCTTCCCAGTTTGCTAAGAAAATTAGATATTTCCAATTTGATTTAATAAGGGAGTTGTCAGTTAAAACTCCTAAGGGAAGTATCGTTGCAACAAAGTTTTGTGAATCAGTCCCCATTAGAGCACATAAATTTTCTTTATCTGCTGATTTCATCGTCATACCTATGATTGAGTTTGATATAATCCTCGGTATGGACTGGCTTTCGGACTATGATGCGAAGATTTATTGTAAGAAGAAAGAGGTTACGATTCTTGATGATAATGATAAGGAACACCTTATTTTTAGAGCAGAATCGTCACCACCTAATTCTTATTTAGATCCACCCCCAGTAGCTCAACTTAATTCAATTATTGGGGAGGAAGAGAATGAAATAACTGTCGGTGAGGAAAGGAATGTTCAAATAGAGGATGTACCTGTTGTGAAAGAATTTGTAGATGTATTTCCGGAAGATTTACCTGGACATCCTCCAGAACGAGAAGATGAGTTTTCTATTGATTTGATTCCTGGATCAAGGCCTATATCGAAGACCCCTTATAGAATGGCCACTGTAGAGTTAGTCGAACTAAAGAAACAACTAGAGGAATTGAGTAATAAGGGATTTATTCGCCCTAGTGTTTCTCCATGGGGAGCCCCTGTTCTTTTTGTTAAAAAGAAAGATGGATCTATGAGGTTATGTATTGACTACAGGGAGATCAATGCTATAACGATAAAGAACAAGTATCCCCTACCTCGTATTGATGATTTATTTGACCAACTGCATGGAGCTCAATACTTTTCAAAGATTGACCTTCGATCTGGATACCATCAGTTGTGTGTGAAGAAGGAAGACATTCCGAAAACAGCATTTCGAACCAGGTACGGGCATTACGAGTTTACTGTAATGCCGTTTGGATTGACCAATGCACCCTCTGTATTCATGGATCTGATGAATAGAGTTTTCAAGGAGTATCTCGATGAATTTGTGGTAGTATTTATTGATGATATATTGGTATACTCCAAAACCTATGAAGATCATGAAAATCACTTGCGCATTATCTTGAAGACTCTGAGGAGGCATGAATTATATGGAAAGTTTAGCAAGTGTGAATTATGGCTTCAGGAGATTTCTTTTCTTGGACATATTGTCTCTAAAGATGGAATCTCTGTTGATCCTTCTAAGACCAAGGCAATCCAAGAATGGCCAGCACCTACGAGTATAACTGAGGTACGTAGTTTTATTGGTTTGGCAGGTTATTATCGACGTTTCGTCCAGAATTTTGCCCGATTGGCAAACCCATTAACGAAGCTCACACGTAAAGGGGTTAAATTTGTTTGGACAAAAGAGTGTGAAGAATGTTTCGAAGAACTGAAGAGAAGATTAGTCAATGCTCCTATATTGACTCTACCATCGGGGAATGATGGGTTCGTTATTTATAGTGATGCATCAAAGAAAGGACTTGGCTGTGTCCTTATGCAGAATGATAGAGTTATTGCCTATGCATCACGACAGTTTAAAATTCATGAACAAAACTATCCTACTCATGATCTTGAGTTAGCAGCTGTGATCTTTGCTTTGAAGATATGGAGGCACTACCTCTATGGTGAAAAATGTGAGATTTATACTGATCACAAGAGTTTGAAGTATATTTTCTCACAAAAAGAACTCAACATGAGGCAAAGGAGATGGCTTGAATTACTCAAGGATTATGATTGTACGATACACTACCACCCAGGGAAGGCAAACAAGGTGGCAGATGCTTTGAGCAGAAAAGACCATGGAGTTTTGAACATGATGAGAATTGAAAGGGATCCAATTTTCATGGATCTAGTGAAGATGGACATGGGAATAACCAGGGAAGGTGAAACATCAATGCTTTTTCAAATGGTTGCCAAACCATCTTTACTAGAAAGGATTAAGAGTTCTCCGACCGATGATGAAGAATTTCAGAAGAAGATTAAAGCTGTGAATGATGGGAGATTGAGAGACTTTGTGTATGAAGATGGAACTTTGAAATTCGGAAAGAGACTTTGTGTTCCCAATATACCTGATCTAAAAAGGGAATTGCTGGATGACGCTCATAGTTCCAATTTCTCTATACACCCTGGGAGCACCAAAATGTATAGAGATTTGAAGGAACATTTTTGGTGGGACAACATGAAGAGGGAGATTGCTGATTTTGTGTCAAGATGTATGATTTGTCAACAAGTCAAAGCTGGAAGGCAACAGCCTGGAGGAGTCATGCAACCTCTTCCCATACCGGAGTGGAAATGGGACAATATTACAATGGACTTTGTCATGGGGCTACCAAAGACTCCTAGAAGGAACGATGCAATATGGGTTATTGTTGATCGTCTTACCAAGTCAGCACATTTTCTTGCTATAAGAGAAGATCTACCCCTGGAACGTCTAGCAAGACTATACATTAATGAAGTTGTGAGACTTCATGGAGTACCCCTATCGATTGTTTCTGATCGTGATCCCCGTTTTACTTCAAGATTTTGGAAAAGTCTTCAGAAATCCCTGGATACTGAACTTCATTTGAGCACTACTTACCACCCTCAGACAGATGGACAATCAGAACGGACTATTCAGACCTTAGAAGACATGTTGAGATCTTGCTCCCTTGACTTTCAGGGTATGTGGGATCAATATTTACCACTGGTAGAATTTTCCTATAACAATAGCTTCCATTCAAGTATTCAGATGGCACCATATGAAGCATTATACGGAAAGAGATGTCGTACACCAACCTGTTGGGATGACGTTGGTGAAAGAAAACTTTTAGGCCCAGAACTGGTGGAGGAAACGGTGGAAAAGGTGAAGGTAATCCAAAATCACATCAAAGCAGCTCAAAGTAGGCAGAAGAGCTATGCCGATAATCGAAGGAAGGATTTGGAATTTCAAGTCGGTGATCGTGTTTTCCTGAAGGTATCTCCGTGGAAGGGAGTCATACGTTTTGGTAAGAAAGGAAAATTGAGTCCCAGGTACATCGGACCTTTCGAAATTCTAGAACGAATTGGGGTTGTAGCTTACCGATTGGCAATGCCGCCAAGTCTCTCCAAAGTTCACGATGTGTTCCACGTATCTCTGTTGAGAAAATACATGCCTGACCCAACGCATGTACTCACCTATGAGGAATTAGAACTGGAACCGGATCTGTCTTATTGTGAAGAGCCTGTCAGGATTCTTGATACAAGAGAACAAGTACTGAGAAACCGGACGACGCGTCTGGTAAAAGTTTTGTGGAGAAATCATAAGATGGAAGAGGCAACGTGGGAACCCGAGGAACTTATGATGAAGAACCACCCGAGTATTTTTATGCAGTAATACCCTAGAAATTGCGAGGACGCAATTATTTGAAGGAGGGGAGAATGTAACACCCCAAGCTTCTACGGTACGTTTCCCTTTGAATAATGCGATAGCGTGTGTTGTACGCAACCTCGAGTTCTAACACACACCACAACTAATTAAACTAGCCGTTGTGAATAGTAATACCTAATTTTTGAAATCATATATATTCTATATTTCAAAATGGACTTCATTTTTGGATTCGGAATATCAAAATTATCCTAGGGTGAAATTTTGGTACATTTCGGATAACTTTCATATTTTGATGAATAGTGAAAATTACTAAATTTTAATTAAAAACAACTTTTTTAATCAAAATAATTAATAGTGATAAATTATGAATTTGAGTGGTTTTAAAGTATATTTAGAATATATTTTTACCATTCAATTTAATGTTTATCATTGGACATAATTTTACAATTAAACCGAACATAAACAATTGTCAATCTTTTGATAGTTGTTATCTCTTAAAAACACGCTTTTTGTTTTAACAACGGGAATTAATTTTAAATTAATTTCTGCCACTTCTGTGTTTTGAATTTAGGAAAATGGATTCCATATTTGGAATCAGGATGTCCAAATTATGTAAATAGGTAACTTTTATTTTTAGACATTTTGAATAATTACTGCGGTAAATATTTTATTTACCATGGTTAAAGGGTAAATCCGGTAAATAAGGGTTAAAAAAATAATATTATAATAATACAAAATTACCCTAAAACGTGTCTTAACCCTATTGGTTGATACATGGTCGACCATGGGCATCTTTGTGTCAATTTTGGGACCCCATGGATCCACTTGTAAGTGATAATGACACTTTATTTTAATTAAGTTAAAATGAATACAAAAATGACACAAGCATATATCTTTTAGAAGAACAATTTTTACATAGGGTTATACATGTTGGATTTTCGATTATAAATATTCATTAGAAAGATAAAAAGATTTCCTACATAATGATATTTTATTTATAATTTGTAGACAATAAATAAGTTATTGTATTTATGATTCAATGATGATGCAGTAATTACTATAATAGTGAAAAATTAAAATAATTGATATTATAAATACCCAAATAAATATAATATGAAACTTTTAATGAATTAAACTAATTTTCTAGGCTAATATGATATATTAGGATTGATTTAATTGACTTTGTTCGAAGTAATAAATCTTTTATGAGTTTCAAAAAAATCAACTAATGAATAGTGTCAAAATTGACATAAAAGAATTCTTAAAACGAATATTATATTATTAATTGATATTAAATTCCTAAAAATCTAAGGTTCGGCCAAGAGACTTATATCATGATAGGTTAATCATTAATGGACCACTTGGGGGTCTCTTGGATGTATATAGTAAGTTTATTAACCATAATATATAAAATACAAAGAGACATTGTAAAAGTGAAACTAATTAACTTAGAGTTAATACTTAAAGATAAGGTTAATATAAGTACCCAAACCTGTCTAAATTCTATTGGATGAGTTTCTTTCGACCTATCCCCACCTCATCATTTGAATAGTCAACTTTGGAGCCTTTATAAACCGAATATGAATTTATTATAAATTAATATTTCTAGCTTTTCCAAAGGTGCCCCTCACCCCTCTTATAAAAGGGCACTCCTCCTTCTCATTTCTTCACACCTTCAAAGCCTTTTGGTTCGGCCAAACTCTGCCCAAATACTCTCCCAACATCCCTCAATACAACCTAGAGGCCTTATTTTGATCAGAAAGCCAACCTAAGGAGCCCTTTTGATCAAATCAAAAGGAAGAACCCGAAGAAGAGGTAATGATTTCACCACCCTTTTCTAAGTTCATTTCTTCTTCCACTTCTTCTTCCTTTGTTCTTACCATTCTGAAATAATAACTCCAGTATCTCACATATACTGTGATGTTATTATAAATATGGTACAATCATATTCAGTATTCTATCCACCCTTTGAATAACATGTCACCATACGTGCGTACGTACGGCTTACCGTCTCCACGTCGTGGTGTAATTGTTATTCAATATAATATTATTTGTATGGGTATAATAATGATGTGTAACTCATGTAAATAATAAATATAACATGTTAATGATTCTGTATATATGATATACCATCCATTTATATATTATTTTAATATCAAAAGAATGATATTGTCGCTCGTGCGTACGTACGGACTACCGTCTCCACGAACGCGATGAGATTCATTCTCCATCGTAACCATTAAAGCGTAATTATCATTTTATGATTTAAAAATGATGTTTAAGGACTTGATATCATTCTGGATATGAATAATATACAACCTATCCTTTACAAACATGTCTTACGTAACAAAACATATGAAAGAAAACAAGTAAGTTAACACCCGAAACAACGATAATACTAAGATATTATTATCAAATCAATATTAAAAGATCATATATGATATCATATTAATGTATATGATTCTTGTATAATTTAATAACAATTATTTCACCATTATACAGGAGGTTAACCTACCACAACCAAGGAAAAGTACAAGGTAAGGGTTATTTCACAATCTCTTCATTATCCGAGGTTGTTTATATGTAATAATCTACTGGGATCTCTTTATCATCCACATCCATGTTTCTTAAAAATGTATTTCAAAACATTTTTACTATTTACAAGAATATGGGTTAAAGTCATTTATACCCTTGTTTGAATTTTTATAAGAGTTTTATAAAGGAATCTCTCCGTCGTTTTCAAAACAAGGTCCTTTTTAACCTTTTCGACAGAATTGAGGTAAGAATGTTTTTTTTAACTTATACGGCGGGTGCGGTTATTTTACGCCGTTATAAAATCTTCAAATCTTTCCTTACAAGCTTATAAGAATATTTTCAAAGAAAATGTTTTATTTTATAAATATATGACTTTTAAATGATTTCAAAAAAGAGATATTTCTCTCACATATAAGAAAATCCAGTGCAAATGTATACGTATTTAACGCAAGCTTAAAAATGTTTTTAGAAAATCTGACTCTCGAGTATGGTAGACAGGAAGGGATTGGGCGTGGACCCATCATGGCCTGTAATTAGTCGAGCAGTCTCAGAATTAGTTATTTTGTTTTCAGAAGCTTGCATAATGTTTTCAGAAAAACACTGGAGTATATTTGAGCAATTTTAAATGTAAGTATCTTCTAAAAAATTGCATCGGTAGGTCTCATGAGACAAACTAGTGTCTTGGCACAAGGCCATGACAAAATCTTATTTGTAGTCTTGGCACGAGGCCTTGGCTATGTGGTTATGATAGTCTGGCATTATGCATTCCAACATTATGAAAGTGGTTATTGATTTTTGCATGTGATTATTCGATTAGTAGAATATCCATGTGAATAAGTAAATGGCATTATTTCATTTTACTTTTTCCATACCATGTTGAAGTTCAAATTTAAAAGGCTTTTGTTTTAGTAATGCATTGCCTTAAATGTTTATTCTTATTTATGAAAGTTTCCGCTATATTGTTATCCTTACTGGGCATTTGAGCTCACCCCTTTTCTATGTTTTATTTTTTCCAGGATGTGAAGAAGTAAATTATGAATGACCTGCAGGGATATTATGAGGGGATAGTAGTGTGGATTATGGAGACATTATGTTGTTGTAGTAGTTTTTCATTTTATGATGTAATGTAAAACTTATGAATATATCTAGTGTTTCCAAGGCTACTAAACCAATCGGTCTTTCGAGATTTGATCTTTCTTGTGATCATGCCAATGTTACGAAGTAATGCACCGACTCTGGGCAACTGGGGTCGGGGCGTTACATTAAGTGTGGGAAAGAAGGACACCAAGCTCAAGAGTGTCGAAAAGACATGAAAAGAAAGGATAATGTAGCCGATGAAAGGAGAAAACCAATCGTGGTTCAATGCTACAGATGTAGGGAGCTAGAGAACTATTCAAACCAGTGCACTAAACCTCGAGATCTCGAGGGTAATCAGTGCCAACAACCACCAAAGCAAAAGGAAAAAATGGAAGGCTTATTCCATCACTACTACAGAGGTGGAACATGATAATGAAGTCTTACAAGGTACACTTCCTATTCACTCAAGAATGGAAAAATTCTTATTTGATTCTGGTTCTACACATTCCTTTATATCTTGCAAGTTTGCTAGAACTACATAATCGAAGCCCGGAAACCGTGAAGTAGAGATATCTGTAAAAACACCAAGTGGTGAAATCAATTCAACCCAAGTGTTTGACTCTTTTCTTATTGATGTATGTGGGAAGTTTCTTCCAGGAAATCTCATAATAATTCCCTTGGTGGAATTCTACGCTATAATGGAAATGGATTGGCTCTCGTTATATAGATCACATATCAACTTTTGGGAAAAGGAAATATATTTTCATATTCCGAACAATCGCATGCTCCTCTAAAAATGCAAGGAAGATCATGAATATCCTTGGAAAAATCCTTCAATGGTATGGGTGTTGATTCCCTATGAAGAAGCATACCTCTCCAAAATGGTTGAGTCGAAGGAAAGTTCCAACCTTGAGGAAATTCCCATCATGAGAGAATACAGTGATGTATATCCAGACGAGTTACTCGGAATTCCCCCAGATCGTGAGGTAGAGTTCTCAATTGAACTCATACATGGAGCTACTCCTATCTCGAAGTGCCCCTATAGGATGGCTCCTATAGAACTGGAGGAGTTAAAGATGCAGCTGCAAGAGCATCTAGAAAAAGGGTTCATATTCCCTAGTGCATCACCTTGGGGTGCACCAGTGCTCTTTGTAAAGAACAAGGATGGAAACATGTGGCTGTGTATCGATTATCAGGAACTCAACAAGATCACCATAAAGAGCAACTATCCTCTCCCAAGGATTGATGACTTGTTCGACCAGTTAAGAGAATCTCAATACTTCTCAAAGGTGGATATTCGTTCTGGATATCATCAAGTAAAGGTGAAGAAGGAAGATATTCAGAATATTTCTTTCCGAACAAGGCATGTGCATTATGAGTTTTTGGTGATGCCCTTCGGACTTACTAATGCCCCCACAATATTCATGGATTTGATGATTAGAGTGTTTAGACATTACCTTTATAAATTTGTGGTAGTGTTTATTAATGATATTCTCATCTACTCCAAGAGCAAGGAGGAACATGAAGAACATCTAAGACTTGTGTTGGCGACATTGAGAAAAGAGAATTTATATGCCAAGTTCAGAAAGTGTGACTTTTGGATGAATCAAGTCACGTTCTTGGGACATGTGATCACAAGCGGGGGAATTTCTGTGGACCCTTCAAAGACAAAGGCGATTGAGGAATGGCCCAGGTCCTCTAGTGTCACATAAATCCATTGATTTCGTGGATTAGTTGGGTACTATCAATGTATAATAGTTTTTAGATAATTTCATAAATCCCTACGTACTTTCTGAAAGAACTATAAAATCAGTTTTAATCTTACAAACTATTTTTTTAAGTAAATTATGATTTTAATTAAATATTAAATTTATAATATTAGGAAATTATTTTTGGAAAATGGACTTCTTTTTTAGATTCTACACGTCGAAAAATGGTAGGGCTAAATTTTTGGGATTTTTCTGAGAAACTTGAATTTTTGGTAAATAGTGGAATACATTGATTTACCATATAAATACATTTTAATTAAAAACCACTAATCCTAACATCACAAGTGATGTAAGCACCCAAATACCGATCTCACATGCCTTATTTACTATTCTTGGTCATCCAAGACTCACTATACCTTATCTTAGATGAAATTAATAAATTAATCAATTTTATATTAAGGAAACCCCTCTCCCATCCACTATAAAAGCCACCCTTCACTCCCTCTTTTCCTCACACCTCTCAAGCTCCGAGACTTCTCTAAACTCTGCCAAAAAACCTTCCCCAGCCCCTTACCCATGTCCAAAATCTTTTTGTCTCATCAAAAGACCAATCCTAGCATCCTTAAAGAGGATCTCAAGATGATGATTCTAAAGGTAATTTCTCTCCCTCTTCTCTATTAATTTTCCTTTCAAGTTCAATTTCCTTTCATGATCTCTCCCTACCTAACTTCATCCAAATTGTTTTATAACTCCATTATTATACACATACTGTAATCTTATGATTCTAATGGTATATTATATCACACCACACCCTTTCCCTCTTCCTTTTATTTTATTAAAGAGAACCTTGTTCATGAGATGTTAAATTTATCACCTTCAAAAACGACATGTTTTCTACTTCCATTTCTACCTTCAATCTATTCATGAAACCATTTTTATGGTTGAACCAGAATATTTTATATGTATTATTTTCTATTTTAGGTTCTGTAAATAACCTCTAAGTGAAAATTTAAAATGAGTTCGGTGTGATCCAAAAACCGCTCAAATTAACCCAAATAATCTTCATTTAATTATTATCTAATGATTTGTCCACATGGATCTAATATAACTCATTATAAAATAATTAATGCTTATGTAATATCATTAATAACATGTAATATCAGTTCTGGATGTTTACCCATGATCTACCCAAACATCAATTTAAGAATACAAGTGGACCGCTCAAGAAAACCATGAAAACAAACATCCTTGATCAATGTTTTTAAACTCTATAAGTCATCCAAAGGAACATAATAAGAAATAATGAAACTAGAATGAACCCTATTAATGTAAAAAAGGTTCTGGAATTTCTAATTAATGAATATAATGTCATTATACTGAACATTAAAGAGAAGGAGGCATTCGAGTACAAGGTAAGGGGAAATCTCGAACCCAATTTTTTCTTCCTTTTGGTTCTCCCTCTTTCACTCCATTTTTTATATGGTTACTCCTAAATGATCATTTTTTCATCATATCCTTTACCTTTATGGGATATACATGATTGTCACTGGTTTTTATGTCCCTCAAAATGTTTTCCAAAATAAATCTTCCTTCAAGATCTCACCTTTTACCTCTCATTCAAGGATGATGGTTCTTGTATCAAGTATGTTGTTCCCTCCTTCTTATGGGAACCCAAAGATTATGAATGTGTTATTATGGGATGAAACCCATTCGATTCCATGGGTTATTTAAGTACATGTTTGATATGTGTTCTATGTGGAAAGCATGAAAATGATAATGTTATGATATGACGGGTGCTCCTGGAATTATATAGCGCTCCAATGAATTGGGTAAAGTGATGAATCCCATGAGTAAATGTGAAATTATGTGTGAACAAGATGCTAGCTTTGTTCACAAGTATGTGTGGTAGTTAACCACTAAGACATGATATTTCATTTTTATGCATTTCCACATTTCATGTTTATTATTTATGCTCCTCTCATGTTCATGATCTTTTGCCTATGTCATGATTATGCTCACCCCATGATATATTGTTATTATCTATCCTCTTACTGGGATTCTAGCTCACCCCTTTTGATGTATATCCTCAGGTGGATACATGTACTAAGGAGAAGAAAAGTGCCAATAAGAAGCTAGATAAGATGAAATTAAATAAATTTTTACGGTTGATGTTGTATTTGGTATGTGTGGTCCTAGTTTTCCCAAGACACTAAACCTTTGGATCCTCCATGTGTAATACTATTATGTTGTATATATTTGAAATGATTTAATAGTAATTAAAGAAAAGGCCATGTCACTGTAGTCATGTTTTTTAAAACATGAATAATTTCATCCCCATGTTCCCTTCATACGCTCCTAGTTTTCAGTCCATGTTAATCTGATCTAAAGTGTGTGTTAACCTTCTAGAGTCATGGAACCATGATGTCCTCTGGTTGTACGCCAGTTTCTAGGTGGTGATCAGACACCGGATATGGCTGATTAGGGACTACTCACAGATCCTCCTATTGTGCCACACTTGGCACCAGCTGTGATACCTGTTATAGGCGCTGATGACCCATTTAGGGAAGGCTTTCTAAGGATGATGCAGACCTTCCAGGGAGCACCGCCTCCTTCCTCGACAATGGCAGACTTGACGAGGGTTTTCCAGCAGCATCATCCTCCCATATTCTCAGGGGAAGGAGGACCTCGGGCTGTAGAGTCTTGGCTAGAATCCATGATGACGATCATTGAGCATCTGGAGACACATCTAGAAAGGAGGGTCAAGCTCTCTACCTACATGCTATGAGATTCCGCCAATAGGTGTTGGGATGTGATCTTACAGGCGGTCCATTAGCTGGTTATAGCGTTAGAGGAGTTTTAGCGTGTCTTTTATGACTACTTATATCCAGTGACCCTGAGGGCCGACCAAGACCAAGAGTTCATGAGCCTAGAGTAGGGTACTCTTTCTGTCATGGAGTACTCCTCTTGTTTCACTAAGATTAAGCATTTCACACCCCTCCAGGGTGGAGATGTGTGGTTCTTGATATGAAAGTTTGAGGATGGGATCAGACGGGAGATCCACTCACAGGTGAATATCTTTAGGTTGACTTCCATCACTTCCATTGTGAACCAGGCACTGATTGCAGAGCGTAATCTAAGAGATTCCAGAGCTGAGATCCAGCGTGGTTTTTCTTTCAGGGTTAGTGCTTCATCAGCTGATAGCAAGAAGCACTGTAGGGAGTCTATGCGTGGGGATCCGAAGTAGCAAGGTACATATTCAGGTAGCCAGGTGGTATGCACGAGTGTGGAAGGGCTGGGAATACTAGTCTGTAGTGCCTGAGCAACCTAGTGGAGTGCCGAACCTGCAGCATGATGGTTCACCTTCAGCGCTTCTTTCAGGTTTTATCACCAGATATTGGTTACAAGGGTTCATCCATGACTCCTCATTTAGGAGTTGCGCCACTAGTTTCTCAAAAGTCTGGGAACTGGAGTTCATTCGTTCATTCGGGCTGAGGTGGAGGTCAAGGGTGTGGTGGTCAGTCATAGGTCTTTCAGTGACAGTAGGGTGGATCGGCTCAGAGCGTTCAGTCAGGGTCACAGGGCCACGGTACAGGTCAGGCATTTGCAGTGGAGCAGTCCCAGGAGGAGTAGGATCCTAGACCCTCTACAGTTCAATGTATGATCTTCGTAGCCTCATATTTATCTTCTTCTCTTTTTTATATAGGGTCTTACCATAAATTTATCTCTTTTTCTGTTATGTAGAGCCTTGGGCTCTACATCATTTCCTCTACAAATAACTTGACAATAGACACACTGTTGGGGACTAGGACAGTTAGATTACGTCAGTGCAAGGAGTGCCCTCTAGAGGTGGTGGGGTATCACTTTCTATGGGATCTCAATGCCCTAGAGATGATAGGCTATGATGTCATTCTCTGAATGGATTTTCTAGTTCCCTTCCTGGCAGTCATCAAATGTTATCACCATAGGGCGAGTTTTATATCACCAGAGGGTGGTTATTTTCTATATAAGGGTGAGTGGGATGTTCAGGCGGAAGAGCGGGTCTAGGCATAATGGGTTGGGAGCAGTTATAGCCCAGATTGCAAGTCCTTATCTGGATGACCAAGGGAATTCACAGTTATACATTCCTCCAGTGGTGGATGGTTTCAGATATGTCTTTCCAGAGGACTTTTCAGGTTTTCCTCCTGAGCGTGAGGTAGACTTTTCAATTGAACTCATGCATGGAGCGGCACCCGTGTCCATTCCTCATTATATGATTGCTACACCTGAGATGCAGGAGCTCAAGAAGAACTTGAAAGAGTTGTAGGCAAAGGGTTTCTTCAGACCCAGTAATTCTACATGGGGTTCACCTATCCTGTTTGCGAAGATGGAAGAAGGCACCCATAGGCTTTTTGTGAATTATCGGATGTTGAACCAGTTGATGGTCAAGAACTAATATCACTTTCTGAGGAACGATGATCTCTTTGATCATCTTCGAGGTACCCGAGTGGTCTCGAAGATTTATTTGAGATCTGGTTATCATCAGTTGCACATTAGAACATCTGATATACCTCTTACCATATTCAGAATCTGGTATGGTCTGTAGAAGTATATGGTTATGATGTTCGGTCTCACGAATGCACTATAAGATTTCATGGCACTAATAAACTGAGTGTTCCATCCATACTTGGATTCCTTCGTAGTGGTTTTCATGGACGACATATTGGTGTACTCACACACTCAACATGACCATGCTACCCATCTTGAGATCGTTTTGAGTACATTGAGGGAGAATCAGTTGTATACTACATTATCAAAAGGCCACTTTTGGATCGACCAAATTCACTTCCTGGGTCATGTTATCTTAGTGGAAAGAATATCAGTAGACCTAGAGAAAGTGAGGGCAGCAGTTTCCAAGGAGCAGCTGAAGAACGTCTTTGAGGTACAGAGTTTCCTAGGGCTATCTGGATACTATAGATTTTTTATACATGACTTTTCATGCCTATCAGAACCACGGATGAGTCTGAATAAGAAGGGTGTGAAGTTCTTATGGTCATATTCTTGTGAGTTAGCCTTTCAAGAGCTGAAAGGGAGGTTGACTTCAGCACCGATACTCATCTTTCTAGAGCCAGGAAAGAGATAAACTGTTTATTGTGATTCCATAGGTATCGGGATAGGAGTTATTCTTATTCATGGATATAGAGTCTTTATTTTCGGGTCTAGGAAGTTAAGGCCACATGAGGGGAATTAACCGATGGACAACCTGGAATCAGAAGCTGTTGTTCATGACCTACGCTTTTGGAGACATTATCTTTCTGGAGAGCACTTTTTTTTTCACTGACCACAAGAGTGTCAAGTACATATTCACTCAGCCTGATCTGAATCTGAGATAGCACAGGTGGGTTGAGTACTATTAGTCCTTTGATTTTGAGCTTTCCTATATTCCTAGAAAAGGCAATGTCGCAGCTGATGCACTGACTAGGAGGACATAGATATAGGAAGTTCAAGTGGCCTGTATTGAGTGGTATCTTATGGCTCTATTCTCTATGATGAATTTGGAGGTGCACGACAGACAGGGCTAGGCTTTCCGATCTTATGTAGTAATTACCTCTGCACTTATTGATTGGGTATGAATGATGCAACTATCAGATTCTGAAGGACTAGCCCTATGTGAAAGTGTGTCCAGAGAGGACCCTAGTCCTGGATGGATAGTAGGAAAGGATGAGATCTTTCATTTCTAGGGACGCATATAGGTGCCAGTATACATATGCGAGGAGATTATACGAGACTTTTATTCCTATGTTTGGTCAGTTCATCATGTTGTCACCAAGATGTATCATGATCTACAGCGCTAGTATTGGTGGCCAGGTATGAAAATATATCTTTTTGGTTTTGTCATGAGTTGTCCCACTCGTTAGTAGGTGAAGGTGGAGCATCCGCGACCAGTAGGGATTTTACAGCACTTACCCATTCCGGAGTAGAATTGGAATGACGTCGCAATGGGAAATTCATAACGTCTTCCATGTATCTTATCTCTGAAGTTACTTTTCAATCTTGTATCATGTCTTTCAACCTGAGGAGGTTGAGCTTGAAGTGGATGTATCCTTTTAGGAGAATCCTATTCAGAATATCGATCACATTAGGAAGGTTCTCCATGGTCGGTTTATTCCTATGCTATGGGTGCTATGGCAGCATGTGCTAGTATAGAATTAGACTTGGGAGTGGGAGGCCGATGTACCATCGCAGGGGATAGATCTGTTAAGTGTTTCATCTACTATGCCACGCTAGGGAAATTCGGGGACAAATTTCGTTACGGAGGGAAGTTTTTATGAACCAGGACATTCTTTTCAGGTTTTTTCCCCTTTTTCTAGAGTTTTTTAGAAAAGAGGAGTTGTTGAAAATTTTTTAAGTACACGTCAAGTATTCTATAAGTACACTCTGTGTACTTTGATGCCGCTCGAGGCCGCGCGCTAGCCGTGTCATGACCATGCAAATGACCATGTAGGGGTGATGTGGAGGCCACTTAAAGGGGAGTACGGAAAAGGCAAGTAAATTTCCTGTACTTCAAAAGTACACACTGTGTACTTTTTTTTTTCAATAAACACACCGGGGTCGTTTCTAATCACCAGATCATGATTATTCTTCAGCTTCTTCAACCGAGAACATCTCGTATAGCCGTGAATCTCCTTCAAGCCTCCAATTATATGTCCGTTCTCTGAATTAACCGCCGTCCAATGCATTGGAACCGCAGTGGTATGATCTTTCGTCTCCTAGTGCTTTGTTTTCCCATTCCTTATCTTTTCCATGTTATCATGGGTTGATCGTTTTAGACGTTTTTTGTAGATACTCTACATTCTAAGGTGTTTCATGCCCTTTGGTTCAAGTATATTGATCTCCTAACATCATGGTAGGTGGTATTTCCTTTCTGTATAAATTCTATGAGTATTATGTGAAAATTTCACCAATACCCTTGAACGGGGTATTTCATGTTTCCTATTTTTCCCTTGTTGTGTGACTGCTTTGCTTATATTCCTATGTAGTGGTTATTGTTTGTGAATAGGGTAATTTACATTGATTTGGATGTTTTTCCCATGCATGTTCTTCCTTTCTATGATCGTTTGGTATGGTTTTTCCTTTTTAGCTATTACCGGTTCCATGGCTAGTAATAGGATGGTGTGACTGTTGTTCTTCCATGCTGTGATGTTGTAGAAAGCTAGCCAAGTAGTTCTTTAGGTTACGTTGGCCATTACATGATGTGATACTTGCTGAATTAGCACAGGGATATTAGAACATAGTGTAGTGGACCATAGGGAGAATGGATATAAGGGCTTCTCTAGAGTGTCATAAATTTACGATGCGAGACCACAAAGGGAATTGACGTTGAGTACTTCCTCAGATAGTCTGTAGTTCCTCCACACAGGCCACAAGGGGAATGAGACGTTGATTATATCCCTAGAGTTCCTTTAGTATGATACGAGACTATAGGAGCAATTAACAGTGAGTGCTTCTCTAGAGAGGTTATTATTTAGCTGAACCAGAGGGGTGAGACTATGTGTGCCTCCCAGAGGGTTGCTACTACTTTTAGGTTGAACCATAGGGGTCAAACTATGAAAACTACCTAGAGGGTTACCTGTTTGTTCTTTTTTATTTAGTGTCAGCTTACTTTTTTGTAAATTATATTCTAGAAACTGTGGATTGTTTGCTGCTGAGTACTTTTCAGTTTACTTCTTTTTGTACTTTTACGAGCCATATATTCAATGACTATTAGGCATAGATCTTAGGGTGGTTGCATACTGGTATTTTATCTCACACCCTATTTAGGTCATTATTTTGGGCCAAAACAGATTTTATTGTTGCAGTTATAGATAAGGGAAAACGCCCTTCAACATCAGGTTATTGATTGTTGTTGATCTGGAGAGCATGGGACCAAGCCGTGGCTTGCGATGCAATGAGTTTATCTGCTTTCTTTTGCACTTTGGTTTAGCATTGTTGTATTCTAGCATTGTGACTTGTTTGGCTGTTTTCCTAGACATATATGTATCATGCATCATTTTTATATATATATGCTCCAATGTTTTCTTTACCAAAAACATCCACTATTACTATTGTTTGGTATGTACTACTGTCGTTGTTGTATGTATTTGTGTACTTCTGTTGTTTACTCTACTGATGAGGGCATGGTTTCACCACTATCACACCCAAGTCCCCTGCTGCTGGTTAGCATCATCTGGCATTCGAGGAAATGCGCTTGAGTCCATGTGACCAACCAGGTACTGGGCACCTTTGTGTGGCTACCAGAACTGGGATGTTACAATATCAGTTTCTCTATAAGGGAAAATAAGTCTGATATGAAGGATTATTTAATAATAACAGGGGAATAATGGTCTGAAAACATGATTTTATCTATTGAAATCCATAGCTTAATTTCCACATATAATAATCATGAGTCATGGAATAATTATAGATAGTTATGAAGACATGATTCCTAATAGAATCAAGGAACATGAGCCATGAGAGCATAACATTTTCATAAGATCAAGTCATTTTTAACTTAAAGTGTGTAATAATCATAAGAATATATATATTATTTCAGGGTTACCCATTAAAAAATTCATAACATATTAGGATTGGTCTAATAACAAATTTACCTACTTTGATCTTGGGATAAACTTATGTGTACTCACTTTTTGGGCATGTGATAATATCTCACGCACTCATTGAGATAAAAAAATCATAATCTAAAAATAATACATTGGATGTCTATCATAGTCTATCATTTCACATAGTTATAATCTTTGAATATCTGTTACAACCCTGACTACAATATCCTTGAGTTAGTGGTTATTTTATTATAATGGTATAGATTCATGGAATTAAATCACCTAGGATCGATTAGTTTAGTAGTCTTGAAGTACTAGATATAATCTTGGTAACCATATTACATCATTAATTAATTATAGAACAATAAATATGAAAAACTAGTTTCCTTGAAACTTATTCAATGATTTCATATTACTAACTTAGAAAAGGAAAACAATAAAAAATAGTGATCTGAAATTATATATAAGGATAGTATACCACAAAAAAGGAATCAAAATAATTGAAACATAATAAACAAGAAATAATTGAAAAAAACATACCATTTAATAAATAAACTAATAATGATAATTCATCTGTATATTTTATTCATAGTAAAAATATCATGAATTATAATATGTGAACACTGAATGAAGGCAATGATTAATTATTTGAGATCTTGTATCAGACACAAGAATTACTAACATAAAGTTCACTCTGAAGACATTTTATGTCTGTGGATATAATCTCATATAAATTTTCTTATAATAAAAAAGAAAGGGTTTATCGATAACTATATTATCTCGTGAGACCCATCAACACTTCTAGGGGCTATCTATCACTAGGATTTACCCTTGTATACATGTAAGAGGAATTCATAAAATTTTTATAAGGTCAATTTAATTCATAAAATCAATATTCCCTATTAAAAAATATTCATATTTAGTAAACGATTTTCATTTATCCTTATTTCTGAATTAATAAAGAATCCGTCATAGTATACACCGTATGAAAAAAATTGCATATGAATTAGAAATTAATTGTATCAATTATATAGGAAATATGGATATTTGAGAAAAAAATTGTTTCTAATGAAAAATTATCTCAGAATGGTAGTAAAGACACCAAATAAAATTGGTTAGGATCCCAGTACCAAGGAATTCTCAATTTAATTAAGATATAGATGAAGTCCCTTACATTATGTCAGAATGTGTTCCAAACAAGTTCTTAATATCTTTGATATTGGAATTATATTAATTAATTACTTAATTTATAACCTCTAAAACTTATATTTTATGTATTATAATTTTATTAAATTCATTTATATCCATTCCAATGTGTTGTAGTTTTTAATTTTATTTTTCCGGGATAATTAGTTTCATAGATTTATGAAATGTTTTCCAATGTATAATTAGGGGAGTTCAAGTAAAGTGAAAAAAACTCCATAATTTGAATGTAATGATACTAATATAATTATTATATTTTTCATATTATCATATATATATTTTTTATTTTGTATCAGGATGATTCATTAGATAAAATGTCAAAGAAAAATGATTAGTTTTGTTCGGCGGTTTTTGCGACCATCGTGAACTATAATCATTTTATTTAATATTATATAAATATAATAGTTCTAGAACAATAAATAAGTTCTAGTACTCAAGTCATAATCATTTTTAAATATAAGATTTTTTATATCCATACATGAAGGGAACAATTAAAAATGAAAATTCATTGTTGATGAATGCTGTAAATTGACACCAAACAGAAGATGTTTTCATTTTCAGAATTAAAAGAAGAGGATAAGACATTTGATGATGAATATTACATTATGAAATTAAATTCCTAGATATTATAATATAACGGAGTTATAATTCCACTTTGGATAGGGGAGGTTAGGATACGATGAGAGATGAAAATAAATTTAAAGAGAATGATTGAGTACTTTACCTCTCGAACATTATATGATTGTGGACCTCTATAATACCCTTTTCATTGGTATTTTTGTAAGATGAGAAAGTCTAGGATGTGGGGATGAGAATTGCGATGGAAATTGGGTAGAATATAGACAATATTCATGCTTTATAATGTGTGATTAGATGGGGTAGTGAGGGGTTGTTTTGGTGGGAGACGAGAGGGGTGTTTTTGTTTATTTTAATAATTAGATTAATATTTTGGCTCAGTAATATTAATAGAATTGATTTATGAGACTATGTTTAGTAAATATGGAATTTTAGTTTGAGATATTGGGAACATATATTATACATGACTCAAACATAACTCAATAATATATTTATTTAAATATAAAATTTAATTCTGTAAATTACCTAATTTAATTATTCAAAAAAATTCATCTGTTTTTTAGAAATATTAAATCATCAACCAAAATTTGTTTTTGACATCTAGATACAAAAAATGGACTATAATTTATGAAAATAACATTCCAAATTTTATAAATTTAATATATAATTACTGTCATCAATTATTTGAAAAATATCAATTTTAATATTATAACTATTTTTATGTTGCATTGAAAATTCAATTACGGTCTCATAAAGTTATATTTTAATTAAATAAAAAATATTAATTTATGAAAATATTTTATAAAAATAAATTCTATATTAAATCAATATAATAATTATAAAATAGTATGTAAACATTTTTTTCATATAAATACAAACATTTAATTTATCATTTCAAAACCTTTTTATAATTATTACATGATAAAAGTATATCATATTACAATTTATGGGATTTATAAATTTTATTTATACATAAATAGTTGAGGTTTTATTTTTAAGGCCCGTAATACTATTCCTTTTGGAAACATTACTATTCAAATAGTCACGTTATTATTTAATAATATTTTAGAGTTTTTTTGATCGGTGTTGCATGCAACATAATCTATCAAATATATTATTTTATTTAAGAAGATAATTAAAAATAAATCAAGGGGTGTTACATTATTGCCTCCATCAAAAAATATATCCACAATTTTTTTCATGAATATTTCCTTCTAAACAGTGGAGAGTAGTTCTTCTTCATAACATTGTCATGTTCGAATATTTTTTTTCCATTTTATGGTTTATCAAAATAACTTTAACCAGTCCAGTTGTCTAATTTCTCAATAATTTTCTCCGTTTTAAAATATATCTATAGGTTCTTCGTAGTATGAAAAATCGTGTTCCATATCTATTTCTTTATAGATGAGTACATTTTTTGGGTCTGTTATGTAATTCCTTAAAAATGATTTGTGGAACACATCATGAACTTTGAAGATAGCTGGTGGAATTTATAGTCATTATGTTATTTCTTCAATTAATTCCATAATTTGAAATTATCTGATGTAACTAGCACATATTTTTTATTTCTTACTGAAAATTTGATACCATTCTAAGGATATAATTTTAGAAATACATTATCTCTCACTTGAAATTCAAAAAAAATTATTTGATTTTCAGTATAACACTTTTCCCTAATTTGTGTTACATTAATATGAGCATGTATATTCTTTTCCGTTGTTATTCTACCATTAATATTTTGTGTTCCCATAACTTTCCTCTCTGAAAATTTATCCCAAAAAGTTGGAGCATGACATATCCTTCAATTTAATGCATCATATTACGCCATTTCAGTGTCGAATGGAAACTATTATTGTAATAAAAATTTGGAATAGGTAAATACCAATCCTATATAACTTGAATGTCGTGTGATCAGGATCTCAACATTTCTTCCAATGTTTTAATCTTCCTTTCAGACATTCCATCGTCTCGAGGGTGATTAACTGTACTAAAATAAAGCTCAGTATCCAAATCCATCTCAACACTCTTCCCTACATTTGGTATAAAATGGGGTACTCGAACATACACAATTGATATAGGTGCACCATGAGTCCTTAAAACATTATTAATATTGAGCCTTTCTAGGTACTAAAGTTTAAAATATTCTCTTATAGCCTGAAAATGTGATGATTGTGTAAAGAGATAAAAATTACCCATATCATATGATTATTTCTTGGGGTCTCTGGGAATCCAGTGGTTATTTACATAGTAATATCACTTGACGTACCCATATGAATAAGTAGAGGATTCATGAATCCTCTAGTATGTTGTCTCTTAGCCTTCACATTCAAACAAATAAGACATCTTAACACATATTCCTCAATTTTTGACTTCACATTATCCTACCTTAAATGATCCTTCATATCTATGTACATCATGGTACTATCGGGGTTTATAGAGAAATTTTATTTTTGAGCATCATATAATAGTCCCATTTTTAGATTATGTATTTATTAGACACATATCCTCTTCCCACATTTTGATTTCCATCCTCAGACATTAACACTGTCAATCATCCATCCTTATTGGATTTAATATTCTTTTGAAAATTCTCTTCATCATGTCGAAATAATTTTATATTTTCTAATAAAGACGGTTTCAAAATAATTTAAAAGTGTTAGAATGTTTCTACTTCCTTATCATTTTCAATATCCATCATTAATAAATCCATGAATAGATGATCATTTTTAATCGTTATCTGTGTTAGAAGTCCATGATTCTACAGACCTATATAATTTGCCACAATATTTTATTTTCATGGATGATTTTGTGTAGAAAAATTATAATATTTGAGTAAAATGATCCATCATATTTTCCTCATGTTGAGTTCTTTTTTTTTTATTGTATTTAAAAATTGTTTGATCCAAATATATCTCAAATCAATCACAATAGAGATAGGGTCTCTATATATTCATATAAATTATTATGGATTCTCCCTTAATATCATGAGTTGGATAAATGTTTTCACATGTCTTCAACTTCCTAGTTTAATATAAAATAAATATATAATTTCCCATAAGGAAATACAACATTCCTTTCTTTGATGTGTTAGTTCGTATCAAAAACCCATCATATCCTGATGGTATAGTCAAAATCAAAGCACTAACTATCTCTTCTCTCAAATTCTTCAAAGCATTCTGTATATTCATTTGTCCATACAAATATCACCCCTTTACATGTGATTTCGGTTAACTGGTTGAAAAATAAAAAAAAAATTATGAATGAAATGCTGATAGAAACCTTTTAAACCAAAAAAACTACGGACATCTATTACGTTTATTAGAGTAGTTCATTCATGGACTCATAAGAGTAAACCCAAGGAAATTATTAAATTAAAAATTAATGAATGTTAGTTTATGAATTTTTGGAATGTATCTGTGTAGAATTACTGGCCCCATTAAGAGATATTTGTTTAAGAATGTTCCCCTGGATGGTATATCCTTGAATAATGTATTATTCCAATTTTTTTGTGTCTTGACATTCACTAGATTTTCTAGAAACCCATAGAATAAGGTTAGGTGCCCTTATAGGTGTTTATTCTTCTACTATTATATTAATGTATATTCGTGTGATTTATAAATGATTGATTTTGTAATGTTGGGTTTGAGAATGAATTTGTTTTGATTTATTAATTTCTATATGGGTACATTTCTCATATTGGATTTCATGGTTTCTTTCAATGTGTTTTTCAGACTTATTACTCGAACATGAGTTTTTTATTCATGATAACAAATTTCACATCTTGGAATCTCTTAATATCTATTTATATTGAGTTTAAATTGTTCAGGATTCCATTTTTTTATTTTAGTGTCATAATATCAAGTGTATAAATGGGAATATGGTTTTATTAAGCTCTATTAAATATATAACATATAATGGGTTAAGTTTCCTTTTATGTTTAAAATTTGATGGTGGAATATGAGTTATAATTGGCAGAAATGATAATATTTTGTAATTTAAAATGATATAATTAAACTATTATGATTATTATAGTGGCTAGTTTTTTATGTTAATTTAAATATTTTATAAACCAAGTATTTTGATTAAACAATGTAGTTTATAATAAAATTGCATTTGTTTCATGATTAAATTTTTAAGGTGGGTTTTTTTGTGCATACTGTTTTGTTATAAATTAATAAAATGTGATTTTTATTTGTTCATTCAATATATATTATCTCCACATTATATATATATTTTTTAATTTTTCAATTTATTTATTTATGATTTGTTTACTATATATATTCATATTTTATTTGAATAATGTTTTCTCTCAGTGTGTTTTATTTAATATAATGTGTGACGTAGTTCAAATTATGTTATTTGTGTTCTTGATATTTATTATCACATGTACCATTCTAATTTTGAATTATAGTTTTTCTTAAATAATTTTTATTTAATATTTTATAGGTGTTTTATAATTTGACATGAGATGTTGGTTTTAGTGTAATTTGTCTATGGGAATTCAATCCTGACAGGTCACCTATACTAGGAATGTTTAATTAACATATATGATAGGTTACATGATTTTATATTTCCAATTGGGGGAGTATATTATTCACTAATGGGAGAATTCATTTGAACTGGATGAGAGTTTCATCTGACATTACTCGGAAACATGTGTTTTTATTCTTATGATATGTGTTCTTTTTTATTTAGCTGAACACATCAAGATGGTCATTTTTATAATGGGACAAAAATTTGGGTTCATTATAAAAAAATATAATTTAAAGAACTACTAAACACATATATGTCCTTTAATTTTGATGTGCGATCATTGAAATGATTTTATTAGTTTTTAAGGGTTGAATTCATTGAGATAATTAAATTTACACACACTAAGTGGAATAAAGGGAGAATGAGAGTGATATAGAGAATGAAAATCTGATATGCATATCCATAAATGTTTCCACTCACACCTAGAATGTTGGGGGTTTCTTACCTATGAATACTATTCACATTCTAAACTCATACAAGGACTAATATATAACTAACATAATTTAATATAATTAATAGGATTGAGATGTGAGTTCGAACTCAGGTAGTAGTGTCTTATTATGTTTTACATTCAATAAGATTTTTTCCTTTTCAAGATGTTGTTTCAATTTAGGTTATTATATCCATGGGTGAGTCTTCCCAATTTGAGATTAGATAATACATCCTTATATTGAGTTCATCAAAAATCTAGTATTTGTCTGTACTCTACCATTGAATAGTTTCTTTGATTTTGTTTAAATGTTTTTCCCATTTTTTTAAAATACTTCTTTATGTATTATTTCATAATATATGGATTTTAGGGTGTTATTATTTATATTCACAAAAGACAAAAATAGTCCAAAATCATGTTATTTACTAATGTTATTAAAAATATTTAATTTTTTTACTTATAGTATAATTGTTTTCCTACAGTTTTATTCATATGTTTTTTTATTATTCTTTATTTCTTTAATTTTTAATACAATTAGTAAATATAATATTTTTCCTCAAATATTATGTGAATATTTTTATCCCACTGAACCCACCCAAAATAATATGTATGTGCAATAACTATGAAGTCAATGGAATCTTAAGCATTGGTTCTCCTTGTTCCACTTACGAAAAATTGAGGAATATATTATATAATAATAAATTTCAAACATTATCTTATAATATTTTTTATCATACCATAATAGAAATGAAAGGAATAATATACAGACAAGAAATAAAACACTTCTTGTGTTGTCCCCATTCTAAATAAATTACTTAATCTATGAGATTTATTATTTAATTTTCTACTATTACAAGTTGATTTGATAATAAAAATCATATATCTCATTGATTAAACATCACAATTATTTATATTTAAACATCATTATATTTCATGAGACAAATTTATATTTGATTATAAATAATATCCCTGAATGTTTTACTAATAAATTGCATTCATGTGGATATTATTATTTTGATGCATGATTTATTATATTGAATTCAAAGACTCTATGTTTAGAGAATATTATAAATGATAAATGTTGAGTGATAATAATCATTAATAAATCACAAGGATAACACCTATAACATGATTTGAGAATCCCTAGCTTCAATTGGATTATAATAAGGTTCATTAATAATAATAAAAATTCTCTTTTTTCATATTGCAGATTAATTTTTATTTTCTAAAAACATTCTATAAATTATCTATATTTGAGGAATTATTTAATATTTTCATTATTTTTTTGAATTATTTATATGATGCCTCCAAATATTGAGTTCATATATATATATAACATAAAACTATATGAAATATAAAAAATCTTGATTCTAACTTGATCCCCTTGAGAAATGAGAAAAAACATAATATGTTATATGTAGTCAACATATAACATCTATCCTATCGAAAAGTAACATGTCATATTTTTACATACAAAAGCATAGGTATATTTTAATATAAACCTAATTAATAATATGAAATATTGTTTGAATTATTTTTAAATTTTATTTTTATTCCTTATATATTATTTTAAGATTCTAAATAGAGATTTTTATTCAGAATTTTTTTAGTAGTTTCATATCATTTCATCATAATGTGTTTTATACAAAATGTACAATTAGGGGTTACATTAAAAAAATCAAGGATCTTATGTAAAAAATTATTATCATTTATCAACTATCTCTAAAAAGGATATAATCATCGAAATGATATTTTTCAGGAGTTTATAACCAAATTTACTATGTAATGATATATTAACACAATTATAATCAAGAAAAATTGATATTTAATGGTTTTTATTATATTTATAATAAAAATTAAAACATTATTTTAACACTAATATTATATCACTAATATGAACAATGATACATCGTGACTAAATAAGATATCAACATAAATTTTTTCTTCTAATTACTATTTTAAATCTAATAACACATTATTCATCCTAATTCTCATGTTTTCTAAGAAAAAATTCAATAATATTTTATAAAGTATCCCTTTAATGAATTAATTTATTACATACATGTCGAACATAAAAAAATTATAACAAAAAAATCTGAATCCTTCAAAACTCATTTTTTATCAATTATTTGTTTCATTGAATTATATGTTCCTCCACCTTTACATTATTCAACAAAATGCAATTAACCAAATCATCAATAAATTCAGTTCACAATTTTTATTGAAGGTATTGGTAGATATAAAAAGGAATTACTATTTCTCATCAGTTATACATTGGAATGAGGGTTGAAATAATGTATTCAAGGATTTTTATAGATTTGAAAACCACGGTGACTACTTGATATTTCCCGAATGATTAAATTTTCTATAATCCCTCTTAACATACCATGATATTAGGATATATGATTTAAATTTTCCACCTTAAATCAAAAATGATATTTTATTATTTTATAATTATGGAATATCTAAATATGCGATCTCTTTTATTATAATCTTTGGTAGAACACATATGGATAGATATTACAGTCCTGAATTTCACTAATAAAAAAATATTTGATTACAATTAAATGATTACATAATAATTATTGTATTAAAACCTAAAAAATACTTATATATTAAGTATAATTAAAAAAAATATTAAACTAAAGAAATTATCTCTCATATTTGGAGTGTTGAAAACTTTGTCATTGTTGTAACATTCCAACCAACCTTAAAAGATCCAAACTCATATCAAATATAGGATAAAACATATCTTTTAAAAAAAATCCAATTTTATAAATGTTGAATATAAGAGAACTATCTCTAACTATTGAAAGGTGAAACACATAATAATAATCATTTATAATATATAGGACATTAGAGGGGTAAATATTTATTGGTCTCAAATAGATATTGTCCCCCATTAAGAATATTTCCATTCATATCTGAACTATGAAGAGATCACTTCCTTAAAAAATATACCTCCAAATATATCAACTATATTCATTATAATTTTAATTTTAATTTTCAATATTAATAATCTCTTAATATTAATTGTGATTGTTGTGAGTGTCCATGTTCTTCGTATCCATAAATTTCCTGCGAAGCATGGGAAAATATATTAGATCTAGGGTATGATTTGGAATCCTATGGTAAACCATTTTAAAGGATTTTACATTGATTTATGATTCAATAAATTGATGAACACACAATCATATAAGAAATTTTTTATGTCATATTACCCTATAATTTCACAACACAAGAACCAAATAAGATTATTGAGAGTTCTATTAATAACATATATTTTTTATTTGTCGTAAGATATAAGGAATATATAAAATTTAAATTTTATTAATTTAATAAGTATTGTGTTTGTTGGATGTTTCGAAGAAAATATCTATCATAGTAATAAGATTTTTTTTATTGGACTTACATGCAGATCCACCAATTATTAAAGGTATAATGTGTCCATATAATATATTCTAGACATATTTTTTTCAAGGAATAATGTTTTTTATTGTTGACAGTTATTTACCCACTATAAATTCATCGTCAATGGGTGGATGAGTATGAGGTATACCTATGATAAAATCCATAGAGATTTCTTCCCATGTTCCCTATATCGTGGTAATTAGAATATACATGATAGTATTTTTGTGTTTTATCCTTGTTTTAATGGATGTTCATACACTTTTTCACAACATTTGAAAAAAAATTCAAATGATTGAAAAATAATTTCCTGTCCACTAATGAAACATATGTTTCCTTACCAATGTGACTGTTATGGTAAATCTTAATTTATATCTTCTCTCGTACTGGTTATTATGTAATGAAAAATCAATCTTGGAGGGCCTAGAATCTTTCTCGAAATATAAAAGATCCAAAATTCATACCTGGTATGATTTTTTTCACGAATCAATGAAATAATTTATTGTAAGATATTTCCTCTATTAGGTATGTTGATCCGAAAACCTTATTCTTCTTATTGATGAATATATAATAATTTTTTCGTTATTCATCTACCTCATGATTTTCATTCCATGATTTATAATGGTCGTTAATGTTAATTCCATTAGAAATGTGACCCACCATGCATTCAACTTACTATGGTTCTTCTAGGAATGGATATACTTGAGAGATACACGGTAATTATTGATGAATAATTCTCATAATAAATGGTGCTACTCCCAATGATTTATAGATAAGATAAATAAGTATAACATCATCTCATCTATGAAACATATGACAAATTAGTATTAAAATTCATAATAAAGAAATAAATTGAACAATCATATGATCATAAAATAATAATTCTACTCTAGACAATGAATAAATATATTACCAACATTAATTAATTGGTAATGTCATCAAAGAACAAAAAAGAAATATTATAAATCATCTTCATAATGACATAAAATCATTCATGAATACTATTTATTAAAATGATTTTTCCCTTTTTCGTGATATAAATATCATAGTATGTTCATGCTAGAATATAATATTGATCATTTATTATAGGTATGTTCACCATGTGAGACGTATAAATCCCCAATAGTCATGGTAAATTTTGTAATGCACCAAACTTCTACAGTTTGTTTCTCTTTGAATAATGCACTATCTTGCGTTGTACGCAACTTCGAGATTTTAACACATCGTGACCAATCAAAATAGACGTTATGAATAGTAATACCCACTTTTTGAAAAATTATAAATTTTATTTATCAAAATGGACTTCATTTTTGAATTCGGAATATCGAAATTAGCTTAGAGTGAATTATTGGTATATTTCTAAAAACATTCAAATTTGATGAATAGTGAAGAACACTGAGTTACAGTTTAAAATCGAATTTTTATTCAAATAATTATTTATTTTATTTATATTTACTTTAGGTAAAAATATATACATAATACCTATATAAGATCAATGTAATTCATTGGAGTCAGTTTATAATAATTTTAGATATATAAAAATTTTATTGAACTTTTTACCGTCTATTACACCCATCCTAGGAGCATTTGAAAATTTACATAAAACAAAATTTTACCACTTTTGTGAGTTGAATTTTGAAAAACCAAGAGACGCAGTTGATATTAGTAAGTCAAATGTGGATCAACGCGATGAAAGTAATTTTTTTGAATAGTAACATTTGACTTGTATTTACCATAGTTAAAATTAAATAGACTAATTAATGGTAAAAATGTTATTATTATTACACTAAAACATGTCCTAATTATATTGGATAAGTTTAATTCGACAAAAAAGACCTTAGGAATAAAATATGACCCTTTATGTCTTCTTGGATTATATTTGGACATTTATTATTATTTAATTCAAAGAAGTGTTAAAAGTGTTAAATTCATAGTTTAATAACTAAACCATTTTTAATATAGGGATACAAATAAGATACATTAATCTATAAATATTAATTATAAATATAAAAATATTTCCTATATAATGGTATTTTTTATATTGTTTAGATAGTAAATAAGTTAATTTATTTATGACATAATGATGATGCAGTAATTACCTAATTAATGAAATATTAAAATATTTGATATTATAAATAACTAAATAAATGTAATATGAGACTTCTTAGGAATTAAACTAATTTTATTGTGTAACATGACATGTTAGGGTTGGTTAGATGTATTTTTTTCTAAGTAATAATGTTGTTATTTATTTAGAAAAAACAAAATACCAAATCATGTCAAAATTGACATAAAAGAGTTTTTAAAACAAATATAATATTATTAATTGATATTATATTCCAAAAAATATATGGTTCATCCAAAAGAATTATATAATTATATTTTGTATCATTAATGAACCAATTTGTATTCTCTAGGAAGTATATAGTAAATTTATTAACCACATAATATAAAAATACAAATAGATATGGTAAATGTCAAACAATTTAACTAAGAGGTAAATCTAAGAGATAATGTTAGTATAGTGATACAAACCTATCTAAATCATATTTGATGAGTTTTTTTCGACCCATCCCCACCTTAGACTTCAAATAGTTCATTTTGGAGCCATTATTTACCAAAAAGTATTTTATTAAAAATTATTATTTCTTGCTTTTCATAAGGTTCCCCTCACCCCTCTTATAAAAGGGAACTCCCACTTCTCTCTAATTCACACCTTAAAAGCAATTTGGATCAGACAACCCCTTCTTAAATACCCTTTCAACGGTCCTACCTTCATCCTAGAGGCCTTATTTTAGTCAAAAATCTAACCTGAGGATCACTTCTAATCAAATCAAAAGGATGAACCCGAAGAAGAGGTAAATATTTTATAACCTCATTCAAGTTTCTTTCTTCTTCCACTTCCTCTTTCTTTGCTATTTTCATTCTAAAATAATAACTCTAGTGTCTTCTATATACTATGATTTTATTATAAATATGGTACAAACAAATTCATTATTATATCCATCCTTTTAATGACATGTCAACATACGTGCGTACATACAGCTTACCGTCTCCACATCGTGGTGTAATTGTTATTCAATACATTATTATTAGGATAGGTATAATAATGATGTGTTATTGATATAAATAATAAATATAACATGTTAATTATAATTTATATATGATATAAAAACCAATTATATATTATTCTAATATCAAAAGAATGATATTTTCCCTTGTTCGTACGTACGGATTACCGTCTCCACAAACGCTGTGAGATTCATTTCCCATCATAATCCATTCATGATTAATTTTAATTAGATGATTAAAAATAATGTTTAAATATTTAATATAATTCTGAATATGAATAAGATACATTATATCCATAACAAACATTACTTAGATAACAAATCATACAAAGGAAAATGAATCAGTTAACACCCGAAATGACGATAATACTAAGATACTATTAACAAAGAAATGTTAAAAGATCATATATGGTATCAAATTAATGTATATAATTCTATTATAATTTAATAACTATTATTTCACCATTATAAATGATGTTAACCAAACCTCGACCAAGAAAAAGTATGATGAAGGGTCAATTTCCCAATCTCTTTATTATCTGAGGTTGTGTTTATGTAAGTATCTACTGGGACCTCTTTATCATCCACATCCATGTTTCTTAAAAATGTATTTCAATTTTTTTACTATTTACTAGATGATGTGTTAATGTCATTTATCACCTTATTTGACTATTTATAAATGGTTTGAATAGAATATTTCCATCGTTTTCCAAACAAGGTACTTTATGACATTTTAGAAAAAATAAGGTAAGACAGTTTTTTTACTTATACAGCAGGTGCAGCTATTTTCAACCATTATAACAACGTTGAAGCTTCCCTTACAAGATTATAAAAATATTTTCAGAATAAATGTTTTATTTTATAATTATATGACTTTTAAATAATTTCAAAATAGTAAGAGATATTTTTGTAAAAAAGGGGATTTGATTTCATCTATGTCAACATCCTTTGGTAGATTTTATTCATATTTGAAGTTGATTTATTATGATACAAAAATTCCATATTGTATTGAATTTTTAGTCTTATGTTTGACTATGGATGTGTTATTTTTAAATGATTCATGGTTTATAGATAAACTATTGACATTTCTTATGCTAGTTTTAATATGAATGTTTATGTTATCTTTAAAACATTTCATATGAAGAATGCATTGGACCTAGTAAGTGATGGGTGGAGCCCAATATAGCTCCTTGATGCATCGTTAGGTCTTATGAGACAAACTAGTGTCTTGGAACAAGGCCTTGAAAAATTCTTATTTTTATTCCTGGCATAAGGCCTTGACTAAGTGGTTATGAAAGTCTAGCATTATGAATTCCATTATTATGAAAGTTTCTATTGATATTACAAGTGATTATTGGATAATAGAATATCCTTGTGAATAAGTATTTGAATTATTTTATTTTATATTTTCCTTATTATGCTAAAGGTAATGTTTAAAAGGATTTTCTTTTAGTCTTATACTTTTCCTTAAATGTTTATGCTTATTTATGAATGTTTCTGCTATATTGTTTTGCTTATTTAGAATATGGGCTCACCCCTTTCTATGTTTTTTTTCCATTATGTGAAGAAGTTTATTATGACTGACCTGTAGGGATAGTCTGTGGGTTCTCAGTGTTTTGCATGGAAACAATGTTATTGTAGATTTCGATTTTACGATGTAATGTAAACCTTATGATTTTATCTAGTATTTCCAAGGCTACTAAACTGATCTATATTTCGGTATATGATTTTCTTTTAACATCCCAATTTTATGTAATAATGCACCAAATCTGTGTAACTGGGTTCGGGGTGTTATAGTTGGAATCATAGTAATTTTATTATAAACATTGGACATCATATTTTTGTAAGCTCTGAATAGAGCACATAGCCCTAAGATATACTTTGAGGATTAGTATAGAAGAACTTATTAAAATTTTATTATTGTAAATATTTTGTGAGTTTTCCAAACAATACATCCCAGTCTGGATACGAGGATGTAGAGGCTGCTCAGACACAGATGTACTTAGGGGTAAAACCTGAAAACACCGCTTTGAGCTAGAATCTAATGGGAACTGGTCCACGACAATGGGCCTTGCTTCACTCTTGGTTACAACACTATCAAGGGATATTCTTAGTAAAATTATCATTTTCATTACAATACATTATGAATGGTTTATGATTATATTCTTCTTCAAGGAATACATTTTTTATTATTATGGATTATATCCATAAACTTTTCAATTTATGTTAAATATTTTACAATTTTGGAATTATGTATTTTGATTCATAAACTAATCTAGTTTATGCCATTGTTTTGAAATGGTGCCTAGTGTAAGGAATTGAAAGTGTATCAATGCACGCACTCCATTAAGGGATTTCCCTCTTTCTCAAGATAATTATAGTGTAGCTGGTAATACAACTAGTTTTGATCAGCTTATCACTATATTGGGATAACTCACTGATGTTATGAATAATAACCTTACCCATAATCAATGTTAGATCACTTCATAAGGAAACAACCACCAACATTCAATGGGAGTAAAAACCCATTAGTAGATGAGCAATGGATAAATTCTTTATAGAAAATATTCCATGCCATGGGGAGTAGTGAAAATGAAAATGTTTTCATGGATGTTTAATGCCTCACTGGAGATGCTGCTCAATAGTGGTCATTGATTCAAAACCCAAAGGATGATGATGAAGCACACAATATGTAATGGAGGGAGGTTAAAGAAATTTTCATAGAAAAATACATTCCTCATGACCATCGAGTGGATATGGAAAAGCAATTTTTGAGTCTGAGGAAAAAAGAGGATGAGAATGTCACAAAATATGAGGTGAACAATACATGGTTCATGAGGCGTACTATAGATTATATACATAATAGAAGAAGTATGATTGATTATTTCCTTGATGGGTTAAAACCATTTCACCATCAAGCATTATTCTCACTATCCTTCACATCATATGAAGATACTTCCTCATGTGCTATCAAGAAAGAAAAAAATACTCTAAGTTTTACGAATTTAAAGAAAAGAAAGAGAAAATGAGATCTACTGAACACTCTAGAATTGGAAATAAGTTGAAGAAGGGAAAATTTGAATATCCATCCTGTAGTAAATGTGGGAAGAAACACCCTGGTACTTGAATGAAGGGAAAGGGAGTCTATAAAAAGTTTGGTGAAAAAGCACACCAAGATCATGATTGTAAGGGTACGAGATATGTTGTCGATGTTGAATTCTACAATTTTAGAGAAAGGGTGCATTATGCATATGAATGTCATAAGCTGCAAGGGAACATACCTTAGAAAAGGACTAGGTATCATGGCCAAGATTATTTTATAACTACTACTGAGGTTGATGATTCAAATGACATGGTGGAAGGTAATTTAATGGTTTCCTAAACTTTAGAAAATGCATTATTTGATTCGGGATCATCACATTGTTTCATATCTTCCAAGTTTTCTATGAAAATTAGATATTTCCAATTTTATTTTACAAGGGAGTTTTCAGTCCAAACTCTTAAGGGATGTATCATTGCAACAATGTTTTGTGAATCAGTCCCCATTAGGGAATATACCTGTTCTTTATCTATTGATCTCCTCATCATACCCATGATGGAATTTTATATAATTCATGTTATGGAATGGATTTCAGACCATTGTGAAAAAATTTATTATAAGAAGAATGATGTTACTATTTTTGACAACGATGATAGAGAATACCTTATAATTAGAGCAGATTCGTCACTACCTATTTCTAATATAGATCCACCCCCAGTAGCTCAACTAAATTCAATTATTGGAGAAGAAAAGAATCAAATAACTATGGGTGAGGTAAGGAATTTTTAAATAGAGGATGTGCCTATTGTGATTGAATATGTTGATGTGTTTCCAGAAGATTTACTTGGACATCCTCCAGAACGAGAAATTTAGTTTTCCATTGATTTAATTCCTAGATCGAGACTCATATCAAAGACCCCATATAGAAAAGCTACTACGGAACTATTAGAACTAAAGGTACAACTAGTGGAATTCAGTAATAAAGGATTTATTCACACTAGTTTTCTCCATTAGGATCCCATATTCTTTTTGTTAAGAAGAAAGATGGATCTATGAGGTTGTGCATTGACTACAGGGAGGTCAATGCTATAAAAATAAAGAACAAGCATCCCCTACCTCGCATTAATGATTTATTCGACCAAATTCATGGAGATAAACACTTTTCAAAGATTTTTCGTTGATATGGATATCATCAGTTATGTGTGACGAAGGAATACATTTTGAAAAGAACATTTCAAATCAGGTACGGACATTACGAGTTTACAGTAATGTCTTTTGGATTGACTAATGCACCATCTTTCTTCATGGATCTAATGAATAGATTTTTCAAGTAATGTCTTGATGACTGTGTAGTGGTATTTATTCATAATATCTTGTTATACTTCAAAAGATATGTATATCATGAAAATCACTTTCGCATTATCTTGAAGACTCTTAGATGAAATGAATTATAGGGGAAGTTTACCAAGTTTTAATTCTGGCTTCAAGATATTTATTTTCATGGATATATTGTCTCTAAGGATGGAATATTTGTTGATCCTTCAATGACCATGGAAGTAGAATAATGTACCACACCGACGAGTATAACTAAGGTACGCGGTTTTATTGGTTTAACAAGTTATTATCAGCATTTCCTCTAGAATTTTTCTCGATTGGCTAACCCATTAACCATGATCACATGTAAAGAAGTTAAATTTTTTTGGACCAAAGAGTGTGAAGAATTTTTTGAAGAATGGAAGAGAAGATTAGTCAATTATCTAATATTGAATCTACTATCGGTGAATGATGGGTTTTTTATTTATATTGATGCATTAAAGAAAGGACGTGGTTGGGTCCTTATGAAGAATGATAGAGTTATTTCTTATGAATCATGACAGATGAAAATTAATGAGAAAAACTATCCTACTTATGATATTGAGTTAGAAACTATAGTCTCTTATTTGATGATTTGGAGACACTATCTATATGGTGATAAATGTGAGATTTATACTAATCACGAGATTTGAAGTATATTTTATCACATAAAGAACTCAACACAAGAAAAGGTAGATGACTTTAAAAAATCAAGGATTATGATTACATGATACAATACCGCCCAGGGATGGAAAATAATGTGGAATATGCATTCAGAATAAATGATCATGGATTTTTGAACAAGTTGAGAGTTGAAAGGGATCCTATTTTCATGGATCTAGTAAAGATGAATATGGGAATCCCCATTTAAGATGAAATAAATAATTTTTCAAATGGTTTCAAAATCATAATTACTATAATGGATATAGAATTGTCAAACTGATGATGATGTGTTTCAAAAGAATATTAAAGCTGCGAATGATGGGAGATTGAGTGACTTTGTGTATGAAGATGGAATTTTGAAATTTGGGAAAAGACATTGTGTTCCCGGTATAACTGATATAAAAAGGGAATTTTTGGCTGATGCTAATAGTTCCAATTTCTCTATACACCCTGGTAGCACTAAGATGTATATATATTTGAAGGAACATTTTAGGTGGGACAACATGAAGAGGTAGATTGCAGATTTTGTGTCAAGATGTATGGTTTTTCAACAAGTGAATGTGAGAAGGAAATATTCTAGAAGACTCATGCAAACTCTTCCTATACCTAAGTGGAAATGGGATTCTATCATGATGGACTTTGTGATGGGGATACCAAAGTATCCTAGAAGGAACGATGCAATATGGGTCATTTTTTATTGTCTTACCAAGTCAGCACATTTTCTTTCTATAAGAGAAGATTTACCACTTGTGCATTTAGCAAGACTATATATTAATGAAGTCGTAAGACTTCAGGGAGTACCACTATAGATTGTTTCTGATCATGATCCCCGTTTTACATCATGATTATGGAAAAGTCTTCAGAATGCCTTTGATACTAAACTTCATTTGAGCACTGCCTACAACCCTCAAACTGATGGATAATCAGAACAGACTATTCAAACCTCAGAAGACATGTTGAGATCTTTCTCACATGACTTTCAATGTATGTGGGATCAATATTTACCTCTAGTATAATTTTCCTATAACAATATCTTCCATTCAAGTATTCAAATGGAACCATATGAAACGTTATACGGAAACAGATGTCGCACACATACCTGTTGGGATGATGTTGTTGAATGAAAACTCATAGGCCAAAAACTTGTTGATGAAATGATGGAAAAGTTGAAGGTAATCCAACCCCACATGAAAGCAGCTCAAGGTAGTCATAAGAGCTATGCCAATAACCGGATGAAGGATTTGGAATTTCATGTAGGAGATCTTGTTTTCTTTAATGTATCTTTATGGAAGGGTGTTATTCATTTCGATAAGAAGGGAATATTTGTCCCAGGTACATCAGACCTTTCAAAATTCTAGAATTAATTGGGGTTGTAGCTTACCATTTGGCAATGCCACCAAGTCTCTCCAAAGTTTGCAAGGTATTCCACAGATCACTGTTGAGAAAATACATTCCTGACCCAACGCATGTACATACCTATGAGGAATTAAAACTACAACAAGATCTATCTTATTCAGAATATCTTGTCATGGTTCATGATACAAGATAACAAGTGTTGAGAAACCAGATGACACGTCTTGTAAATTTACTATGGAGAAACCATAACATGGAAGAGGCAACATGGGAACCCAAGGAACTTATGATGAAGAAACTCCCAAATATTTTTATTTAGTAACATTCTAGAAAATTCGAGGACAAAATTATTTGAAGGGGGGTAGAATGTAACACCCCAAGTTTCCACGGTATGTTTCCCATTGAATAATGCAAAAGCTTGCGTTGTACGCAGCATCGACATTCTAGCACATCACAACCAATCAAACTAAACGTTATAAATTTTAATACCCACTTTTTAAAAATTAATATATTTTATCATTCAAAATCGACTTCATTTTTGGATTTCGAATATCTAAATTATCCTAGGGTGAATTTTTTGTATTTTTCTGAAAACATTCAATTTTGGATGAATAGTGAAAAACACTGAGTTATTTTTTAAAACGGACTTTTTATTTAAATAATTGTGTATTTTATTTAAATTTATTTTAGTTCAAAATAGATATATAATACCTATATAATTTCAATTTAATTAATTAGAGTCAATTTATAATAATTTTGGATATATAAAAATTTTATTGTACTTTTTACCGTATTTTACCCACCTCCAAGGGGCATTTACAAATTTACATAAAACATTATTTTACCGCTTATGTGTGTAAAATTTCAAAAATATGAGAGTACTAGTAGATATTGGTAAGTAAAATGTGGTTCAATGAGATAAAAATAATTTTTGATGAATAGTATCTTTTGACTTTTATTTACCTGGGATAAATGAAAATAGGGTACTTAAAGGTAAAAATGATATTATTATTATCCTAACACATACCCTAATTCTATTTGACAAGTTTAATTCTACCAAAAACAACCTTAGGAAGAAAATATGATCCTTAAGGTCCACTTGGTTTAGATTACAAAATTTATTATTATTTAATTCAAAAAGAGATCAAAGTGTAAAATTCAAAGTTTAATAACTAAACCATTTTTAATATAGGGTTAAACATTAGATAAATTAGACTATAAATATTCATTATAAAGATAAAAAGATTTAATAAATAATATTATTTTATTTATATTTTTCATACATTAAATAATTTAATTTATTTATGACACATTAATGATGTAGTAGTTACCTAATTGATAAAATATTAAAATATTTGATATTAAAATTATCCAAATAAATGTAATTTGATACTTTTTAGGAATTAAAATATTTTTTAGGTTAATATGACGTTTTAGGGTTGGTTAGATGAATTTTTTTACAAGTAATAATGCTGTTATGAATTTAGAAAAATCAAAATACTAAATAGTGTCAAAATTGATATAAAATAGTTTTTAAAACAAATATTATATTATTAATTTATATTCAATTCCATAAAATATAATGTTTGGTGAAAAGACATATATAATGATATATGTATTATTAATAAACTACTTGGGGTTCTTTTGAAAGTATATATTATGTTTATTAACAATATAATTTAAAAATACAAAGAGACATGGTAAATGTCGAACTATTTAACTAAGAGATAAATCTAAATGATAAGGTTAATATAGTTACCCAAATCTAAATAAAACCTATTGGGTGAGTGGTTTTCGACCCACACCCACCTTATCCTTTAAATAGTTCATTTTGGGGCCATTAGAAATTGAAACATATTTTATTATAATATAATATTACAATCACTTCCTAAGGTGCCCCTCATCCCTCTTATAAAAGGGCACTCCCCCTTCTCCCTAATTCACATCTTCAAAGCCATTTAGATCAGACAAACCCCACACAAATACCCTCTCAATTTCCTCCCTTAATCTTAGAGGCCTTCCATTAGTCATAAATCCATCATAAAGATCCCATTTGATGAAATCAAAAAAAAAGAACCTGAGGAAGAGGTAAATATTTCATCACCACTTTCAAGATCATTTCTTATACCACATCTTCTTTCTCTGTTGTTTCCATTATAAAATATTGACTATAGTATCTTCTATATACTGTGATGTTATTATAAATATGGTACATCCATATTCATTATTCTATACATCCTTTGAATTTCATGTCACCATATGTGAGTATGTACGGCTTATCGACTCCACGTCGTGGTGTAATTGTTTTTCATTAAATTATTTTTTGGATAGGTATAATAATGACGTGTTATTGATTTAAATAAAAAATATAACATGATAATGATTCTTTATATATGACATACTATCTAATTATATATTATTTCATTATCAAATGAATGATATTGTCACTCGTACGTATGTACGGATTACCGTCTCCACGAACACGATGAGATTCATTTCCCATCGTAATCCATTCAAGACAAATTTTAATTAGATGATAAAAAATAATATTTAAAGACTTAATATAATTATGAATATGAATAAGATACATCCTATCTATAACAAACATTACTTACGTACCAAATAATATAAAGGAAAATGAATTAGTTAACACCTGAAATGACGATAATACTAAGATATTATTAACAAATCAATGTTAATAGATCGTATATGATATCATGTTAATGTATATGATTATAGTATAATTTATTAACAATTATTTCAACATTATAAATGAGGTTAACTTAACCTTGACAAAGTAAAAGTACGAGGTAAGGGTTAATTTCAAAATATCATTATTATCTGAGGTAGTTTTTACGTAAGTATCTATTGGGACCTCTTTATCATCCACATCCATGTTTCATAAAAATGTATTTCAAAACATTTTTACTATTTACTAGACTATGGGTTAAATTCATTTATACCATTATTTGGATTTTTATAAATGGTTTTAAAGGAATCTTCAGTCCTTTTACAAACAAAGTACTTTATGATATTTTCGATAAAATTAAGGTAAGAATGTATTTTTAACTTATACGGCAGGTGCGGCTATTTTCCGCCATTATAACAACTTCAAAGCATCACTTACAAGATTATAAGAATATTTTCAAAATAAATGTTTACTTTTATAATTATATGAATTTTAAATGATTTCTAAATAGTAATAGACATCTCTTTAAAAAAGGGTTTTGATTTCTTCTATGTCAACATCCTTTGATAGGTTTTTAGTTTATTTGTGGTTGATTTGTAATGATACAAGAAATAAATATCATATTTACGGATTTGTGATATGTTTGACTATTGATGTGTTAGTTTTATACCATTCATGGTTTATGGATAAAGTATTGACATTTTGTATGCTATTTTTAGTAGGAATGTTTATGTTATGTTTAAACCTTTTCATATGAGTAATGCATTGGACTTAGTAAGGGAAGGGTGGAGTCTCCTATAGCTCCTCGATGCATCGGTATGTCTCAATAGATAAACTAGTGTCTTGGAACAAGGCCTTGAAAAAATATTATTTTAGTCTTGGCATAAGGCCTTTACTATATGTTTATGAAAGTCTGGTATTATGAATTCCATCATTATGAATATGGCTATTCATAATGCATTTGATTATTTGACTAGTAGAATATCCATGTAAATACGTAATTGGAATTATTTGATTTTATCTTTTCAATATTATGATAATTTTCTAGTTTAAAAGGCTTTTGTTTTAGTCTTATACATTTCCTTAAATTCCTGTGCTTATTTATGAAGGTTTCCCCAATATTGTTATCATTACTAAGCATCTAGGCTCACCCATTTTTGAGTTTTATTTTTCCCAGGATGTGAAAAAGTATATTATGACTGAGTTGTAGGGATAATATATGGGATCTTAGTGTTTTCTATGGAAACAATGTTGTTTTATTCTTCTATTTTATGATGTAATGTAAACCTTATGAATGTATCTAGTATTTCCAAGGATACTAAACTGATCGGTCTTTCGGGACATGATTTCCTTCTATCATGCCAATGTTATGTAATAATGCACCAACTCTGGATAACTGGTGTTAGTGTGTTACATATTTCCTTTCATTAATGGATAAAACCATCTAATAAACTAAAATAATTGTAATAATTCATTCAATATACCTATGAATGAATAATTTCGGAAGAAAAAATATGCAGTTCATAAGGTTTACTTATTGTGGGTTTCTAATATTATTAAATGTAACTTCCTATGATATTAAATTTTAAGAGAAAGGATACTAAAATATATATATATAAGAACATAATCTAAATAAACCATTTTTTATTAATAATTAATGGATTCATGATAAGATTCATGAGAATAATTATATTTATTAGGATATTGGATACCTCGATTGACATCACTATCCACTTTTACACATCTCCTTAGTCTTGATACCAACATTAAATTGTTCATCTAGATAAATTAAAAGATGGTTATATCCCGTATGAAATTAAAACATCAAAAAAAACATAAATAGATGAATAATATTGGTAATTTAATCAATTTATAAAATTGGTAGTCAAAACATGACTCTAATATTTTTGATGACATGACTATTAGGACTCTTTCTTCGTAGTCCACTTTCCACTATAACAACAATGTCAGAATATTTAAAGGGATAAGGATTTTATACATGTGGGTTTTATTGATAAAAGAATACACCAAAACATTGAAGATATTGTCCTACATTTGAATAAGTTAATTGTTTGAAAGGCATTATTTTGAAGTATGAGGGTGTAGCTCAATATTTACATGGATATTTATCCTCGTATTCTATCTTGATGTTAACTTTTAAATAATAGTATTGTAAAACCAATCAAGAAATTATTGAAACGGTTGTTAAATTCTTATAATTATGTTTGTGAAATCATATGTTACTAATGGAAATATGTACCTAGTCTCTCATACCAACTCTATGAAATCAAAACTTTTACATAGATAAATTATTTAAATTTATCATTCATGAGTTTTATAGAACAACATCAATTGTGACAGAAAATTGAAAATTTTTCCTTTGGGATTTAAATTTTATTAGACAAACAATTATGGTAAGAATAGATATTAGTTTTCCATGGTACTCTTATAATATAATAACATGTATTGATATAAAAACCTTATTAACCATACACACTTCATAATGTTAAATTAAGAATGGAACATTTTTTCATATGTGGCACGAATGTCTCACATCGACATTATCTATCCACTTTTACAAGGTGATGAGTTATTTTTTATGTTCAGTTATGATATGTTTAATTCATTTCATGATATTATACTCTATTTAATGCACTTATCACCATAACGTTGATAATTCACCCATTTACCCAACATTAGTAGTGTATGAGACTGTGATGTTTTAAAGCCTCTTTTTCTAGTTTGATAGTCACCACAACGTATTGAAAAAACCAAGTACTACTACACTAAATTGTTAATATTTTCCATATTATAAAAATTATAAGAATATTCTTTTCCATTATTATTTTTTACCACAAATTCAACACAAAATATTAATTTATCACATCCTCTAATCAGTAATTTTTTTTTAATTTCACTTGATCTTGGCAATAATAGAAATTATTTCAAAGAATTCAAACATACAGATTTTTTATGTTTTAGGGTGTTCTCCAACATGAGTGTAATACTAATAGACACATATGGTTCTTATATTGACTATAATTCTCTACAGTTAACAATTTCATCAATATATTTAAACACCCTTTATGGTGTATCTTAAAATTGAAGTTTATCTCACATATTGGGTTAGGTCCCATGTTTTGGTTGTGGATGGGCCCAAGTGAGGGTGTTGTCGAATTAGTGACATTACACATAGGGATCTTTTATTCACCCCATATTGAATAAAAATTTTATCAATTATTTTTTTCATAGATATAGGATTGGACATCTCCAATAAAACAAAAGATTTTTTGAAACTGTGTATCTTGAAGGTGGTTTGTAGATGACAATATATTTTAATCATGTGTATACAACTATAAAAATCAACTGTCTTGTTGAAAATATATATGTCAATGAAAAAACGCATAGTCATAGACATTTAGAATGAACATAAGGTTTAATGAATCCATTATTCATTGCTAGTACTATATGGTATTCCATCCTTTTCATCATTGGAAATTTTATTTTCATTCATACATATAATAAGAAACTGTGTAGAGGTTATATGGAACTTATTTAACAAAAATATTCTTTATTATTTCCATAATATCCTAATAATTTACAGTAATTATATTCTAATAAAAAATAATATAATTAGATGTTTCTATAGATATATTTTATCTCTATTTTATTTTGTGAAGTTTATTGAACCCTTTGTTGTTCAACGTAGTCATCAAAAAAGGCAATATCATTCTCCCATCGATCCAATGGAACAAGAACTAGAAAACTAATTTATTAATAATCAATAAATAATTAAAATTTTCCATCATTTTTTTATTTCTTAGTGGTGTATTATTGATACTTGAGTTTGTGGAAGACGTTTTACATGATTATCATAGAGCCCCCATCCAATTTTCCTCCTTTTTGTCTTGTGATTGTTTCCTACATTAGTAGAGTTGTTAATGAAATTAATTTTTTATGACTGTAATTATTATATTATTAATTACATAGTACTATTCAATAGATAGAGAGAGTTCCACTAATTAAATTTCCACTAGCCCTAAAAAATAAAGGGATACAAGGCTAAAAATGATGCAGTTGGATGCAGGTGCTAAAGAAAACTAAGTGTGGTAGAAGCCTTCATAATAAACATTCATTAGAATAATTATATTATATTGGATTAATAACTATAAATCTAGAATCTGGGGTTTCGGTTTAAACATGTATTACTTGAGAACAATTTTTAGCCTAATGAATGAATTAAAAATAAACATAAACCGTACCATGGTGAACGGTGTGATCCAAGCCTATTTTTCTCAATGAAATATTTTTATAACATGGAGGATCCAAGATAAAAAAACCTCAATATCATATACATTAGTAATGTTCACCTTTATATTCATTCATTGATTATCAAGCACTATCATGGAATATCAAATTGTCCATGAAACTTATATAGCCATTAGAATATAACATGATATTTGTAATGGTTTTTTTGATGAATTATTGAAAATATAATCTATTTTCCTTTATATAATAACTGATATTTGTAGATAATAAAAAAAATACATGAAATTATTCCCCTATTTGAATTTTGTTTTAAATTTGTTTTTATACCCTGTTTAGGAAATTTTAAATTTCATTTTGGACGTTAAAATAATTTTTCTTAAACAACCAAACCATTATGACCCATAGATGATATTAAATTCAAAATATATTCCACACAAATTTAATCACCCCATTATGACATTATTAAATATCACTAGATGATTTTGGAAACATTAACTATGTTTATTCCTCTTGAATATTTTTATGGAATCTATAATAAATTATACTCATTTGAAAAACTATTTATATCATAATTAATTTTTATACTTAAATAACTTGTTTATAACTTGAAAAATATAATAAATTATCATCATTATAAAATAAATAGGGTAAATGAATTAATTTAGTTGCGTTATTTCACACTCTAATTTTCACAACCACTACACATGGGTCCCACATTGTACTAAATTCAAATTATTTTGATTTTTTTGGAACCTATGTATACAAATTGTGTGTGTCCCTTTTAGAAATTACCTTTATAGTAGTGAAACATACTCATTGAAAAGGAGTGGTATATAGAAACACATTGTGACCCCTAATGAGTTATGAATAAGTAATTGGTATTCCAACCTCAAAAAACAGACTGTGTAATATAACCCCTTTGCATCATGATAACTTATAATGAAGGATGGGAACATTGTGTCATCATAATCTAATGACATATGATTCTTTATTGACTACATTGGATGGGAATATGTTAATCTACCATTACCATGGATTTAACAAATGTAAAACCATCCTAGTAATGTGTCTAAATAATTATTCTTTCTTTTAAATGAAAAAAATATAGTCCAGAACATTTAATCAATACAAGACCACATATAATACACCTTACACAAGAAATATCACTATAAATATAAACTAATAATGATTTCATCATTGAAAAAAAGAAAATAAGAATATATAAAATAAAATTGCATTATTTTGAAGAAAATATACATTCTCAAATACTGGAACTTATAATTACACTAGAAATTTTTGGGAAGAAGAATTCATGCTACCGCTGAAACAATGGCCTTCAATACAGAAAATGTATTCATCTGAGAATTGTAGTATCATAAAAATGAATCATACAAAACCTATATAAATTATGATCATTTAAAGTATGTATTATATACAACCTACCTACATAACAAAGATTACATCGCTTAAAACTCAAAAAAATACCCCAACCATTGAACTAGTAGAAAAAAATACATAGATGGTAATCAAATGGATGAATGTAATAAAGGGCATAAAAAAGATATTATTTTGGTTTGGAAAAGTTTCCCTAAATGAATAGTAGAAACCCTACATATTTATTTATATTCTTCAAAATTATAGGAAATACTTAAAAAAGTCAACCCACTCATTAAGAATTTGTAATATGTTATCAATACCTTGTAAATCACTATGAAATAAAAATCACATTGCATATAATTATCTATAGTGAACATTCTTTTTATACTAGAATCAATTAATATTCATTGGATAGATTGGTCCCCACACCATTTTAAAGCTACAATTAGATGGTTTTCCTAGTTTCACCACCATCAGACATACATGAAGATGCTTCCATTTGGTATCTTACATATCATTTCTAGTAACATTATTAAATTTCACTGCATTCTTCACCGAACCATTATAAAAAATAATTATAAAAATTATGTTTTCAATCATTTTTCACCTAAATAATTCTATCAAAAGGTAAAAAGTTATATTGTATCATTACCTTCTGAATAGGTTCTCCAGCTACACACTAAACATCGGGTAAATCCATTATCTTCTACTTGGATTTTTAGTGAATGAAATTCCAGTGAATAAAGTTCCATCAAGCAGAAACCTAACTACATATCAAAATAATCTATCATCCAAAAACTTGTTTTTTTTTGATCAATCGAAAACTCTCCAATAATCATTCATTATTATTATTTCAGAATATAGAGTGTTATTTATCGTCATTTTGTTCACCAAAGTACCAGTAACGAATGATATAGACTTATAATTTATCTAAGAAATTTTTTGGAAAACAGATATAATGGATTTTGGATTCATGTAATCATCTATATATCTAAAAATTTATCTTTAATAGGATTATAAATGAAGTGTTTGTTTTGGTCAATGAGAATTTTTCTTACATAGAACAATAATTTTTTATCCAAGTTAATCATATTATGATTTTAATAGGATAGAAATTTTTCAAAATATTTTTGAGACTTATTATTATTACATTTAGCCAGGAAAAATCATTTACCAATTATATTGCAACTATATACTCAACATCTTTTGAATATAAAGTAAAAAAAACCGTATATTTATGACCTCCAAGTAATCATTATTCATCAATAAGTGAATACAATTCAACTCATACACATTAAAAATTTTGAGTCTCTATTTTATTACATATCCATATATCCTTGGTTTAGTATTTCACCACAAATTAAAGAGAGTCATCTAAAATTTATTTATATTAATAGATGATTAACATAAAGATATCCCAGTGTTCCCATATTAGGTTCAACATAAGATACATATAACTCCAATAGAAGAAGCAATGTATTGATTAGTTTATATCATTACATACATAAAAATTATGTTTTCTAAGGAAAATGGATGTTTTCATATGTATTTGATTTGTTCATTTATTTATGCTTCCTAAAATATGTTAAAAATAAGGTGTCCCACAATGGTAGTTTATATATTCTTACATCCAACCATTAAAATAATTTCAATGATTTTATAGATGTATTCCTTAGTATAGAAAACCAATGTTATAACTTCCTGACAACATTCAGTCCTATTCCCCATGATTTTCCTTTCCTGATAATGAAATTTCATCATGAAACATTAAAACATTATACTCACCAATTCTTAAATATGTGAAGTATTTATAACCACAAAAAACATTTCATTTATATATAAGAGTCATATTAATAATTCACCAAAATCTTATTTCTTCTAATAACAAAAATAATTAAGTTTCTCTTTCTGAATCATTCATCAAATATATAACCATAAAATATGAATATTTCACTACCTCGGTTTTTTAAGTATCATATAAATATATTTTATTAAATTTGAGACTATATTTTAGTTCCCTCAATCTACGAAACAAGCTTTATAACTCATGTAATTTTGTTACTCTAAAATTCTATGAAGGAATTTCATACAAACATCTTTATACTATGGGTTGAATCCATTGGATTCCATAATGATCATTATATTTTCGATAGATACTTTTTTAAATAACACTAATAAAATTTCAGTGAAATAAAATTCTTATGTTTTTTAATATCCCTTTACAACTATACTAAATTTAAAAAGTGTGTTCCCATATAATCCTTCATTAAATTATAAACCCACTTATTTTCTAGTGATTGTATCCCATTAATAAAATTATTCAATATCCATGATTTGTTATATTTACGGGAATTTTTTTGCATCCATCATTGGATTCCATTTTGTGTAGTCACTGAGGGTTACTGTTCCTTTTTGGTTCTCGTATTACACATTAAACATTAAAAGAAGAATTATTATATCATCTAAATACCTATTAACCATTTTTATTACTCTACTAGATATAGTATAATTATATAGCTAACTTTTACTTCTTTGTTATGATTTTTATTATCAATACCTGACATATAGATCACCCACTATATCATTAGAAGTTCTTTAAATAACAATCATACATTCTACTAGATTCTTCTCTAGACATCCAGTCCAATTATCTGTGTTAATTGTTGATTTAGAACTTTTTTATCCATAAAAAATAATATTTTATTTCTATTATTGATTTAATTTATTAACATTCTTATCTATCAAATTTGATCATTCAAAAATAATTCCTTTGTTGAAATGAATACTCCAACTCTTGATGAAATTTCTCTGGTCATCATCCAACAGTTAGAAACCATAATTCTCATCACCAAATCCAATGAAAAATTTCCCCTACAATTACTTGATCATTTTTTAGTATAAAAATATCAAAAAACATGAATGAGATTTAGATATAAAATTTCTATCCATTTAGAAAACCAAACATCAATTACGAGGTCATTTCTAACTACTAATGCTCAACCTATATTTATTTGGTATGCCTCTCAATCATTATACCATAAACATACTCCGTTAGGTATTCATGGGTTAAATCACATGGTTTGATAATTATCATTCATATATCAATTAATTCATTCATCAACACCTTTATATTTTTATGTATTAAAAAATAATTTTTCAATTCATATCTCCTATCTTTTTGATGATTTAGACGTTATATCCATTTTAATCTCCAATAAAATCAATATATATTTTAACATCCACCCACATACTGATTTTATCATGGATTCATATTGAATTAAAAAAGTCCAATTTTTATAGAATGTAATTCCAATCATTTTTAGTACCATTTTGAATAATAGTTACAATTTAGAGTGTACATCCATTTTATTGAATAGTGGATGTAATTTATATATTTTAGTGATCCCATTAAAACTTTCATGATAATGGTTTTACCCATCTAAATTAGAATAAAACATTTCTATTTATCCATCACAAAACATTCAGACCATCCCATTTAATTATGATAACACATCGGTATGCCTTTATCTATTATAAAATTAATATTCATTTAAAGGATGCGCCTTAACGTGGAATGAAATCTTAGAGTTACTCAAAAAATATACCAAGAACAATTATATATCCATTTGACCTTCTGGTGAACTAATGAGTCCCTATATTACTATACATGCAACTACCTTGTATCCTTAGGAAATTATCCATACTCTATTATTGATGTTGATGATATAATATTCTTCAAAAATATGTCCAACTAATATAATATTCTTCCTCAGAATAAGAAATTTATTACATCTATGAGCATCATGATTCATCTATTCAAATTTCATATTTGGATATATTCTATTTGAAATAATTACAGAGCTTCTTAATCCTCTAAATAAACATTTATTAATGTAACAGCCCAAGATTTTATAAAAAAATATTCTTTTTAATTTTATTAATGTCTTGTGTTGTACGCTACACCAAAAGGATCTTGCACAACACGCATCCTTGACTTGCCTTTCATTACACGCAATCGCGACCTTCCTCGATAGCGTGTGTAATACGCAATACCGAGTTTCACTAAACAACGATATGCTATTAAAATATTATTAAAACTAGCCGGTATGAATAGTAATAACCACTTTTTAAAATTCTGTAAATCTTATTTTTCAAAATGAACTTCATTTTTGGATTCGGAGTATCGAATTTAGCCTAAGGTGAAATTTTGGTACATTTCAGATAACTTTCATATTCTGATGAATAGTGAAAATTACTAAATTATAATTAAAAAACAAATTTTTTAATCGAAATAATTAATAGTGATAAATTATTAATTGGAGTAGTTTTAAAGTATATTTAGAATATATTTTTACAATTTAATACAATGTTGGTCATTGGATGTAATTGCACATTTAAACCCGACATAAACAAGTGTCAATCTTTTGAAAGATATTGTTTCTTAAAAACACGCTATTTGTTTTAACAACGGGATTTAATTATAAAATTAATTAATGCAACTTCTATGTTATGAATTTGGTAAAATAGACTTCATTTTTGAATTCGGAATATGAAATATAGCTTAGGATGAAATTTTGGCATTTTTCTGAAAACCTTCATTTTTTGATGAATAGTGAAACTACTAAGTGGTATTTAAAAAACTGAATTTTTCATAAAACTTAATTTTACCGCTTCTGTGAATGGAATTTCAAAAATCCGAGAGACACGGTTGATGTCAGTAAGTAAAATGTGGTTCAATGAGATGAAAATAATTTTTGGTGAATAGTAACTTTTTACTTTTATTTACCACGGTTAAAAGTAAATAGGGTAATTAAGGGTAAGAATGATATTAATATTACCCTAACACATGTCCTAATTCTATTGGACAAGTGTATCTCGACCAAAAACAACCTTAAGTGTAAAATATTATCATTTAGGCCCACTTGGATTAGATTAGGACATTTATTACTATTTAATTCAAAGAAGAGTTAAAAGAGTTAAAATCAAAGTTTATTCACTAAAACATTTTTAATATGGGGTTATACATAAGATAAATTCGACTATAAATATTAATTAGAAAGCTAAAAAGATTTACTACATAATGATATTTTATTTATAATTTTTAGACTTTAAATAAATTAATTTATTTATGACACAACGATGATGCAGTAATTACCATTTTAAGGAAATATTAACATAATTGATGTTATAAATACTCAAATGAATGTAATTTGAGACTTTTTATGAATTAAAAAAATTTTCTAGGTTACTATGATATATTAGTGTTGATTTAATCAACTTGTTTCGAACATATAATTCTGTTATGACTTTCACAAAAATCATATATCAAATAGTGTCAAAATTGACACAAAATAGTTTTTAAATCAAATATTATATTATTAAATGTTATTTTATTCCTAAAAATCTAAGGTTCGGCCAAAGGACTTATATAAGGATATATATATTAATAAAAAACAATTTGGGGTTCGTTTGGCATGTTATAGTAAGTGTATTAACCATATAGTGAAAGAAAACAAAAAGACACGGTAAAAGTTAAATTATTTAACTTAGAGTTAAATCTAATTGATAAGGTTAAAATAATAACCTAAACTTGTCTAAATCCTATTGGTTGAAAGGATTGCACCCCATACCCACTTTATCTTCGAAATAAGACCCTTTGGAACCATTATAAACCGATTTTTACTTTAATATAAAATAATATGTTGAGATATTCCCAAGGTGCCCCTCTCCTCCCTTATAAAAGGGCACCTCCTCCCCCTCCTCCTCACACCGATTTGAGCACTCAAGCTCGGCCAACCCCTGCCATTTTCTCCTCTCCACTTCCCTAGAATAATCCTTGAGGTCCTGGTCTTCTCCAAATACCAATATTAGTTCCTTAAGTGGAGGATTCAAAGAGGCGTTCCAAAGAAGAGGTAATATCCATTACCGATCTTTTCAATTTCTTTCTTCTTCAACTTCTTCTTCTTTAGTTGTTTCATGATAAAGTAATAACATAAGTATTACTTACATACTGATATGTTATTATAAATATGAAACAACCCTAATTCACCTTCTATCCATCCTACGAAAAAATGAAATCACCGCGCGTGCGTACGTACGGAATACCGTCTCCACGCTGTGGTGTAATCTATTTTCCACCACCACCTTACATGGATGGGTATAATGGTGTAAAGAATAACTATACATAGTAATTACAACATCATATTGATTCTGGTATATTGTATAATCCACTCCGATTCAATTCAATATTTATGAAAATGATATCATCGCTCGTGCGTACGTACGGACTACCGTCTCCATGACGCGATGAGATTCATTCTCCATGTTAACCATTTAATAATGATTATAAAGTATATATAAGAAATAATAATGAAATATATGACATTATAAATCTACTGGATTTATTTATATATATATATATATATATATATTTGTCATCTACTTACTTCCATTCAAGACAATAGGGAAAGGAAAACAGCGTTCATGCGTACATACGGACTACCGTCTCCATGAACGGTGTTTTTCATTTCATTTATCTATATATTATATATATATATATATACTGAATATATATGATGTATAAATCATATTTTATATTCTGGAAGTAAGTAAATCATGATATAAGTAATAATAATGTCAATAACAACAAGTCAAAACACCTACGATAAAAGAAACGATTTTACCCAAAACGCTTCTTTAACATGGAATTTACAAAAGAACGGGTAATATAATGTCATAAGTGAACCATATATGATATCATAACAATGAATATGATTCTTTAATAAGTCAATGACATTATTTAAACCATTATACAGGAGCTTCGGACACGTACAAAGCAAATCGGACCTAAGGTAAGGGAAATATCACAATCTCATTTTTATCCGAGATTGTTTATTCGTAAGTATTTACTGGGGTGTATTTTATCATCCACGTCCATGTTTCATAAATATGTAATATTACTTCCATCCACCTACAATTGTTTAAATCCATTTTTACCTTCGGTGAGTTTTTAGTAATATGTATGAAAGGAATCTTTTGTCGTACGAGGTACTTTTTGACTTTTCCGACAAAAGTACGAAGAACGTTTTTTTTAACTTATACGGCATGAATGGATTTTTAAAACATTGTTTCCAAGAAGATTCCTTTACAAGTTTTCACGTTTATTTTTAATCAACTTATTTTATTTTAAAGTTGTATGACATGTTATGAAAGGAAAAATGTTTTTGAAGAAGAAAGGATATTTTCCTCAAGAATGGAGTTCAAGTGTTTTATCAAAATTATTTTCCATCTAAGATAATAAAGGGTTCTGTTTTTATCCCTATTATTACATTGATTTGATCATGTTGTGATGGAATTATTTTTATGAATTCATTTATCTTATATGAATTGATTTATGATGCCATGATGTTTCAAGAATCCCATTTTTGTTACATGTGTTATGCGATGATGTATGATTTATGATTATGTGGCACACATAAGAAAGGATTCATTATAAGATGGGTGGGACCTATATCTCCCTCCAATGCATTGGGTAAAGATTTTATATCTCATGAGATAGACAGGTCTGGAACGGTAGGTTATACCGGTTCAGTGAAACAGGACTGAAACGAGGGTTACTCGATTCAGAAAGGGACTTTGTCCACTAAGATAGTCTTGGCAATTAGTCTTGACTAACAAGAAATGATTGTCTATGATTATGTGTGCATGCCACAAAGTTTAATGTTTTACGTTATTACATTTCGCTGCCATGATTTATCCCATGATATGAAATTATGATCTCTTTTGCAGGTTAAGATTTCCAAAAATGTTATATTATTATGAAAATTACGTGATTGATATTTCTTTTATTTACCCTTACTGAGCATTTGAGCTCACCCTTTTATGTTTTCTTTTCCCCAGGATATAAAGAAAGGTTTTAGGTAGAAAAAAAAAGAAGATCTTTATGGGAGATATTGAAGATCTTTCACCACAATTAGAAGATTACGTTCCGAGTTTCCAAAGACACTAAACTATTACGATCCTTGTGTGTGTGTTTTTGTTATGTATTAAGTATTCCGCAAAAGTACTGTAATGTCCATGTACGTCAAGCTTCAGGTCTCTACATTTGGTATCAGAGGAAAGGTTTAGTCAACCTTTGGAAACTAGGATGCGAAAACGTTAGTGAGATCCCTAGAGATATTTCTATGGTATGTCTAGGGATGTCTCTAAGGTTAGGTATACGTATAGGTTATAGTCCTAGAATTGCTCTAACGATCTTAGAATTTAACCTAAGATGTTAGATATTGAGGGTACTACCCCATTATTATGTTGTTTTCCCTAGCATGATTTTTGCCTCTCACACTATTCTTTTGGGGTTTTAGACGATGGATGGAACCCGAAGGAACAGTGTTGATCAATGCAATGGACAATGCAATGATTTTCCCCCTGAGCAACCAAACGATATGGGAGCTGGAATGCAAAATCTTGTAGCCATGCTCACACAACTTTCTCAAGCTATGAATCATGCAGGACTTCCAAACGAGCAAAGGAAAGAGCAACATTCTGTTGAATCCTTCATGAGGCAGCGTCCGCCTTCTTTCAGTGGGTCTACTGATCCATTAGTTGCTGAACAATGGATTAGTACTACTGAAAAGATATTTTCAGTTCTTCAATGTTCTGAACATGATAAAGTCATCTTAGCAGTATATCGTTTGGAAGGTGAAGCTGATCAATGGTGGAATCTTATCAAGAATACGAGACAAAGAGATGAAATTGATTCCATGGAATGGGACGAGTTCAAGAACTTGTTTTTCAGTATGTACTTCCCTCGTATTCTTCGAACGAAGATGGAAAAGGAGTTTCTTGAGCTGAAGCAGAAGGATGAGGAATCTGTTGGTATATACGAAGCGAATTTTACAAGACTTGCAAGGTATGCATCTGGCATTATCATCCAACCTGAAAGTAAAGTTGATCGATTTTTCGGTGGCTTAAAACCAAGTCTTCAAAGGGCATTAGCTATAAGAGACTTCAGTAGCTATGAAGAAATTGTGCGTTGTGCTATCAAGGTAGAAATGGAAGTTCGTGTTACATATCCATCTCATGGTTTTGACAAGAAACGAAAGATGGAGTTCAAGGAGAAATCTCAGAATAATGGTGAAAAGAAGATGAATGTTTCCTTATGCACAATGTGTGGAAAGAAGCATGGTGGAGATTGTCTTAAAGGGACTAGAAAATGTTTTAAGTGTGGAAAAGAAGGTCATCGAGCAGCTGAGTGTCGAAGTAATGGAAAAAGGGAATCTAATGAAGTGAATAAAGCAAACACTGCAGAGAACGCACAACCCACACTTCAATGCTTCAAGTGCAAGGAGATGGGACATTATGCCAATAAATTCCCTAATCCAAGGGTTAGTGATGATCGACATGAGCAACCGCTTAAGGCAAAGGACAAAGGGAAGTCACATGCGATCACTATTGGCAATGTTGAATATGACAACGATGTGGTGGAATGATTAAGTTTTTATGTAATGGGATTCCAAAATAATGTTGTATCATGGAATATTGGAATATTTATGTATTGTTCTAATGTGGTATTCAAAGTGATTGAGATATTATGCGCATAATGAAGGGAAAACGAGAAAATGAAATGTTTAACAGTATTCATGAGCTCATGATTGATATAAGGTCTAAGTGATATCATGGTTTGAGTATATAGAATTTTGAGGATTTTGGTATATGGAAAGTGTTAACTTTTAACTGCATTAATGTTTTCACTAAGGTTCAATGGGTATTCATTTTTCAAGAGAATACATGATTAAGGCCTTATAATGTTTGGAATGTGACCAACAAGACATATCTCATGATATACGAGGATCAATGATGGTATTAACATGCTTGTTATATAAACTCTTTCGTAATCATTTTCACTATAATATGAGATTAGACAGAAGTATTATGGATAAGCCTAAAGATTGGAATGGACTATGTTGGACATAAGTTAGTATTGTTTAAGTATTAAAGTTTTTTTTCGATATTATTGATGGCATGTTATAGTAATGTGGATTTAGAAAAAGGACAACCTGCAGGACGGGCCACAGCCTATCGCTTCGGACAAGGCTGTGGGAATCGAACCCACAACCGAAGTGCGACTGGCCTTTATCGCCTACCACTGGCCTACAGGAAGTCCCTGTTTAGTAGAAACTAGTTTTATTATATTAATCAGTATGATATATGAAGTATAAGTCCATTTTAGGAACTATATATGATTAATCTCACTATAGATCGACTTATGTATATAAATTTTTGCTAACCTTTTGTTTGAGATAGATGGAATGACCCGTCATTCTATCACATGATCTGCTAACACTTCACGAATAACAAATTCAACTTCATTTATTTAAGAGATGAAGTGGAAATTGTTCTAGGCATGAACAATAGTGAGATTGTACCAAAATAAAGAAAGTATTTATTCCAATTCAAATTTTCAACTTTAGGGAAATGATCTTGAAAACCAAAAATGTTGTCCTAGTGATCTTATACCTGATGAATCAGATGGTACCTTAGATCGTCACAAATTTATGGATTTGTGATTATTGGCTTTTCCATAGCCATGTTCTCTACCACTCTCCATCAGAACATGATGGTTAGATTTCTCTTCCATATCCATATTTTCACCTTTGTGGAAACCCAATGATTAGTTTATTTGGGTAACCGTTACGTTTCATACTTTTGTTTTTAAAGATTGGTTTTGATATTCCTTTTTACGATGTGGGTTTCTATTAAAGAAACTTTCAAATAGTAAACCATTTATAACCCCGATGAATTTCGAGGGCGAAATTCATTTTAAGGGGGGTAGAATGTAACAGCCCAAGATTTTATAAAAAAATATTCTTTTTAATTTTATTAATGTCTTGTGTTGCACGCTACACTAATAGGAGCTTGCACAACACGCATCCTTGACTTGCCTTGCATTACACGCAATCGCGACCTTCCTCGATAGCGTGTGTAATACGCAATACCGAGTTTCACTAAACAACGATATGCTATTAAAATATTATTAAAACTAGCCAGTATGAATAGTAATAAACACTTTTTAAAATTCTGTAAATCTTATTTTTCAAAATGAACTTCATTTTTGGATTCAGAGTATCGAATTTAGCCTAAGGTTAAATTTTGGTACATTTCAGATAACTTTCAAATTCTGATGAATAGTGAAAATTACTAAATTATAATTAAAAAACAACTTTTTTAATCGAAATAATTAATAGTGATAAATTATTAATTGGAGTAGTTATAAAGTATATTTAGAATATATTTTTACAATTTAATACAATGTTGGTCATTGGATGTAATTGCACATTTAAACCAGACATAAACAAGTGTCAATCTTTTGATAGATATTGTTTCTTAAAAACACGCTATTTGTTTTAACAGCGGGATTTAATTATAAAATTAATTAATGCAACTTCTATGTTTAGAATTTGGTAAAATAGACTTCATTTTTGAATTCGGAATATGAAATATAGCTTAGGATGAAATTTTGGCATTTTTCTGAAAACCTTCATTTTTTGATGAATAGTGAAACTACTAAGTGGTAGTTAAAAAACTGAATTTTTCATAAAAATTAATTTTACCGCTTCTCTGAATGGAATTTCAAAAATCCGAGAGACACGGTTGATTTCAGTAAGTAAAATGTGGTTCAATGAGATGAAAATTATTTTTTGTGAATAGTAACTTTTTACTTTTATTTACCACTGTTAAAAGTAAATAGGGTAATTAAGGGTAAGAATGATATTAATATTACCCTAACACATGTCCTAATTCTATTGGACAAGTGTATCTCGACCAAAAACAACCTTAAGTGTAAAATATTATCATTTAGGCCCACTTGGATTAGATTAGGACATTTATTACTATTTAATTCAAAGAAGAGTTAAAAGAGTTAAAATCAAAGTTTATTCACTAAAACATTTTTAATATGGGGTTATACATAAGATAAATTCGACTATAAATATTAATTAGAAAGATAAAAAAGATTTCCTACATAATGATATTTTATTTATAATTTTTAGACTTTAAATAAATTAATTTATTTATGACACAACGATGATGCAGTAATTACCCTTTTAAGGAAATATTAACATAATTGATGTTATAAATACTCAAATGAATGTAATTTGAGACTTTTTATGAATTACACTAATTTTCTAAGTTACTATGATATATTATTGTTGATTTAATCAACTTGGTTCGAACATATAATTCTGTTATGACTTTCACAAAAATCATATATCAAATAGTGTCAAAATTGACACAAAATAGTTTTTAAATCAAATATTATATTATTAATTGTTATTTTATTCCTAAAAATCTAAGGTTCGGCCAAATGACTTAGATAAGGATATATATATTAATAATAAACAATTTGGGGTTCGTTTGTCATGTTATAGTAAGTGTATTAACCATATAGTGAAAGAAAACAAAAAGACACGGTAAAAGTTAAATTATTTAACTTAGAGTTAAATCTAATTGATAAGGTTAAAATAATAACCTAAACTTGTATAAATCCTAGTGGTTGATAGGATTTCGACCCATACCCACTTTATCTTCGAAATAAGACCCTTTGGAACCATTATAAACCGATTTTTACTTTAATATAAAATAATATTTTGAGATATTCCTAAGGTGCCCCTCTCCTCCCTTATAAAAGGGCACCTCCTCCCCCTCCTCCTCACACCAATTTGAGCACTCAAGCTCGGCAAACCCCTGCCATTTTCTCCTCTACACTTCCCTAGAATAATCCTAGAGGTCCTGGTCTTCTCCAAAGACCAATCTTAGTTCCTTAAGTGGAGGATTCAAAGAGGCGTTCCAAAGAAGAGGTAATATCCATTACCGATCTTTTCAATTTCTTTCTTCTTCAACTTCTTCTTCTTTAGTTGTTTCATGATAAAGTAATAACATCAGTATTACTTACATACTGATATGTTATTATAAATATGAAACAACCCTAATTCACCTTCTATCCATCCTACGAAAAAATGAAATCACCGCGCGTGCGTACGTACGGAATACCGTCTCCACGCCGTGGTGTAATCTATTTTCCACCACCACCTTACATGGATGGGTATAATGGTGTATAGAATAACTATACATAGTTATTAAAACATCATATTGATTCTGATATATTTTATAATCCACTCCGATTCAATTCAATATTTATGAAAATGATATCATCGCTCGTGCGTACGTACGGACTACCGTCTCCACGACGCGATGAGATTCATTCTCCATGTTAACCATTTAAGAATGATTATAAAGTATATATAAGAAATAATAATGAAATATATGACATTATAAAGCTACTGGATTTATGTATATATATATATATGTATGTCATCTACTTACTTCCATTCAAGACAATAGGGAAAGGAAAACAGAGTTCATGCATACGTACGGACTACCGTCTCCATGAACGGTGTTTTTCATTTCATTTATCTATCTATTATATATATATATATATATAGTGAATTTATATGATATATAAATCATATTTTATATTCTGGAAGTAAGTAAATCATGATATAAGTAATAATAATGTCAATAACAACAAGTCAAAACACCTACGATAAAAGAAACGATTTTACCCAAAACGCTTCTTTAACATGGAATTTACAAAAGAACGGGTAATATAATGTCATAAGTGAACCATATATGATATCATAACAATGAATATGATTCTTTAATAAGTCAATGACATTATTTAAACCATTATACAGGAGTTTTGGACACGTACTAAGCAAATCGGACCTAAGGTAAGGGAAATATCACAATCTCATTTTTATCCGAGATTGTTTATTCGTAAGTATTTACTGGGGTGTATTTTATCATCCACGTCCATGTTTCATCAATATGTAATATTACTTCCATCCACCTACAATTTTTTAAATCCATTTTTACCTTTGCTGAGTTTTTAGTAATATGTATGAAAGGAATCTTTTTTCGTACGAGGTACTTTTTGACTTTTCCGACAAAAGTACGAAGAACGTTTTTTTTAACTTATACGGCATGAATGGATTTTTAAAACACTGTTTCCAAGAAGCTTTCTTTACAAGTTTTCAAGTTTATTTTTAATCAACTTCTTTTATTTTAAAGTTGTATGACATGTTATGAAAGGAAAAATGTTTTTGAAGAAGAAAGGATATTTTCCTCAAGAATGGAGTTCAAGTGTTTTATCAAAATTATTTTCCATCTAAGATAATAAAGGGTTCTGTTTTTATCCCTATTATTACATTGATTTGATCATGTTGTGATGGAATTATTTTTATGAATTCCTTTATCTTATATGAATTGATTTATGATTTCATGATGTTTCAAGAATCCCATTTTTGTTACATGTGTTATGCGATGATGTATGATTTATGATTATGTGGCACACATAAGAAAGGATTCAATATAAGATGGGTGGGACCTATATATCCCTCCAATGCATTGGGTAAAGATTTTATATCTCATGAGATAGACAGGGCTGGAACGGTAGGTTATACCGGTTCAGTGAAACAGGACTGAAACAAGGGTTACTCGATTCAGAAAGGGACTTTGTCCACTAAGATAGTCTTGGCAATTAGTCTTGACTAACAAGAAATGATTCTCTATGATTATGTGTGCATGCCACAAAGTTTAATGTTTTAAGTTATTACATTTCACTGCCATGATTTATCCCATGATATGAAATTATGATCACTTTTGCAGGTTAAGATTTCCAAAAATGTTATGTTCTTATGAAAATTACGTGATTGATATTTCTTTTCTTTACCCTTACTGAGCATTTGAACTCACCCTTTTATGTTTGCTTTTCCCCAGGATATAAAGAAAGGTTTTAGGTAGAAAAAAAAAAGAAGATCTTTATGGGAGATATTGAAGATCTTTCACCACGATTAGAAGATTACGTTCTGAGTTTCCAAAGACACTAAACTATTACGATCCTTGTGTGTGTGTTTTTGTTATATACTAAGTATTCCGCAAAAGTACTGTAATGTCCATGTACGTCAAGCTTCAGGTCTCTACAATTAACATCATTGATATATAATCTATCATGAAGTATTTTTCACCCATGGAATGAAAATATTATATATTGTTAATCAAATGATATTTTACTAGAGTATTAACTCTCTAAAACTATCCACTTCCACCTTCTATTAAATTAATATAAATTAAATTTAGTAATATTATTTCATTTTAATTATACACTTGTGAATTATAAAATTATTATTTTTGTTTCCCCTTATTCCACAACTCATGTATGCATTACCAACATAATCTAGCATAAATTATCTTCTATCTCGCAACTAATATTCTTATTATTTTTTCTAATATGACCTCATTGTAAATATCATAATTATTTAATATTGGGAGTACTCCCACATGGTTCTTGGAAATCCTAATGATGAATTTATTCATTAAGGATAAAATTCAAAACATTTTCAAATACACAATCTATTTTTACATATAAGATATTAAAAAACCCACTATCAAATATAGTTTTTTTAGCGAAGAAGAATTAATGTGTTCCAAAACATATTATAAATATTTACTATTCATGTATTGGAGATTCCTAAAATAATTATGAGGTCATTCATGTGATCTACAACACTAATTTCTTATAATAATAATTCTCTATAAAACCCGTATCATTAACACTTATTTATGTTCAATTGAATTTTCATAAAAATTATCTAAGAATTTTATGGGTCATACACATTTCATTGCATCGTAAAAATTAAATTAATCCTTATTGGTAATAAAATTGTGAAAAACCCAAACACCTTATGTCCAACCATTCACATTCATATATTTTCCATTTTATCCAAATTTACACAAGCTAATCGAATCTATATGTTATTTTAAATTATATTATCCCCCATATGAATTATATAAAATCATAAATACATTCACCTAATGTTATATACAATTAAATTACCATTATCGGTTGTAATACCATTGATTGGTTATAAACTCACATATGAGAAAAAATATGTTAAGGAAATAGGTTGAAACCTAAGCTACCTTTTTTGTGTTGAGTGAGCAATAAATCATTATGTATAATTAAATATTTAATAAGAACATCTAAATTGATACAAATTTTTAGGAAGTGGGATTCTATATTACCAGTGGATTATGGACCTTTAATACAAAAGAATCACACATGCCAAATGTTTGGAATAATGGAAATGAAACCTATTTAACTTATCCCGACTAATTAAAATCAATGTGGTAATTTTTAAAAAATACACAAAACATAAAATCATCCTCACATAAAACCCATTAAAATGTGATAGTAATTTAAATTATTAGAAAAACATATAACCAATATATAACTAATGGAAGAACAAAATGGCCGAAATTGCACAAGATGTTATCATGATTCAAAATGCATGTTCTATGTGCTTGTGATAAACACTAATCTATTGAATACATTACTTGGATGTAAAAAAAATTCATACAGTTGAATACCCCAATAATAAGGATTCATAATAAAAGATTTGTAATATTTATTTCAATAATATTATAAAAAACATTATACATAATCTGATAAACTTTTCACTTTGATGATACGTTGCTTTGAATAAGGATACAATGTGAAAATGTATTCCCACTACCATTAAAAATAATTGTAAATCGGTTATCCAGGTTTCATGACCTTTGAATAATCATTTGGAATCATACATTTTGTATGTAAATGGGGTTCTCATATAATGACATTCATATAGACCTCATACCCCAATGAACCATTCCAGAAACATCATTACACTAACCTTCATTCAATCAATATTCTGAACCTCCATGATAACATTAAAATATATGAACTTCTAATTATTCCACTACCTTCTATAGAAGGTTTTCTACAACATACATTAAAATTATTTAAACTATCCTTCGATAACTGAAATAATTATGGTTGAAATTCTTGCAAATGAACATCTATTAAACAATACCTAGAATTTACATCCATGTAAAAATTAGCGGTGTTCATATGGGTTGATCAGTTCTCATAATCTCATCCTCTCAAGACCATTATGTCATAACTTCATGATAATAAGTTTAAATGCTTATGATCCCCCAAAACCAAATAAACGGAAATGTAATGCGCTATGTTAGTATGATGTATATAGACAATAAGACAAATGTTTTTCATTATTTTCAAAATATCTCAAAATTCTCATTATAGTTAGGGGATTCATTAACCATTTGGTATGATAAATAATTATGTGAAATTAAAATATGAATAGTGTATAATGAAGTTATAAAACTAATATAGTAAGAGTAAATACTGTATATCTCTCTGTATATATGATATGGAAATAAAACATTAATTGTCATATTGGGTCCATGGAACTGAATTTTTTAACACATGCATTTCAATTATAGAAAAAATTCTAATAATAAACCTATTTTCTTTCACATTATAAAATAATGATTCTAGTGAGATATTGGTTTAGTAAATTATAATTATGTGTATTTGTTCCATGGATATTATATTATCTATGTTTTCTACACTATAATTAAAATTCATTAGATGATGATATATCCTTGGTCTATATCATTTATTACAATAAAAACCGTCTTCTTATCTAGTCCTGTGATATAATATTATCTTAATATAAATTAATATAATACATTACATTGTCAAATATATTATATGAACTAGAATGAATAAATATATATTTACATTTCTTCCTTTATTAACTAGAATATACAATATACTAGAGTTTTACTGACTTGGATTCCACTACCTTTAATGATTATATGTTACTCATCTACTTTCCCCACCACTTATATTAAAAAAAATAAATCACAAAAATCTTAATGAATTATTAATATATTAAATTTTTATCATTAATTTAATATTATATTGAATAGTTTATTACATACACATGTCCTAACTAAAAAATCAATAATATTTTAATAAAATAATGTTATTAAATAAGATCATTATAACATAATCATTTAATTGGTGGGTGTAAATAAAGTTAAAAACATATGATTTTTATATTTAAAGGAGATATAATGATGCCAAGAATCACATTTTTTACCCATAAATCTCATTTCAATAATTTAGAAACGTCAGTAGCAAAACTATGGCTTTCCCAATACTAAAACAAAGTCGAATATCAACATGTAGGACTTCAGTAAAAACATATGAAATTGAAGATCTAGTTCATCTAAATAAGTATGAGATCAATTCTAGTTGAAATAAAAAATATAATGTCCAAAAAAAATTCAAACCATTAGGTCTTATAAAAATTTCTTATGGGTTTTTATAAGAATGACTAATAATTATTTTAACATTAAATAATTAATAAATAAATTGTTATTTCATAATAAAAAATTGATTCATGTTTGAATACAAAATAATATTTTTGAAATTTTTATTCTATATTATTGATTCAGATAATAAGGTTCATTTTTATCACTATTATAGTATTAATATTTAAAAAGTAATTTAGTTTTTAGATATTCCTATCAAATTTAACTTAATTAAAATTTATGGGGTTTTTTTGAAATGATTATTTTTTATCCAAAAGATAATATATTTCTATTATTATGTAACATGTAAATATATGGATGTACATTTTTTTACCTTATTAAATTCAATTCACTAAAATTTATTTAATATATATAATTATAATAATCTATTTTGTATAATATTTTTAACTTAATGTCTAGGTATATAATGTTTCTAAAATGGTAACAGTTTTTCACTATGGTTATGGTTAAAAGTATTGGGGGGGGGGAACCTAAGAGATAAGGGATCAATTATGACAAACAATTCCCCAAATTGACTGGTTGAGTTTCTCCAAACCCCACATTCCATATATTTAAAATATTCCCTATTTGAATGCACATTACCTTGAATATGACATTATATTATTTTAATGGTATAAGTATTTATGGAATTCTCACTCCCTTCACTTATAAATTGTTCCTTACACCACTGATTCAATGACTCTATAGAAATTAATTTTATCACCTCTACACATGTTATATTCCATCCAAAATTATCCTAAATCGAATTATTTATTTTATGGTTCCAATATATTTCCCAAATCCTATCTAAATCCGAAAAGTTTAAAGGGTTAAATCAAATTATTCTTGGTATGTATTTTACCCTCTATACTCATTATCATATTTTAATTCTTATAAATCATCTTAAAGCATATTTATCACTATATAATAACATATTTAATATTATTAAACATAAAAATAATTAATATTTTGATTAATGAATAGGTTTTTTATATTTTTTTATTCATTATTACACGCAATTGATCGAGTAAATTTTACATCCTTTATGAACAATGTTATAATAATTATATCATAAATGATAAATAAATCCTAAATAATAGATATAATATATATACATGACTAATTTTTAGTTTTATCATAATATTAAAATGTTACTACTATAACAAAATCATACTCATCACATTTATTCATTATGATCTTGTTTTGGTCAGTTTAATCACCTAAATTATCTATGTTATGTTGTTTTATCCAAAAAATGATATGAAAAATATATTTCATGAAAGATATTAAGTTAATATAAAAATGATATTTCTTCCATAATGGTTCTATTATTATTTACATTCAATATTTATAAATATACATTTGTTCCAGAAATGTTACATAAATAACTCATTTTACGTGTCATATATTCAAATCACAATTGACGGTTTCATGGAGTGAATATGGAAAATCCAAATCCATTAAGAATATTTTATTTAATTTACCATTAACTTTATATATATATATATATGAAAAACTTATAAACATGTTGTGAAAATAAGAACTGTTGTACAAAAAACCCATATAATTATTAAAGACACTAAATTAATGAAAATTAATATTAAATATAATATTAAGAAGTTAAATAATAAATCGATATAAATAAATATTAATAAATGTAATAAATATGAAGAAGGTTATAAAATATAAGATGATTTATAATATGATTATTAAATATTAGTTTAAAACTATTCCAATCAAGGATGAATCAATGATAAGAGTTTTTTCTAAACTCAACATATTTTTTGTGGTCATAATAATTCTTATTGGTCTATATATTAAAATATTTTTTTATTTGATCCAATGATGATATTATTTTTAATTGACTTATTATTTATGGGGAATAAAATTTTCAAACTAAATAAAAAAACTTTGGTAGATTTATTTTTAATATATAATGTTTTTTTGATGTAAGAACAATTCAAATCCTCTCTAAGTGAGCTCTTGAATTCCATTCCAAAATTCAAACATCTGACCAACATTAACCTGTATATTTAATAAATTGAAATATGTTTTCTATGTTGGAAAATTAATTTTATATTCAATTATTTTTAATGTTGGATTAATACATTTTTTTATGACATGGTATTCAATAAATAATTTTTTATATTGAAATTTTTTTTCCTTTAATGATAACATATTATATCTTCCATATCACATATAATTTTGGGAAGGCCATTAGGTTATTTTTAGGAATTATCTATTGATATATGATTCTAAATATTGTTTGAGATTTTATCCCAGAAAACATTTAAAAGGTGAAAAGTAAAACCTTGAGAATTTAGAATATTATTTATTTAGATAAATTGTATTCATTCTATATCCTCCTCCATACATAATAATGAACTAATAAGAATAATGGTGATATTTATTTTGATGAAATTATAAGTACTATATACAATAAATAAATTTATATTTAAGTTATATGAAACAAATATATGTAAAACAATACAAAATGTATAGTGAAATAAAAAATAATTTTTAATTAATAATTATAAGTCATAGTAAGAAGTCAATTAGTAAATATTAACAACTAATGAGATCTATTTATGTTGAAAACTAGATTTTAATAAGAAAAACTAAATTTAATGTGACATATATTTCTATTTTATGTTCTTAAATATATTATCATAAAATGATTATAAATTATATTTTTGATATTAGTAATATATTAATAGTAATTTAATTACTAATTGACCGGCAATAACGCTAAAAATAATTAAAATATTAAAAAATAAATTTACCTATATAAAGTTGATTTTATTATAAATAATTTATCTATATAAATGATACAATTCAAAATAATTATTATATTAATTTTATAAAATAAATTTAATTTTTATTTATCAAAATAATTTCATTAGTGGATGCTCTTGGGAATTTTAGTCAACATTTACTAGTAAGTAATTTGTAAAAATATTTTTTTACAAATATTGTTCCTTTTATTTCGTCATTAATATATAACACTAAAATAATTAATCTATGATTTTATTTTATTAGATATTTATTAAATATTTAAAAAAAATACATTAGAAAACTATTTTTAATTTTAAAAAATATATTTTACAATTTAGAAACGCAGATAAATTTTTCTAAAATATTAATTTTTTATGTTTTATAGAAATTTTTAAAAAATAAATTATTATCACTTTTTTGAATGTATTATTATCAAATTATTTTAATATATAAAACAAAAATACCAATAAAAAATTAATTTCATTTTTTTCTATAAAAACTTGTTTTTGATCTTAAAAATTGTGTTTTCCTGGTAAATTTAAACTATTGTAAAATGTTAACAGAATTGGAAATAAACATACACCATATTATAAAAATACTTCCTAGTGAGTGTTTGTGGGATTTCTAGACCCACAAAAATACTCTAAAAATTATCTTCTCCTTTTCGAGTCACACTTTTATAATGATACCAATCTTAGTATACCAATTCTGCTTCTCTCACATAAAAATTGGACCTTTCAACACCCCAAAAAACCTCTCACCAAAAGACACTCAATTTGACCATACTATACAAAAACACCACCCCAATACACCTATGCATGTTTAAGAGGTTACAGAATCCTAAATTACCACCCCTTAAATGATTAATCATTTTTACAAAGAAAATATTCAAAAGATTAAGGATGTTATAAAATTTATGTGAAAGTTAAAAGAAAAGGTAAGGATCTCATTAAAATCTCATTTTCAAATAAATATTATTTTGAAAAAATTTGTGTAAATGGATAAATAATCTGAATATAATGACTAAAATCACAATCATATTGTTTTACTATAGTTATTAATAGGGGATTACATTTCCTCTCTCAATTTTGTTTCTCATGGTAAATATTTTTCAAAATTTGTTGCATGTTTGTGAAGGCAACCCCATAATTACCTCTCAATTATTATTTTCCTCATATATATCCATAATAATTTTATTGAAATCATCATCTATAATTCAATAATTTAATAATATTATATTTTATATTTTTTAATTTATTTAATGATGTATCAAAATAATGTTTAAAAAATTTCCAAACATGAAATTTTGAAAAAGAAATCCCATAATGTTATTTTTCACGTGGGAATATTTATTCACCATTATCAGTATAATTAATAAATAATATTCCTTTACTAAGTTATATATTGGTTCTCCAATATAATATGAATCCTTATATGTTTTAAAAATAATATTACTACTACTTATTATTTGAAAAAGTGATTAATAGAAATCTTAAAAATGTTTTTGTTATCTAGGCCAAATTCATTCGATTTTTCTAGTGTTACAAATGGGATTTTATTTGTTCCCAAAAATTATATAACCTATAATTAACTATAAATGGATATATAAAATAAATCTCTTTTTATATTAGTAAATTATTAAAATTTAATAATTTTCTACATCATGTTCTCTTTTTACATACTTATCATTTTGAATATTTGATTGGTGGAATAAAAATTATATAACCATAATATAACTTGGGTAATGGTATATCTCTTGAGATTAATTTTATATGGATGTGAAACCAAACTCATGAGAAAATAGTTCAATGAAATGTTATGTGAGCCATGAATTATATAGGCTTCTAGGGAATACGATAAAATATTATATATCCTGATATTAATTGATAAGGGTTAGGGATTTAACCCAATAATTTATGGGAATATATTCTTTATATAGTGATGGTTTTGGCAGTAATACTAAAAAAGGAATTTATTTATTAATATTATTATATATGTTCATTAATCATATAATTTAAAAAATTACCATGTTATAATTACTCAAAAATTTATTTTTACTCTCGTATCCCTAACCCCTAATTTAATATTGATGAAACATGATATTTGGGTTTGATTTTAAAAAAATTTATACATAGACCATGATTATTCATCCATACACTCATGATTATTTTTTTGATCACTTAATATCATGTAATTTTATCTCGTATGTCAAAAATTAGTGAGCATCTAAGCTCACCTAAATCATAAATTTTCATTCTAGAGGTTATGATGATATTTTTTATGTATTATAAGACAATATGTATACAATTTGAGAAGATTATTTGTGTGAAATATTGAATATTTTTCTTAAATAAATGTAATATCTTTTTAGTTTCCATAAACACTAAACCATATTGTGTATTAGGAATGAGTCATTTTTAGGTGTATTTAATATCAATCTATATAGATTTAATACTATCATAAGTAGTTTTCTGATCACCAAAGTTTGAATCAAAGTAGGATTTGGAAATTTATTTATATTTTGAATAGAAATCCAAGGTGATAACACTATATATATGTATAAATATAGTAACTTCCTTAATAGAAATATATATAATGCTTCATTTACTAGAAATATAAATCATATATAAATAAAAAACATTGGTTATAGTATGTTTCATAGATTCACCAACCAGTAATATCCCAAAAATTTATGGATGGGTATTAATCAGATCTTCACCTAGTGCATGAAAAAAGTCCAAACAATAAATTTGTTTTAATAACTCCTAGGGAAAATCCTAGGATAACTCATATTCTCTTTATAAAACATTATGATGGATTTTAATATATATATTAGATTGAAATCATTAATTTCATTAGTTGATCAGAATGTGTAATAATTTATAACATCATAATGATGGTTTTAAATATCATATAACTGAAAAACCTAATTATATATTCATGATGCTCACTATGATATTTGTTTAGTCATTGACATGAACCAAGAGAAAATATTATATCAATGGGTGAGATGTAAAATATAGTGATTCTAAAAATGAAGAATAAAATGGGGGATAATTGGGGTGAAAAATCTGATGAAAAGTCTTCCTCAAATTTCTCAATATATCAATAATTATGTGATTCATGATGATCTCAAAAATTCACCGATGAAGGAGTAACATTTTATTGATTTAGTTATGTTATAACATCCACCTTTCTTCAGAAGGTCCTCTAATATACTTATTAAAGGAAAATTGACCAGTACTATAGAAAATTTATTCTCCATTATCTAGTGATGAAGACCATAGGAATGTTTTTTTTTCAGAAAGTATAATTTGGAATGAAAATTTGATATATTGTATGCTCTTATTAATAACATAAGGAATGATCTAAAAAATGTCTCTATGAACTTGGAAGAGTTTAAAATCAATTTTTTCAAAGATTTATATTCAAAAAAATATTGAATCTATAATATTTTAGTAATGTATAAAAATAAATAAAAAGGATGATGGATTAATTTGAACATGTAATGAAAATTCTATAGGTCATTCAATGTATGTTTCTTATTTTATCGTCAACTCTCAAAGAATAATTCATTGAATCTATAGTGTCTTAAATGATAGTGTCTAAAAGGTATTAGATATAATATATGATGATAGATATAGATAAGTAATTCTATATCCTCTAATGGTAGTAATGGAATGTGAAGAAACATTTTATTCAAGTGGTTTTTTGGATAAGTAGTTAAAAGTGATTTTCAAGAAAAAATAATTAGTAAAACCAACACAAGAATGGAAAATAAATCCCCCTTCAAGATCAAACATTGATAGAATAAAGGATGAATGGATTGGATATATCAATATAGAGTCCACATCAATTTATAATCAATATAAGTCACATTTCATTTCGAGAATCATATTAATTTTTCTTTTTCTACTAGGATTAATATGGAAATTCAATGGAAATTAATTCTATTAAATGGTTATTAATACTTACTCCTGTAGGATATCTTAAAAAAATATTGGGGATGAACTTATCATTGAATATATACGTATTTTCAATAAATACAGTGATTCATTTCATTAATAGTTACCTAATGTTCCCCTAAATAAGGAATTTATGTTTTCTAGAGAACTCGTAAAATTTTTCATACCTATTTCAATGAATCTCATTAGAATAATAGCCATTGAGTTACATGAATTAAATAAGACAGTCTAAGCGAATCTGGAAAATGAATTAATATGGAATAATGTGTTACAATTGGATCTTCATATTATTTTTATTATGAATAATGATATTGAATGTTCTAATCTAAATTTACGAAAATAAATTTTACAATATCACTATAAAGAATTACCATCTACCCACACTATTGACATGATTGATCAATAGTGTAGAGTGTAATACATTTCAATAATTGACTATAAATTTATAAAATAATAATTATGGTTAAACAAGGAGGATATACCTATAAAACATTCTATATATGGAATTTATGATATGATTTAATATTAATTCAATTCATTTTTACAAATTCCCATGTTGTCTTCATTCACCACAAGAATAGGGTCCTTAGAGATTACATAGATTAGTTTGTGGTAGTCATTATAAATCTTATTCTCATATATTTATAAGGAATTTGAGATCATGATGATAATATACTTAGTGTTCTAAAGATATTGGGAAAGATTAATTTTTTGAAAATTTTTGAAAATTTTATTTCTAGCTATATAAATTATCATTCATGAATCATATAATCAGAGGTGAGGGTTTATTTGTAGATCCTTTTAAGATGAACCAAACAGTAAAAATTATTAACATAAATATTTTTTGGGATTGGAAACCTACTACCCATGGTTTTTTATGAATTTATCATGATTATAAAATTTATTAACAAAGTTGGCTTTGAATGGAGAGATGTTCCCCTGAATAAATGAATGTGAAGGAAATTTCAAAAAACTCAATATAAGGTTGTTCAATTCACATGTGACCAAAATACCCCATTATTTGAGATGAATTTTTGATATATAATGACATAGAAAATTAGGGATATGGGTGTATCCTCGTGTATAAAAACATGGTATTATGATATACCTCCAACTAATAAAATGTTCACGTGTAATTTTACCATACTAATGATTTGGAGTCAACAACAGTAATTTTTATTACAATTATAGAAATTATAATTATTATAAAATTTATAAAATATAAAATAATCATAAAATCTTGAAATATATATTCAAATAGATAGAGATTAGTATTAATTAAAATATGAGGTTTTATTTCATTAATGTTTATGAAGGTTCAATACATTACCACCCTAGGAGGTAGAACGAGGAGGATGATCCTATACGTCAGAAGGACTATGCCACATTGTCCGTGATTATGATGTAAAGGTATCCAATAGATTTTTTAGGGTATTAATCATGGAATCATCGGTTAAGAAGGTAAATAATAACTTTCTCTTATTAATGTTTGACAATACATCCCTGTGAAGACAAAGAGGGATATATGATGTGTTTGGAACTAAAAAAGAATGTATGAATTGTTCTAGAGATCAACCTCTACCATGGTTGAATGATAATATTCAATAACCATATAAATGTCCCAATAATATAATTATTTAATATGGTTCTTTTTTAGGAACCACAATGCTCATCATTCTTTATCCTTTATGGAATTACATAACTGAATATATAATTGGAAATGGATTTCTAGTTTGAGAACATGATGACGGGTATTTCCTAGTATGTATCTCGATTCTATATGTGTAATAATGTAATAATTATATTTGGATTATAAAACCGTTACCCATACTAATATGAATTTTTTAAGGAAAATCCCCTTGTATTCCTTAAAGGGACACCCCAAGATATCTAAAAGCTATAAGGATAATGGGTGGTAAACTATCACCTTATTTTGTAAGAAAATGTTTTCATTAGATAAGATTTATTACTTGGGAAATGTTATAGAATATAAATTAATATGTTTAACGGATTCATAGAGTACAACTATTAATTGTAGAGATGTTCATGAAAATTTAACAATAATCACTGAATAAGGAGTTGAAATTTAGCACTTCATGTAATCCTTAGAAGTATTTTCAAACATAGATAACCATTAAAACCATAGAAAATATTAAGAGAGCTTGATTTATAGATAAGAAATGTTTTTTTATCAATAACATCCTTTGGAATCAATTTCATATATCAATACCTCTCACATAGTCATTTAAATAGATCCTTATGAATAAATAATTTTAAAGAAGTGTAGAACTAGAACATAATGGGATAAAGATGGAAAACAAAAGTATCGGTATCTGATCATCCTAAATAAAATAATATTATTTGACACTATTAAGTATCACATCATAGTATCACAAATTCGATATACGATTTATACTGAAAATCATCTATGAGATCTAGAGTTGGTAATTGGTAACTAGGTTTTTCAATGAGTGGCCCAATGGAATAATGGCATGATATATTTAATTAGTGATAGAAAATACTTTGGTATATTAGGAAAATTAGAATTACTGAACATACTGGGTTGATAGACTGACACTTTGCACATTCATGATAGCTTTCCCAAATTAATGAGATATTTCTTGTATAATTTTTTAAGAATTACAAACAACATCATTCACATATACTAAACATTGAAGTTATAATGCTGGAATTAAATCATTACTATGAGGAATATGAGTGGAGAATCTAGATATAAGAGAAAATACATTTGGGAACAACTCGTGTCACCCATTTATGTTTATTTGTCAAACCATAATTTTTTGGTAGCTATGTTGGAACCCAAGGATTTAATGAGGTAAAATTATGCTCAAATTTTTCAATTAGAATACTGGAATGTAATGTGTCAAATTAAAATGATGGGAATAAAATTTAACACCAATTTTTTTTTGGAATATTGTTTTCTTAACTAAATTTATTGCTTTTGATTAACTGTTTCACATGAATCATTGAACTAAGACAAATTGTGATACATCATTTTAAGATAAAAGTATATGTAGTATATATAACTATTTTAATGTAGTAAATAATATCAAGGGTATAAAAATAGGTAAATATATAATAAAATATATGTATAAAAAAAATAGTCTTTAATCATTAATAATAATGCAATGATAAAACTTAATTAGTTTCACAACATATGAGATAATTTTAATCATTAAATTGTTTTTTAATAAAAAGTTATTTTTTATTCACACAATATTTTTTTATTTTAAGGAAATAAATATGTTCTAATTTAATGATGGTAAATTGTATTATTGGTGTGAAAAATATTTACATTAAAATAATTAGTTATAAATTCGAAATAAAAATAAGAATAGTTAATATTTAAAAAATTCAATGTTTCATAAAAAAATTATTTTCTTTGTATTTCATGTATCCATAAAAAAGAAATGGTTTTTAATTTTTCAAATTTTAATTAAAAAATATTTTTAAAATTATTATAATTCTATAAATATTGTTATTATTTTATAAATGTTTTATATACATATTAATGCATTGGATTTTATGGGATTTCTGAAAAATACATTTTTTACAAATATTATGTATTTATTGACATCATTGAAATATAAACATTACATAAAAGTTTAGGAAACATTTTTCTTAATAAATTTTTTATTAAATTAGTGAAAGTATTTATTTAATAAAAATATTTTTTAATTATACAAAAATGATATTAAATATTATATCATATGTTATATTTTTCTAAAACACTATTTTCTGCATTATATAAAAATAAATTTAAAATAAATTTTTTTCACATACGAATTTTAAATTGTTCTATTTTCATATTTTTATTTATCATATCTATATTATCATTTAAGGGTAAATTTTTTTTTTCATATAAGTATGCCTTTGATTATAAATGTTCATGGTCATGGTAAAAGAAAACTATACTGAACAGTTAAAACTAACTGTAAAATTTATAAATAATGATAAAAACATTCCACTGAATTATTTGTTAATGTATTTATATTCAAAAAATAATAATATTTCCATTACAGTCAAGTTTTAGATCCAAATTCATTTAATAGTGAACCTCTTATTACAAGCATATCTCTCCCCGCTTTTATTAAAGGGGCTCTTAACCACCACACTTCTTCCCACACCACAAGCCCTTCAGTTCTACCAAGGAATACCGAAATACATCCCAAAATATATTATGTTTGAACTATAATTTTTCAAATAATATAAATAAAACCGATAAAATCATTAAAAAATTTACTGGAAATTACTCCAAGGCATTAAGCAATTATTGATATTTTTAAAAAATTATGGGAAAAAGGTAAGGGTTTCATTCCAGTCTCATTTTCTAATAAATTTTGATATATATTTATATATATAATTGTGTGATATTTATCACTAAAAATATAATAATTTTATTCTCCTGTGATTATTAATGGGTCTATATATTTCCTCTTAAAATTTGATTACATTTGGTAATTAATTTACACAATGTAGTGCTTATAATTGAAATCGACTAAAACTCATCTTTTTAGTCAAAAATATCCTCTTATAAATCCATATTAATTTTAAATATGTCATTATACATTATCAAATAATTTTATAAAGTTATATTATATTTTTTACATTATTTATAAATTTTTTAAACAAATGTTTATTGTTACACACACGTGACTTTTTGAAAAATTTATTGATTTTAATGTTTTATCTGTGAAAACATTATTTCACTGTGAAGTAAAATTTAATTTAGAAATATAACATTTTTTTGTTTTAATGTTATTATCCAAAACAATCTAAATTCATGAAGCTTTTAAAATGAAAATTATAATTCCTTATTATTTTAAAACATTATTTTTTCAAATCATTCAAAATCTATTTCTTTCAAAATACTTTTAAATTTATACTATTAAAAAAGTGTTATATTCAAGTACAGAAATAGAATTTATTATATAAATGAAATTTAACATGTTATAACAAACCCATATATTCAATATGGGTTAATTACGTGATTTTTTAATATGAATATTTTCATGTTCTCATGACTCACATTTGTATTGTTGTAATTATGAGAAATGTGGGACCTAAATTATATATCCCTAATGTGCATTGGTTGAAGATATATCACATTAGATAAATGGTAATGGAAAGACAACCCAAACCCATAAACAACTATTTAGATTAATTGATAGGTGGAATCATGATAATACAACCCTCTAGTGCATTGTGTAATGATATATATCTCATGAGATGACATGTCAAGTATTGGAGAGTTAACAAAATCTATTATTGGCCCCTTTACACTATATGATTATTGTCTTGGGAGGGATTTGGGATTATGAAAATGAATCTGGATCTTATTTTTGTCTCATAATATTTTTTTCATTCTTATATTATAATGACCCATGTATTATATGTTGAAAATAATATTATTCCTTGAATTATTGTTGATTGTACATGATTATTTATATATGATTCTCTTTTTCCTTATGGAACTTGAATATACTCCCATACAAACATATTTAACTTATTCATTCAGACCATCATCAAATTTATCTCTTAGGTTTACCCTAAAATATCTCTGATTTCACCCCTATCCTATGTTTCCATTACTTAGGTTATGAAGAATAGTATTATGTATGATAATTATATAAGGGTACTATGTGTGAATAATATTTGTGGGAAATATTAATGATTCTTCTTCAATATGATTATTATATCTCTAGTATCTAATCTCACTAAACCATTATGGTACTCAAAAAAATATTATTGTGATACATATCGAATCATCATCTATAATGGTGTCATATTAATATAATAGATGTTTGAGTCACCTCATGAAAATTTTGGAAGTGGCTCATTACTTCATCACTCTAAGATGATGTTAAGAAATATTGGTATGAAATTTGAAAAATATTTATTCAAATTTAACCTTTATTTAAAGAGGATATGTATACCATAGAGTTATGTTTTATTAATGACCATATAAATTACATTAAAAGATACTCATTTTTTGTGACAAAATTTTTGTTATCAACTAATCCACTTTTGTTGTCATGTTACAAGACACTATTTTGAAATGATATGAATCCCATTTTTATTCATTAGGTTTTCAGAATATGAAGAATGATTTTGGTCTTATGGAACACTCATATATATGAATTCTGAAGATTGGTCCTATAGGGTTGTCCAATGTTTTGGTTATGGTTTTATATATCGTGGGATAATGATGTTGAGTGTAAAAGTGATACAGTCAGATATGTTCCCATGATTAATCATGAACATAATATTGATAAATATGATCCAAAAATTGAGCATGTATATGATTTAGAAAACAATGTCTGAAATGAAAATATTTTTTATACATTAACTAATATATAATTTCTCTTTCATTGGAATGTGTTTTGATTCATATATTTAGATTATTGTCTCATTATTTCACACTAATAGTTGATGGTATATTTTTGTTTAATTGAGATTATATTTCATTTATTATGAATTATATAAATATCTTTTTAATCCATGTTATTTTTAATAAGATTTTTTCTTCCAGAATAATTTTTTCTCATGTTATTATGATAATCCATTTAGGAAAATTTAATGTGTTTTTTCCTTACTCTGAATTTTATCTCTCCACATTCCTATTAATACGTTACTTATTTTATGAAAATGGTTATAAAATAAAAAAATTATAAGGGGGTCTATTTTTGTTAAATTATTGAAAAATATCAACAATTGTTTTAAAATAAGTTTTTTATGTAACTTATAATCAAAGAATCTAAATCTTTGGTTTTCTATAATTTCTTACAATATGATACATTTATTGATTATTCATGTAAAATAATGGATTACCTATGTTTATTTAACATAGGTCCTTTAATTCATATAAAATTAGGTTTTAGTTTTTTTAAATTAATTTAGTGATTTTTTGGGATTCAGATGGGATAAATTTAGTTAAAACGATTATGATAAGGTAATGTTTAGTGTAACATGTTTAGTTTTTATTTATATAAATATATTAGGTTCTAGGATGTACAATTACAATCAAAAACACATAAACCACATAGACATGCTAAAAAGGAATTCTATAGCCCCTAGAAAGGGAAAACCCACCCATCAAGCCTTATTTATTTAGTACATTTCCCATAGGCCTAGTGGGAATGAAGCATATTAAATGGTTTGTTTAATATATATAATTTGTTGTTTTATTAAATAAAATACATATAATGTATAAAAATCTTGGTGGCATGATAATTACATCACCAGACATTATTTTTAAAATTTATCACCCTAGTGATATGTTTTATCCATTATTAATTCCTCACACTATTCCGGTATAGTTCTACAAAACCCTCTATCTATAGAAAATTTTATAAAGGCATCAAGTTACCAAGATATTGATTATATTTTTAATTATCACTTATAACTCAGGGTGGAGTTATAATTTAATCTCAACTCCACAAATCCTCTATAGTTGAATTTTGTTGGAATGTTCTTCTTGTAAATACTATATTTCTTCCATTTGTTTAATTATATGTGATTTTATTCATGGATTATGTCTATCTATATAGATCATATATTAATTTTCTAGATAGATAAGTCGCATTTAATATCTCAAAAAATCTTATGATCATCAATTACTGAATACTTGACTATGATCGTCTTTTTGAATCTATTATATTATATTTGACTTAATACCCAATATAGAGGGGTATTTTTCTCAAATAGATGTATAAGGACCCATCATTAAATATATTCATATTAAATTTTAATATTTTGATGTATATATTTGGTAATTAGTTCTTTTTCACTAATATCCTATGGTAGAGATTCTAGATGGAATCATACACGGTTTTATTCTAATAATAATTGATACTTATAGAATTAATCTAATTGAAATAGTTGATTTGAAAAATGAAATTGAAAAAATCTGAGTTAGGTTCTGATATGCTCGTTTTATTATACATGGGTGACACTTATTCTCTATTTAGAGAATATATATATATCATTTCATTTCAATATTGACTATCACAGACATAAAAAGATCATGAATAAGAAAAAATGTCATCTACCTCATTATAATTTTTTTTGATCAGTTATAATGAGCCCAATTTTTCTTTAATATCTGAATTTAATCCAAATATCGTCAATTAAGGATGGAAAAAGAGGATATTTTCACCAAAACATTCATCACAAGATATGTACACCGTGAATTCATAGTGATTATATTTAGGTATACAAATTCACCTAATATATTCTTGTATCTCATTAATAATTTCATTATATATCGTCCTAAATATTTTATTGTAGTATTGTTTTATGATTTTATCATATATTATAGGATAAATTATGATCATGATGTTCATTTGAGAACTATTTTATTGAACTTTTTAAGGGAAGAATTATATTCCATTTTTATAATTTGAGGATTATTATTGGACAATGTAGCCATCCAGGGTCATGTAATCACATTAGAGTGTAGAACTATATATATTCAATGAATATTTAAGTGTTAAAAGAATATGAAAGACAAAATTCAATGATATATATTTAAATATTATTGGATTATCTACACAGTATCAAAGAATTTGGATAAAATTATCATGTTTTTTCAATCCTCTATCCATTATAACATAGAATATGGTGATATTACAATAGATTTACGTTTATGAGAAATTATTCAAGGTTTTAAATAAGATATTAGTCACCACACAAGTTCATACATTACCCTATAAAGGATAAGTGTTTTTAGTGTATATTCATTCTATGAAAAAATGTCTTGGACTCGCCCTAATTAATAATGATAATGTAATTTCTTACAAATACCATCAATTAAAAACTCAAGATAAAAACTACCAAAAACATGAATTGGACCTAGAATAATGATACTTTTATTTATTTTTTGTAGGATTTATATCTATAGTGTCATGTGTGATATCTATACTGTCTAAAAAAATATTGAAATATATATAAAAATTAAATGTTCAGAACATTTTCAAAAGTAGATAGCATGAATTGATTGAATACTATAATTTCTCTGTACAGAAGCAAAAAATGAAGGGAAAAAGGTGTTCTATAATTTGAGTATAAAAAATATTTCCACATTATCCCTGATGATGGCTGAATATGACCCAATGCTCTAATATTTAAAAAGGATGAATCCTAAATCAATAATGAAAAAGGCTAAACACTATATTTATCAATGCTAATTTACCTGTCCATTCATGTGGCAATCATAAAAGCCTATAAATATGATATTCTTCTATAAAAAGACTTTTAATATTATATAGTAAGAGAGATTATTTGTATTATTTTAATTTCATTAAAATATATTCATCCTTGTTGCAAGGATATGTATGTATATCTAAACCAAAAAATTGGGTGTGATAACATAATATGAGAAATTTAATTATATATACCATAATGCTTTGTATAGTAAAATATTAAAATATAACGATAGTATTATTGGTAGGTGATGCATCCATTACCCAAAATGTTACTGAAAAAATAAAAAATCTCCAAGTATTTATTTATCTTACTCTACACGTCATCTAATGTCCTCAATACCATTTGGGTTCTAGTCGATATCCTTATGATGTATGTTATTTTTATTTCCATAAAAGTGATTATATCTTGAAAAATTCATATATATATATATATATATATATAAGGAATGTTTTAATAATGAATTAATTACAAGTTTTCATCATATTTTACTTTTATCTGAATTTTACCTTATTATTTTAGAGAAATATTCAAAATTAATTGGGGAAAGATTCAAACATCATCACTATATATTATCCTCATACAATGGGATGTCTAAAAAGACCATTCAAGGTCTCAAGGATATATTTAGATCCTATTTAGTGTGTTTACAAGGATATTATGGTCACCCCATAACTATTGTAGGGTTATCGTATAATAATATATCCCATTATAAAATTTAGGTAGAACTATATAATAAAATGTATGTAAATAGGTGCAGGATACCAATAATATGAGGTAAATTTAGAGAGGGGAAACAAAAAGGGTATTATTTTAAAAATGAAATTAAAGATAATGTTGATACCATTTAAAAACATTTATTTTATGGAAAATAGAAAAAATATATGTTGATAACGATGGATTAGATTTAGAGATTTAATTTTGTGAAACCATGTTCCCATCGATATATCTTTGGAATTAGGTTATAAGACTTGCAAGAAAAAAAATGTATTTCCTATATATATTGGACACATTGCGATTCAGTATTATGTTGATGATATGGTTTATCACATTCAATTTTCCCATTATCTTACTAATATAAATGACAGGTTCTATATATCACATTTGTGGAATTATATACCAGACCATTCACATGTTCTAAGCTCAAAATCCTTGATACTAGAATTTTATCTCTTATGTGAAGAATACCAAGTTAATAATCTGAATTGAGAAGATAAGGTATTGTGGATCCAAACCACAAATATAGATTAATTTCTATAATAAAATATCATGTTTAAAGAAACCATGTGGGAATATGAGAATGTAATAATAAAAAAATTCCCCTCACTTTTTTCTCCATGTAAGAGACTTGTTAGTGTAAAATTATTTTTAATCCAAGTAAAATGATATTATCCCTAGTTTTATGAAATTTTTTTCCTTAGAAAATATTTCTTTGAATATATTATTCCATATGATACACCAAAAAAAAATAATATATATTAATCAAATTAAATTATTAAATATGAGAAGTTTAATATAACTATTGAATTGGTATGAAAAAATAGATATTAACTAATTATGAAATTTCTGTAGAAAATGTATATTATTACAATTCATCCATACAGAAATCATTTTACTACTCTGGTATAAGCGGTATCAACTCTCAGGTTTTACCTAGACCAATACCAAAATAAAATTCGTCAAGTTCTTTTTTAGGGAAATTCTATGTTGTTGAACTTCAATCTCATGTAAATCAATATAGGGTCTATACTTTCCAAAACAATACCTTTGAGTACCAATACAACATAACATGCCATTATATATTATGTATAGGTCTTAAGAGGTTATTTATTAATGATATTGAATGCTTGAAAAAAGTTAATTATCAAGGGGATATATTTTTTCATAATTAATCATTGATTTATTTTTTTCTTAAATATATTGTTTTGGAATGTTATTTTCCCCATAATGATTTCTTACCATAAAATAATTTTTCATCCATTTATATTATTTAATTGATTAAAATGTTTTTTTATAATATTAATCATATATTATTTACTTAAATATGAAGTATTAGGAATTTTCTTGAATGTTTTGTTTTTTATGAAATTGTTAAAATATTGGTTTTATTATGTTATGTGTATCTACATGATGTTAATTTTTATCACCTTTTGAAATTTAATTAATTAAATTATTTTCATAATTTGGAATTAAAAACATCAATACTAAATTATCAAATAATCTTCATTTTTTGGTATAGAAATATGTTGCCGTGAAAAAAGTAACCCAACATGGTGAAGGATAAAAGTGTTAAAAATGGGGTTGAAAAAAGTGATAAATACAAACATATCACTAAAACAAGACCAAATTTTATTTGTTGATTAGATTTTGACCCTATGTCACCATTTATTAAAAACATTTCTTATTTTGGGATAATTTCCCTAGAAGATAACATTATATTATTTTATTGTTATAAGTAGTTACAAGAGTGTCACTCTAATTACTTATTAAGTATCCTTATACTATTGGTATGATTATGGATGGTAAGTGGGGGGTTAATTTTTTTTAATATGATTTTATATATTATAATATATTTTTGTTGAATATTAAAAATCAATGTTATAACTAAAATTAATGTCTTATAACACAATAGGTATAAAAATAATAATATTATACACCTTAAATAGGTTACTAAGTTCAAAAATAATCTTTAATGTATCGATACATCCACTCTCCTCATGTAACCGTGAGAGAAATTAGTTTAACCATTTATTTTCAATGGTTTTACAATAAACCCTAAATCATTAATTTTTTAGATATATTGAATGAAACCTATTACAATATATATATGAAACTTGGTTTATAGTTATTGTAGCAGGAAAACCCAAACCTGACTAGCCATTTAATGGTTGCGGCTAAGAACCCAATACCCCCTATATATAAGATATAAAAAATAACATAGAATCCCGTTATTTTAAGAACCAAGAATGGTCCCAAAGAAAAATATATATACTTTCTATAGAAAATACCTTTAAAGAACAATATGTACCCCCTAAAAAGGTTATGACAAAAAATGAATGGGTGGTTGATAGAAGAGATAGTAAGAGACCATGAAAATGATATAATGAATGACAATGATCTCATAAATGATTATCATGCTAACTATTTCCTTCAAAATACCATTAGGGAAGTGTTTATATTCATTGATCTGTATAATAGGGTCCTAGATAATTTAATGGTCGAAAAGAGATGCTGAAATGAGAATTAAACTATGTTAAGGACACATCCAATGAGTAAAAACATTTTTGATTGAGGTAACTCATTTATATATTGGATCTTGTATAAAACTTTTATTTTTTCCCATATAACATTCCATCTGGTTGTATCACACTATGTAGACACTGGGACCTTCTGTTTGAAAGTTCTAAATGCTTCCTTCATGATCAATTTGGGGTATGCAATTGGTCTGTAACCCTCATCGAATTTTTTAAAAAATATAAATATTGAAATTTATAAAATTAAATGGTAGAAACACACAAAACTATTATTGATCATTCAAAACATCGTAGGAGAAATTAATTCACAACATTCTCAAATATTTATGATTAGAAAAACATATATATAAATATTATTAGTTTTGGCATAATGAAATATTCATAAATATAACAAAGAGGAATTTCAATATTTCATAATTAGATAAATCCAAAATTTTGAAAACAAGTATATCAATGACTTTGTTTTTAGGTATTATTATCTTTATTTTAATTCTTAAATTTATCCATGGGTTTCTCATTGAGTTTTTTTGTGAAAAATAGAGATTTTTCATTCATTGTAGGTGGCCCATGTTTGTTGGGTGGTTTGAGGAAACTGTAAACCCTCATCCAAGAAACAGCGTGGAGAATGATCTTTTTGAAAATTGGAGACCACATGGTTAGCACACAATTTTCCAAACAATCTATTGAAACGATGTGTCCTGTTCCTGTTATATAGTAAGGGATGCATGGTCTCCTCATCGATTTAAAAACCATTAATGTTAACAACATAACCGGTCTAGGCTAATAAAAACTACAAAATTAAACTTTCACCCTCTTTTATTTTAACTGTGAATCACACCATATCCATGCCATACATGATTTTCTTCCATGGGAGATTCCTATAATCTTTTTTTTAGTGTTTGAGAATCATTATTTTTTGTGGTTTCATCCTTCTATAATTTTTTAATCATTATGTAAATTTATTTTCCCATTATTTCCCCTATATTCTAGGGTTTCTCTTCCATAATTCCCTGGTTATTCATTTACAATATGTTATTTTGACCTAACAAGGTTCCAATTGTGGGAGGTAAGGTGAAATCATGATGGTTATTATTTGATCATGCCATTAAAGGGCCGTGTGGTGGTGCGGTTTTGGTTTAACACTGGATTCTAATAACATTCAAGTGTGAGGTAGGTGGTTCTACACATTTACATTATCATATAACTTTGGATGGATTTTTTTTATTTTTTAGATGTGTTTTGATCATAATTTAGTAGCTAAAAAACATGTATTTGTAATGTATTGAGATTGAAATGTGATGAAAAATGTCCTTCTAAAGGAAATTGTTCATGTTTCAAGAATAATTTATATGTGGTGTTTCATGAATATGTTTTATGCCTTATGTGAAATTTGTGAAATGTGTTTTCAAAGATATTTAATAGTGATAATGTGATAAATGTGTATTTTCTAAATGAAATGGTTTTTGTTTCATAATGGTTTCATTTTTGAGCACATTAAATGTTTCATTAAATTGAGACAGTGGGGCGGTGCATGTTATTAGATGGTTTTGATGTGAATATGAATTTAACAAGTGGACTTTCCTATGAAAATATTTGAATTCAATATGTGTTATTCTTAATGAATTTCCAAATAGATTTCAGAAATTTTAAAATTCATGAAAAATGTATTTCGAAATTTTTTTGTTGTTTGTGTGTGAAATGGAAAGTGGTTTAGTTTATGGGAAATAGAGATTTCTATGGGGATTTTGATCATTGGATCAATGTGAGAAAATAAAATTGGTGATTTAAATATTTTCTTCTAATACTTGGTATGTGTATATGAATGTGTTGATTTACATGATACGTGAATGGAAATTGACCACAAAGTGAATCCCAAGTATCGGGGAGGGTGAACATGAACTATATATCTAGTTGATTTGGAAGTGTCTTAGGCCAAGATTCTTCTGGAAATATTGGTGACACAACACTAATAATCATGTGATATGATCAGAGACCACTAGAACATGTGACGGTATCATTTCAAGTGGCTTGTGCACATGAACATTTTTTGTATTATCTAATGATTTGGTGAACACTAGACCTTATAATGTGTTCCCATCTACTGACTCCTACATCGGAACACTGTTGGTAGTTTAGATGGAGGATTTTAATCACTAAGGTGTGAGGTTCATAGGGCTCTAATTTTTTTATTTACATATTGGTGTTTTCTAATAGTTCTATCTTATGACTTGATTCTCATGGGATTTCTTCATAGAAATCGGTATATGGTAGTCCATGTGTACATTTTTATTTTAGGAAACCTTATTTATGAAAATGGATTTCCTTAAAATATTTTCTTGAATTTTTTTTGAATATTTTTAAGTAAATTTCCATGTTGATTTATCTTATAATGTTATATCTTGGACTATTTCTTTTGGGAGGATTCATTCTAGAAATTTGGTTCACACGCTACATACATCCTTATGTATATGTAGAATTATTTATGGATAACCTAGTTAATAGAACTATGTATGGTGGTGGTGATGGTGGATCAATTTACAAGAGTTTTACTTCTTTCATGTGTTGATACAAATGGCTTAAAGGTGATTTCCTTCTTGCGGTATGGAGTTTTTGTGGATAGTCTTGTTGTTCACATACTATTTTAGTAGTTTTGGTTTTTGTTAAATGTTGTAATACATTGAATATAATATTTTTCATTGCATGATTGGTTGTGGTTATTTGTTATTGTGATTCTAATAAATATTTGTTTATTATATAAATGTGTGAAATCATTTCCTACATGTATTGTTTATAACCAAGCACTATTATCTAGCCTATGGCGATCTAGAACACACTGTGAGCCTTGTAGTGAATCAGGCCAGGTGTCAAGCTGGATTCCCCCCTAGTTGAGTTCATAATAAAATTATATTAGAGATAGGTAATTATTTTTTTCATCATTTCAATTAGTGGAAATAGTATGGATAGACCATAGGTCGGATTATCGAGGCTCATGATTTTGGTTTTGACTAGGGTTTCCTCAGAGAACACATCATGACAACACTCGAATTGCCATGGGATATTGGTATTTGTTTTGAATACACCTCCAGGTGAGATGTACATTCATCAAAATATATATGGACACAAGGTTTGAGGGTAGTTATTTGGTATGTATTACTACTGTGATGTATTTTTTTATGTTTTTTTATCAATGTGGTGGCATTTTTTATTGATGGGGGGTTTATATAATTGTTGTATTGATGGTTTTACATTATTTTAAATCTTTTTTTAGTAATATGTCTCTATATACACCTCTTGGGATACTATGGGAAGAGGTTGGAGTTAGTTCTCCCTCACAAATCGATCATAGACTTGTGGAAGAAGTGGTTCCGGATTTTTATTATTTGGGTTATTTTTTTCCATTGGTCCAGCTCATGATAGAATATAGGAACTATTTTCTCCAAAGGAAAATGTATTGGAGTTCTTAATGAACAAGCGACCTGCTTTTCGGGGTAGCATGGATCCCTAGGAATAAATGGAGCTACATCAAAATATAGAAAGTATTTTCACGATTTGTTATACTGTTGAGGTAGTTAGAGTGAGGTGTACATCATTCATGTAGGAAGGTCCCACTCAGATGTGGTGGGACATAGTTGTCGAATCTAGAAACCACAAGAAGATGGGTTTGAAGGATTTCAATGTTATCCTCAATAATTATTATTTTCATAAGATTTTGGCCACTTTCAGATTCTGTTAGTTTTTGGAGCATACCAAGGGAGGCCAAATAAGGATGGATCTTTCTAACCACTTTTCAGAGTTAGTTTAATATGCATACAATATCAATTAAAATTAACATATGAGGGCTCAAAAGTTTGACATGGGCTTAAGGTAAAATATTCAATGTCATGTATTATTTTCCAAGATGAATGCAATTTATGAGGTGGTTAAACATGAAATTATTCTTAAAATTGGTCTTAAGGGTGGGTATGTTTTCTCTAGTGTAGTGTCAACATTGAGAAGTGGTGGTTCAACATATAATAAAAGTGACTTGTATGAGTAGGGGAAGATGGGAGGTTTTAGTGTAGGCCATAATTTACGGTTTTCCTTGTACATGGATTATAATGTTGGGTCTGTCATGTGGAATCAGAGTGGGGAGGGAATGAGAGATCTAAATTTCCAACTCCACCAAGACCTAGACACTAGTCTAGAGTAATGGGAAACTTGCAATGATTCTGTAAGGTAGTGAAAACCATATCATATTTATACTAGATCTGTATCTTTCAAAGAGATGTTAGCTTGGTCAGAACCATGCAGGACAGTGGGTTATCAGTTTAGAGGTTCTGGAAACATGGATAGATCTTCTTCTGGAATATTAATTTCATGGTTTATATGTAGTTCAATGGCACGTATCAAGTTCAGGTGAAGATGGGGATGCATAATGTCATGGAATGAGTTCTAGTGGAATCATATTTTGGGCCTATAACCATTATAGGAACCATTTGTATTGAAATATTTTACATTTTGTTCTATTTGATATTGATGCTTCGATTTATTTTATTTCTGCCAATATTTTGGATATGTTAATGTTTCCAATTTAACTTATTCATTATGTAATAACATTGTTAACACTACTTGGTAAGAAGAGATAGCATGGTTTTAGGTGTCCTATTATGCACTAACAATTTTACGAGTTCATTTGGAATTGGGTTTTCTTATTTTGTAAATGGACCTCACTAACATGATCCATGGTATAGATTGGATGTTTTTTCCTAGGGGGAAATGTATTCTTATAAGTGGTGATTGAGTTTTTTTGAACCTGAAATAGATGCCCATGTTTTTTAGGGTTAATGGGGTCCTCGGTCTGCATGTGATGGATCTCCATTTCCGAGAAATAGAAATATTTTTAATCAAATCTTGTCACTTATGTTGGAGAATAATGGTTGTGGTCATACAGGTGTATTACCTCCATTTTCAATGACTTCCTATATTTTTTCAATGTATTTCATAGGATTTCCTCTAGAGTGGGATGTAGAGTTCTCCATTTATTTAGCAACATGAACACATATGATATCTCTTCCCTCATACTTCGAGGACACAGACTTTTTAGATAATTAATGGTGAATCAATGTTCTTTTCAATCCAATGTATTAATTATCCCAAACATATCGCCTTGGGATTCCCTAGTTCTATTTTAATGAATGGATGATGGAATCTCTGTTTTTGTATCAGTTACCTGAAACTGAAATTCATTTTTATCAAGAATATATATCATTTTCCATTAAATAATGACCAATTGGATCATATTAATAGGGAAGGGTGGTATTCTATGAATGAAATTTGTTCTAGGAATCACTAAGATAGAGTTCAAAATGACAATGTTTTTAAAATATACTTCTGAAGTAGGTAAATTAATTTTCAGCAATTCATCATGGATTTTAGGTTAAAAATTATCTAGAGGTCATTTATGGTGATCATGATATGGCTGTTCCACAGGTATCCTAATTCCTTTATCATGGTATTCGTAGATGACATCCTAGTCTACTCGGATACCAAGTAGGACCATGAGTGGAATTTACTAGGTCATCATCTCGTTCAAACAAATTCTAATTTCACCTTATTGATTGAGGAGGTAATGATTCTGGGTTATGTGATATTAGAGGATGGGTTTTTGATGGACCCCAAGAAGATTAGTGTAGTTATTTCATGGGAATGAACACAGAATGGTTTTTATATCAATATAATTTTGCGCTTGGAAGGATTTTCAGGTGGTTTGTATAAAATTTCTCTTAGATTTCTTCATCCATGATAGTGTGTAACAAGAATTGGGTAATTAATGACTAGATCCCAAAGTTTCAGGAGTCCTTTAAAGTGCTATTGTGTCGGTTCAATAGAACCCCTATTTTGATATTTTCATAGTCTAGAACTAGACATGTGGTCTATTGTGACGTCGTAGGTATGGGTCTTGGGTGTGTGCTAATGCAAGATAGCATGTGGTATATTTTGATTCTCACAAACTCTTAACACATGAATATAATTACCCATCTCATGGCCTAGAGTTTGTAGTTGTGATGCCTTACCTAATAACATGGAACCATTATCATTTTATGGAGAATCTTTTTTTTATTTCGAATCATAATATTTTATCTTACATTTCCTCCAGAATGATTTGAATTTTTGGAAATGATGTTGTATTGAGTAACTTTAGGGGTTCTATTTAGATATAATCTATACCCTGGATATGGGTAATTTTTTAGAATATTAATTGAATAGGAAATCGTGAGTTTATGCATTGTTTCGATTCAATAGAACCCCTATGTGGATTATTACTGTTGAAAACTAAGGGAGAAAAAGTTTCTATATGTTTTGCAAAAAGCTGTGGGATAATCATGAAACATGTGTAGTTCATTAAAATGTTGAAAATTTCCCTTGTTTCCTCTTTGATTTTATCCCTAAATAACCATTCATCCAACCCATATAGGATATTCAAACAAGGTAGCTTTTGGAAAGGATTATTGGAGCCTTTGAGCATCAATATTTATTTTTAGCTATATCACTCTAAGGAATCATCATGTAAGTCTTTTTTCTCACTATTTCTCAATTATAATTGGGTTTCATATCAATATTTAATGAGATATTCTTTGATATCAGGTTATATGACCTATTGACAGTCCAATCATGACAATTTGGGTGAAATCATGATTGTTATTGTTTTATGTTTCATATATTTCATGTTATGGTGTTGTAGATATTGTTTTAAACCAAAGTCTGGATGTTTAATTGTGTGAGGTAAGTGGTTCAGTTCTATTACATAATTATATTTGTTTGGATTACTGTATTGATTTATTTATACTTTTTCTTTAGATATATTTTTTTTGTTCTTTTGAAACATGTTCTTGAAAGGTTTTGAGATTAACATGTGATTAAAATGGGTTTACTTAAGTAATGTCTCCATGTTTCTTGTGTTCTTAAATTTCATTTTTGTATAATATATTTTATACCTTGTTTGATAGGTCTAAATGTGTTTCCAAAAAAATTTAAATATGATAATTTGTTGAAATTGGATTTAATGATGTTAAATGGGTTTTGTTTCATGTTTTATTTATTATTGTGTTCCATAAATGCATATTTAAATTGTTAAAGTTATGAGTATCATGTTATAAAATTGTTTTGATGTGATTATGAATTGGAAAAGAGAATTTTATTCTCTAAATTTTTTGATTCTATCTGTGTTATCATTGTTTTATTCAAAAATATGTTTCATAAATTGTGAAATTTGTGTGAAATTTATTTTCAAATTGTCTTGGTGTGCATTTGAAATGGAAAGTGGTTTTCATGTAAATTGGTAGTTTCCAGGTGGATTTTGATTATTATTTCAATGAAAATATGTGGATGTGGTGATTTCCTTTTGTGATGGTTTTTATTGGTATGTGTCTGTGAAATTGATGATTTTTGTGATATATGAAATGTAATTTGATCAAAATGGATTCCTAGTTATCTTCATGGGTGGATTAGAAATAGTACCCTCGATTATTTGGAAGGGGTTGAAGCCCAAATTTTTCTAGAAGGATTTTAGATAAAAAAATAAGTGACATGATTGATGATCACTAGAAGGTAGGATGGAATCCCCTCTAGGAGATAATGTATGAGAACAATAATGTTATTGTAATATGATTTTAGAAAACTAAAACTTGGGATTTGTTCCCCTGTAGTGGATCATGCATTGGAACATCATTAGTAGCTTTTTTAGAGGATTTTGATACCAAGGTATGAGGTATATAGGGTCCCCCTTGTGGAATTTACATATAGAGATATTCTTATGGTGCTCTATTTGTATCAAATTCTCCTGTGATATGGAGCTAGCCGTCAGCATATAGTATTCCTAGTGTACATTTTTTCCAAAAAATTATTTTTTGTGAAAAATGTTTTTTCTTTCATATGTGTTTCTTGAGAAATGTTTCCACAAAATGTATTTTAAACTTTTTTCTGTTATTCTTATGGAAATTTTCATGTTGATTTTCCATTTAATGTTATATAATGTAATATTATATTTTTGTGGAATCTTAGTAGGAATTGTATTACACTCTACATAGTCTTCTGGAGGTATGCATACATTTTTATGTATGACCTAAGTAATGGAATGATGTATCATGGTGGTGACGGTGGATCTGATTTATAGAGGTCCACTTAGTATAGTTGTTGATGGTGGGGTCTTGATGGTGATTCCCCTCTTGATGAATGATAGTTTATTCAAAAGTATTATTTTCCGCATTCCATTTTAGTCGTATTTTTATTTTCAATGTTGTAAAACATTAAATCTAAAAATTTTCATGCCCTATTTGTTTTTGGTTATCTATCACTATGATTCTTATCACCGTTGATTGTTTGTGATTAGATAAATAGATTAAATCATTTCCAAAGTGAATTTTTGATACCCAAGAACTAGTTTCCCGAACATGAGGATGTGGAATGACCTTTGGTACAAGACATGATTCATGCCAGGTGATGGGTTTGATGTAACCCAAACATGGTTTGTGAAAAACATGTTCAAATTTCTAAGAAAACATAAATGATTTAATCTGAAAACATTCTCCCTACAATCTTTTCAAAACAAATATATATGTTTTTAATTCCATGGTTAAGAGTTTTCTCCCCCTAATGAGGGTGATTAAAAAAATTATTTTGATCGTATCATTGAGTTTCATTTATTCAAAAAACTGAAAAAATTATTAAATAATACAAGACATACCTTTAATGTTAACAAATCAGTCTCCCCATTTGTAATCATCATGAAGATCATGGTCATATTGTGAAAAAAATATTATATTTGAAAAATAATTTTTACATTATTAAGGCTATAATCTATGTTCTTTTGAGAGTCAAAATCTTAATTTCTATAATAATATAAATCATTTATTACACAAAAATATTAAAACATATTGATTTATTGATTTAAAAAAATTTCACTGGATATTAAAATTTTCACATTTAATGTCCCTTGGATTAATGATGTATCATTTTTTTTGAACATATCACATCAAATTTGAAAATGAGCCTCTGTCTTTGAATATTTTAGTGATAAGGGTTGGATCTCCCACAAGTGATAACTACATTTAAAATTATAAGGGCACTAGAAAAGATGTCAATAATGAGGTAACAAAATAATGTAGAGGACTAAAAAATCATATATGAGTGTAAAATGGGTTAATCAACAAATTCCAAAGATAAGTAAGAAATTATGATAATATAATTTAACATTTTAGAAAATTGAATTATTTAATGAATGAATTACATCAATATATTTTTAATGAGAAATTTATAAGCATGTCATTCGTAAATCCTCGTAATAAAATAATTTCTTTCAAACACATTTATTTATTGATGATATCGTCTAATTAATGACAATTAAAAATAAAATATTATAAGATATCAACTTTTTGGAATTGATCATAATTAAAATGTTTACAAATTTAAATTTTATTTGTTTGAGAGTGTTGAATTTAATTTTTATAAATAGAAACTTCAATTGTATTTCCAAGACTAATTTTTACATTAACATAATTTATACCATAATCAAGAAATATTTGTTTCATCCAAAGGATTTGGTCATAAAAACTCCTTATGTTAATATATTCATATATAACTGTAGGAAGGGAAACTAATTTTTTTCTGAATAATACTCCTTGATACAAGAGATTTATCATGTTATTTAAAAGTTTTGATTTTACTCTACCTATAATTTTGGAATTCATAAAAATCCTCATTGCAAAAAAAAATATATTTAAAATTTTACTTTTGGAGAAAACAAGACATGATTTTTTATTAAATTTATAAACTAAAAAATTATTTTAGGATATTGTAAATTATATTATTTTGGATTACCTTGAAAGTTCCCACAGAGTGATACACTAATATGACAACCCTGCTTTTTATTGCAAATTAAACATGATTTATTACATAAAACATCACTTGATACAACAAATAATATCGAGAGGTTTATTGTCTTTGGGGCTTAGGATCATTACAAAAAAACATAAAACATGAAATACAACATATTTATTGAAAACTTCTTTTACATGACCACTACATTCATTCGTACTTAGCATTGCATGGGATAACCTGAGGACATGCATAAGAAAAGGGTGAGCTATAAAGCCCAGTAAGGGAGTAAACATGGAATAAAATGAGGTGTAAAATACATGTTAGACAATAGTCATATCAATAGATCATAATAAAAACATGAACATAAAGGCATGATAAAGCATGATAATCATAACAAGGAAATGTGGCAACAACACTTAACATGGAATTAGCATGAGCCAAGGCTCATTACACATGGAGCATGAGTAAATCATCATTGCACATAAAGCATGAGTAAACCCTTATTGCACTTGAATTATCATGAGTCAACACTCCTTTCACATGACGTATCATGATACTATACTTTACCCAGTGCATTGGAGCGCTATATGCGTGCAGCCTTCTTAAACATTTCATTTCATGCATAAGTGTGCCACATGGATCATAAAACATGGATTCATAAAACATAATCATTTATTCCATGATAAAGGAATGTGTAATTCATACATGAAACTTTACAATAAATAAGTAAATGTTCATAAAGGTGAATACCCTTAACGGAGAAATGGGAATGGTATTCACTACATAATGACATTGGCTTAGAAAATCAGTGCGATTTCGGCAGCGTAACAACGTGACATAAAATTAATAAAAATGGTTGTTGAGAGAGAAAAGGGTTCCTCATCATATTTAAATGTAATGGAAAGTAATTAGGTCATATAGATACATGTCCCAACAATTTTAATCGAATTTAGATTCATAATACAAAAGTATTGCTTGAATGTAAAAGAGGAGAGAGGAGTTCCTTTCAGAATTTCGGCATTGTAACAGGTGTACATGTGAGGAATTTAATGAGAGAGAAAGGGTCTCCCATCATTCAAAAATAAAGAGGGAAGTATGAGGGAGGATCTAAACCATACCCCAACATTTAGAATTTAAATTAAAAGGGAAAAACAACTTAATGAAAATTGGACAAAAATGAGAAAGGAAGAAAAAACCCTTACTTGGAAGTGTGCTTCCAAAGGCTAGAGAGAGGATTGTGAGAGGCTTATTGGGATATTGGGGCACCTTGGGAGGATTATAAAGAGAGTAGGGAAGATTTTGGACGAACTCCAAAGGCTTTTAGTGAGGAGTAAGTGGGAGCTTGGGTGGGTTTATATAGGAAAGGTGAGGGAATTCTTTATTATTTAGGTTTGTGACCCCTTATATTAAATTAATCCAAACCACAAACCATCCCATGGTTTTTGACCATGGTTTTTGGAAAATGGAAGAGGAAAATAATATTTTATAAGGACAAGGTTCGAACATATTAAAATATTAGTGTTTCTTATGTGGAGGTGGGTCACACTCCCATTGAAATTAATTTAAAAAGACAAGGTGTTTAATAAGTCTTCAGGGGTCAATTAATGCTTTGAAAAGTAAGACAAACAAACCCAAAATCACATTATTTTAATGGTAAAACATATATTGGCCGAACATAAAGATTATAGTATTTTATTACAACACTATTGGGTCATTATGATGTCACAAAACACATTATATATTTAAACGGTATTTAATTTTTACTCAAAAATTTGACTGTCTTAGAAAATTTTGAAAAATTCATCGTTTGGTAATTTCGACGTCCTGATTCCAAAAATAACATTTATTTTATCTAAATAATTTTCTAAATACGTTAATTTTTACTTTTAAATTAAAAACCGACATCTATAAAAAATTCACCAGTTTTGACAAAAACGGCTTTCAAACCTTAATAAAAATTATAATTGTATTCATAAAATTATATTATTATTTATATATAATTAAATTAATCTAATAATAATAATTATATTTTATTAAAATATTACTTAATTAAAAAATCCCTAAATTTAATAAAATAGATTTCTTAATTAAATAATAACTTAAAACACCATTTGTACTTTAAAAACTATTTACAATGTATCAATAATGACAAGAAATTATATTCATTATTATATAAAAAAATAATGTACATGAACATAGTGCCCTATATTAGTTACATAACACCTTAAAACAGCCTCATAAGACCTAAGGGTAAGGTGTGTGATGGTGACAGACTCTTGGGGTGGCTCGGATAACATCGCTCGAGTGGTAATTTCTATCAACTTCCACTTCACCCATAGATGGTCCTGTTCGAGCTTGACATGGTGAAGCTCAGCTTGGGCTTGGTCAACAACTAATCCCAAGGATGCCACCTCTTTGTCGAGCTCCGATAAATGGGCTTCATATGGGGAAATTCTATTGGATGAGGCCATCTCTTACTTTGTCTAAGTCAAATTGGATGTGTTAAAGCCCTATATTTATAATAATCATGTGATCAATGTTCAACGGATATAAAATTGATGGTCACAATTCTTATCATTAAACCAAAGGAGTTGAAATTTTATAAAAATATTTTATATAAAGATACATTTAATAAGATCAAGAAGTATTTTCTATTAATGAAAATTTTGGTCGTTACAACTAACATGATGTTCGTATGGGCCACACTATGATATAGAAGATTACCAAACATAACTATATAAAAATTATTATCCACGAGTATACTAGCATCATTGAGGGTAATGTTGAAATATGAACTCATTATAGTAATAATATCCAAAACATGACTCATTCTAAACATATTTAAAATCTAATTACTGTTATTGAAATTTCCAAGTGAACCTCGAAAAATCTACGAGGGAAGAAATACCAGAATCATGTGTATTATTTTATCCTCAAAACAAAGTAAGAGACTATGGATAGAAACATGTAGATCATGAATGCCTCAAATAATTATGTTATCACATGATTTTTGGAAGATCGTGTGAATTGGTCAGGGTAAGAACATGTTCTTATTGATCTAATGCAGATCCACTTTGAAAATCTATTTTCTCTTGAATGGGTGTCCAAGACACCAACTAGTCAAAAGGATGCTGCCAAATGAGTTCTACTAAGTCACGTGACGTGTTAACAGGTTTGTACATTTCAATCATCCACACCTTTTATAAAATAAATTGAAAAAATATTTCTAATGTATTGAAATTATAACGTCATTTGACTTCTGATATTGTTCCTATATGGTTTGTAAGACCTCTCAGATCCTTGGTGACAAGTCCACATGTCGCGTAAAAACCTATTGACATGTCATCCTCATAAAGAATGGGGATTTGTACATGTGTTATATAATCAGTAAAAACCATTTAGTGACATTGAAAAACTGAATGGTTTTCCATGAAAATGAACAGAAATTATCACATGACCCCTTACTGATCTTATAGTTCATCACTAAAAGGGAGAGTGATTGTATTCGACGACACTCCCATGGCTAGATGAGATCTCCATTCCTTATAAAATTTATAATGAGATAAAAAAGGGATAAAATTACTATTATCATGAAGAGGAGATAAGTTGTTATTTATGATATTTGTACCTACACATTGGGAGTTCATCATGATCTCACAAGACCCCTAAACATGTCATTATGATACCGTGGAAGCTCTCTTGACAAGCTTCCTTTATCTCAGGGTAAACCCCCGAAAAGGAATATCTAATCAGGCATCAACCTTCCAAAAGAAATCTCAATATATAAAATACCCCTTGAAAAGTTTTCTTGACCTGGTGTAAGCTTTTTGGAATGTTCAAATAGTCAAGGGAGATCCATTTGATCGGACTTAGTCTAATTGAAAAGGAAAAAGCAGAAAATTCTCATAGTCACTAAATATCCTCTAAATCCATGAAAGAACCAAAGTAATGTAATGAAAATTTTGTAACAACAACACCTTCATTCATCTATATATAAAAATATGACATATATTCCATAAAATTATGGAAATAACTGTCATAGTGAGGCCTCTAAATCCCTCATCCTTAGCACAATGAAGAAAAAACCTACACATCCACATTCGATCCCACATGAGAGCACAGTAGTGGAATTATTAGTGTGTCTATATAGAAGATCACAAATTTATTCACCTATATAAAATAGTTGTAATTATCAGTGGTTCACACAGAATGCATTACAACATCACATGATCAATCTATAGATCTCAAAAAGTATATCAGTTGTGTAAGTTGTATTATGAGATGGAGGTCAAACATGTTAGTTGAATCATGTAAAACCCAAAATTAAAAAATTATTGGTGAAACAAAGTCATATACAATATAATCGATGTATTAAATAAAAAATAACGGTGAATTATGTGAATACATTATAACCGATCTTCATGAACATCACATGATCAACCCAGATCATTCGATAACACTAGGACATATAACTCAAGTCATGTGATACTACCTTGACATTCCATTTGAATCATGAAATATTACTCAAAAATGTTAAATAGAGTCTCACCACAACCTCTTGGTATGCTAACCACATCATTCTATGTTTCTTGGGCTTTCCAGCCAAATCGTGTGGTTTTTGTGGAACATGTATCCCATGATATGTGGGGACATCAGGATGATTCTTCTAGGTATCTCAAGGAAACAAAGATATGTCAGACTTGATCCTAAGACATCAAAAAAAATTCTCTAAATCATATGGAACCATTTAAATATGTAAACCTGGATAATACAAAATCCATTATACAAGTTACACGATCATGCAGAAACCTTTAGATATTTCACCCTTGACCTTCTAATGTCCACCAAAAATGGAATTGAGAACATTTAATTTCTTATAGGGAATGTTGGAATTGAACATGAGATGGTCTCCGGAAATCTCATTCAATTAATGAGACTTACAATATAATTGTTAACTAGATAATGTGATTGTATTTAGAAAATTCTACTATGAAACTATGAAATGACTAGATAACCTCATAGTTTTAGAGAAGGCAGTCATAACTAGTCAAGAAGATAATAAATATTTTGGGAAGAAAATCATGTTATGCCCAACAGACATCTCTAGAAATTAGAACCATTTCCACTTAATTTATTTAGTAAACCCTATTTCGTAATAATAGATCAATGGGATGATATGACTTCTCCCATATAAGAGAAAGATAGGTGTGTCCGCCTAGATTAGTGGCACGATATGACTGCCCCATATTAGGAAAGCATTAGAGTTTATTCCCCGACCAAGTGAAATATGAGAACAATTATTTATTCCAAAAAAATTATATGTAGGATGCCATACAAAAGCCCAAGATCAAATGAGAATCGATCTTGGTGTAATTTCATCTATGTCTTTAATATTACAACAATCTAGACCCAATCATGATCCTGGGTCAATCCTTCTATCTACAACACCAACGGATCAAGATAGAATCTGAACTATATTAACTCTAAATCATTCCAAAACCAGGATATGTAGGATGCATTTCTGGGGCCCGATATCCATATTAAAATTCAAAAGGGTCATCATATCATGTATGTATCGCATCCATACATAGTGAAACTGATTACATGTTGTCCCCTGTTTCTCACACAAATTAAGCCTCATGTGGGATTGGGGATTTGCAATGATTTTATAATTTACATAATGAATATCCACCAGCTAGAGGAACCTTTTTTTGGAGACTATATTAATAACATGATATGAAGTCCCCTGTACAAGGGATTCTACCTCAGGACATGGCCCATGGGTGTGACTAAACTAAAATGTCTCTAATTCCTGTCATAACCATGATACATTTGCTTCCTCCTCGATGATCGAGCTCAACACCAATTTCCATAGATAACTCTTATATGACATTTTTATATGAATTTAAACATCATTTTTAGTTAAATATATGGGTTTTAATTCCTATTAGAAAAAGGATGTGTAGTATCTCTCATAATTTTTTAATCTTATTATCATTATATAATTGTCTCATCAGATGACAGCATATTCTGGAATGTCTCATTATACGAGATTAAAATACAAGTAGCAACACATAAATGGGAAAATCGATGATGAATATTATACACATATTGATTGAATCAGTAATAGGCCCTCCTTTACCAATGGAATGATTCAATACTTGAATTTTTTTTAGGGTAACTGGAATCATATCAGTAGTCGGAAGAAATTATTTAACATATCTTAAATATATAATTGAGAACTAGAGTAGTTAAAAATTCACCCTATTTGTGGAGTCCGACCTCCCATCCTGTTGAATAATTTGGGTTCTTATGTTACATTAGTTCTAAGACTCTAATTGGCCTTCTAACTATGGAATTATGGTTTTTACAATGTAATATTTATGGTAACTATTTTGAGTAAAAATTAATAAAAAAAGGGTTATCTAGACATGAATGATTATAAAATTCACTGAAACCCCCAGAATCAATCTTCTGGATAAACTAAATTCACAATAATGTTATATTTTCCTTTAAAAAATGTTGATCCTGATGTGAATCTCTCAAATGGTGAAATGATTGGTTTACCGTGTATGAGTCAATTTATTTCATATCCAATGAAAAAACTAGGTAACCTGACAATAATAAAAAAATAGTCAAAATGATCATATGTTCCTCAATAGTTCGTGTTCATATGAAATAATTCCATGTTATGACAAGTCCATGAAAAAAGACATCCTAAACAATGAATAGGGAAGGACAATTGTATTATCCATGGATATCTAATTGAGGATGTTTCATCCCATTGATAATGCCTTAATAAGTGAAATTATTCCTTTTTTTATTTGTAACTACAAGTAATTCTCTCATAAACAACACCCTGAACCAAGGTCATGTATTCATCCCATGACCATTGTAGAAAATCATTTATGACTAAAACCCCCTTTAGACGTAGAAATACCTCACCCACCTAACACATTTTTCATCAGGTGGGGAATGAAATGGTCTTGGTGTACCATCAACATGGTATGATCCAAACAAAAAATTCAAACGTTGAGGGCCTCCAAATTCAGAAACCACTAATTCTGCATCATCCATGGAAATAGGTAGTAAATCCAGTGGCACTTGATGCCACCGCCAACTACATCAGAATCATATACCCATAGCGCAACAATCACCAACATTAGTATCTAATGAACGGTGGACCTTGGAGTCAACTACCACTACTAAGAAGTTCAGAATCATTTAAGGTGGGCCTGTTTCAAATGATTTCACCGACACTATCCCAATTTTTTCACTCAATCTCCTAATGAGGGAACCACCAAACACATTTTCACCTATAAAATCCGTGAATGGGAAACATGGAAAACACATAAGGTGTATAAATCTTTGGATTACTAGGACTGTTCTTATATCCCCACTTTTACTAACAAATCATACATGTATATTATCAGTATCTAGAAAGAAGGCTCATGTTCCTACTCAATTGGAACAAGTATTTGGAAATATTTCTGCAGAAATCATGGGAGAGGTGAATATAAATAACCCCATGAATAAAGTCTATCATCATATTATTGTGGAACAATGAGTAAATAAGTGGCCTTAGTTATACAAATGAATTTAATACATCTACTAGTATATAGTGGAGACAGAATATGATAAGGCTTATATTCATGCACACGCTTTACAAATGTGAAATTCCATTCCTGAAATTGTTGTTGACACGCTTGGTATATTTTGAAACTAGTACAGATAAGAGGATTGAAACATACTCCCATCCTTATTTCCTAGGTAGAAAGACCCTATGGTCAACATGAAAATAAGGATTATTCAAAGAAAGCACAAATTTATTCCCTATCCTATATGATTGTTGACATTCTGCAATAAAGGAAGAGGCAGTACACCAAGATAGTATTCCTCTTCCAACTGGTAATCACAATGTGAGAGTGGAACGTTCCTAGGGATAGAGGAGCATTCTTTTCAAAATATACATGAGCCATACTCCAATGGATCGTGATTGGGCTTATATCCCCATTTTGAGCAGGGATCACCAACTATGACCGGCACATGTCTGTTTACATTCTCATATTTCTATTGGAAAATACCAGATGCATACCCCAAAAGATTACGATAAGGCTCATTTCCTCGTTCTGATCGAGTTCAACTAGGTGAGAGTGTCATATGCCTTGTGGTAGGCTAATATTCCTATCAATGATGCTACTTTTTATATTCCATTAATTCATGTAATCCTTGATAATATCTCAATATCCACCTATAAAATAACTTATCCACATCCTTCATAGGATATACAAAAGATGGATATTATCAATTCTCATATTCTATTGGTTCCTAAAATTATTCAAATAGGGAATTCATATTTAAAATTGGATCAAATCACTACTTTAACTAGGATTTGCATACATTTTCTAGTAACCACCCAAAAAATTTATCATAATCATTCCAATAATATTTATGGACATTATGGCATTATAGTATCCTCACAACAGTGGGATCATACACATATAACACAAGAATATTATTGAAAAGGTATGTTATCCTTCATACCATAAGCTCATATAAAAAAAAACTAAAAAGGATGATTAACGTAATCTAGAATGGAAGAAAAATGATGATATAATCCATAATATTTCAATTCTAGTGTCCTTGAGATTTTTTGAGACATATTCTTAACACCCCAAAGGTCTATCGACTCTTCAACCAAAGGAGAAGGAAATCACAACTACAATAGTACTCTTTGTGGTAGTGTGGAGATGGATCGTAGGGACACTACCCCTGACATTCTCTATGGTTAGCCTCACTATGGTGAAATCTCCAATGGGAAAGGATGTCCCCCCTTTCCCAGACATCCCCATGTAGAGATGTGATCAAAACATAAATTCCTTCACATAGAGAGGTGCTCAAAACATTATGATCAACCATATATTGGTATCTATCAACTACAAGAAACCCTTTTCTAAAGTAGGAAGGAGACCTACAGAAAAAAACCTATGTGTTCTGAACAAATAATGACATGAAAATTTTATGAAGAGAGACATGGTAATATAATATTGATCGATTTAGCTAGAACCAACCTCCCCACCAAATTCTCACTCCATTATACTTTTACCTATTAGATCCTAGATTATTTACAGAAGTATTTAAAACCCTATTTATGAAATATAATTTTGGGAAACTAGTCACTAATTGAATGATTAATATCTCACTTATCAAAGATAAGTGGGTAACCATTAAACCATCAATATTCGATACATTTATTTAGACATGGATGTTATCTTCATGTAATGAGAGACATAACCATAAAATCACAATTCAAATCTACAATGAGATTGATTCTATTGCATAATAGCTCTTCAGAAACTGATCACTGATGCATCAACATGTATTTGTATTATATAATGGTGAATGAATGGAGAATCTCACATTTCTAAATTTATGGAACAAAAAGAGTCCCCAAAAGTAGAATCCAATAATTTGGTAGTCTCTAGATAAACCAAAGGACTATGAAATGTTCTATCTAGTTGGTCACTTCAACAAAATGACACTACTTTAACAGTTCCATGAAATCACAAATAGAGGGAGTGTACAAGCAGAATATCATTTAATTGGTCCCTTAAAAGAAACAAGAAAACATTTCAGACACATAATATGATATTTATTTTTACCCAAAAAATTCATGAAGAAAATGACTACTATTATTAGCTTCCATTAGACACAGCTCACATATGAGAACATCTATTCAATATTTAATAGGTATCAATGGAACATTCAAAATAACCTTCCTAAATTTGAACATATCTCACTGGGTTAGGGGTATATCTACAAGTTCCCCCACACATCGGATCATTAATAACAAAAAAAATCATGGAAAAATCTATGGCAGTTCGATATCAAACTCTGGCCACTGGGGTGGGGGAAATTTCATCCCAATGTCTATCCCATGAATCACAAAACCCACAACTGCAATAATAATATCCTTAACACTGGGTTCAAAAAATTCCAATAAATTCATTGAATAGTGTCTATAGTACAGGGTAGGGTCATTTTCATTATCACCACCACTATAGAGAGAATTATTATTATCTAGGATGGGTGATAAATATAGATGGTTGGTATCCCATCCATTATTCCAACCTCAAGAATAACCTCTACTATTCGGTGAATGTTAAACAATAATGACCATAATATAAATCATGGATTATGTTTGAATGATGAGATGGGAGGAAAATGTAATGAGGAAAAACAACTCCATTGGTGTTGCAAGAACAAATTCCATAATATTTCAAAGGTTCCCTGAAACATCCAAGAAGCAGATAGTACAATATCACCACATTATGTTGAGAGTAATATGATAACTTCCATTTTGCTGATACACCTCTTTGAATTTTTCGATGTCAACACAAGTGATAATATTTATCAATACAAAAACTAAATGGAGAACAATGAGGAATATATAAACTGATAGGAGGATATGGATACATCCATAATGATTCATATACTTGAAACCTGAGAAGAATCCAAAACATGGAACATTTTAATAATGAGCTTCCACGTCTATGGTGGGACACTTCCAAATATAAACAGAAAGGTGTGGAAACATCCTAATCATTCCTAAAAAGTGCCTAAATTCATTCCCCTTGATGATTGAATGGAACAATGTGAGAATGATATAAATAATCTCAAACAAATCATTGAATATATAATCAATGGAAACAGTCATGTTATGTTTTATCTTTAGCTATGATGAATTATTATCCACAAACATATTAAGAAATATTAAATCCATCAGTTAGAGCCGCATTAGAGAATCAGACCACATTCAGATCCAAGAGGATGATATATATAACTGAGTGACTAGAAATTGATAGAAACATACCTCTATTATGGAGAAAACCTATCCCTCACCATGGAAATCATCAGATCTTGGTACATATCAGAAATTAGTATGAAATGAATATGGGTAAACCTCTTAAAACCATGCATGATCATGGTAGATGAGAGGCATCTATGAAAAATGTTCCTTTGAAACTAATCAACCCAATTGAGTCCATGGATAATTAAATGGACGGCATGGAAGAGAGATGTACACTTATGCTGCCTATGAAAAATCCATATCCCAATTCGGTGAATGAAGAATTTCCCTAACCCAATTTTGGGTGTCTAAACTTCTCCACCTCTTATGGTGTGGTATATCTTGTATATAATATTGTGCACATCGTCTCCCAATATTTCCTGATGACGAGACCGCAAGATCAAAAGGAGGCATGCATGTGGAGGAGATTTTGTAAATACTCCTATAGATCATTACATTATTTGGTACAATAGTATTATAATTGTATTAGATGTATGATGGGGATACGTTAATCGTCATTTCATTTACTAGTTCATAACCAATCTGAGCAAAACTATAATTTTCTACAAGATGAACTGTAAGGAACAAGAAAAACAAAGGGTGTATAAATTCAAATCCAAATATAAATTTTTAAACTATTCATTTACTATCCCAATCTCATTGGAACAATTTCTAGGAATTTCAATTAAAAATTTCTAGTATGATCTATTCACACTTCTTAACCCAATGAAATATCCAAGTTGATTACATGAGTTTACAGAATCAGCACAATGTATGGAAGATTCACTTAGGCAAACCTGAGCTAATCTCAACTCATGACATCCACACAAGGTAAAATTATCATCAATGAAGATACTACCACTATTACCCCTAAAAAGTTTATAACACCTTTCTAAGGAACTACACAGGACGTGAACCACCGACAAGCTCCTTTCGAGTGGTAATAACAGCACTATCATCCATATCTGAAAGAATGAAAATATCACCATCACCCACAATTTGAGGAACATATGAATATTGTATTATCCTTCCAAAACAATAATGTCATTGGTTATTTCCTTGAAACCATATAGAGTAACCTACTTAAGTTGCAATATCCTAGGAATCCCCATGTGGTCAAGTTCACCAATATTCCCAATGATTTACCTTTCCATAGAAGGCAGGTTTAATACATCCAGGATTTATATATCTTTCAGTAAACCTTCCACATAATGGTAGTGTAATGAACCAAAAATTTGAATAATATATGATTCCTCAATTTGTGTATTATTTTATTTTATACTCAACAAAACTATGTCCATTAATTAATTAATTTAGTGTAAATTAGAATGATACCATTGGTTTTCGACTGTTACATGACCATTGGTCAATATGACTATTGGAAACTAAACTCTTAATGTTATTATTGTTTTTTATAAATACAAGTGATCTGGGTTAATTAATACAAAAATAGGAGTGGATGGCCGCATCCCTTAGACTGGGGCCACATGAAACACATATTTTAGAGCTTGGGAATGAGGTATCATCTTTGTGATTTTCTTTGGACGAAGCCCAAGCTAAGATTCAACATGTGAAGCTTAAACATAATCGCCTACAAAGAATATTCAAGCTGATAGAAATCACCACTCGGGTAATGTTGTCTGAGCCACCCAAAGATTCTATCAACATAGCACATCTTACACAAAGGTCATATGAAGGTGTTATAAGGGGCTATGTAATGATACCGTAGATAATTTGTTTAATCCTTTTGTATAAATAAAATTGTTATTTATTATTATTGTAAAATTTGTGAATTTGAATTTAGAGAAGATCCATATTATTGATAAATTTTGGAAGAAAGGTATTTGTAATTATTTTTAGTATATTTTAAATGAGTAATAATGTAAAATTAGTTTCAAAAATGGTCTTCTATAATTATGAAGATTAAGAAATTTAAGGACTAATAAGATCATCATAATTTTTAGTGAATAGTAGAGTATGAATAGTAATATTACCTTTCTGAATAGTAATGCGACCAATGGAATAGAAGAATCACGTAAGAAAGTATAAATATTTTATAGGTATATTGAATGGTAATGTTATGTGAATGAATAAGTAAATAACTCTTTCATGAATTATTAGTTGAGTATTAGTATTTTATCCAAAAAAATATTGGTTTTACATAAAAATAAAATATATCATAATTTGAATTTTATTTTCATAAAATGTACATAATATTTGAATTTAGATCATTGATATTAGGTTAGGGTGAATTAATGAGTTTTTTGTAAAATGTTTTGTTTTTCGGGTAATATTAAAAAGACGGTTTTGAGTTTTAGTGTGATTAATGACATCATTAATGATGTAATAATGATGTAATCATTCTAGTAGGCTTTTTAATAGTACAATATGTTATTTGGTGTCTCAAGTGGACAATAACATGTGAAAATACCATTGGATAGCCCATGTTTTTGCAAATTCCACCGATAAGGTGTCCATTGGAAATTAATTAAATATTCCCTCTATAAATACCAACCCATTCCCTCATTAATTTCATTAAAAATTCATCATAAACTAATATCAATTATTTTTAGCCCCAATGAGTCCTACCAAGGTTCTTTAAATCCCCCCAAGGTCCCAACCTAATAAATTTTGAAGTTACTCATCAAGGTAAGGGAACCTATCACCCACCTCATATATGTCATGACTTCCTTAATGTTAAGTATTCTAGTTTCCATTTTTTATGTAAGGGTTTGATCTTCTATATTTTTAATAATATAAATTTAATTTTATATTTATGAGAGACTCTTTCTGATCTGATCAACTTGTTTTCTGAATTTTAAGAGATATCGTTAGGCTTTATAATTTTGGTAAAAGAAATCACATCTTCTCTATTCTTTCATGTCTCCTTTTTATGTCATATGTCATTAAAACATATATACCACGATCATATATAAAATTTATTCTATCCCTATACTTTTTCAGGAGTTATTTATTATTGGGTGACCCTTTTCCCATCTCTTTTAATGTTTTCTAAAAAAACATGTCATTTTGCTGTTATGCTTCAAATTTTGGTCTCAAAATCTCTCTCTTATTCTCATGAAATATTTGTGTTTTATTAATCTAAATACCCAAATTTGTTTTTATTTCTAGGGGTATTCATTTAGATATAAAATTTATCTTTTTTATTCTATAATTGAAATACATATAACCCTCACACCCTTTCTATGGGTTATAAAAGACATAATGATCTTATTTTTAAGCACTTTTAAAATACCAAAATTTTGAAGTGAAACCAATTTATTTTACTCGCTTTAGGTTATTTATGAAATGATTAATTAATATATATGTGGAACACAATAAAGTAAATAAATATTAAGAATGGTTCCTGAAATCTCTACAATTCATTCCGTAAAAAATTTAATTAATAGGGATGAAAAGTTTCATGATACCTTGGGGAATAACCTTGGTAATTTTTATGACACCATGGTGATGAAAAATTGTAATATGTTCATGAATGTTTAAATTAAATTTTGTATCCACTTATTCAAGTTATTATTAAACATATTTTCATTAAGATATGCATCTACTTTCATTTATCATTTTGTTATTTTTTAAATCATGTTCTTATTGATATCACAAGTAAACTGATTCCCTTACATTCCTTACTAGGCCTTCTCCTCACCCTTTCCTTTTATTTATGTATCTATGTTATGAGGTAAATTAATTATACTCAGTATGAACCTTTTATGAAGCCTTAAAAGTGTATTAGATTAATTTTTTATGTCTTTTTCATGAATTATGTTCCTAATTTCCAAGACACTAGACTTTAAAGATCATTTGTTTGTAAAATGTAATGTAAATTTTTTCTAATAAAAAGGTATGATGTCATAGTTGATATCAAATGTTATTTTAGTTATTTTTGAAAATTAGGCAATGAAAACATTAGTAATAACCATATAGAAAAGTTTAAATATAAAAAAAATTCTTCTTATTTTTGTCAAATTTTAACTAAGTTGTTTTTGAAAAAATAAATAGTAGTCTGGATATGAACATATGGATGTGGATCTGGAATATATATAACTTGGAGTGAAAACTCTGACAAGGAGTTTTGGGCTTGACCCGGGGTGTCCTGATACATGACAGTGTGCCTTGTTGTACTCCTAGTTTGACACTCCCGAGGGATATGTTTGGTTAATAACATGATTTTTAGGAAACATTGTGAAGGATTTATAGGGAAATGGAATTGTTTAATCATGAAGTTTTAAGACATCAAATACATTATTGTTAAAATATTCATAAATGAAATAAGATTCTAACAATGGTCTTATTATTTTAGAAAATAGAGGGCAATTGGATGAATCGTGAAAATGGTGATTGTAATGGACCATGCGATGATGACCCTCTGATGGAAGACAAAATGGGAACATTCATTAGAATGATGAACCACATAACTCATGTTATGGGAAATAACGTGAATCAATATGAGAGACTAATCTCCACACGAAGGAAAAACATTTTGTTGCATCATTTATGCTTCAACGACCACCATCCTCAATTGGATCTACTGAACCATTGATTTCTGGATAGTCAATCATCTCTATAGAGAAGATCGTTTCTAAGATCCACTGTTCAATGAAAGAGAAGGTCACCCTGGTTGTTCACCTCTTAAAGTGAGAAGATGATAAGTGGTGGGAACTGATTAAAAACACAAGGGCATGAGTAGACTTTGAAGCTATGGAGTAGGAAGAGTTTAGAGGGATCTTTTTTATTATGTATTTCCCATGTTCCATGAGAACCATAAAGGATAAAGAGTTTCTTCAGCTGAAGCATAAGAAAATGAATATGTGGGAAGATATGAGATGAACTTCCTAAGGATTTCACATTACACCTCTAGATTTGTCATGGATCCAAATGGTAAGGTTGATATATTCTTTAGTGGACTAAGAGCTCATTTGTGGATAAATATAGCCAACCGATACTATAATAGAAATGAGAAAATCGTGCAGAGTGCGATGAAAGTCGAACTGGAGTCTGGTGAAATCCAATGGTATCATAAATCCAATAAAATGAAAATATCGATGGATCCAAGCTTAGGGAAGAATTTTGATCTAGTAAGAAAAAGAAAGAATGTGTAACATCCTACATGTAATTAATTTGGGAAGAAGTATTCAGGGAACTGCCTGGTTGGGAGCGAGAAGTGCGACAAGTGTTGAAAATATGGCCATATCACATGGAATTATCGTTGCGAGGTGAAGCCCCAACTCCCAAAACACTAACGACAATGCGAAAATGGTGTAGGCTCTACTGGATTTCCTATGCAATATGTGTGGACAACTTGGACACTTTTCCAATCACTATCCAATTCTAGGGACAGTGGAGGGGAATCATCATTAGCCTCACAAAAATTCAAGGGTACAAAGTTATTCTTTTGAAATCACTATGGCTGAATTTGATGTTATAAATGATGTGGTGGAAGGTACTGTTGTTGTTCTTTCAAAAGGTATCAAGGATTTTTTTATTCTAGTTCCACTCATTCAATTTTTTCATCCATGTTTGCAAAGAATTTATAATCAAGCACCAATTATCTAAGAGTATATTTATCAGTCAAGAATATTGGTGGGATTATCCAAGAATAAACAGCGTTTAGAAACTCCAGTATTTACTTTATTGAGCATAATATTATCGCAAATCTAATAGTCCTTCCCATGAAGGAATTCAACATTATACTAGGGATAGACGGGCTCTTAATGTATAATGCTAATATCAAATGTAGAAGCAATAAAATATTAGTATTCTTGAATGGAAATCCTGTAGTCATGTCCCCAGGACAGATATCTCAACCTGATAGTTTTAAGGAATAACCTTATATATGCATCTTTATGTAGTTGATTGGTGAACAAGAATAAGGAAATGGGAGTTCAAGGAAAGAAAATGATCCCATCATCTATTAATTCTTTAAGGTATTTCATGAGGAGTTACCCAGACCTCTAACAAAAAGAGTGGAAGAGTTCTCCATTGAACTCGTACCTAGATCTCATCCGATATGAAATACCCCATATATGATGGAAAATGTTGAGAATGAAGAACTAAAGAAAAAACTCCATGATATTTTATAGAAGGTGTATATCCATCCATGTGTGTCTCCACGGGGAAAACCTATTCTCTTTATGAAGAGTAAGAATGGATCAATGTGGTTGTGCATTGAATATAGAAAACTAAATGGGATCACATTGAAGAAAAAATACACTCTCTTAAGAATTGATGACTTATTTGACCAATTTTTTGGGGTTCAATTATTTTCTAAGATTGATCTTCGATTTGGTTATCATCAATTGATGGTGAAGAAAGAAAATATTCTAAAAACTGCCTTCCGATCATGATATGTGCATTATGATTTTGTTTTTATGCCATTCAGACTTACTAATGCACCTACTAATTTTTATGGATTTATGAATAGATTCATTAAGGACTACCTTGATTACTTTGTGGTTGTTTTTATTGATGATATTCTGATATATTCAAAATGTCATGAGGAGCACAAGGATCATCGAATGGTGATTTTACAAAATCTGTAGAAGGAGAGGTTTTTTGGAAAGTTTAAAAAATGTGAATTTTGTGTAGAACAAGTTGATTTCTTGGGGAACATTGTTACCAATGAAGGAATCACAATTGAACCTGGAAAGAAAATTTTTTAAGAGGAGTGGATTCATCTTACAACAATCCTTGAGATTCATAGTTTCCATGGATTAGTGGGATATTGTAGGATGTTTGTGAAAATCTTTTCAGAATTTCCAATATATTAACAAAGTTAACTATAAAACGGTTATAGTTCATCGGGACAAAGGAGTGTGAGGAATGTTTCAAAGAGCTGAAGAAGATATTGGTTACTGCCCCTATGTTAAATCTTTCTTCAAGGAGAGAAGGATTCATTATTTTTAGTGATACATCTATGAAAGGTCATGGGTTCCTCCACATCTAAAATGAAAAAGACATTTCTTATGCATCTCGATAATTGAAGACTCATGAGTAGATCTATCCTACGCATGATCTGGAGCTGGATAGCATCATTTTTTCTCAGAGGATATAGAGTCACTATAAATATGGTGATAAATGTGATATATACATATAACATCAATGATTGAAGAATATTTTCACACAAAATGAATTGAACAAGTGACAAAAGAGATGGTTTTCACTTATTCAAGACTATGATGGTTCAATTCATTATCATCCTGGAAGAGAAAATAGTCACTAATGCATTAAGAAATAAAGACCATGTTGTTCATTCCATGATGAGGATTCATAGAGGACCTTTGATCAATGACCAATTAAAACAAGACATTGGAATTATAAGGGAAGGGACATCATCAACCCTAACCCAAATTATTTATCAAATGTCATTACTATAGAAGATCAAGAAAGCACAAAAAGAATATCTTTTGTTACAGAAGAAGTTTGAGGCTGTGAAGGATGAGAAGTTTCCTGAGTTCAATAATGATCAAGAAGGTGTACTGAAATTTTATATGAGACTATGTGTTCCATCTATTAATGAAATAAAGAAGGAGCTAATGGATGAAGATCATATATCTATTATCTCTACACATCTGGGAAGAAAATAAATGTATAGGGACCTTCATGATCATTGTTAGTGGGATAATATGAAATTGGAGATTACTGACTACACTTCAATGTGTCTGGTATATTATCAAGTGAGGGAAGAATGACAACTTCTTAAAGGGGTATTGCAAAAACTACCCATACCAGCATGGACGTGGGACAATATCACTATAGACATTATCCCTGGTGTCCCAAGAACATCCAAATGAAATAATGCGATATGGTTTATCATGGACCGTCTCACTAGGAATTCCCGTTTTATCTAAATTCGGGAAGATATATATCATGTTCAACTTTCCAGGATTTATGAAAAAGAAGTGGTAGGGTTGCATGGAGTTCCACTTTCTATCATATCTGATTGGGGTACAAGGTTTACATCAAAATTCTATGGAATTATTCAACAGGATATAAGCACTGAATTAAGTTTTAGTATGGCTTATCACCCCCAGAAAGATGTCTAATATGAAAAGACTATTCAAAAACTCTGGGATATGCTGAGACCATGGTCAATGGAATTTAAAGTAGGATGTGATCAACATCTCCCTTTAGTTGTGTTCTCTTACAACAAAAAATTCTCCTCGAGCATTCAAATGGCACCCTATGAAGATATGTATGGTAAGCTATGTTGGACTCATACGTGTTGGCATGAATCTAGTGAGAGACAATGTATTGGGACTGATCTTGTGCAAGAGCTGGCAGAACAGGTAAATTTAATCCAGCAACACATTAAGGCTACTCAGAGTTGGAAAAAATAGCTATGTCGACAACCGTCGAATGGATGTGGAGATTGATGTTGGTGACAAGGTCGTTCATTGAAAATCACCATGGAATAGATTCATGGGATTTGGGAAGAAAGGGGAGTAAATCCCTAGGTACATTGGCCCCTATAAAATCCTTGATCATGTAGGAGGAGCGGCCTATCAGCTTTTAGTTCCTTCAAATCATGACCATGTTCAATATGTCTTGCATGATTCCCTCTTGAGGACATACATACCCGACCTTTCACTTGTACTAAATCCAGAGGTGGTAGAACTGGATCATGAACTCTCTTGTGAAGAGCAGCCGATGGTGATCTTAGATCGTAGGGATAAGGTTCTACACAACAAGACTACCAACCTAGTTAAGGTGTTGTGGAGAAACCAGAAATTTAAAGAAGCCACGTGGGAACCAGAGGAGTCTATGAGGTAGAAGTAGCCACACCTTTTCACTTCAGAGGTTATGAGTTAAAATTTTGAGAAAGTATTTCTTAAGGGGGGACAAATGTAACGACCTGAACTTTTGAATAATATTTTTTTCCTAATTTTGTGTATTATATTATTTTATACTCAACAAAACTATTTTCTTTAATTAATTATGTGATTATAATTAAAATGAGACCGTTGGGTTTTGACTATTATATGATTGTTAGTCAATATGACTATTGGAAACTAAACTCTTGGTGTTATGATTATTGTTTATAAATACAAGTGATCTTGGTTAATTAATATTGAAAGAGGATTTGATGGCCTCATTTAGTAGACTCATGTCATATGAAGCACATCATTGAAAGCATGAGAAAGTGGTAGCATCTTTGGTCTTTGCTCTTGACTAAGCCCAAGCTGAGCATCAACATGTGAAACTTAAATAGAATGGGATGTGGGAGAAGATCAAGCAGATAGAGATCGCCACTCGGGAAATGTTGTCTGATCTGCCCCATGATTCTATCACCATGGCACATGTTAAACTTAGTTCCTATGTAGGTGTTATAAGGGGCAATGTAATGATACCTAAGTTAATTTTTTTAATTCATTTTTATAAATAAAATTATTATTTCTTATTATAGTAAATTTTTTAAATTCAAAATGTGCGAATAAATAAAGGATGAATTTATAGAAGTTCAATATTATTGATGAATTTTGTAAAAAGTGTAATATAAAATATTTTTCTAATACTTTAAATAATTTCTAATGTAAAATGATTTTTTAAAAATGGTCTTTTATAGTTGTAACAAGTAAAAAATTTAGAATCTAATAAGATCAACTTAATTTTTATTGAATAGTAACGTTTGAATAGTAATATTAACCTTATGAATATGAATTTGTCCAATGGAATAGTAACCTCACTTAATAATGCATAAATATATTTTACACATCTTGAATGGTAATGTGAAATAATAGAATAAGTAAATAAATCTTTCAGGAATTATTATTAAAGTATTAGCATGTTTTTAGGTAAATAGTGTTTTTACATAAAAATTAAATACCTCCTAACTAGAAATTTAATTTCATAAAATGCAATTTATATCTGAATTCAAATCAATGGTATTAGGTTAGGTAGAATTTATGAAATTTTTATAAAATATTTTTTTTGTGAATAGTAAAAATACAGTTCCATGTTTCGGTGTTATTAATGACATCCTTAATGATATAATAATGATTTAATCATTCTAGTTGACATTTGAATAATAATATATGTTATGAGGTGTCCCAAGTGGCCAATACCATGGGAAAGTCCATGGTTGTGCAAATACTACCGATGAGGTATCCCTTAGATATTAATTAAATATTCCTTCACTTTTTCTATAAATACTTATCCATTCCTTCATTAATATCATTCCAAATTCATAATAAAAAAATATCTGGTATTTTTATTTCCCAAGGAGTCATCGCAACGTTCCCTCAACCTCCCAAGGTCCCTAACATCATGCTTTCTAAGTAACTTTCCAAGGTAAGGGAACCTTTCACCATCCTATGTTATGTCATGACTTATTTATGTTATTCCTTCTAGTTTTCATTTTATTATGAGGGGGGTATATTATTCTATATCCATAAAAATTTCCATTTCATGTTTAATTGATGAGATACCCTTTCCACTCTCATCAACATGTATAATGAATTTTTAAGATACGTCACATGGCTACAAAATTTTGGTAAAAGAAATTGTATCTTCTCTTCCTTTTCATGATTCCTTTTTATGTGGTATGTCATTCAAACATACATCCCATGGTCTTATTAATATTTTATTTTGTCCATATACTGTTTCGTGTGTTATTTATGATTGGGTTACCCTTATAACCTCTCTTTTAATGTTTTCAAAAAAACATGTCATGCAGCTGTTCTGCTGAAGAATTTTCAACTCAAAATATCTCCCTTTTTCTCAGGAAATTATCTTGTTTTATTTATGTGAATACCAAAATATATTTTCATTTCAAGGGGTATTAATAAAGACATAAAATTTATCTACTTGATACTGGATTTTACATACTCATAACACTCACTCCCTTTCTGTGGTTTATAAATGACATAATGATCTTATTTTTTTGCACTTTTAAAACTTCAAAATTATAAAGTGAAACCAATTTATTTTACACTCCTTGGGTTATTTATGAAACATTTGATTATAATATATATAGATCACATGACAAAAATAAATATCAAGGGTGATCCCTAATAACACTCAAATGCATAGGGTAATGAATTTAATCTCTAGAGTTGACAAGTTTCACAACACCATGGGGAATAACCTTGGTAATTTTTATGAAACCTTGGGGATGAAACATGGTGATATGTTCAGGAATGTATAAATTAAATGTTATAGAAACATATTCAAGTTATGAGTTAAGTTGTTTTCATTATGATATGCCATTACATTCATTCATTTTGTCTTTCTATTTTCCATCAAGTTCTTATTAATATCACAAGTAAACTAATTCCCTTGTTTTCCTTACTGGGCCTTCTACTAACCCTTTCCTTTGATGTATGTCTCCAGGTTATGAGATGCAGTAATTTTACAATGGATTAACTTTTGATGAAGCCTTAAAAGTATATTTGAATAAATTTTTTATGTTTTTTTCATGTATTATGTTCCTAATTTCCAAGACACTATACTTTAAAGATCCTCTATTTGTAAAATGTAATGAAACATTTTGTAATAAAAAGGTGGGATGTCATAGTTGGTATCAATATATTTTTTAGTTATTCAATGAAATTAGGCTATAAAACATTAGGAATAACACTATAGAAAATATTAAATACCGGAAAACTTCCAGGTATTTTGGTTAAATATCAATTATGTGGTTTCCGAACAAATAAATCCCTCACTGGATATGACCAAGTAAATGTAGCTCTAAAACAAATGTACCTAGGAGTGAAAACACAGAGAAAGAAATTCAGGCTTGACCTAGGGTATCCTAGTACATGACAAAGGGCCTTGCTTATCTCTTGGTTTGACACTCCCAGGGGATATTATTGGTCAATAACATCTTTTTTATGAATCATTATGCAGGATTTATAATGAAATGTAATTGTTTAAGCCTGATGTTTTAAGAGATAAAATCATTTATAGTTAAAAGATTAATAAACGAAATAAGATTCTAACTAAGGTTTTCTTATTTTATAAAATGGTGGGAAATAGGAGGAACAATGAAAATGGTGACCACAATGGTCCATGAACTGATGACCCTCCATTGGAAGCTGGAATGGAAACATTCATGATAATGATGAACCAAATGACTCAAGTTATGGGAAATTACATGAATCAATCTGAGAGACTGATCTCACTACGAATGGAAAAAAATTATGTTGAGTCCAATATGCATAAAGGACCACAAAAAATTAGTGGATCTATTGACCAATTGATTTCCGAACAATGCATCAGCTCTATAAAGAAGATCTTTTATGTGTTCCACAGTTCAATAAAAGAGAAGGTCACCCTAACTGTTTACCACTTAGATCGAGAAGTTGATAAGTGGTGAGAAATGATTAAAAATTCAAGTCCAAGAGTGGAGGTTGAATCTATGGAGTTTGAAGAGTTTAGAGGGATCTTCATAAATAATAATTTCCCTCGTTCCAAGATAACTAGATTGGAGAAGGAGTTTCACAAGCTGATGTAGAAGGAGAATGAATTTATGGGAAGCTGTGAGATGAACTTCACAAGGATTTCACATTACACCTATGGCTTTGTAATGGATCCAAATGATAAGGTTGATAGATTCTTTAGTGGACAGAGACCTTATCTGTTGAAGAATCAGTCCAACTGAGACTATGACAACTATGAGGAGATTTTTTGAAGTGTAATGAAAGTCCAACTATAGTTTGGTGAGACACAATTTTATCATAAATCCAATAACACAAAAAAAAATGATGGAGCCAAGCTTAGGGATGAAATTTGATTAGGGAAGAGAGGGAATGAAATTGAAATTTCCCACATGTAATAAATGTTGGACGAAGAATTCGGGAAACATTCTAATCAGGAGCAGGAAGTGCTACAAGTGTGGAAAACATGGTTATATCGCATGAAACTATCATAGTGAGGTGAAGACTCAACTGCCAAACACTAATGAGAAATATAATATGTTGTAAACCCTACCTAATGTCCCATTATATAAGTGTGGACAACTTTGGACCTTTTCAATCACTATCCAATTCCAAGGGAAATGGAGGGAAATCACCATCAGCCTTAGCATCAGCCAATGGAACAAGGTCGTACTTTTTCAATCACTACAGCTAAATTTGATGCGACAAATGTTGTGGTGGTAGGTACACTTATCTTTCTCTCAAATATAGAAAGTAATTTGTTTGATCCCGGGTCTACACATTCATTTATTTCCTCTATGTTTGCAACTAATTTAGAATCAACCCTCAATTTTCTAAAATTATAGTTATCAGTCAAGACTCTGGGTGAGATTATCCAAGCATCGTCATTTTTTAGAAACTATATTCTTAACATTAGTGATCATAATATTATTGCAATTATAGTAGTTATTCCCATGATAGAATTAGACAATATAATAGGGATGGACTAGCTCTCAAAGTATAATGCTAAGATAAAATACATAAACATGGAAATCTTAGCAGTCTAGAATGTAAAACCAAAAAATAACTTCCAAGGAGATATATCTCAATCTATTATTTGTCTAGATGAACCTACTATGTCCATCATTGAGGAGTTGATCGATGAATAAGAAGATAGAAATTAGAGTTTAATGATAGATAATTTCCCTATATTCTATGAATGTGTTGACGTATTTTCTGTGGACTTACATGGACCTCTCCACGACAGAGACATAGAGTTATCCATTGAACTCGTACCTGGAGCCCATAAGATATCAAATACCTCATTTTGGATAGAAAATGTGGATTTGGAGGAATTAAAGAAGCAACTCCAGGATTATTTGTATAAGGGGGTTATCCATCCAAGTGTGTCTCTTTGGGGAGAAGATGTTCTCTTTGTGAAGAATAAGGATGGATCAATGTGGTTGTGTATTGATAATAGAGTACTGAACAGGTTCATAGTGAAGAAAAAAATACCCAATCCCATGAATTGATGACTTATTTGAACAACTTTGTGGGGGAAAATTATTCCCTAAGGTTGATATTTGATCTGGTTATCATCAATTGAGGGTGAAGAAAGATGATATTCCAAAAACTGCCTTCCGATCAAGATACAAGAATTATGAGTTTGTTGTTATACCATTCGTAATATTAAATTAACCTTCTATTTTTCTAGATTTGATGAATAGAGTCTTTAAGAAATACCTAGATATCTTTTTTTTAGTTTTTATTGAAGATAATTATAATATATTCTAAAAGTTTCAAGGATCATGAGAATCATCTAACAGTGATTTTGAAAACTCTGTCGAAGGAGAGGGTTTTTGGAATGTTCAAAAATATATTTATTTTGGTTACAATATGTTGCTTTCTTGGGGAACATTGTAAGCAATTAAGGAATCACAGTTGACCCTACCCAGGAAAAAGCTATAGTGGAGTGGTCTCATCCTACAACAGTCACTAAAATTCGTAGTTTCCTTGGATTAGAGAGTTATTATAGGAGGTTTATGATAAACTATTCATGACTTTCTAATCCCTTAACCAAGTTAACTCGAAAATTTGTCAAGTTCATCTAGACAATGGAGTGTGAGAAATGTTTCCAAGATATGAAGAATATATTGGTTACATCTCCTAGGTTGACTCAACCTTCAATTGGAAATGGATTCATTATTTTTAGATATGGATCTCTGAAAGGGATTGGGTGCATCCTCATGAAAAATGAAAAATTCATTTCTTATGAATCACTACATTTGAAGAATCACGAGAAAAACAATCCTATGAATGACCTAGAGATAGTTGTTGTCATTTTCTTCTCTGAAGATATGGAGGCACTATCTTAATGGGGAGAAATTTGATATATACCCAGACCATGAAAGCTTGAACTATATTTTCACACAAAAGGAATTTAACATGAGACCATGTAGATGGTTGTAACATCATAATGACTATGATTGTTCAATTCATTATCTTCCAGGAGGAGTAAACAAAGATGCTTATGCATTAAGCAGGAAATGCCCAGTTCTTCTTTCCATGATGAGTATTCAAAGAGATCCTTGGATAAATTACCTAGTAAAGCTGGACAAGAGAATTATAATGTAAGGGAAATAATCAACCCTAACCCAAATGACTTCTCAAACGTCATTACAAGAGAAGATAATGAATGATATGAAAGAATATCATTTGTTATAGATGAAATTTGAGGCTATTGAGGATTAGAAGTTTCCGGAGTTCAATATTGGTCAAGAAGGTGTACTGAAATTTCATACGAGACTGTGTGTTCCATCTATTATAGAAATAAAGAAGGAGCTGAGGGATGAAACTCATAACTCTACATTCTCTATACACCCAGGATGCATGAAAATGTATGGAGACCATCGTGATCATTATTAGTGGGATAATATGAAAATGGATATTGGTGACTACACCTAATGGAGCCTGGTATATTAGCATGTTTAGGAAGAATGACCACTTCCTAAAGGGTATTGCATCCACTACCCATACCTGCAAGGAAGTTGGAAAATATCACTATGAGCATTGTCACTAGTCTCCTGAGAATTTCCAAATGAAACAATGCGATATGGGTTATTGTGGACTGTCTCACCAAGACTGCACATTTTATCTTCATTCAGGAAGATCTCCCTTGATAATATTTTTAGGATTTTAAAAAAGAAAATTGTAAAGCTACATAGAGTTCCACTTTTTATGGTATCTAATCGTGATCCATGGTTTACATCAAAACTTTGCAGCAGTCTTCAACACACTCTGAGCACTAAATTGAATTTCAGTATGTCCTATCATTCTAAAAATGATGTCCAATCTGAAAGGACTATTGAAACACTCGAGGATATGCTAAGAACATACTCAATGAAATTTAAAGATGGATGGGATCAACATCTTCCTTTAGTTGAGTTCTCGTACCCCAACAACTTCCACTAGAGTATTCAAACGGTACCCGATGAACCTCTATATGGTAATAGATGTAAAAATACTACTTTTTTTTGCATCAAGATGGTGAGAGAAATCTTTCTGGGATAGAACTTTTGCAAGAGATTACAGAAAAGGGTCATGCCATCCCACAACACATTAAGGCTGCTAAGAGTTAGCAAAACTGCTATGCCGACAACCATCAAAGGGACTTGGAGTTTGATGTTGGTGACAGTTTATTTTATCAAATATCACCTTCGAAAAGAGTCCTGAGGTTTGGGAAGAAGGGGAAGCTCAGAACAAGGTACATTATCCCCTATGAAATTCATGATCGTGTAGGATCAGTGGCCTATAAGATTGCACTTCCTCCACATCTAGCACAAGGTCATGATGTATTCCATGTATCCCGCTTTATAAAGTCATACCTGACCCTTTACATTTACTAAATATAGACGTGGTATGATTGGAACACGACCTCTCTTATGAAGACCAACTAGTTGATATCTTTGATCATAGGGATAATGTTTTAGGCAACATGACTACCCACCTTATCTAGGTGTGGTGTAGAAACCAAAAATGTGAAGAAGCCATGTGGGAACCAGTGGAGTCTATGAGGTTGAAGTACAAACACCTAATCTCTTCAGAGGGTATGAGCTAAAATTTCTGGATGAAAATTTTTATGGCGGGAAGAATGTAATGACCCGAATTTTTTATTATTAATTTTTTCCCTAATTCTATGTACTCTATTATTTTATAATAAAAAAACTATTTTCATTAATTAATGAATTTTGTAATTTAAAATAAGACCTTTGGGTTTTGACTGTTATATGGCTACTGGTCAAAATGATCATTTGAAACTAAACTATTAACGTTATGATTATTGTTTATAAATACAAGTGATCAAGGTAAATTAATATAGAAAGGGGAGTCGATGGCCTCATCCAGTAGGCTCGGGTTATACGAAGCCCATCTTTATGAGATTGGGATGGAGGTATCATTTTTGGGCATTACCTTGGACCATGCCCAAGATGAGTTTAAACATGTGAATATTGATCAGAATCATCTATGGGAGACGTTCATTCTGATAGAAATCACCACTCGGGAAATGTTGTCCGATTCCCCCAAGATTCTTCGACCATAGTACATCTTACACTTAGGTCCAAATTAGATGTTATAAGGTGATATGTAATGAGACCATAGTTAATTTGTGTAATCATTCTTTATAAATAAAATTATTATTTCTTGTTATGGTAAAATTTGTGAATTTCAAATGTTTGGATAAATATTGGATAAATTTATAGAAGTTCCATTTTATTGATAAATTTTGAAAAAATTGTGTTTTAAATTATTTTTTGCCCAACATAAATAATTAATAATTTAATATTATTTTCCAAAAAATGTTCTCCTACAGTTGTGACCAGTAAGAAATTTAGAGTGTTATATGATCATCTTAATTTTTAGTAAATATTAATGTATGAATAGTAATATTACCCTGATGAATAGTAATGTGACCAATGAAATAGTAACATAAATGAAGTATGTATAAATATATTTAAGGAATCTGGAATGGTAATGTAATATAATAAAATAAGTGAATAACCCTTTCAGAAATTATTAGTCAATTATTAGTATTTTTATGGGTAAATAGTCTATTTACATAAAAATCAAATATCTCATAATTAGAATTTTTTTCATAAAATAGATTTCATATTTTAATTCATATCATCTATATTAGGTTAGGGTCTTCTTAGTAGATGTTTATAAAATGTTTTTTTGGTGAATAGTAAAAATACAGTTTTGAGTTTTGGTGTGATTAATGGCATCATTAATGATGTAATAAATATGTAATAATTGTTATCGACATGTGAATTGTAATATATGTTATTAAGTGTCCCATGTGGCCAATACCATGGGAAAATACCATGGTAAAATCCAATAGTTTTCTAAATACCACCAACGAGGTGTCCGTTGGAAATAAAATAAATATTCCCTCACTTTTTCTATAAATTCAAACCCATTACTTCATTAATATAATTCCAAATTAGTCATCAATGAATATCTGGTCTTTTTACCTCGTAAGGTTCCCTCATTCTCCCCATGGTCTTAACCTTAATGCTTTCGATGTTACTCTTCAAGGTAAGGGAACCTTTCACCCTACTCATTTAGGTCATGACTTCCTTTACGTTATGTCATCTAGTTTCCATTTCATTATGCGGGGGCTTTTTCTTATATATACCTAATATTGTACACTTAATGATCAATTTATGAGATACCATTTACACTCTCATCAACTTGTTTTCTGAATTTTTAAGAGATGTTGTTTGGCTGCTGAATTTTTGTAAAAGAAAACATAGTTTCTCTTTTCTTTTATATTTCATTTTTATGTGGTATGTCATTCAATCTTCCATCCCATGATATTATTTAAATTTTATTTTTTCCCTATACTTTTTCATCTTTTATTTATGTGTGGGTGACCCTTGTCACCTCTCTTTTAATGTTTTCTAAAAAACATGTCATGTTGTCATTATGCTGTAGAATTTCCATCTCAAAAACAATATCTTTTTCTCACGAAATATTCTTGTTTGATTTATGTGAATAGAAAAATATATTTTCATTTCCAGGGGTATTCATCAAGATATAAAATTGATCTACTTGATTATGTAATTGATATACATATAACCCTCACTCCCTTTCCATGGATTATAAATGAAATAAAGATCTTATTTTTAAGCACTTTAAAACATCACAGTTTTGAAGTAAAACTCATTTCTCTTAATCTCTTTAGGTTATTTATGAAATGTTTGATTATGAAATATTACTATCATAAGAAAATAAATACATATTAATGGTGCACCTCGATAGCGCTCTAATTCATTATCTAAAGAATTAAATCTCTTGAGATGACATGTTTCACGATACACTGGTGAATAACCTTGGTAATTTATATGACACATTGGGGATGAACCTAGGGGATATGTTCATGAATTTATAAATTAAATGTTGCAGCAAAATATTCAATTTATTATTAAAGTTATTTTCAATAGGATATGACTCTAATTCCATTTCTCATATAATTATGTTTTTCATCAACTTCTTATTGACATCACAAGTAAACCGATTCCCTTAATTTTATTATTGGGCCATCATCTCACCCTATCCTTTGATGTATGTCTCCAGGTTATGAGATGCAGTACTTTTTCTTATAATGAACCTTTTATAAATCCTTAAAAGTGTATTATAAGAATTTTTTATGATGTTTTCATGTATTATATTCTTTATTTCCATGACACTAGACTTTAAAGATCCTCTATTTGAAAAATGTAATGAAACATTTTGTAATAAAAAGTAAGGATTTCATAGTTGGTATCAAAGGATAGTTTTTTTATTCATGGAAATTAGGGTATGAAATCATTAGGTATAACATTGTAGAAATGTTTAAATATTGGGAAACTTCCTGGTATTTTGGTCAAATATTTTGTAAGTTGTTTTCGAACAAATAAATCCCTATATGGATACGGACAAGTGGATGTGGCTCTAGAACATATGTATCTAGGAGTGAAAACACCCACAATGAGTTTTGGGATTGATTTGGGGTATCCTAGTATATAACAATAGGCCTTACTGAACTCCTGGATTGACATTCGTGGGGGGTATGTTTGGTCAATCACAAGCTTTTTATAAATCATTATGAATGATTTATACAGAAATGTATTTGTTTAAGCATGATGTTTTATGAACTAAAATCCTTTATAGTCAAAAGAATTATAAATGAAATAAAATTCGAACTAAGGTTTTATTCATTTAGAAAATGGAAAGAATTATATGATGGAAGCCGGAATGGAATCATTCATGAGAATGATGAACTAAATGACTCATGTTTTGAGAAATAACTCGAATCAAGATGAGAGACTGATCTCACCATGAAGGGAATAGAATTATGAAGTCATTTATGCATCTACGACCACCAAAATTTAGTTGATCTAATGAATCATTGATTGCTAAACATTGTATTAGATCAATAGAGAAGATTTATTCGGTGATCTGGTGTTTATATGAATAGAAGGTAACAAATAATGCTTACCACTCATATGGAGAAGTTGATCTGTGGTGGTAACTGATTAAAAAAACAAGGCCAATAGTGGAGGTTAAATCTATAAAGTTGGAAGTGTTCAAAGGGATCTTTTTCAATAAGTATTTCCCTCATTCCATGAGAACAAGAATAGAGAAGGAGTGTCTTGAGATGAAGCAGAAGGAAACTGAATTTATGAGAATCTATGAGATGAACTTCACAAGGCTTTCACGTTACACCTCATGATTTATCAGGGATCCAAATGGAAAAGTTGATAGATTCTTCGGTGGAATAAGACCTCATCTGCTAAAGAATCTGTTGGTCAGAGTGGATACTCAAGAGGAGGGGGTGAATTGAGTTCCAATAAAAATTTCTATTAAAAATATTTCTCTTAAAATACCCCTATTTATAAACAAGTTAAAATGTAGTGAATTTATATAGATTGTAAAAGTTCAATTACATTCTCAAAGATTGATTAGCTCTCAGTTAATTTTATTAGAAGATTAAATTAACTTTTGAAACTAACTTACTGGTATACAATAAGTAAAAAAACTTTCTAATTTAACTATCAATGTAACTCAAAAAAATGTATTTCAAAGTAATTAGTAGTGAAATAAAAAATATATATAATTATTTAGACTTAAACTAAAATGCACAGAAGATGTAACCAAGAGTTTCAGTCTCAAGCTGAGACATAGTCCTCTCAAACAAATTATATAAATTTGATCCACACCCTAGAACGAGGTAAACAACAGTGAAAACACTGTTCAGGTACAATGAACTCTACCAAGATTCTATGTGGGAAAAAACAACATCTCACAGGCTGTCCAGGTCTTTCGTGACCTCTACCACTATCCATAGTGGGATAAAAGGGAGTTATTGAGTTTGGATGAGGATTCAGAAATCCTCCAGCTTAGCATAGGAGACAGTGTGTGTTAGAAATATACAGACTATACACACTTCTTGAAATGTAAATAAATGAACCACTAAAAGAATAGATAAGAGTTTAGAATTATCTAGTGTTGTGATGTGCAGATCTGGAATCATTTGATTTATCAGAAATGCTTCTGAGTCCTTTGGTTTTTCTTTTGAAAAACAGAGGGTCGTTTTCTCCTTGTTTTTTGGTTCAAATTTATCATCTTGAGTGCATGAAGAGTTCATGGTGGTTCTTTACTCATGATACAACTTGTTTTCCCCTCTAGAATGAGTGGCTTCGTGTATGTCCAGTGTTCTTCCAGTATGAATGTAGCTTTTTTCCTTTTGTGTGAATTCACTACATTTGAATGATGTTTAGACCAAGCCTTTTCACCCTTCACGTGCCTTCTTCATTCTCAACTATTCGGTCTTTGTCCTTACTTTTATAGCTTTCAGATCTGGTAAAAAGAATGATTACATTTTTCATGGGTACTATGGATGGTTCCCTAAAATGCCAACAACTATCATTAAATATCATTAATTGCATTAAAAACATCAAATATAATTGTTTCATAATATATATAAATAGTATTGAGAGTTTAGAGTTTGACTTGTCAGTCATTCATTAGTAGTCTTTTGTAGGTATAAGTTGACTCTATGTAACAGTGACCTTCTATCGTAGCTCTTTGATCATGTACTGGTAGCTCCTGGTATCAGTAACTGTTTGAACTTGTATCGGTAGCACTTGGTATTGGTAGATGCATGAACTTGTATCGGTAGCTCTTGGTATCAGTAGATATTTGAACTTGTATCAGTAGCTCTTGGTATTGGTAACTTCATCTATCGGTAGAATTTTCATTTATCGGTAGCTTGTTTTGTATCAGTGGATTCATTGCGTTAGACTTGTTCATATCGCCAGACTTACTCAATCGGTAACTCGGTAGACTTGTTCTATCGGTAGCTCAGTTTCTGTCAATAGCTATCTGTATTGGGGCACATGATCTATTAGAGACATGTGCTTACTTATGGAATTATACACACCGATAGGTCTACGTATTGGTGACCTTTGTCTATCGGTGACTATGTTTATCGGAAGACTATGTCTATCGGTAGACTAAGTCTATCGGAATCTATACGTATGTCAGTGACTTAACACTTCTGTTTTATATAGAACACATCCGATTGAGTTATAATTAATTCAAAACTCATATAATCATAGATAAACAATGATTAACATATTTTAAGGACTATTTTAATATAATTATCAACTTGATCATTGATTAAAAGAAATAATATATAGATACACACTCTTTGAGATTATCAAAGTATTTGAAATCATAATTGGGATTATCAAAACAGGTGTGGTCAACAATCTCCCCCTTATTGATAATCCCAACTTATGATATTATAATCTCAAAATAATGAGAAATTGTATCTGAGGATATATCATTAAATTCAATTGTATCAGAGAAAACAATATGAGATGTGAAATATGCAATGTACCAGAGGTAGAATTAAATGCAATGGTATCAAAGGTACAGAGCATATTTCTCTCCCTTAGAATATTAGCTCTCCCATAGATAATATTTCTCCCACTTTCTCATAAAAGTTATTATTCTCAGATATAATTTTTCTCTCTTTATAATATTTCTCCCCCTTTGTGATAATCAAAAAGTGGGAAACAACAAAGATAAAAGGAACAAAAGGAGAAAGAAAAGAAAACCATTTGTATTTCATGTTGCAAAAAGGTATAAGGAAATAAAACAAAATATAAGGGATTCGTATCAAATATCTTAGCCACCTATTCAATCCACGTCCTCAATGTGAGATTTTCCCTTTGGATCAAAAGAGGATTCAAACTGTGTGGATGGAGGTGAAGGCTTAAGAATTTCAGAAATGATCACCGGGGGATGAGCCATTGAAAATTTTCATGGCCTGTACTGAGTAGTTCTTTGACTGGTCATAGGAGTAAGGCTTCAAATGGCTTTAGCTGGAGTCATCTGAACAGGAGAAGCAGTAGAGGCAGAGGCAGGTAAAGCTGGAGGTATAATCACTGGCCTAGCATCAACATGCATGAAAGGAAACAAGAGATTTTTGAAATCTATAATTATTCCTCCTCCCCTCTCCCTAGCAGATATGAAATCATCCTTGTTTTTGATGAATTTGTCCAAGGCTGGAGTCAATTCCCTTAGCTTGTTGACTTGTTCTCTGAAGGATTTATTGATAGGAGGTAACTTCAGGTTTTCTAACAGAAGTTTGAAGTGATTGTTGAGATAATGCTTGGTATAAATCCTTTGAAAATAGTAGTCTACCTTTTCTTTCACTTCTTCTTGAGAGGAAGAAGCTTCACTCATATAGTCCTGATCTATCTCTATTATTTCTCTAGCTGAATCTCTATATAAATCACCACTTTGATCAAATCGGATGAGTCCATAGAGCTATTGGATGATGTTGAACCACGCTCCTCCTTCATCACATCTCTAATCTGATCCAAACCCACTGCAGGTCTACAGGCAAGAGAACAAACAACGAAAGATACTATTTCCTTAAATTTTTTGGTCAACCCACTGATGAGATTTTGACTTGGGAATCCTAGGTGCTGACATAATATTTCATGGAGGTTTTAAAACCTTCAAAAACTGATATCATCTGAATCACAACACCTTTGACATAAGATAAATGTTTATCTTCTTGAGATTTTGAAATAATATAAGATTCTAAAGAGATAACAGATTGTTTAAGAGCTTCAACATCCTCTTCCAGTCCAGACAACTGATTCTGGAAAGCTATAAATTCATCCAGTATCTCTGCAACAATTTTTTAGACATTACAGACAAGAGAGAGTTCAAAGTACTTTTACAAATTTCTCAACTCTTCCAAAAAACCATGCTTTAACTCAACAATAGAATCACTAAAATACTCTTTCAGCTAATTCTTTAAGGATTAAAGATCACCCATGGTAATCACATCAATAGGTGCAACCACAACATGTACCCTTTCAGATACTATACTAGCCACTGAGTCATTCAAAATCGATTGAATGGATGGCACCAGTGAAGCTTCCATTTTCTTTATTTCTTCCAGAAAACTGATTTTGAGATCAGATATGAGCTTTTCCAGATCATGAATTCTAACCACATCTTCGGGTAACCACTCAGTCTGAACATGATAATTGATTTTTGGTCTATTTAGGGATGCCTCATTATCAGAATCAGGATAGTCCAATCCACAAACCACAAAACCTGGGTCTTCTGGCCAATCCTCATCTTTAACAGCCACTGAAACACTACCAAATCTGGTTTGATGCTCCCCCACAACTAGTGCATTGTCTTGTACGGTAAGAGCATTCTCAGCAGGTCTTTCTTCCTCAAAAGAATCTTATACTATCAACGTCATTGCTGCAACAACTGCAACAGTAGGAGGCTCTTCTAGGTTAGACACAGGTCCTTCCATCTCACCCACTACTTCTTTAACAGGCACAATTGAGCTTCCAATCAATGGACTCAGACTTAATCAAACAGAATCAGATTCTTCAGATTCATTTTCCCTTTCTCCTTTCTCTAGGACTGGCTGGTCTTCCTCATTATAAGGAGTTTCTTTTTCTTCTAAAACATCCTTTTCTGAAGACACAAATTCAGCAGCAGGACCTGGGGGAAAGACCGGATCCCTTCCATAAGCCATAGAAGTATCATCTTCATTAGTCTCATCACGGTACTCAGGTTCTTCTTTATTAGGTCCTAGGCCTGGATCACTCACATCCTAAGGCATTGATCGATGATTCACAGGAATGAATTTATCATACACCTTCTTGTCACCATTAACCCATTCTCTTCTCCATGGGTTTCTGTTTATCTTAATATATTTGAAAATTGTTCTTGTGATACAAAAATTATTCTTTGCTACCACTGTCTCATCCTGAGAATCAACTACCCCTTTCACTTTGATCATTATTGAGATCAAATTGGCAATGAATACGACATTTTTCTTTGATTTTGTCCTGGCCATGTCCTCCACTTGAAACATTAGAAATCTGCACAGATTAACTTTCACACAATTTCTCAAGAGATATAGGAGATAGATATCTTGATATCCTAAATTCGGAAAGTCCCCTCTCCTTGGTATTAAGACATGCTGAACAAATTTGAACAGTAATATGTTCTTTCCATTCATTTCAGCATCCACAACTTGTCTTTTATTTCCACTACTTGTGAGCTCTTCTAGGGCAGTTTCATAATCGAATATATCACGTGTAGGTGGTATTTCTTTTGATACATATCCAGAAACACATTTGTGTGGAACCATCAAGAATTCAGCCAACTCAAAATATGAAAAAGTTATATCCTTTCCATTCACAAAAGAAATCACTCGATTCTCATCTTCTGACTTCTCAAAGCTCACAAACTCATTAAATTGTTTCACTATCTTCAGATAGTAGGGGCTATGATTGTTCAAAAAGCAATCTACCCACTTTTGATATTCCAACACCTCGAGCACTAACAATTTTCTTTTCTAGCCAACAACCTTTCCACACACAGCTCTTTTTCGATCACAATGATTATATTTTTCAAATGCACTACTAGGAATATGGGATTTTGAGCCCCTTAACCTATAGAGACCGCCATTGGCGGTTTCTATAGGTTACCAATAGTGACCGCCAATGGCGGTTGCTACATTTCCTTAAAAAAGGGGGCTTCCGCGCCCCCTCCTCTCGCGGAGCGCCCCCCCTGTTTTCCCCCCTCCTATCGCCCGCGCCCTCCCCGTCGCCCGCGCCCTGCCCAACGCTGCATGCCATCCCCGCCGCCCCACCCTCCCCGCCGCCCCACCCTCCCCGCCGCCCCGCCCTCCGCCACCCCACCCTCCGCCGCCCCGCCCTCCGCCGCCCCGCCCTCCGCAGCCCCGCCCTCCCCCACCCCACCCTCCGCTGCCCCGCCCTCCGCCGCCCCACCCTCCGGCCGGCCGCCCTCCCCCTTCCCCACCCTCCGCCGGCCCTACCCTCCGTCGGCCACCCTCCGTCCTCCCTCTGGCCACCCTCCACCCTCTATCCGCCCTCCGGCCACCCTTCGGCTGCCCCACCCTCCTCCGGCCACCCTCCGCCCTTCGGCTATGGCCGCCCTCCGCCCTACGGCCTCCCTGCGGCCTCCCTCTACCCTCGGACCTCCCGCCACCTGACTCCGGCAGCCCGGACGCCCTCGGGCTGCCCTCGGGCAGACCTCCGCCGTCGTCTGGCCTTTTTCCTCTAGCCCCTCCGGCCTCCGACCTCTTCCCTCGGCCCTCCGCCCCCTCGTCCCTCCCCCCCAGCACCTCGAACACCCCCACCCCCCACACCCCGCCAACCCCCATCCCCTTCCTCTTAGTCCCCTCCCTCACCGGACCAGCTCCGGCTCCGGCTCCCCACCGCTACCTCTCCTCTCGCAGCACCGCCTTCAGCTCCCTTCCCTTCCAGGTTTTTAGTACAATTAGGTATGACATGGGATTTCACATACATTATTATTTTATAAATTGTCCACAAACAATTAATTAGTATTTTTTTAAATAAATTTGATATGAAAAATAAAAATGTAATTATAAGAGTTTGACTTGTCATGGAGAAAAATATGTTCGTTGTGAAAATACGGATACAGTTCATATGGATGTTGATGCAAGGATGAATGATCCAATGCATGAAATGCTTACTGAAATGGTACGTGGGTTGGATCCTGAAGGCATTGACATCCAGAATCTTGAGACCGGTGAGATAAATCTTCTCTCTGATGCAGATCGTTATTCAGTGAGGTTTTATGAAGCAATTGATGGTGGAAAAACAGAATTATATCATGGATGTACTTCATTCAATAAATTGTCGTTTATCGTGGAGTTTTTGTATTTGAAGACATCGAATAATTGGTCATACACATCATTCGACATGCTGTTGGTGTTATTCAAAAAGGTTCTTCCATTCGACGCTAAAATTCCGGAGTCGTATTACCATGCTCGTAAGCTGACATAGAACATAGATTTTACATATGAGACCATATATGCATGTACAGACAACTGTATGTTGTTTAGAAAGGAAACTGGCCATTTGGATATTGTTATTGTTTGTGGTGCTTCCAGGTGGAAAGAGAACAGGGGAAATCAGACTCATCAATGTCAGATTGTGATACAGGGGAAACCGATTGCCGTAAAGCAAATGTGTTACTTTCCCCTTAAACCAATGTTGAAAGGATTTTTTATGTCATCTAAAGTTGCTAATTTAATGATATGGCATGCAGAAAGAGGTTATGAAAGTGATATGTTAACCCACACGAAAGACTCTCAAGCATGGAAGGATATTGATAAGAGACATCCCGACTTTTCCGAAGATATTCGTAATGTCCGATTGGGATTGGTAGCAGATGGTTTCAATCCATTAAAGTCTATGGTTGGTGAAACTCATAACACATGGCCCGTGGTGTTGGTTCCTTATAATCTTCCTCCGTGGATTTTTATGAAGCAACAATTTATATTACTTTCCACTCTTATTGATGGACCTAAAATTACAGGGGATAAGATTGATGTTTACCTTCAGCCATTGATTGATGAGTTGAATGAATTTTGGGGTGATGGTGTGATGACTTATGACTGTGAAACGAAGTAAATGTTCAAACTGCAGGATGCTTTATTGTGGACAATCAATGACTTCCCAGCTTATGGAAATTTATCAAGCTGGAGTACGAAAGGGGAATTTTCTTTCCCTTTTTGCAATAAAAGTAAAAAATCTGTATGGATTCAACATTCCAAAAAATGGGCATACATGGGTCACAGACGTTTTATCCCCCCTCAGCACAGGTTCAGAAAGGACAGAGTAGCATTTGATGGTTCTAGAGAGTTCATCCCAGCACCAAAGCTCATGACAGGAGTCGAAATGTTATCATAGATTGAGGAAGAAAACATCCACACGGTATATGAAATTCAGGATTTGGTGGCTCCTCCGGTACGTAATATTTGAGCTGCGGGTAGGCTGTGCAGTCACAATTGGAAAAAGAAAATTATTTTTTATAGTCTTCTGTATTGGAAAACTAACATGATGAGGCATAATTTGGATGTCATGCACATTGAAAAAAAAATGTTTATGATAACATATTGTGGACCATTTTAGGTGTTAGTGGGAAATTAAAGGACCATGTTAATGCACGCCGTGATTTGGTTGAAATTGGTTTAAGGAAATAGTTGCATTTATAGTTAGTTGAGGGAAACAAGGAATATATGCTTGATGCACAGTATACGATGACTACAAAGGAGAAAGAGACATTTCTTTCCATTTTTAAGATGCTCAAGGTGCCTGATGGTTACTCTTATAATATTTCAAAGTGTGTGAATCTGACGAGCAAGATATTGCAAGGGTTGAAAAGTCACGACAATCACATACTACTTCAGTAGTTGATTCCAATCGTAATTTGTTATTGTTTATACCCCAATGTTGTCAGCTGTTGATTGAGATGTGTAATTTTTTTAGACAGATTTGTTTATGAAATCTACAAATGAGTGATTGAAAAAGTTTACAGGACTGAATTGTACTTATGCTTTGTCACATTGAGAAAATATTTCCCCCCCCCATTTTTCGATGTTATGGTCCATTTGACAGTGCACCTAACTAATGATGTAATGGTTGTTGGTCCAGTGCAATTCAGGGGGATGTATCCTATTGAGCGGTATTTGAGTACATTGAAACGATTTGTACGCAACAGAGCTCGTCTGGAGGCATCAATAGCCAATGGTTATTTGATGTATGAGTGTACTACTTTTTTTGCAGAATATCTTACGTATGTTGAATTAAAATTAGATAAGCCCTCTCGGATTTAGGATGGTCCAGTTGAATAAGGAACCACATATGATATGGACAACATCGAGTGGATACAAGTGCATCAATATATCATGTTCAATACTCCATCAGTTGCACCATTAATTCAGTAAGTATCTTATCACTATTATTGTTTAACTTTTACATGTTTTTTTTGCATATGTTGATCATTTAAACATTGCGTTATCATTTTCAGAAAAAACATTAACGAGATAAAAGAAGAGATTCATCCTGCGACTAAGTTTCAAATTCAACAGTCTCATTATGCGTCATTTCATGATTGGTTCAAGGATTATGTACATATAAATTTATTTTCATTATGAGTGAAGTATTATAGTAATTTCTTTCATTATATATCATTATTGAATTCTATGAATTATGTAGTTTCATAAGCTGAGGGAGTTAGGGGACCCCACGCTAACTGAAGAATTTATCCAACTGGCTGAGGGTCCATCTATAACGGCTCGTCGTTATAAATCTATAGATTCTAATGGTTTTCGATTTCGCATTAAAGATTTTGACGACAAACGAGCAACACAAAATAGTGGCATCGGTTGTCCATTTGTCGATTCTGGTTATTACTATGGTCAATTGATAGAAATCATTGATGTTGTATACACACACGGGTTGAAGTACATATTGTTAAAGTGTAATTGGGTTGATCTAGTGCATGGATGTAAAGTCGATCAATATCAGTTTTCATTGGTGAATTTTAAATATATGTTATACAGAAATGAATGAGTTGATAATGAACCTTTCATTTTGACATCACAAGTAGAACAAGTATTCTTCGTTACTTTTCCTTCGAATCCAAGTTGAAAAGTTGTTGTCAGAATGTCTCGGCGATGAGTGTTTGTATTTGAACAAGATGAACCCGAGACTGTTCCTTTTGATTCCCAACATCATGATCAACATACCGTAGTTCAACGTGAAGAAGATATTTATTGGGTCAGAGCGGCTGTTGAAGGAGAAATGGTCTATTTTCGTGCTTAATGAAAGGTATAATTTTTTTCCCACTATTCATCCTAAGATATCATAAATTATCTAAACATTTTATAAATTTTTGTAAGTTTAAATCCTCACTTTTAGAAGTTTATTCAGTTATAAATATTTATGGTAATTTAACTCATGTTATATTGATGTTATTATCGGTGTATTTTCTCATTGAGGTATTCTTCATTTGATTCATGTGTTGTTTGAATTTTTATTAATTCAATTTGAAATTTGGCTATGCATTGATTGGTTTTGTACATAATTTGTATATCTATTTTGTGAACTCTCTGATTTTTTAAAATTCATTCATAACTAATTATTCATTCCCTTTTTGTTTGATTAAAAAATGTACAAGTTTGATTTTTTTTAAACAATCCAATTTTTCATTTGGATACTTTGGATAGTCCCCTTACTAATGTTTTCCATGACTGCAGGCATGTCAGGGGAAGAGGCAGAAGATCCACATCATCCATCTAAGGAATCTACGTCTCAGGGTCGAGGTATGTTGGAATGTCATTGTCTGTATTTTTTATGTAATTAATAAACATATATATATATATTTATAACATCTGTCATTTTTTATATAAAATTATTTTCAACAGGATCAGACTCGACTGCTTCTTCCTCTCGCAGGAGAGGCCCTGGTCGTGGCATATTATCAGGGAATTCTGAGATGACTTTTGATGTTTCATTTGATGAGGTATTTCATCTTGTGGGACAAAATTTCGCAGCATTTATTCGTCAGTTGGGTCATATCATATGTGATCCACATCGATTTCCATTGACCATGCGTGAATGGGCTTCTATCCCTCAGGACACATTAGATCGTCTTTAGAGGGTGGTTCAGGTAAGAAGACCATTTTACGTTATTCCCTATGTATAAACAACAAGAACATATGTGATTCGTTTTCTTTAATAGAAAAATTTTAAAGTATGTCCCGATGAGTTTCGGCCAGTGTGTATGAGAAAATACCGTAAGATGTGGAAAGACTATAAAGCCAAAGTCAAGAGGAACCAAAGGGTACCAAATGTGGGTGCCCCAGACATTCTAGAAAAAGTCCCGAGAGGTGTCCTCCCGGCTCAGTGGCGTGATTTAGTTTCATATTGGTATACTGAGGGTGTTGCGGTTTTTATATTTATTTTGGTATATATATTTTAAAAAATGTGTTATTTGTATGATGTTTGAATGAATTGAATGTAGGAGGTGTCTACATGCCATTCTTAGAATTGAGCGTTGCAGGGACCACCTCACAGGCGCGGGACTCATCACGTGTCTCATATCCGACATGAGGTATTTATTATTCATTTTTTAATTTTTTTAATTAATACGGTTTTGTGTTTATATTATATTCATATATAGTTTCGGGAGCAAGGTGCACCAACTGATAAAATGTCGTTGTGGATGAGGACTCGTGATCGCAATGATCCAGAGGCTGCAGCATTGTTAGTATGTTCTTTTACTCATTACCAATACTTACATAAAATATTTATATTAATATATGTATATATATTTAAATATTTCATAGGCTCGATTTGAAGTTGAATTAGAACATCTTCTAGAGGACCAGCGACAGCTTCCCATGCGAAGGGATGAGATATTTCATCACATCATTGGTCGGGACAGACATGGATATAGTTTGACCTATTGGACATGGATTCCTCATTCTATAGTGTCACGCACTACGGTTGTCGGTCCTGCTGTTGATCAGATGACACAGCAGCTATCAGATTTCGAGGCACAGCTACGAGCTTCTGAGGAGGAAAATGCGCAATTGGCTGCTGAGGTTAGAGCACTGCGGGAATATGTGCGTCCAGGTGATGGTGCAGGGGATCACACGATGTAGGTTTATAGTGTATTTATTTATTTAATTTAAATTATTTTTGTTATGAAAATATTCATAATTTTTATTTGTTGTAGGCCCCTGGCCCACCGGATGGAGGTCAGTGATGAACACGCATGACAGATCATATTCAAGAGGTGTGTTACTACTATTAATGGTAGGGTTGTTATTGATATTTATGTTGGGCTTCTAGTGAGTTTTTTTTGTTATTTGGGGGTATCATATGTGTTTTGGCCTCATGCAATGATTGTGTACATGAATTGAGAAGTAACCATGAAAATGAATATTGATTTGTATATTTTTTTGTTCATTTAATTTTCCATGTTTAGAATTGCATGTTCTGTAATATTGATGAAAAAAATACTTGATTCCTAATATAAATATTTCAACTTGTTTTTGATGAATGAGCTGAGTTCAATATTTGTAGTCCCAGGCCTACCCCGGACAGCCCTCCCCGCACTCTAGACAATCCTCCCCGCACCCCGGACAAGCCCCCCACCCCGAACAACCCCCCCCCCCCCCCCCCCGCACCTCGGACAGCCCTCCCCGCACTCCGGACAGCCCTCCCCGCACCCCGGACAGCCCCCCCCCCCCCCCCCCGCACCTCGGATAGCCCTCCCCGCACTCCGGACATCTCTCCCCGCACCCGGGACATCCCTCCCGCACCCCGGACAGCCTTCCCCGCACTTCGAGCATCCCTCCCCGCACCCTAAACAGCCCTCCCGCACCCCAGACAACTGTCCCCGCACTCCGGAAAGCCCTCCCCGCACCCCAGACAGCCCTCCCCGCACCCCGGACAGCCCCCTGCACTCCGTACAGTCCTTCCCGCACCCCGAACAGCCCCCCGCACCGCGGACAACCATCCCACACTCCATACAGCCCCCCCCCCCGGACAGCCCTCCCGCACCCCCGACAGCCTTCCCCGAATTCCGGACAACAATATAATTATTATTCTCAACGTGTAAACGCAGAAGACACTTCAATTGGATGACATCAAAGGATGAGTGAATTGTGATGTGTTCGAGCAGACAACACGTCAATCGGACGTGTCGTGTTCCCGCGGTGACCGGGAATGCCGTTCTGGTGTCATAAACGGCCAAAACGGGCGTCTAACGGTCAAAGTCAGAGCGGACGACATCGGATTGACCAGAAATCATAGGAAAACAATCAAATTATTATTCCTGATGTGTACGCACAGATGGCATGTCAATCAGACGTGCGATCTGTGTGGTAGGGCTCATTATGTGTTCTTTAAGTGTTGTGCTCGCTTCATAAATGCGCGTGGGGGGTCCAAATGGGCCGAACGACGTCCGAATGGCATGAAATTAGACGACATCAAAGGTTGAGTGAATTTTGATGTGGTCGAGCAGACAACACGTCAATCGGACGTGCCGTGTGCCCGCCGTGATCGGGAACGCCGTTCTGGTGTCATAAACGGCCAAAATGGGCGTCTAACGGTCAAAATCATAGAGGACGACATCATATTGACCTGAAATCATATGAAACAATTTAATTATTATTCGTGACGTGTACGCGCAGACGGAACCTCAATCGGACATGCGGTCTGCGCGGTAGGGATCATTATGTGTTCTCTAAGTGTTGTACGCGCTTCAAAAACGCGCGTGGGGGGTCCAAATGGGCTGAACGACGTCCGAATGGCCTTAAATCAGACGGAATCAAAGGGTGACTGATGTTTTATGTAGTCAAGCAGACAAGATGTTAATCAGACGTGTCGTGTGCCCGCGGTGACCAGGAACGCCGTTTGGGTGTCATAAACGGCAAAAACAGGCGTCTAACGGTCAAACTCATAGCAGAAGACATAGTATTGACCTGAAATCACAGGAAAACGATCTTATTATTATTCATGATGTGTATCCTCAAGCTTCACATCAATCGAACGTGCGGTCTGCGCGGCAGGGCTCATTATGTGTTCTTTAAGTGTTGTGCGCGCTTCATAAACGCGCGCGTGGGGGGGGGGTCCAAATGGGACGAACGATGTCCAAATAGCCTGAAATCAGACTAAATAAAAGGGTGAGTGAATTGGGATGTGTTCTAGTAGACAGAGTGTCAATCAGACGTGTCGTGTGCCCGCAGTGACCGAGAACGGCATTCTGGTGTCAAAAACGGCCAAAACGGGCGTCTAACGGTCAAAATCATAGCGGACGACATCAGATTGACCTAAAATCACAGGAAAACAATATAATTATTATTTTAAATGTGCACGCGTAGACGGAACGTCAATCGGACGTGCGGTCTGCGCGGTAGGTCTCATTATGTGTTCTTTAAGTGTTGTGAGCGCTTCATAAACACGCGTTGGGGGGGGGGGTCCAAATGGGCCAAATGATGTCTGAATGGCCTGAAATCAGACGACATCAACGGGTGAGTAAATTGTGATTTGGTCAGGCAGACGGCACATCAATCGGAGGTTCCGTTTGACAGCGGTGACCGGAAAGGCGTTTCTGGTGTCACAAAACATCAAAAACGGCGCGAGACGGTCGAATTCGGAGAAAACGTGCTCCGAATGACCTGAAACCACACGAAAACTTTATTAATATTATTCATGACGTGTAGGGGGAGACGGAATGCCCATCGGAGGTGCGGTGCAGACGTTACGTCTGAGTGTGTTGTTTTTAGCATCTCGGCGCGCACTAAAACGACGCGTTGGGGGGGTCAAAACCACCCGAATGACCTCAAAATTCCATGAAACCGTACAACAACAGCCTTTGTGCAATTTTTGAAATGGTCGGGATGACGGTACATCAATCGGAGGTGTCGTTTGACCGCGGGGACCAGAAACGCGTTTCATGTGTCATAAAACACCAAAAACGGCGCGAGACGGTCGAATTCAGAGCAACCGCGCTCCGAATGACTTGAAACCACACGAAAACATTAGAAATATTATTCATGACATGTAGGAGGAGACAGAGTGCCCATCGGAGGTGTGGTGCACGCGTTACGTCTGAGTGTGTCGTTTTCAGCAGCTCGGCACGCGCTAAAACGGCGCGTTTGGGGGTCAAAACAACCCGAACGACCTCAGAATACCATGAAACCGTACGAAAATAGCCGTTGTGCAATTTTTGAAATGGTCGGGCAGACGACACGTCAATCGGAGGTTCTGTTTGACCACGGTGACCGGAAACGCGTTTCTGGTGTCAAAAAACACCAAAAACGCTGAGAGACGGTCGAATTTGGAGAAAACGTGCTATGAATGACCTGAAACCACACGAAAACATTAGGAATATTATTTGTGATGTGTAGGAGAAGACGGCGCGCCAATCGGAGGTGCGGTGCACGCGTTAGGTCCGTGTGTGTCATTTTTAGCAGCTCAGCGAGCGCTAAAACGGCGCGTTGGTTGGTCAAAACCACCCGAACGACCTTGGAATGCCATGAAACCGTACGACAACAACCGTCGTGTGATTTTTGAAATGGTCGGGTAGACGAAATGTCAATCGGAGGTGCCGTTTGACCGCGGTGACTGGAAACGCGTTTCCGGTGTCATAAAACACCAAAATCAGCGCGAGAGGGTCGAATTCGGAGAATACGTGCTCCAAATGACTTGAAACAACATGAAAACATTAGGAAAATTATTAGTGACGTGTAGGAGGAGACGACGTGCCCATCGGAGGTGCGGTGCACGCGTTAGGTCCGAGTGTGTCATTTTCAGCAGCTCAGTGCGCGCTAAAACAGCGCGTTATGGGGTCAAAACCACCCGAACGACCTTGGAATGCCATGATACCGTACGAAAACAGGATTTGTGCGATTTGTGAAATGTTCGGGCAGACGACACATCAATTGGAGGTGCGGTTAGACCGCGGTGACCTGAAACGTGTTTCTTGTGTCATAAAACACCAAAAACAGCGCGAGACGGTCGAATTCGGAGAAAAAGTGCTCCGAATGACCTGAAACCACAAACCAACAGTAGGAATATTATTCATGACGTGTAGGAAGAGACGGAGAGCCCATCGGAGGTGCAGTGTGCACGTTAGGTCCGAGTGTGTCGTTTTCAGCAGCTCGGTGTGCGCTAAAACGGCTTGTTGGGGGGTCAAAACCACTCTAAAGACCTCAGAATGCCATGAAACCTTATAAAAACAGCCGTTGTGCAATTTTTGAATTGGTCGGGTAGATGGCACGTCAATCAGAGGTGCCGTTTGACCGCAATGACCAGAAACGCGTTTTCGGTGTCATAAAACACCAAAAACGGCGCGAGACAGTCGAATTCGGAGCAAACGTGCTTTGAATGGCCTGAAACCACATGAAAACATTATAAATATTATTCGTGACGTGTAGGAGGAGACGACACACCCATAGAAGGTGCGTTGCGCGTGTTACGTCCGAGTGTGACGTTTTCAGCAGGTCGGTGCGTGCTAAAACGGCGCGTTGAGGGGTCAAAACCACCCGAACGACCTCAGAATGCCATGAAACCGTACGACAATAGCTGTTTTGCGATTTTTGAAATGGTCGGGCAGACGGCACATCAATCGGAGGTGACGTTTGACCGCGGTGACCGGAAACGCGTTTCCTGTGTCAAAAAACACCAAAAACAGCGCGAGACGGTCGAATTTGGAGAAAACGTTCTCCGAATTACCTGAAACCACATGAAAACATTAGAAATATTATTCGTGATGTGTATGAGGAGACGACACGCCCATTGGAGGTGCAGTGCGTGCGTTACATCTGAGTCTGTCATTTTTAGAAGCTCGACGTGCGCTAAAACGGCGCGTTGGGGGGTCAAAACCACCCGAACGACCTCAGAATGCCATGAAACCGTACGACAACAGCCGTTGTGTGATTTTTAAAATTTTCAGGCAGACAGAACATCAATCGGAGGTTCCGTTTGACCGCGGTGTCCGGAAACGCATTTCTGGTGTCATAAAACACCAAACACGGCACGAGACAGTCGAATTCAGAGCAAACGTGCTCCGAATGACCTCACACCACAATAAAACATTAGGAATATTATTCGTGACATATAGGATGAGATGGCGCGCCCATCGGAGGTGCAGTGCGCGCATTACGTCTAAGTGTGTCGTTTTTAGTAGCTCGGCTCGCGCTAAAACCGCGCGTTGGGGGATCAAAACCACCCGAACGACCTCTAAATGCAATGAAACCGTACGAAAACAGCCTTTGTGCGATATGTGAAATGGTCGGGTAGACGACATGTCAATCGTAGGGTCCGTTTGACCGTAGTGACCGGAAACGAGTTTCCTGTGTCATAAAACACCAAAAACGGCGCAAGACGGTCGAATTCAGAGAAAACGTGATCTGAATGACCTGAAACCACACAAAAACATTAGGAATATTATTCGTGACATGTAGGAGGAGACGGTGCACCCATCGGAGGTGCGGTGCGCGCGTTACGTCCGAGTGTGTTGTTTTCAGCAACTCGGCGCGCGCTATAACGGCGCATTGGGGGGTCAAAACCATCCGAACGACCTCGAAATGCCATTAAATCGTACGACAACAGCCGTTGTGATATTTTTGAAATGGTCGGGCAGACGATATGTCAATCGGAGGTTTTGTTTGACCGCGGTGACCAGAAACGCATTTTCGGTGTCATAAAACACCAAAAACGGTTGAATGACCTGAAATGATAGCATTTCTTAAATTGGGGGCTTTAAATTATTATAACACCATGATTTGATGTCAGATTTAATTTTATTATATGTATATAATAACAGAATAATTATTTTTAATTTACGTTTATTTTTTTTGTCTTATTGTAGGTTTTTTGAAGCAGAAGATTGAAATAGATGGACCTGCTCGGATAGTTGAAGCACGTTTATCGTTTATGATAATCTTTATGTTTATCATGTTTGAAATTGTTTTCCATTTTTTACTATTTTTATCTTGTTTTATCTCTGATTCTGCACCGTGAAGAAAAAAAACAGAATTCGTACATTTCATTAAAAAAATGAAAAATATTTTATTTAATGTTATATATATATATATATTAAAATATTTTATTTAATATATAGATATATATATTTTATTTAATAAATATATATATAAAAGAAAAATGGTTTGTTCAATATTATATATATATATTTCTTTAATATATATATATTTATTTAAATATTTTATTAAATATTATATATATAAATATTTTCATTAATATGTATATATATAATTTTTATTTAATGAATATATATATATATATATTTCCTTCGGTAAGAATTTTTTTTAAAAAAAAATTTCCAGTGTAGCGACCGCCAAAGGCTGTCGCTATAGGCCGACATTTCGGCCACCTATAGTGACCGCCATTGGCGGTCCCTATTGCCCTACACCGACGGAGTAGATGTGACCGCCAATGGCGGTCGCTGGGCGGTCTCTATAGCCCTATAGCGACCGCCAATGGCGGTTGCTAATGCCCTTATTTTTAGTAGTGATATTGGTTTACTGGTCGCCTACCTGATCTTGTTCTACCAACACTACCACTTGCTTCTGGATGGGTCTTCTGCTTCTTCGCATTCGGTTCATCAATGTCATCTTTGATGGCATGAAGTTTGGTTTTCGAATGATTCAGAAGCTAAGGTTTGAGGGTAAAGGGTTTGAGGCTCGGTGGATTGAGAAGTAACTAGGACTTAGTTTTATCATTTAGGAATCATAAAATATGTAATTTAAATATCATAAGAATAACCGATTCAGATTCTGGAGATAGAAAGAAGTTTAAAACAACCCATACTCATCTGCAGGGTTTATCGGTGAGAATTCATATCAGTGAGGTCCATCAGTGAGGTGTTACATTGGTGAGGTTTTTACATCGGTGAGGTAAATCGGTGAGGTTTCCACATCGGTGAGGTACATTAGTGAGGTTTTTATATCGGTGAGGTACATCGGTGAGGTTTTCACATCAGTGAGGTACATTTGTGAGGTTTTGACATTGGTGAGGTACACCGGTGAGGTTTTCACATTGGTGAGGTACATCGGTGAGGTTTTCACATCGGTGAGGTCTTCACATCGTTGAGGTACCTACCGATCAAGGTTAATCTTTCCTAACTCATGTCTAATGGAACATAACCTATCTTAACATAAAGGTTTGGTGAAGATGTTAGCTAATTGATGTTTAGTACCTATAAATTCAAGAGTAATATAACCTTTTTGGTAATGATCTATCAAAAAGTGGTGTCTTACATCAATGTGTTTGGTCCTAGAGTAAGATATAGGGTTCTTCGAAATTTTTATTACACTAGAGTTATCACAGTTGATAGAAACATGGTTAAAATCATATCCTAGTCCAAAGGAGTGTGTTTCATCCACAGAATTTGTGCACATCAACTACCACCAACTATATACTCTGCTTCGGCAGTGGACAAAGCTATAGAATTTAGCTTTTTACTACACCATGATACTAAGGATTTTCCCAATAAATGAAATGTTCTGGATGTGCTTTTTCTATCCAACTTGGAACCAGCAAAGTCATCATCTGAACAACTCATTAGCTCAATAGATTGTCCTTTTGGGTAAAACAAACCTAAATTTACAGTGTGTTTAAGGTACATAAAAATTATTTTAACAGCAAGAAAATGAGATTACTTTGGATTAGCTTGAAATATTGTACACATACACAAACTAAACATAATATCTGGTCGACTACCAGTAAAGTAAAGTAAGCTTCCAATCATACCCTTGTAATTGGTTTGATCCACTGTTTTCCTAGTTTCATCTGCATCCAATTTACAGACAGTACTCATAGGAGTATAAATTTCCTTAATATTATCCTAACCAAAACATTTTAAAATATCTTTTTTATTTTTACTTTGATTCAAAATAATACCATTTTCATTTTGAAAAACTTGAAATCCAAGAAAATATTTGAGTTCTCCCATTAAGCTCATTTCAAATTCATCTTGCATGTTCTTTGAAAAAACAGTACATAAAGAATGTTTAGAAGATCCAAAAATAATATCATCAACATAGATTTTTACTATCAAAACGCCTTTATAAATTCTTTTAATAAAAAGAGTTGGATCATCAATCCCTTTTGAAAAACCTTATGAAATAATAAAATTACAAAGTCTATCATACCACACTCTTGGAGCTTGTTTCAAACCATATAAAGCTTTAGATAGCTTGATAACTTGATTTGGAATATGTGGATTAGTAAATCCAGGTGGTTGTTCAAAAAAAAACATCTTCAATTATGAAACCATTTAGAAAATCACATTTGACATCCATTTGATATAACTTGAAATTCAGATGAGAAACATAGACATGTAGGATCCAAATAGCTTCTAATCTTGCTACGGGGGAAAACGTTTCCTCATAGTCTATACCTTCTGTAACACCCAAGATTTTTATGAGTAATATTTTGTTTTTATGTTTTATATATATATATATATATCATCAAATGAATATTTCACTACACACTAGCTTGACTTACATTACACGCAATCACGACCTTCCTCGATAGCTTGCGTTGTACGCAATACCGAGTTTCACTAAACGACGATATGCTATTATAGCCGTTATGAATAGTAATAACCACTTTTTGAAATTTTATCTTTCAAAATGGACCTCATTTTTGGATATGGAATACCGAAATTAGCCTAAGGTGAAATTTTGGTATTTTTCTGAAAACATTCAATTTTTGATGAATAGTGAAACCACTAAGTGGTAGGTTAAAAACTGAATTTTGCATAAAACTTAATTTTACCGCTTGTGTGAATGGAATTTCGAAAATTCGACAGACATGGTTGATATCAGTATGTAAAATTTTGTTCAATGAGATAAAAATAAATTTTTGGTGAATAGTAACTTTTTACTTTTTTTACAACGGTTAATAGTAAATAGGGTAACTAAGGGTAAATATGATATTACTATTACCCTAACACATGTCCTAATTCTATTGGATAAGTGTAATTAGACCCAAAACAACCTTATAAATATAATATGACCATTTAGGTCCACTTGGAATAGATTATGACATTTAATATTATTTTATTTAATGAATAGTTAAAATAGTTAAAATCAAAGTTTAATAACTAAAACATTTTTAATATGGGGTTATACATAAGATAAATTCGACTATAAATATTCATTAGAAATATAAAAATATTTCCTACATAATGATATTTTATTTATAATTTTTAGACTTTAAATAAATTAATTTATTTATGACACAACGATGATGCAGTAATTACCCTTTTAAGGAAATGTTAACATAATTGATGTTATAAATGCTCAAATAAATGTAATTTGAGACTTTTCATGAATTAATCTAATTTTCAAGGTTACTATGACATATTAGTGTTGATTTAATCAACTTGTTTCGAACATATAATTCTGTTATGACTTTCAAAAAAATCATATATCAAATAGTGTCAAAATTGACACAAAATAGTTTTTAAATCAAATATTATATTATTAATTGATATTTTATTCCTAAAAAATTAAGGTTCGGCCAAATGACTTAGATAAGGATATATATATTAATAATAAACAACTTGGGGTTCGTTTTTCATGTTATACTAAGTGTATTAACCATATAGTGTATGAAAACAAAAAGTCATGGTAAAAGTTAAATTATTTAACTTAGAGTTAAATCTAATTGATAAGGTTAAAATAATAACCTAAACTTGTCTAAATCATATTGTTTGATAGTATTTCGACCCATACCCACTTTAGCTTCGAAATAAGACCCTTTGGAACCATTATAAACCGATTTTGGCTTTAATATAAAATAATATTTTGAGATATTCCTAAGGTGCCCCTCTCCTCTCTTATAAAAGGGCACCTCCTCCCCCTCCTCCTCACACCAATTTGAGCACTCAAGCTCGACAAACCCCTGCCAAAATCCATTCTCCACTTCCCTAGAATAATCTTAGAGGTCTTGGTCTTCTTTAAAGACCAATCATAGTTCCCTATGTGGAGGATTCAAAGAGGCGTTCCAAAGAAGAGGTAATATCCATTACCGATCTTTTCAATTTCTTTCTTCTTCAACTTCATTAGTTGTTTCATGATAAAGTAATAAAATCAGTATTAATTACATACTTATATGTTATTATAAATATGAAACAACCCTAATTCACCTTCTATCCATCCTAGGGAAAATGAAATCACCGCACGTGCGTACGTACGGAATACCGTCTCCACGCCGTGGTGTAATCTATTTTCCACCATCACCTTACAAGGATGGGTATAATGGTGTAATGAGTAACTATTTATGATTATTATAAAGTAATATTGATACTGAAATAATATATATATACTGAAATACAATTTCACGATCATAGGAACGATATAATCACTCGTGTGTACGTACGGAATACCCTCTCCACAAGGTGATGCGACTCATTATACATGATCTTGATTTCATAATGATTATATATATGAATTTAATGAATTAATATGATATATACTACACTAATACCATTTTGTAAATGAGGTATCTATAACCTAAAGATAAGAATACGAATTTATTCGACAAAACACGCATAAGAACAAAAAGTTATAAACACCCGAATAACAAGTAGCAATGAAATATTACTACTAAGAAGCTAAGAATATGACCATATATGATATCATAAAAATAAGTATGATTCTGGAATAAGTCAATAACATTATTTAAATCATTAAACAGGAGGTTCGGACACTTACAAAGCATGTCGGACCTAAGTTAAGGGAAATATCACAATCTCATTTTTATCCGAAATTGTTTATACATTGGAATTTACTGGGATGTATTTTATCAACCACATCAATGTTCCCTCAATATGTAATATTGTTTCCATCCACTTACAATAGTTTAAATCCAATTTTACCCTTCGGTGAGTTTTTATTAAAGAATATGAAAGAAATATTTTGTCATTTTTTCTACGAGGTACTTTTTGACATTTCCGACAAAAGTACGAAGAATGTTTTTTTAACGTATACGGCATGAATGGATTTTTAAAAAATTATTTCCAAGAAGATTCCTTTACAAGTTTTCAAGTTTATTTTTAATCAAATTCTTTTTGTTTAAAATTGTATGGCATGTTATGAAAGGATAAATGTTTTTGAAGTAGAACGAATATTTTCCTCAAGAATGGAGTTCAAGAGTTTTATCAAAATTATTTTCCATCTAAGACAATATAGGGTTCTGTTTCTATCCCTATTATTACATGGATTTGATTATGTTGTGATGGAAATATTTTTATGAATTACTTTATCTTATATGAATGGTTTTATGATGTCACGATGTTTAAGATTCCCATTTTTATTACATGGGTTATGCAATGATGTATGATTTAAGATTTTGTGGCACACATAAGAATGGTATCATTATGAGATTGGTGGGACCTATATCTCCCTCCAACGCATTGGGTAAAGATTTTATATCTCATGAGATAGACATGGCTTGAACAGAAGGTTATTTCGGTTCAGTGATACAGGACTGAAACGAGGAGTGAACTCGGTTCAGAAATGGACTTTTTCCGCTAAGATAGTCTTGGAAATGAGTCATGACTAACAAGAAATGATTTTCCATGATTATGTGTGCATTCCACAAAGATTCAGGTTTTATGTTATGATTATGGGGATCTCATTTTCACTTCTATGATTTCTTCCATGTTAAGATATTATGATCTCTTTTGCAGGCTATGATTTTCAAAAAGATATGATATGATATTTATTTCCTTTATTTTCCCTTGCTGAGCATTTGAGCTCACCCTTTTTTGTATGTTTTCTTTTCCCCATGTCAGGAAGATGGATATTAAGTATAATATGCTTAAAGGGACCCTAGATATGATGAAATAAATGGGAGACACTGTATAAGATTTATGAACCAGTTGTTTATGTTTCCCAGTTTCGAAAGACACTATACCTATACGGTCCTTTGTGGTTTTGTCATATGTTTTAATAAGTCCTCTTCAATTTTGAAGTATTAACAATGTATGTAAATTATGGGTCATTATAGTTGGTATCAGAGGAAAAAGAGGTAGGAATGTATCCGATCCTTGGGAACTCTCACATGTGAGCGTTGGACGAAGCATGGCTCTCCGCCCAAGGGCTTCATGAGGAAATGGCTGCCACTGGGGATGGTGGTGTGTCCTGCCCAGGGGGTGTAGCTACCGATGGAGTGCCCTAATAGGTATCAATTATAGTCCAATGGAATTAATTCCAGACCGTTATTGTTGGTATCATAGGAAAGGTATAGTCATCCTTTAGAAACTAGGATGTGAAAGCCTTAGTAAGAACCCTAAGGATAAGTCTAATCATAGAACACAATCTTAGTGTTTTAGAAATGGCCATGAATAACCTAGGATAAGACCTTAACCATGAAAATTTTATTCTTGAATTATGTGGTTTTCCTATTATAATTAGTGTTGCTCACACTATTCTTCTTGGTTTTAGTCAATGGCTAGAACCCGAAGGAACCATGTTAATGTGGAATGCAATGGGAAATGCAATGATTGTCCCCCTGAGTAACCAAATGATATGGGAGCTGGAATGAAAAATCTTGTAGCCATGCTCACACAACTTTCTCAAGCTATAGAATCATGCAGGACTTCCAAACGAGAAAAGGAAGGAGCAACATTCTGTTGAATCCTTCATGAGGCAGTGTCCACCTTCTTTCAGCGGGTCTATTGATACATTAGTTTCTGAACAATGGATCAGTACTACTGAAAAGATATTTTCAGTTCTTCAATGTTCTGAACATGACAAAGTCATCCTAGCAGTGTATCGTTTGGAAGGAGATGCTGATCAATGGTGGAATCTTATTAAGATTACGAGGTAAAGGGATGAAATTGAGTCCATGGAATGGGACGAGTTCAAGAACTTATTTTTCAATAAGTACTTCCCTCGTATTCTACGAACAAAGATGGAGAAAGAGTTTCGTGAACTGAATCAAAGGGATGATGAATCAGTTGGTACCTATGAAGAAAATTTTACAAGACTTGCAAGGTAGGCTTCTGGTATTATTAACCAACCTGAGAGTAAGATCAATCGATTCTTTAGTGGCTTAAAACCAAGTCTTCGAAGGGCGTTAGCCATAAGGGACTTTAATAGCTACGAGGAAATCGTTCGATGTGCTCTCAAAGTCGAGATGGAGATTGGAGTAACCCATCAGTCATATGGGTTTGATAAGAAGAGGAAAATGGAATTCAAAGGAAAATCTAAAGAGCACACTGAAAAGAAGATGAGCTTTCCCTTATGCTCAAAGTGTTGAAGGAAACATGGAGGGAGTTGTCTTAAAGGGACAAGTAAATGTTTCAAATGTGGAAAGGAAGGTCATCGGGCATTTGAATGCCGCGATAATGGGAAGAAGATGTCTAATGATGCAAACAAAGGAAGGGATACATAGAATGAACCAACTAAACTTCAATGTTTCAAGTGCAAAGAGATGGGGCATTATGCCAATCAATGCCCAAATCCAAGGGTTGATAATGATGGTCGACGTCAACAAAATCTTAAGGCTAAAGACAACGGAAAGTCACATGCAATTTCTATCAGCGATGTGGAGTACGATAACGAAGTGGTGAAAGGTACACTTACCATCCACTCTAAAGTAGCAAATGTTTTATTTGATTCTGGATCCACCCACTCTTTTATTTCTGAAGAATTTTCTAAGGGTATCACCGTATGACCTCAACAATTAGATGTTGAGTTAGCTGTGACAACGCCTAATGGCACATCAATCGCATCAAAAGTTTATAATTCTTCTCCAATTGACGTTTGTGGGAAAGTGCTTCCTGCAAATCTTGTGATCCTTCCTTTAGTGGAATTCGATGTGATTCTTGGAATGGATTGGCTTTCTTTATACGGAGCTCATATCAATTTCCAAAGAAGGGAAGTCACATTTCATATTCCAGATCAATCTATGATTGTCTATCAATGCAAGGATGAACATAACCTTCCAGTGGAAATTTCTTCCATTTTATGGGTATTGATTCCACTAAATGAAGGTTATTTATCTCAAATGGTTTGTGAGAAACTCGCGATTAAGAATATTCCCATCGTACGGGAGTTTGATGATGTCTTTCCGGAGGAATTACTGGGTCTTCCACCAAATCGTGAAGTTGAGTTTTCAATAGAACTCATACCGGGTGCTTTGCCTATTTCAAAGACACCTTATAGAATGGCCCCAATTGAGTTGCAGGAATTGAAGAAGAAACTCCAAGAGAATCTTGATAAGGGATTCATACGCCCTAGCGCGTCACCTTGGGGAGCACCTGTTCTATTTGTTAAGAAGAAAGATGGATCAATGAGACTCTGTATTGATTATCGAGAACTTAAAAAGATCAATATGAAGAACAGATATCCTCTCTCATGCATTGATGACTTATTTGACCAACTACGCGGAGCTCAATACTTTTCCAAGATTGATCTTCATTCAGGGTATCATCAATTAAGGGTCAAAAGGGAGGATATACCAAAGACGGTTTTCCGTACAAGGTATGGATACTATGAATTTATAGTGATGCCATTTGGTCTTACTAATGCCCCTGCTATCTTCATGGATCTAATTAATAGAGTCTTTAGAGACTATCTTGATCAATTTGTGGTAGTCTTTATAGACGATATTCTTGTCTATTCAAAGAGAAAGGAAGAGCATGAAGATCACTTGAGAATTATATTGAAGACCCTGAGAAAGGAGAAGCGTTTTGCCAAATTTACCAAGTGTGAATTTTGGCTTCAAAAAGTTTCATTTTTGGGTCACGTAATCTCAAAAGAGGGGATATCTGTGGATCCAGCAAAAATAGAGGTTATCAAAAGATGGTCGAGACCAACAACAGTAACTGAGATCTGAAGTTTTCTTGGTTTGGCTGGATATTATCGACGTTTTGTAAAAGATTTTTCACGATTATCTAATCCACTCACCAAGTTGACTCGGAAAGGAGTTAAGATTGTTTGGATAGAGGAATGTGAAGAGAATTTCAAGGAGTTGAAGAGAAGGTTATCCAGTGCACCTGTGCTCACACTGCCTTGTAGTGGAGAATGGTTTGTGATCTACAGTGATGCATCCAAGAAGGGATTGGGGTGTGTTCTTAGGCAAAATTATATGGTGATAGCTTATGCATCACGACAGTTGAAAATCCATGAGCAAAATTACCCAACACATGATTTTGAGTTGGCTGCGGTAATCTTTGCATTAATGATTTGGAGGCATTACCTTTATGGTGAAAGGTGTGATATTTATACTGATCATAAATGTTTAAATTATATTTTCACACAAAAGTAGCTGAATATGCGTCAAAGAAGATGGTTGGAGCTGATTAAGGATTATGACTGCTCAATCCATTACCACCCTGGGAAAGAAAACATGGTGGCCAATGCATTAAGTAAACAAGACCATGCTAGTTTATCCATGATGAGGATCACAAAAGATCCAATATTTATGGATTTACAAAAGATGGATCTTGGAATTATAATGGAAGGGGCAAAATCTTATATTTCTCAAATTAATGTTCAACGATCTATACATGTGAAGATTAAAGAGGCACAGATAGAAGATGTAGAGTTACAAAAGAAGGTGAGAAATGTTCCTGAATTCAACCTTGATTGTGATGGGATTATAAAGTTCAGGAATTGGGTTTGTGTTCCTCCCATCCCCGAATTAAAGAAGGAGCTGCTAGATGAGGCTCATAGTTCTTCATTCTCTATTCATCCTGGAAGCACGAAGATGTATAGGGACCTGAAAGAGTACTTCTGGTGGGATGGAATGAAAATAGATGTTATTGAATATGTCTCTTGATGCTTGGATTGTCAACAAGTTAAAGCTGAGAGACAGAAGTCTAAGGGGGTGTTACAACCATTACCCATACCCGAATGGAAATGGGAAAACATCACTATGGACTTTGTCACAGGACTTCCTAAAAAATCCAAAGGCAATAATGCTATCTGGGTCATAGTTGATCGTCTTACAAGGTCTGCACACTTCATTGCTATTAGAGAGGATTTCTCTCTAGATCAGCTTCCCAGGATATATGTAAAGGAAGTCGTAAGATTGCATGGAGTACCACTTTCTATTATATCTAATCAGGATCCGAGATTTACCTCGATGTTCTGGTGAAGTCTTCAGCATACTCTGGATACAGAGTTGAGTTTCAGCACTGCTTATCATCCCCAGACAGACGGTCAGTCTGAGAGAACAATTCAAACCCTCGAAGATATGTTGAGAGCTTGCTCTATGGATTCCAATGGAGGTTGGGATCAACACCTACCTTTGGTGGAATTTTCTTATAATAATATCTTTCACTCTAGTATTCAGATGGCTCCTTATGAAGCTCTCTATGGAAAGAAATGCAGGACTCCAACTTTCTAGGATGAAGTTGGGGAAAGAAAGCTATTAGGACCTGATCTTGTTGATGAAATGGCAGAAAAGGTCAGATCTATTCAACAACAAATAAGAGCAGCTCAGAGTCGACAGAAAAGTTATGCCAACAACCGAAGAAAAGACCTAGAGTTTGAAGTGGGTGATAAAGTGTTCTTACGAATATCTACCTGGAATAGGGTTATGAGATTTGGAAAGAAGGGGAAGTTGAGCCATAGATATATCAGTCCTTTCGAAATACTGGATCGTGTTGGAAAGGTAGCTTACCGATTGGCGATTCCACCGAATCTCTCTCAAGTTCACGATGTGTTCCATGTATCTCTCCTGAGAAAGTACATACCTCATCCTTCACATGTACTCAGCTCAAAAGTTGTACCGCTGGAGCAATATCTTTCTTATGAAGAACAACCGATAGAGATTTTGGATCGTAGTGAAAAAGTACTACGAAACAAGACCACTCGATTGGTGAAAGTTTTATGGAGGAACCACCAACGTGAAGAAGCTACATGGGAGCTTGAGGATATGATGAGGGAGAAGTATCCTCATCTGTTTGTTACAAAGTGATGAATTTCGAGGGCGAAATTCTTTTAAGGGGGGTAGAATGTAACACCCGAGATTTTTATGAGTAATATTTTTTTTATGTTATATATATATATATCATCAAAGGAATCTTTCACTACACACATGCATGACTTACTTTACAGGCAATCGTGACCTTCCTCGATAGCTTGCGTTGTACGCAATACCGAGTTTCACTAAACGACGATATGCTATTATAGCCATTATGAATAGTAATAACCACTTTTTGAAATTTTATATTTCAAAATGGTCCTCATTTTTGGATTCGGAATACCGAAATTAGCCTAGGTTGAAATTTTGGTATTTTTCTGAAAACTTTCAATTTTTGATGAATAGTGAAACAACTAAGTGGTAGGTTAAAAACTGAATTTTGCATAAAACTTAATTTTACCGCTTCTGTGAATGGAATTTCAAAAAACCGACAGACATGGTTGATATCAGTAAGTAAAATGTGGTTCAATGAGATAAAAATAAATTTTTGGTGAATATTAACTTTTTACTTTTTTTACCGCAGTTAATAGTAAATAGGGTAACTAAGGGTAAATATGATATTACTATAACCCTAACACATGTCCTAATTCTATTGGATAAGTGTAATTCGACCAAAAACAACTTTATAAATATCATATGACCATTTAGGTCCACTTGGATTAGATTATGACATTTAATATTATTTTATTTAATGAATAGTTAAAATAGTTAAAATCAAAGTTTAATAACTAAAACATTTTTAATATGGGGTTATACATAATATAAATTCGACTATAAATATTCATTAGAAAGATAAAAATATTTCCTACATAATGATATTTTATTTATAATTTTTAGACTTTAAATAAATTAATTTATTTATGACACAACGATGATGCAGTAATTACCCTTTTAAGGAAATGTTAACATAATTGATGTTATAAATGCTCAAATAAATGTAATTTTAGACTTTTTATGAATTACACTAAATTTATAGGTTACTATGATATATTAGTGTTGATTTAATTAACTTGGTTCGAACATATAATTCTGTTATGACTTTCACAAAAATCATATATCAAATAGTGTCAAAATTGACACAAAATAGTTTTTAAATCAAATATTATATTATTAATTGTTATTTTATTCCTAAAAATCTAAGGTTCGGCCAAATGACTTAGATAAGGATATATATATTAATAATAAACAATTTGGGGTTCGTTTGGCATGTTATAGTATGTGTATTAACCATATAGTGTAAGAAAACAAAAAGTCACGGTAAAAGTTAAATTATTTAACTTAGAGTTAAATCTAATTGATAAGGTTAAAATAATAACCTAAACTTGTCTAAATCCTATTGGTTGATAGGATTTCGACCCATACCCACTTTAGCTTCTAAAGAAGACCCTTTGGAACCATTATAAACCGATTTTGACTTTAATATAAAATAATATTTTGAGATATTCCTAAGGTGCCCCTCTCCTCTCTTATAAAAGGGCACCTCCTCCCCCTCCTCCTCACACCAATTTGAGCACTCAAGCTCGGCAAAACCCTGAGAAAATACCTTCTCCACTTCCCTAGAATAATCCTAGAGGTCCTGGTCTTCTTCAAAGAACAATCTTAGTTCCCTAAGTGGAGGATTCAAAGAGGCGTTCCAAAGAAGAGGTAATATCCATTACCGATCTTTTTAATTTCTTTCTTCTTCAACTTCTTTAGTTGTTTCATGATAAAGTAATAACATCAGTATTACTTACATACTGGTATGTTATTATAAATATGAAAAACCCCTAATTCACCTTCTATCCATCCTACAGAAAAATGAAATCACCGCTCGTGCGAACGTACGGAATACCGTCTCCATGCTGTGGTGTAATCTATTTTCCACCATCACCATACAAGGATGGGTATAATGGTGTAATGAGTAACTATTTATGATTATTATTAAGTAATATTGATACTGGAATAATATATATATACTCCAATACAATTCCACGATCATAGGAACGATATCATCACTCGTGCGTACGTACGGAATACCGTCTCCACGATGTGATGCGACTCGTTTTACATGATCTTCAATTCATAATGATTATACAAATGAATTGAATGAATGAATATGATATATACTACACTAATAACATTATGTAAATGAGGTTTCTATAACCTAAAGATAAGAATAATAATTTATTCGACAAAACACGCATAAGAATAAAAAGTTATAAACACCCGAATAAAAAGTAGCAATGAAATATTACTACAACGAAGCTAAGAATATGACCATATATGATATCATAAAAATAAGTATGATTCTGGAATAAGTCAATAATATTATTTAAATCATTATACAGGAGGTTCGGACACTTACAAAGCAAGTCGGACCTAAGGTAAGGCAAATATCACAATCTCATTTTTATCCGAGATTGTTAATACTTTGAAATTTACTGGGATGTATTTTATCAACCACATCCATGTTCCCTCAATATGTAATATTGTTTCCATCCACTTACAATAGTTTAAATCCAATTTCACCCTTCGGTGAGTTTTTAGTAAAGAATATGAATGGAATATTTTGTCATTTTTTCGTACAAGCTACTTTTTGACATTTCCAACAAAAGTACGAAGAATATTTTTTTTAACTTATACGGCATGAATGGATTTTTAAAACATTATTTGCAAGAAGCTTCCTTTTCAAGTTTTCAAGTTTATTTTTAATAAACTTCTTTTTGTTTAAAATTGTATGGCATGTTATGAAAGGATAAATGTTTTTAAAGTAGAAAGGAAATTTTCCTCAAGAATGGAGTTCAAGAGTTTTATCAAAATTATTTTCCATCTAAGACAATATAGGGTTCTGTTTCTATCATTATTATTACATGGATTTGATTATGTTGTCATGGAAATATTTTTATTAATTCCTTTATCTTATATGAATGGTTTTATGATGTCACGATTTTTATGATTCCCATTTTTATTACATGGGTTATGCAATGATGTATGATTTAAGATTTTGTGGCACAAATAAGAATGGTATCATTATGATATGTGTGGGACCTATATCTCCCTCCAATGAATTGGGTAAAGATTTTATATCTCATGAGATAGACATGGCTGGAACGGAAGGTTATTTCGGTTCAGTGATACAGGACTGAAATGAGGAGTGAACTCGGTTCAGAAATGGACTTTTCCGCTAAGATAGTCTTGGCAATGAGTCATGACTAACAAGAAATGATTTTCCATGATTATGTGTGCATGACACAATGTTTAAAGTTTTATGTTATGATTATGGGGATCTCATTTTCACTTCTATGATTTATTCCATGTTAAGATATTATGATCTCTTTTGAAGGTTATGATTTTCAAAAAGATATGATATGATTTTTATTTCTTTTATTTTCCCTTGTTGAGCATTTGAGATCACCCTTTTTTGTATGTTTTCTTTTCCCCAGGTCAGGAATATGGATATTAAGTAGAATATGCTAAAAGGGACCCTATATATGATGAAATAAATGGGAGACACTGTAGAAGATTTATGAACCGGTTGTTTATGTTTCCCAGTTTCTAAAGACACTATACCTATACGGTCCTTTGTGGTTTTGTCATATGTTGTAATAAGTGTGCATCAATTTTGAAGTATTAACAATGTATGTAATGTATGGGTCGTTATAACTTCCACTTGACTATATCCTTGTGCAAATAACCTAGCATTATTTCTAACTATGTTTCCAGACTCATCAACTTTGTTTCTAAAAACCCATTTAGTGCCTATTGTCAATGTGTCCTTAGGTCTGTCAACTAATTCCCAGACTTTGTTTCTTTAAATTTAATTTAACTCTTCTTACATATCCATTACCCAAAATTCATCATTTATTGCATCATTTACATTTTTATGTTCTAGTTGTGAAAGAAATTCATGATGTTCAACTTGGTTTCTTAGAGAAGCTCTAGTCTGTGTCCCCTATCCTAATTACCAACAACAACATCCAAAGAATGATTCTTTAGAATCCTAGTTCATCTAGTAAAGGTAGGACTAGAAATTTCAGGCTCTTCTCTAATTTTGGGTTCTATTGATGCATATTTTGGAATATGTATAGAACTAGTTGTTTTTACAGTAGGTTCATTAGTTTTATCATTAAGGCCTAAAATAGTCAAATCTTCTTCAAGATTTTCAAGAGAAGACTTAGGTTCATGTGGATCAGTTTCATCAAACTTGATATGAAAAAATTCTTCCACACATTTGGCTTTTCTTAAAAACATTATAGGCTTTTCTAGTTAATTAATAACCATGAAAAATTGCTTCATCACTTTTGGAAGTAAAATTTTCAAGATTATCCTTAGTATTTTGGATAAAGACTTTGCAGCCAAAGACTCTAAAGTAACTAACTTTAGTTTTTTAATTATTCCATGGTTCATTAGGGGTCTTATTAGGAATTGGTCTTATCATGACTCTATTGATAATATAACAAGTTGTATTCACAGCTTCAACCCATAAATAAATAGGCAGGTCATACTCATTATGCATAGTTCTCGCTATTTTTTGAAGGGTTCTATTTTATCTTTATACTACACCATTCTGTTGAGGTGTCCTAAGGGCAGTGAAATTTTGACTATATCCATTGTGTGATCAATAAGATTCAAACTCATTATTTTCTAACTCACGTCCATGATCACTTATTAGGGTTTTAATCTTAAGACCACTAAGGTTCTCTATAGACTTGGATTATTTTGAAAAATAAGAAAAAGCTTCACATTTGTGACCTAATAAGTATAACCATGTATATCTTGAAAATTCATCTACTAGGACATAGAAATAGTGCTTCCCATTTAAACTAGAAACTCTAGAAGGTCCAAAAAAATCCATGTGAACCAACTCGAGATGTTGTGAAGTTAAAACTTATTTCTTTGATTTAAAAGAAACATTATGTTGCAATACCTTTAGAGAGGGATTACAAACTTTGTCAGTTGGGGATTTATGATTAGTTATGCCTCTAACTATGTTTTTCCTAGTCAGTTTTCTAAGTGAATAAATTTTTTAGTGTCCTAATATTCTATGACAAAGCCACGATTCTTTATGAAAAGCATTTAAACAAGTAACATTTTTCTATTCTAAAGAATTCAAATCAACAACATAAACATTTTAATTTCATAAGGCAGAAAACACTAAATCATTTTTAGAGTTAAAAACATTAAAAGAATAATTTTCAAACATAATATTGAAACCATCACCACATAACTAAGAAATACTCAGCGGATTATATTTTTAGGTCCATCAAAAAATAAAAATTTAGAAAATAAAACTGAACTAATGTTACCAATATGGCCTAGGGCGATGGTTTTTCCCTTAGAATTATCACCAATGGTGACATAGTCTCCATCTACCATTATTATAATTTTAAAGAATGAATAGTATGTAAACATGTGCCTTGAACATCCACTATCCAAGTACCATATCTTCTCTTTAGAACTCTTTAAGAAGGTCTCCTATAAAACAGTTTTAAATAGAGAATGATTTTGGTACCCAGATTCTCTTGGGTCCAGACAAGTTAGCATGAAAATCTTTAGGTACCCATATTTTTCTAATGGGTCTCATATAATCAATAGATTCAACAGATTTTTAAAGATAAACTCTATTTGCTCTATAACCATATGAATAACTAGTTGAATCATGAAAATTTTTAGAACTAGAACTAACAGAAATTTTTCCAGATTTAGGAATAAATCTAATTTTGGTAAACTATCTCGGTCCCAGTTGGTATCCCAAACCAGTAGTGTACTTTGGTGCCACTTGTTTACCTAAAATTTTTGTGAGATTGTTCTTTCCATTTGTGAATTTTTCTAAGTCCCTCCTCAGTTTCTCATTAGACATTTTCAGTTCAGTATTTTCCTTAAGCAATTGGGCATTCTTTTCTTTTTCATTTTAAGGGCAGATTTAACAGTGCTAGATAAAGCATGTTGTGTCTTTACGGCTTTGTACATGTCCTTATGTTCGTTATCGGTCTCTTATATCATATTAAAATATTCAAATAATTCTTCTCATGACATATTTTCAGATTCAGAATCATAATAATCTCCAGAATAGTATGAATTTAAATCAGGAGGGTCTAGTGTTACCTCAGATGTGTTTGTCATAAAACATATGTTTGCTTTATGAGAATCATCATCCTTAGAAGAATCAAAATCACTTGAAGTGTATTCTAAAGAACTCCATGTTGCTTTCATTTATTTCTTATACTTTTTTTCCTTGTAGTCATGTTTCTCCTTTAACTTCAATTTGGGACAGTCAGCTTTTACATGTCATTTCCTTTTGCACTCATAGCAGATAACTTCATCACTCTTACCCGATTTCTTCGAATCTTTCTTCCAATAACCTTTTCTATCATATTTACCTTTGCAGTTTAATTTTAGGAATAATTTCTTCTTTCTATATAACCTCCTAAATATTCTAGCTATTTGAGCCATCCCAGCATCACTGTCAGAGTCTGATCGTTCACTTGTTGAGCTTTCCGTTTGTATGTGAACTTTCTCCTTATCCTTTCTCATTGAGGTAGTAGACTTAAAATCCAATTAATTACTTTAGGTTCATTATCTTCTTCCTTATTCACCTTGATTTCTTCCTCACACATCATAAGCTTACCAATAATCTCCTTAACAGGTAGTGAACTTATATCACATGATTCTCTTATGGAGACAGATGTGCCTCTCCATCTTTCTGGCAGACATCTTAATGTTCTCATAATTTGTTACATTGCTGGAAAAACCTTTCCAAGTGAAATCATAGTATTTACAATCTCACTGAACGTGAGATACATGTCAGAAATGGGTTCATCAGGCTTCATTTTAAAGTTATCAAATTTAATAGTAATGGTATTCAGTCTCATTTCTTTAACATTGGCTATTCCCTCATGGGAAACAACCAAAGTGTCCCAGAATTCATAAGAATTTTTTTCAAGAAGATATTCTGTTAAACACTTA